>CM075808.1:21752355-22384855 GCA_037975025.1 Excoecaria agallocha | reverse complement strand
ATGATTTCGTATATGAAATGATGTTATATGAGAAATGGATGAAAATGATTTGTATGACATGAAATGGGTTTTATGCAAATTGTGTAGAAGTGAGAAAATGTGTAAAATTATGAATGCATTATGTGAATGACATGGAAATAGTTTTTCTATTAGTATTTAGTAGCGAACCAAGAAGTATAGGATACAATGGCTAGCCATAGGGAAATTCACCGCGGTAGCAAGTCATGATAACTTGCAATAGTCATAGTTATTAAAATCGGACCGGATCCACTGGTTGAACTGGTTTAACTACAAACCGATAGGCCAATTGGTTGGTTCAACTTTACAAAACTGGATTGGACCGGAAAAAATCGGGTTGAACCAAAAAATCGGACAAAACTAGGTTTTTGGCTAAAAATTGCAAAAATTATAATTTTTTTTATTTTTTCACCCCCTATACATACACACACACACACACACACATATATACATATATATATTTTCCATTATTTATTTATTTGGAAAAATTAGTATTTTAAATTTTAAATATGTCACTTAATAATTTAATATACTTATTATATATTTGGTTCATTGTAATCAAATATATGTGTGTGTATATATATATTAAATTATTATTATTTATTTATTTGAAAAAAGTTAGTATCTTAAAGTATAAAGATATCACTTAAAAGTTTAATATACTTATTATCTATTTGGTTCATTGTAATCACACACACACACACACACACATATATATATATATATATATGAAATTTTCATGATTTATTTTTTTTGAAAAATGTAGTATTTTAAATTCTAAAGATGCCACTTAATAATTTAATATACTTATTATCTATTTGAATTTATTGTAATTAAATATAATTATACTCATATATGCAAGGTTAATATTTTTTGTGTTTGCTTCATTAGTACTCCATCTAATTTTTTTTTATGATATACTTGTATTTTTATATTTCTAATAGATGATATTTAAAAATACATAATTAATTACTTGTAATAATAAAATTAAAATTATATTTTGTAACTTATTATTAGGATATTTGTGACATATATTAATGTTTGATGGATATTTTTTTTTAAATTTTTATACAATAGTATTTATAAAATTATAATAATTTATAATATTTTAAAAATAGAAAAGAACCCAGTTGAACTCGGTTGAACCGATCGAACCAAGAACCCCCAGCCTCATCGATTCTTTATCCGATTCGATTTTAATAACATTGGCAATAGTGGACCAAAGGTGGTTCCTCACCACGAGTATGAAAAAAAGGATAGAAAAGAGAAAAAGAGGATGAAATGGTCAAAAGGGAATGAAATTATAATGAGGAAGGGTAAAAATGGAATTAAAGAATAAACTTGATAAATAGAGGTAAACTCGTAATTTAATGAAAAATTTGAGAAAATAGGGACAAAACTATAATTTTGGTAAAAGTATTAAATTTAAGGGCTAAAGTGAAAGAAAACATAGTTTAAAGGTTAAGAATGAAAGAAAACATAGTTTAAAGGTTAAGAATGTAAAAGTAATTTGAAAAAATGAATAAAAGGAAGAAATTAGCGCTAAAAGGGAAATTAGGATAGAGATTGGGACACGGCTGTCATTTTGGCAAAAGAAAGAACTTAGTGTCATTTAGATAAAATTTGGGACTTAAATGTCACATATATTGATGAAAGATAAGACTTAAATGTTATTTTGACAAAATTTAACATAAATGTAATTTCGATAAAAGTTGACAACATCAACTTTGTTATGATATAAGATAAGAATATTAGGAAGTCAAAGTGAAATTTTATGCCAAATTAAGGATAACAGTGAAAAATAGTACTAAAATAAAAATACTTGTAAATAAAGTAAGTAATTAAAAAAGAATAGTGGAAATTGAAAAATGACAAGAAATAATTAAAACTTTAAAGTGATGATATTTTATCGGGTGAATTAAATAAAGTAGTTAATTATATTGGGATTTAAAATTAATGTAATTACTATATTTAGACTAAATTTTCAAATTAGAATGAAATTAGAATAAAAATTAAGAAAATATGGTAAATAAAATAATTAATTAAAGAATGCCAAATGTTTAATTAAAGGGCAAAAAATATGGTTAAGTAATTAGTAGGGTAATTTTGTAAATAATGAGGAAACAATGGTAAAATGTAAATTTACATTAAAAATATAGTTAAGAGAGACAAAATGGTGAAAATGATGAAAATGTAAGAATATAAAGTCAACGGGGACTAAATAGCAATTTACCATTGTATAAAGAAATGTTAAGGACTAAAGTGAAAATTGAAGCGTAAAGATGAAATAAAGGATATAAAGGAGTGAAAAGGATAAATTAGCATCATAATTAGTGAATCATATGATAAAATGAAAGTTGAGGGACTAAAATGTAATGGTCAACTAAAATTGAGAAATGAGTGTACGAGGCCCCAACCTTGGCCCTAATCAGATTAAGGGGAAATTCATGAGGATGATGGGTAAATAAGATGAGATTAGAGTATTTTGCATTATTGAACTCAAGTCCCATGAGGGGTATTTTGGTAATTCTGCATGTGTGTAATAGAGTATAGTTAAATTATATGGAAGGATGTAATTGAAGTAAATTAGAAGTTAGGGTTAAATTTTAAGAATTTTAAGTCATTGGGGGGGTTAAAGTGTACAAAGGCAAATTTGGAATTTTCATCATAGAGATATTTAGCCCACTAACTTTTTATAAGCTTCTTAAGGAAGAAACTAAAGGGAGATGAGTGGTAGAGATCAGCACAAGGAGATAAGGGAGACCTAACCTCTTCCTTCACTCACTCTCACACACTCTCTCTCTCTTCCACTCCCTTTATCTCTCTCCATGGTTTTAAGTTAAAGATGAAGATGGATTAAGGTGTGTTGAGTGAATCTCTTAAATGTGATGATGTTTCCTCGCCTTATAGATCTTTCTCCTCTTTTTCTTTGATTTAATTTTTGGACTAAGAGAGTTAAAAGATTATATTTGTTATCTCTCTATTGTGAAAGGGAAGGAAGAATCAACACTAAGGTGCTAGATCAAGAGTGTTGAAGGAAGGTTTGAAGCTTTAATACTAGGTATGGAAACTAGGTTTAACTAAATTGTTCATGTAGGTTTGCTATGGAAACTTCCCTTTCTTCTTGTATGTGTGTCTCCTTGATGAGATTCAAAGCTACAATTTGTAATGTAGATGAATGGTTGGTTAAGCCTCTTGGGTGTGATTGATTTGGGTTGTACTGATTTAAAGGAAATGAGTCCTGGCAATTGCTGGTAGGTAGTTGCATGAAAGACTTATTAACAGATTTTGGAAGCTATTAATGATAGTGGGCACAAGATGCTGATTATAGTGAAATCTGTATTGAAATTATGGACTAAGTTAATACATAAATTATAAAGTTATATTGCTGGAAAATTTATTATCTGTGAGTGATGATTGTTTATATAGTTGATTGTAGGTTTAACTGGGGAATAGCAGGAATTTTTGATGTTGTTCCTTTGGGGGCCGAAGTGAGGCACTCGATGGAGTGGGTTACTCACTAGCGTTGTACTCACTCTATTGAGCAAGCCCCACTCTACCGAGTAAAAAACATGCTCCATCGAGTAGAGACATGCTGGTAATGTGTTCTGGCTTTGAAAAAGGCCCTGTTAATTGCATTGAGTAGTATTGTCATACTTTACTGTTATTAAACTATTTTAAGATATAATTCAGTGTCATTGGAAGTCATTTAATACTAAAAATATGATAGATGATATCTTACAAATATCAAATATAGTATTGTATCACTTACCTGAGTTATAATGCTCCCCTGAACTGCAGATAATTGGGTTGTCAAATTGAGTTTTCCTATTGCAGTAAAAATTTATCCTTGCTAATGTATTGATGAATTGTATTAAAATTGTATTCATGTTATCATTGAAAGAAAAAACTAATTAACAAAGTACATCTAAATGTTTTAATGTATTATTGAATGATTTCCAAGTAAAGCCTTACTAATGGAATTTTAAGTTGCTATCTCTCCCTTAACTTCATGAAAAAGTATCTAATTCATTTTGTTGAATTAGCTAAGGATTTAACTAATATACCTATCTAAAAGAAATATAATTAGATATCTTGGTGATCTAATAGACTATAAAAGAGAGTTATAATGTTACAACATGAAACAATTGAAAGTGCAATTAGTGTAGTAGCGAGCTATGAGTATAAATGTTATACTATCCTATAATGGAAATGGATTAAAGTATAATGAATTGAGAAACACTGAGAAATAACTGCCTTTCTTCATGAGTCCTTGTTGGTAATTAAAGAACCATAATGAATATCACTTTTATAAATGGAGTAGCTATAGTGGTATGTTTATGCTCTTATGGTTTTATGAGAAATCGACGATTAAATGCTATGCTTTTACATATGCTTTCTTAGTATCTAAGTGTTTTAAGATTTTGTATCCAGATATGCAAAAACTATAATGATCATGAATGCATATATTTGATGTATCGATTGTGTATGAGTGTGTGATAATTTAACTGAGTATAATTTGGCAGGGAAGATGGTCATGGTGAACCTTAAAGGTACTCTCTTAAAAAATGATTAAGTGTTTACCTGCTATGTCATATACCTATGATTGATATGATTATATATTATTTTATTCATAGGTAAACATTGTGGTAATGCGTGATTTATCATGGCTAGTAACATCATGACCAACTTATGGATTTAAAAATTGAATTGTTGTTTGTGCTAACATGTAAATAGATTTGTATATTGGTACTTTCTGGATGAAGAAACCTAAAGAACATATATACATGTATGCCGTTGAATTTGATTATAGTTAAGGATTTGTTCATGCTACTAGCTGGTAATAGTATCCGGCCCTCAGAATATTGAATATTGAACAAGTATTACTTGACACTAAGTTATTGTTTCACAGTGAAAATTATATGATTAAATAACAAAGTAAAGTAGGGTTTGATAATAGAAAAGGTTTATTGCCTACATTTATGTCTAGGTTATGGATAGATTGGCATGCTTATAAGGGTTAGTTGCATCGGCTTCTATTGTTTGACCCTGATGGGTCTTCTGATTTTCATACATTTAAATGTCCATCATGTATTATAACATATACATACGAACATACGTCATGGCATACATATATTAGCATGCACTATAGTGTGTGCATGTACAGACCTACCACTACAATGGCATTACACCCATCAATGCATGTACATGTTAATATATATTGTAGCAATATGTACCTACAATCGCGAGTGCGCATTAGCATACATTGTAGCATATGTATATAAACATCCATCATCATATGTGCATAGTTGCCATATATGATAGCAGGAATATATCAATGTACATTGTAACATGATCATAATAGTCATTAAGTTATGCCTCATGCATTCTGCCATAGACACATGCATGCTGCCATCACATTTACCTCATATTTGGTTATGTACCCCCTATTAAATTGCATGCCATGTTGTGTAAATTTCCCCATATCATACCCTTTTTTTTTGCTCATGCTGTATGTATACCTATCATTATCTAGATACCGTTATACATGAGATATGTCATGAACATGTAGATTGTTATACCATATATCATACATAACCTATACCATGGATATACATGTCATTTATTATGGATACATATTTTCATGCCATGTCATACATTATGAATACATTCCATTTATCATATACCCATATCCTTATAACATGACATGCAACATATACATATACCACTCACTGTATGCTTCATTCTTATATTATGTCATATCCTATGCTACGAGTTTTTTTTGCATACATCTTGCATCTTTGCATATGTAATTTCCTACCATACCACGTAATTTAGTAACATACATCATCATGCTACATATGTCACATCATATACTCATATTGTCATTGAGTAAACCATGTTATGTACATATATGTTGTATGTCACATGTATTCATTCATATACCATGTCACTCCCAGTGCATATGCACCATTATGCTTGAAATATGTTATGTACATATACATCGTGTGTTATGTACATTTATTCTTATGTTGTACTATATTCTATACATACACCCTCATTCTACATATATCATGAACATATGCATTATTTGTCATGGCATGTTAGACTTTGTCTTTAGTTTCCCTATTGTAGGCCATATGTGTTCTCCATATTCATGTACATCATGTACATATATCTTGAAAATAAAATAATAAAGTTCATACATCTCATTTTACATGTGCATTTTATTTTGTTTATATAATCTTGGCATAAATTTGTGGCATATAGCCATCATAGATTTGTCTAGGTGTTTTGAGGATTCGAGTGATCGTCTTGTCAAGAACCTTTACTGAAGCAGGTTGGATCTAAAGTAGGATTAGAATCAAATTTGGGTTTGGCAGATATATTTAGAGTAGCTTTAGGATAGACAACAATGGTAGATCCATTACAGACTAGGGCTTTTGCCTATTATTAATTGGATAAGAAGTTTAAAGATCTAGAAAGGAAGGTAAAGGCCATGATCAGTGAAGAGTTTGTCACCATGGTGCCTGCTTTTGGAATATAGCCTATAGACCTACTGCTAGCTAGGTTAGGTCGGCGAAGGTCGGGGAGATAGCTATGGCAGTGACTATAGCCCTTCTAATTTTTTCAAGTTCCAATGGCATGACAACACTTAATCCTCAAGTTAAGCAAGAAGAATATAAAGTTTATTTCCCGAAAAATGATTATATGTAAATCCCATAGAATAGAGGATCTAGCCTTGAGAAAGGTGGAGGAAAAGATAAACGTTATGGTCCAGCAAATGCCAATAAATAATGGTAATGACCCAAAAGATAGGAATTTGGATAGCAAGGAAGTACTACCTTGAAGGTTTAAAATTCTAAACTTGCCTAAATTTGATGGTACTTTTGATCTTGTAGTCCATATAGAGTAATACACCCTAATAATGAAAGGACCACCCTCAATAAATGGCAAAAGGTTGAATAATTTGGCCTTAGTCTTATTGGCTCTTCCATTAGTTGGTATCATAAGCTAGAATGGGAAATAAAGGAAGACTGGGATAGGCTAATAAAAAATCTTATATAGTAGTATAACTATTGCATAAGACTGGAAGTGACCTTGAAGGATCTACAGTTATTGTTTTAAAAACCTTAAAAGTCTTTCTATGAGTATGTTACCTAGTAGAGGAATAGGGTAATGGAAATGAAAAAGAAGCCAGAGACTGTTAATCAGACTAGGTTTTTCATTTGTAATGCCAATCCCTACTTGAGGGATAGACTCAAGATGAAAGGATTAAAAGATTGGGAATCAAGGATATAGTCATCGAAGTTGAGGCTGAATTTTTGGAGGAGAAGATTTTCTCTACAAACCTAGGTTCCTATAAGAATGATAAAAGTAGCAAAAAAAGCAGGAATAATAGTGGTAGAAATGTAAGAGTCTCAATTATAGGGACAACTCGATGACATTATTCAAACCTAGGCAAGTCACTATCTTGGTATCTCATTTGTCTTATAAATGAAGGGAAGTTGCAACCTTTGCCACTTATGGCAACTAAGAGCAATGGCAAGCTAAGATATAGGGCCAACTGCTACTACGATTATCATCAGCATATAGGGCACAAAATAAACTATAGTTGCCTTTTAAAGGATTACATTCAAGACTTCACTACACCTAACAGATACCAAATCTAGAGAAGGGGAGTCAAAGAAAGAGAGGTAATAATGTTGCATGACCATTTGCATTGGTGTTTGACTCAGGCTCACCAAAATAGTATATGTTTCGAGAAGTATATGGTATGGAAATGTTTAGCTATTACTCTTTCAGTTTCAATGGCAACTAGTTTAGAGAATTATAGGTTGTAAGTATCACCACCAATCTTTAGGGCACTATCCAAATAAGGAAGAGCTTGAGAAGTTGAAAATTTTTTTGCTATCTGTATCTACAGTAGGAAAAGATGTAATATAAGTCACTTCTTAACAATGTAAAATATGTTTCCAAAACATGTATATATTTTTATCGCTATATTGTATATGAGCTTTTCTTATGCATGCGATGTCATATTTTATTATACCATACATGGCAATAATCATAGCTAAATTATAAGACATTGACTTAATAAACACAATACTTTATTCGATTCGAGCATAAAGGCATTTTTAGCACATCTATTGGCTCCTAAAGTGAGAGGATGGAAAATAAATAACAATGAAAATGAAATCTTTGATATAACCTATAATGGCACCCCAAGAAATGACAAGAACATTACAACATGTCATTCCTATCCTTCTTAATATCAAACCTAAATAAAAATCCTAATCCACCTTAGTAAACGAGCCTAAAATGATAATCCTAGCATACCAAAACCATTTGATTCAAAATTTGAAGAAAACCTATAAGGGTTGACTGCTAACGGGAGTCCAATGCATGTAAAATGTCACTTCCTGAGATTATATGAAGATTTTTTTAGATAGACCTACAGTATATGAGGTTGTTTTGAATTCTAATGATGAAGGAAATAATTATGTTATAGTGTCCCTACAGTAAATCTGTACAAAGAGCAAACCTTTAAGCACAAACTGTCAATGATTCTTTAAAAATGCATATTTGCCATAAATTCTCCAACAAGAATATTGTATCAAGGGGGCAGATACACATATAGACAACATCAACCACCACAACTGTAAGGTTAGATATGCCTATAGATGGCACCTACCATTCAATATTCTCTTTTAATTATGTATTTCAACAAGTTGGCACTAATCAGATATAACAATTGAATTTGATTCTACATACTGATTTGCTGGTGCTAATCGATAATCGACCAAGGGTTAACATATTGACAAACTGATGGTAATTACTTAACCGAGGGTTAACACATTAAGAAACTGATGGTAACTACCTAACCAAGGATTAATAGATCAATAACCTGATGGTAACCACCCGACCAAAAGACTTATTGTCTCAGATGGTACATGTTTTTAAACAATCAACCAAAGGTACACATATTTTTCATTCACTCTAAATGTTGGCTCACTTTGGCACTAGTGCACCAATTCCCCAAAATTGGGGGTAACTAAAGATACCGTGACCTAAAGTAACCTAGATCAAGGTTATCTAATGATGAGAAGTTAATATATTCCTAATAAAGGACATAAACCTCAGAGCTCCGATCTAGATTTTTCACCTTTGTTTTCATGAAAAGTTTATGGTTTTCTAAGTTATTTTAGGTTTTAAACAAAACAACATAAAAAAACCTTGAATTTGGCCTCTAGTCATGATAGAAAACCATCAATCATTTGAGGGATGGTCTTCTCTAACCATTCCCCTCTTATCCAGGTTAAATTAGGGACATTTCTATAATTTTAAAAGTTTCACGTTGAGGACTATCATCTGTTATGATGGATGCCCGTCTATGGGTGTATTTCTAGAATTCCCATATTTTTTAGTTTTCAAAATGTAAGATAAGGATTTTTAGGAGATTGGCCCAGATTTTGAGGGGATCAAATCCTTCTATAATTGAAGAGTTAGAGTTGTAAGAGGATTTTAACTCCTCCCAAGGTATAAAGACCAAAAATTATCATTTTTTAGAGGGATTGTTTTAAGGGATTCAGAAAAGAAAAAAGAACAAAGTTTTTTGAGAGAGAAAAAACTAGTTTTCTCACATTAGGAAAAAGATTTCGTATTCTTTTTCAAACAAAAACACATATAAAAATTTTTGTTTTCCTGAGCACAAAGCATTAAAGATCTAAGTAGAGATGAATATTGTCACCATTACAGAATCAAAATATATCCATAGGGTAAAATTTTAGGTTTTCTCCCTCTCTCAACTTCATTTTCATCTTATGCATGCTATTTAATGGTGCTTTATACGTGTTTAGTTATGTTATTTGTTTATATTTGCATATCCTTATAAATGCCATGATGATTTGAATTTATTATTGTGCTAGAATAATATATTATGACATGGCCTCCTCTATGGACGTATGTTTTGTACCTTATTTTAAGACATTGCCTTAGTTTTTATTTTTATTGTTATGTAGCTAAAATGTGTTTTAGGATTAGTACTTCAGTTTTGGCATGCTCTATATACATGCTTAGGGTTTGTTTAAGATCTTGATAAGTTTTGGTGTTTAATTTTTGCTTTCTGCATCAATTCCTCGAGTGACAAATGGGAAGAAAACAACTTAGATGGTCTGCTAATGCAATAAATGGGACATTACGGTGCTTTTTTCTCATCCCGTCCCTCATATGGTAATAGGAATTTGTCACCTTATAGAGGCCTCAGTGGCTAGGTTTTTGCTTATTTTAATGTATTTTCTATCATTTTTATTGTTCTTTATATCTTTTTCTTGAATGTTTAATTCTTAATTCATTTTTTTGTGTCTTTATGTAAGGGTTTTTACTTATGTATGCATGTTTAAATTTTGGTATTAATATTTTGTATATTATTTTAACATGCTTTTCTTTGTATGTTTCTTTTAAAATGCTAATTGATCGATTTTTTGTGGTTTGTGTGAGCAATTGATTGGAGAGATATTTGAAGTTTTTTTAGGAGTGATTCGACATTGGGTGTTATGCCCTAATTGGTTCATTTTCTTCTTCATTCATTTACTTTATTTTCCATTTATTTTATTTGTTATTTTGCTTTATTTGGTTCAATTTTATTAATTTTGGATAGATTTATGTTGAGAATGTAATAAGTTGTAATAAAATAGTTTTTCTGCCGTTTAAATGGAAAATTCACTTAAAATCAATTTTTGACTAATTAATTTGGAAATTTTCATAATAAAATGGACCAATATCCAATTTCAAACCCGAAAGTCACATAATAAGAAAAAGGGCTTTTTTTTGTAAAATATACATGAGGGAATCAATGTTCCCAACCCAATAAATGCCCCGATTTATGCATGTCATTTTATCTTCATAGTTAAACAATTTGCTTCTTTAAAAATTTAAGTAGTTGGATTATTTATTTCTTTATTGCTTTATTTACCACTTTATTTAATTGCTTGACATGTTTATTTAAATTTATGCAATACATCATGTGAGAAGGGAGATAATGAGTAATTTTTAAAACTCAATTATAAAATAACACTTAGCTGAGGTGCCAAGTAAGAGTGATGTTCTGAACATCATTCTCTGTTTGGGCATTAAAGGGTTAAGATTCATTTTCCAACATTTCGTTGGGTGGTGACTCCATGAATTTTTCCTTTTTGAGCCCACATGAGA
The DNA here is from genome assembly GCA_037975025.1 of Excoecaria agallocha. Classification (NCBI taxonomy): domain Eukaryota; kingdom Viridiplantae; phylum Streptophyta; class Magnoliopsida; order Malpighiales; family Euphorbiaceae; genus Excoecaria; species Excoecaria agallocha. The sequence goes on along the minus strand of CM075808.1, from coordinate 22,373,626 downwards.
TGCCTTCATAGGTTGACTATCAACAATAATTTTGGCCTAATCCCTTTTTATTGTGAAGTAGCCAATTTATGAGTTATAGTGAGTCTCATCTAGCCTTGGACCTTAAAAGTGGATCTCTGAGAACCCAACTGAAAACTAGTAGGCCTCCAACATATATCACATATATAAGTTTGGATTCTGTATGTGTGAGTGTGGAGCTATTCGCTAGACTTAAGGGCAAGAGTCACAGGAAGAAGACTAGGTGACATAAGCAATGGGACATCATACGATCCTCCTGTCTCTTTCATCTGCCTATTTGTCACTCATTTGTCCATCTAGATGGGCTTATTTCATGTTTGTATTAATTTCCTTTGATTATTTACTTTTATTATTTAGTATTTTGATTTCCTTTTTGCATGCCTAATTTCTGTATGTCTATTTTTGCTATCATACATATATATATATTCGATCATTTTCTAGCTTTTATTTATATTCATATAATTTTATTTACAAGTGTGCAAGACTTTTTTATTTAAATATTTATTTACTTTTATTTATTATATTTCTAATAATTTATTTTTGCTTTTTTACTCCAAGGAACCCATATGCACACAAATGTTCTTAGCGGATAAAGGTTTAAAGGCTATGATGCATATGCCATAGTAAATTATTGTTTTGTATTTTATTTTTATTTTTCTTTTATTCTTTGTTTACTTTGTAATAATAAAAGATTTCTTTAGCCATTAACATAAAAACTGACCCAAATAATTTATACAAACATACGTGGAATTTTCTTTAAAAAAAGACTAATGTCCTATATTCTCGCCCAAAAATAACATGTAAAAAAAGTAAGAGTTGTCATTTAAAAATGTAAATATTTTTTTTCTTTAATTAAATGAACATGATTTTTTTTTGTTAAGCCAAATGGGATCAATCATCTCTTTTCTCTCCAAGACACGTAAAAACTCTCCTATTTTTTGTAAATATATATGTGGGAACCAATGTTCCCTCTTAAAGCAATATTCAATCAATTTCCCATTTTATGTATGCTTTATTAAATTAATTATAATCTTATATATATATATATATATAGTTTGATTTATAGCTTTCCATTTTATTTTAACAACTCGGGTGAGAAAAAAGATAGGAGATTAATCTTAGAAACTCATTTATATAACATTAACCAAGGTATGAATATGAGTAAAGTCCCGAATCATATAGTTTTGGCTTTATAAGATTAAAATTACTTTCCCAATGTTTTATTGGGTGACAACTCTATAATACCTGCCTTGTTGTGCCCGATGGATGTCCTCGTAGGTTGATTGCCAATAATGCATTAGGGGTACCCAAAAATGTTGTCTCATGCTTTTTTAAGGCCTAACGCTTGGCAAATTGGGTTAAATCCCTATCCAGATACTTATATACAGGGGTTTGATGCACATCATAGTGGCAACTCCATTGGGGACTATAAGATTTTGCTCCAAAAATACCTTAGTTAATTGAAATATAAATAAGTTTAAGGATTAAAATTTTATCTTTTTTAAGAAATAAGATGCATTAGAGCATGCTAGAGCCTTAGAATTATGTTAGGCATCCCTCTATTAACCCTAGTACATTCCTAAAACATGACCCTATGTTCACTTAATGTAAGAGAGTTTTCAAGATAATCATCGGCCTAAGCTTCATACCATTTGGTATACTAAATGGTGACCCAATTGATTGTTGTGCTCATGAAGAGCTAAATATCCCTTGGCATGAACCATGCTTAGCTAGCCCTAAAGTTTCATCACCAAACTAACAATCCTATGTAATGGCCATAAACACTTCCAATAGGTAACATGTACAATAATACTTTTCGTGCTACGTAGGCCATTATATTTAGAAGAAATTTAATAAAATTAAGTGGTCACTCATCATAGGTTTTTATCCCCTAATAGGCCTATTTTGATTCATTCGAAAAATGGCCACAACTTATTTGCATGTGGTTTAAGTAAGAGAGGTTATGCTATCAGTTTTTCACCGTATGCTATACACATCCATTAGATTTCCCAATAACCTATAGGCTAATCTTACCTAGGAAAGAGACCAAACAACCGCCTGTATGGGAAGTAATGAGCTTAGAAGGATTTTTTTCCTACTTTTGTATGTGGTTATGGGTGATGCATAACATAATCATGCATCACCTTTGATCATTGTAACAATCATAGATTCATCTATGTGGTTTAGGAGTTCTAATAACCACTTCAGAAGAGAATTTCCTACTAAACAGCCAGAGTTATAATAATAATTAGGGTCAGAGTTGGATTTGGTTGATATCCTTAATGGAACTTTAGAATCCTTATTAGTGCATATACAAGGAGTAGAAATGGTAGATCTATTGCAGTAGGCTGGTGCCCTAAGTTTACAAGACCTATATAAAAGGTTTGAGGATTTTCATAGGAGGGTAATAGCTATGACTGGGGGAATAGCTACCACCTTGGTGCTGCCCTTTGGACCACAGCCTATAGTGCCTACGACTGGATAAGTGGAGCTGAATGTTGTTAGGGATACTTCTGTGGCAATCGCTATAGTATATCCTCTAGCTACTAAATCTAAAGGTGTGGCACCACAATTCCACCTATTGAATAGAAAAGGGATAGAGTTCATATTTTTAAAGAGAATTTTATAGCAAAAGAGGAGGAAGAACCGATGGTCACTCAAGCTGCAAAAAGTAAGGTGTGTAAAGTGAAGGATACAATTTTAAGGAAGATGGAGTAAAAGATAGAAGTAATGGCCTATATCCTATCAATAATGAAGGGAATTAGTCTTGAATACAAAGATCTTAACAATGAGGAACTATTGCGTCAAAGGTTCAAAATGCCCGAACTGCCTAAGTTTAATGATATTTTAAACCCATCGGCATATATAAAGCAACACACATTATTGATGAAAGGAACCATGCTTACCAAAAACTAAAAGGTTGGATACTACAACCTTAGCCTTATAGGCTCTACCATGAATTGGTATCACGGGTTAGAATGTAACACTAAGAAGGACTGGGACATGTTGACATAGGAATTCTTGAGATAATATGATTGTAACACTAGAATGGAGGTAACTTTGAAGGATCTTAAACTATTGCAACAAAAGCTTGAGGATTCTTTTCATGAATATCTAACCAAATAGAGAAATTGAGTTATGGAGATGAAACAAAAGCTTGATACCTTAGACCGGATCAAGTTGTTCAAAAGGAATGTAAGTCCTTACCTAAAAGAGGGGTTTAAGATGAAAAGCCTCAAAGTTTATGAGTCCCTTAAGGGCATCGCCATTAATGTTGAAGGCGAATATCTAGAGAATAAGGTAATTAGTGAAAATTATAGTACTAGTTAGTGAAGTTATGGTAATCCTAGAGCAAGTAAGTCAGTCAAAACTAGTAGTGGGAGTTATATTGGAAAGATAGTAGAGTGTCCACCATTGAAATAAGTCAAAGGCACTATTCTAACATAGGCAGATCTTGTCTTAGGTGCTTAAAAGGTTGATCTAAAAAGGAAAGCTACAGCCATTGCCAGTTAAGCCTACCAAAAACCAAGGGCTTCCCTATCATCGAGCAGATCAATATTATGCTTTAGACCTACATACTAGGCATTTGATAGATCTATGTTAAACTTTGAGGGATCAAATCCAAGATCTCATTGGCAATAAGTAAATTTTCTAATCCAAGAAAATGAGGTAAGAAGAAAAAAACCATTTATAATGTTGTTCCATCACCAATACTCATGATTGGTACAAGCTTACCTAAATGATATGTGCTTAGAGATTTGTATGGAAATGAATATGTGGTCATTACCCATTTTGCTCAACAACATACAAATGAAGTGATATTGGGTGTAAGTAATCTAACAAATCTAATGTCACCGTCCAAAGAAGGCATGGCAGAATTGCCAGCTGATATGATTCATTATTGGGAGTTATCTAGTGAGGATGAAGATGATGTAGAAGTAGATGCTATAAATTTATATGACTTCAAAGATGATGAAAAGAAGGAGGAAGTCAAAGTTGTAACCAAAAGTGAAAGAATTATACTCGAGGTGGAGAATCAGTAAACTCCTATAGTGTTACCTGCAACAAAAAAGATGGAGGAGGATGAGATCCTAAAACAATTAAAGAAAAATCATGCTCAAATTTTTATATGGGATTTGCTTGGGCAATTCCCTTTCTATAGGCAAAAGCTAGTTAAAGCTTTGTGTAAATCAACAGTGGCACCATTATCTCTCCTTTAGAATTGCTTGATTTTGTAAGAAGAGGTATAGGAGAAAGTGTCATTTATACCAATGTGGACTTACCTGTTGAAGGTTGCAACCATAACCATCCTTTGTATATAAGAGCTCAGGTTAATGGTAAATATATAACCTATATAATGGTTGATAATGGTTCCTTAATCAACGCATTTTCACTAGTATCAATTCATGCCTTTGGTTTGAATGAAGCCATGCTATGCAAGTCTAGTTTGGCCATTATAGCTTATGATAATTCTCGTAGATAGGTAGTCAATACCTTTAAGTTGATGGTAAAGATAAGGCTGATCAAATTGGAGGTAAAATTTATTGTTTTATCAATCTTAGCTAATTTTTCTATGTTGTTAGGGAGACCTTAGTTTCATAAGCTTGGAAAGGTTTCATCGACCTTGCACCAGATGATAAAGATACCATATGAGGGCCAAGTGGTTATAATAAAGTTTGCTAAGGAGAATATGGTTTTTATTCTGGATATATCCAATTGGGTTTTCAATGGGTTTCATGTAGCAGCCATTGATGCCGATAAGGAGAGTGGATCAATGGAAAGTCCTCAAGTTATTAATATGATGAAGAAAATGTATTTCTTGCTAGATGTCGGATTAGGAAAATATTCATAAGAGTTATATCCTATAGTCACTATAAGGGGCTAGCAAGATAATAAAGGTTTGGGCTATGCTGCAACTAGTAAAAAGGCTAACTCTAAAATAAAGTCAGTTGAGATACCTCACATCTTGGATAGTTTTGTGCTAGCTTTACTGAAATGCAACTATTATAGGGAGCCAGAGCTGTAGTTGATCAAAGGCAATGTCATCCCTAGGTTTAAAGTGATCATTGATGTATTTAACTAGTCATGCAGAGTTATCAAGCCAGTTAAAGGTTTCAAGATAAAGAAATTATGATAGGACATTTTGAGTGAGATTGAAAGGTCCTGGAGAAGATCAATACCCCTAATCTATTGGCCACAAGGATTAAGGGAAAGGAAAAAGTAGAGTTTGAAGTACTAATGCTCGTGTTAAAGGAACAAGTTCCAGAAACTACCCTGGAGGCAGATAAGGAGTCTCTTTTGTACATAGAGAATGGAAAAGCCTTCACTACAACATCAACATTGCCATAAGTAGATGAAGATGCTTTTGTAGATATACTTTTGTAACTGAACTTTTTAATAATGATGTATGTAATGCTTGTTATGTTAGTAATATGAATATCTTTGCTTACTTTTATGATATTTGTCATTATTTCACTTTGCATGATTATGATCATGAATCATTTATATTTGATATTAATTCAATGAATATCACTCCATTTAATCTCTATACTTTAGAAAATCTAAACAAATCCTGATAAAATCTGACATAACTCTTGAAGAGAGGAAAAACTTTGAGAGACTGTTAAAAAAATATGAAAAAGTCTTTGTTTGGAAGTATAAAGATATGCCAATGATTGATCATGATATTGCTGAACATGCAACTCCTACATACCCATATTATAAGTTGGTTAAGCATAAATTTAGAAGTCTCAGGCCAAAATGAGCAGAAAAGGTGAAGGAAGAGGTGCATAAATAGATTGAGGCTACGTTCCTAATAAATTTTCAAAATCCAACTTTGTTGCTAATGTAGTTTCTATAGCCAAGAAGGATGGAAGGGTTCATGCATATTTTGATGATCAAAATTTGAACAAAGCCTATTTAAAGGATGACTTCCCCTTACCTTACAGGTGTGTTGATTGATAGTGTTGTTATGTGTATGATGTACAAATTTGTTGATGGATATGTTGGTTATAATCAAATCCTTAACAAGATTGTAGAATGAATTAAGACAACTTTTCTTATAGATTAAGGAACCTTTGCTTATAAGGTGATGCCCTTTGGGATGAAAAAGATAGGTGCCACTTATTAGAGGATGGCTACTAATATCCTTAATGACCTGATCCATAAAGAAGTTGAGGTATATTTTGATGATATGATGATCAAGTTGGCAACCCAAGAAGGTCATTTAAAGCTTTAAAGAAGTTCTTTTAAAGAATTGGCAAGTATAATCTTCATTTTAATCTTAAGAAATGCATATTTAGGGTTACTTCAAGAAAGTTGCTAGGTCATGTAGTAAGCCAGAGGGGTATTGAAGTAGATTATGATAAAGTAAAAGCTATAAGAGAAATGTTGGTACCTCAAAAGGAGAAAGAAATCTAAGGATTTTTAGGCAGACTTCAATATATCAGCCGGTTCATTGCTAAGCATACCTTGATTTATGAGCCAATTTTTAATTTTCTTAAAAAGAATTAGCTAGTTAAATGAAATGATGATTGCCAAAAATCCTTCAAGACCATTAAAGAATACCTTTTACACCCTTCAGTTCTATGATCGCCATAACCATTGAAGCCCTTAATCCTATATTTGGCAATAAAGGAAAGCTTTACAGGTGCTATGATGGTTCATGAATATGAATTTGGGGTTGAATTTGCAGTTTATTATCTTAGTAAGAAGTTTCTTTTTTTTAAAGACAAATATGTAGAAATTATTGGCTTCTAAAAAATTGAGGCATTATATCTATTCTTACAAAGTGCAAGTAGTTGCTAAACATAACCCCTTTAAGTACCTTTAAGTATCACCCTCCTTATTAGGGAAGATAGAAAGATGGTTTATATTGCTATAAGAAATTGACATTGAATACATCACTAGGAAAACTATTAATGAGGGTGCTTTAGCAAATTGTTAGTTAGACATCCCCTAGATGGGGACCAAATTGAATATGAGTTTCTTGATGAAGATGTCATAGCTATTGCTATGTAAGGATGGTTGATATATTTTAATAGAGTTGTCAATAACAACAATAGAGTTGGAGCAGGAGTAATTCTTGTAACCCCGAATGGCAAGAAACTTCCATTGGCTAAGAAGCTAAGATACATGACCACCAACAATGAAGTTGAATATGAAGCCTGTATTTATAGGTTTGAAACACTATTAGCCATAGAGGCAAAAATTGCTAAAGTTATTTGGGACTCATCCTTAGTGATTCATCAGGTTCGTGGTGACTGGTCTTGTGAGTCCCTATTTGTATCCTAAGAGGATTACTAAGTAATGCTTAATGAATGTGTCTAAATGATAATATGATATATATGTACATAAATTAATAGAGAATTTGAAATTGGGGGCTCAATCAAAAAGAGGAAGTGTACATTTTATGGTAAGAACATAAAATTAAGAAATACTAGGGTAAATGTAATTAATTAAAACCAATAAAGTGGACCAATAGGTAAATGACATTTAGCCTCTCTAAATTTTTCATTAAACTTAAAGAAAATTCAAGGAATTTCAAAGGAGAGTGGCCGACCATTCAAGGGTAAAGTTTCAGCCTTATTCTCTCTCAAACTAATCCCTAAGTAACACAAAAGAAACACCAATAAAATTTTGCTTGATTTTAAGAGAGAGAGAGAATTTAGGTGTTAAGTGCATAAGGTATTAATTATCTCTTCTTTTCTTCTTCTTTATTCTTACATATATATATATATATATATATATATATATATATTTGTCTGTGTGTGTGTGTGTGTGTGTGTACTTGTACTCTTTTCCATGTAGAAGGAGAACCAAGTAAAAGAAATAGAAAGGAAGTTCCAAAAGGTTGAAGAAGGTGATTTGGCTTGTTAAAAGGTATGGGAATTCCTCATGAATTTGATTGTGAATTTTTTAAATTTGATGTGATGAATGAAGTATTAAAAGCTAAAATTAAGTATTATTATGAAAATTTGGCTTCAAGTTGCATAAGAACTGAATTAACCATGTAGTTTTTATAATATCAAAAATCTATCCTAAGGTTCACTTAACCCATTGGGACTATTTAGTCTATAGCTAGAGTTAGAAGAACTTAAATAGAGTGATTCCAATTTCTATAGAAACTAGCCTTATAGTACAAGATTTCATGTGAACAAGTGAAAAATTGAATCCCTTTGCATGATGATTAAAACTGGACTTGAATTAAAATTGTGTCTGCTACCCTGTCATTAGGAGTAGTCTATATTATTTGTTGATTATCTGGAGATTTACTTATTTGATTGGAGTAATTTTAATTTTTTAAAAACTAGAAATATAGAGGAATAACTTTGTAGAATGCCATTTTTCCAAAAAATGATGTTTAGTTGGTCAATTTTGATGTGGGAATTACATTTAGAAGTCTATATAATTCCTGAGGTAGAATGGTGCACACGACTGAGACCATCTGGTCTCAACCGTACAGAATGGCACCATCAGAGTTAAATGAGTTGAAATTTTAACTATAAGAGCTATTAGACAAGGGTTTCATAAGGCCTAGTGTATCCCCTTAAAGTGTACCAGTGCTATTTGTCAAAAAGAAAGATAGCACATTAAGGATGTGTATCGATGATAGACAACTCAATAAGGTTACCATGAAGAATAAATATCCTTTAACCCAAATTGAAAATTTGTTTGATTAATTAAAAGGTGTTGGGTTTTTTTAATATTGATTTGCAATCGGGTTATTATCAACTAAAGGTGAATGAAGTGGACATTTTGAATACTGCTTTTAGAACTCGATATGGCCATTATGAATTCTTGGTTATTGCCTTTTGGGTTAACAAAAGCTCCGAAAGCTTTCGTGGATTTAATGAATATGATATTTAAACCCTATTTAGACTAGTTTATAGTAGTGTTTATTGATGGTATATTGGTCTACTTTCACAATGGAGCAGAACATACAGAATATTTGAGAATTATATTACAAACTGTACGGGAGAAATAATTTTATGCTAAGCAAAGCAAATGTGATTTTTGGCTTAAAAAAGTTTCTTTTCTTTGACACATTATGTCATCTTAAGGCATTAGGGTAGATCATAAAAAGATAGAAGCCACTGTTAATTGGAAGTCACCCCAAAATGTATCAAAAGTGAGGAGTTTTTTGGGACTGGCTGGATATTATCGCTGATTTATGAAAGGATTTTCAATCATTAGTTTACCACTTACTAAACTACTTTGGAAAAATGTTAATTTCAAATGGACAAATAGACATCAAATGAGTTTTGAGCAACTAAAAGAAATGTTAACAGAAGCCTAAGTTCTTACTCAGTCGACATTCGGTAAAGAATATACTATCTTAGTCAACATTCGGTAAAGAATATACTATGTGCAGTGATGCATCCAAAAATGGATTGGGTTGTTTTTTGCTATAAGATGGTAAAGTGGTAGCATATGCATCGAGATAGTTGAAGCCCTATTAATAGAATTACCCACACACGATTTAGAATTGGTAGTAGTTGTATTTGCTTTAAAAATTTGGCAGCACTATTTGTATGGAGAAAGATGTAAAATTTACACAGATCATAAAAGCCCCAAGTATTTGCTAACACAAAGAGAGCTCAACTTGAGACAATGCAAGTGGTTGGAATTATTCAAAGACTATGACTGCATAGTTAATTATCACCTAGGTAAAGCAAATGTGGTGACTAATACAATGAGCTAAAAAATGATGGCTTCACTATTATTGTTATAATGTAGATGGAGATTTACATTGGATGAAGCATTAATAGCCTAACTAAAAGGGCGATCTATTGTATAGCAAACAATAATTGATGCCCAAAAACCCCGATGAAAAATTATAGCGGATAGTTTGAGCAATACGTAAAGAAAACCCAATGGAGTACTTAATAAAAAAAGATGGAGTTGTGTACTATTGAAACTGACTATGTGTATAGGATGATAAAGAGATAAAAGAAAATCTTGCTATGAGAAGCACACAACACTATTTTCACTATGCATCCTGGAGGTAACAAGATGTACCAAGATTTGAAGCAATTCTATTGGTGGCTGGGATTGAAAAAGTGTGAGGGCCCAGTCTTGACCTTGGTTAGAATTATGTTTAATTAATTGATATTATGTATAAAATTAATGTTTGTTTGGTTTAGCCACTTTGGGTTAAAGTTTTATGAAAGGGTAATATGGTAATTTTAGTAAAATTAATGAATAAGGGATTAATTGATTGATAAAAAGGTGATGCTGGGGTAAGATTATGATTTAAAATTGATTTAGGGTCAAAGCATAAATTGAAAGATTATATGGGTTAGTTTTGAGAGAGAAATTGAGAAAGGGGGCTAAATGGTAATTTGAGGATCTTTTACAGACTTTCTAACATGCTTATAGTGATAAATATCATTGTTTGTTCAAAAAAAGTCTATCTCTCTGTCTCTCTCTCTCTTTGAATCTGGAATTAGATTTTGGAAAGAGAAATCTCTCCCTTCTATATCTCTTTTGTTAATGAAAGATTTCATGAAAGTAAAAAGGAAAATTTAGTGTTTTTATGTTGTTTGTAGTAGCAGAGAAAAGTAAAGATAAGGGCAAAGGGATCTTGAAGGAGTGAAGAAGTCTCAATGTTCAGGTACGAGAATATGGTTTGGATGGTATTGTGTATGGAGTTGTCTGTAAATGGATCGATAGAAATTAGGGTACTGAGAACATGATTCTTTAACAACCTCAATTTAGTGTTGAGCTAATTGAGTGATGATGAGTTTTAAGATGAGTTTAGAGAGATTTATTGGCTCTTTGAGCATTGTTGTTATATGATCAGAATAATCAAATCTATTCTGGTTGGTGTGTAGCCATGCAAGCCTAGAAGCCTTATAGTGTACGGCTATGCAAGGCTAGAAGCCCTATGGCATGTGGCCATGCAACATTTCCAGCCTTATGGCATGCGACCATGCAAGGCTTCCAGCCTTGTGGAACACGGCCATTCAAGGCTAGAGCCCTTATGGTACGCGACCATACAAGGCTAAAACCCTTGTGGTGTGTGGCCATGCAAGGGTCCAAGACTTATGGTGCATGGCAATGCAGGGTTTCCAGCTTTGTGATGCTCAGCCATATGAAGCTTCACTGTATGTGATGCATGGCCCAGTGATGCTCCACTGCTTTTCACCTTACCATCTTATACACTTATCCTTGATTGCTTAATAAGAATACTTCCACACTTATTTATGACTAAGCCAACATTCATTATAAAAACAAATAACCCCTAATTCAAACTAATTGACACACTTAATGAGTATTTCCCCAAAATTAAAATGTGACTATTCTATGACATGTCTTAAACTGTCAAGCTTTAAACTATCAAGGTAAAGTGATGATGGCAAGTTTATCAATTAAGTGCTAATTGCAACCTGTTTAGTTTTATGACTATAATTGTGTTAATGTTGTAATTACATTGAATTGATATATTTATGATTATGTGAAGTACTATAACATGTGTTTTTATCTAGTTTGAATATACAGTATATGAGTTGAGATAACAAATGTTGATGCCATTATAAGAATATGAAATGTGCATTCGTCTATGAATTATAGCTTAAGTAATATTGTACTATGTGAAGTGGAACATGTTGAATTGGATGTTCTTAAGAAATGGTTAAGCCTACGGATCTTAGTTTAGTTGTGGATTAGATAGGCATGCCTAAAAGGATACAGTTGCAGTTGCCATAGTTGACCCTATTTGGGTCCTTGTTCGATCCTTTAATGCAACTATAGTTTGGCCATTTGGGTCCATTGTTTGATATCTTTGGATATCCCTTGTTTGATACCAATTGGTATCCATAGCTCCCATTATTCACCTTTTGAACTAGCACTTAGGCAGGCTATTAAAGTTCAAGAAATGTACTCGAAATAAAGAACAACATGTATCGATTGCTTCGTTTATGTAATTAAATGTGATGAATGCCTTATTATAATGTTGCACCTTCATTTCCTTTTTGCTATAAATTGTTCTAAGGGATGAAATCATGAAATGATTATGTTGTTATCCTTATTGCAATGCTGGTGTGAAGATGTTTATCGACAACTGCTGTAAGTGGTCATCCATGTTAATTTATGAATTGTTCCCCCACTGAGCTTTATAACTTAGCACATGCTGTTTTATATTCGTGCAGGTTTAGTTGAAGGTTGTTTTATATCCGTGCAGGTTTAGTTAAAGGTCGCACAAGGACTTAATTCTGCATCAATTGGCCAACAAAAGTCGGCCAAGATTTTTGATGTAGGAAATTTTATGGATAATTCCTTTTTGTCTAGTCTTATATTTTGCCATGATTTAATTAAGGAATTGTAATATAGAGGATTGTAAAATTTACTTAATTGCCTTTACTTGCATGTCCTTCTAGATTGTGGGTCTCTAGTTTGTGATTGCCATAAATATGATTTCTTTGCATGAAATTCTAAGTTAATCTATAGGTTATGCATGCATCATATATATATGTTAATAGGTTTTGTATGCTCGTTAAGGGTGTTATAGTGGAACCTAATATGATCATGATTAAGCTAACACCTAAATTATATACATGATGATTAAATCGATGAATCACTAGTGTGAATAAGGTTTGTTTGAAGGCATAATAATGACTTGATATGACCAGGAGTGTTAGACAAAGTAATATGGTTAGCATTGACCCAGCAAAAATTGAGGCTATTGCCAATTGGAGACCGCCTCAAAGTGTTCCTAAGGTGAGAAGTTTCTTGGGATTGGCAGATTAATATCGTCACTTTGTAAAAGGGTTTTCAGTTATTGCATCTCCACTTACTAAGCTATTAAGTGTGAATGTTAAATTTGAGTGGATTATCCGATGTGAGACAAGTTTTGATTAGATAAAGAGTATGCTAACAAAAGTTTCGATCTTGACTCAACTAGTCTCGAGAAAAGAGTATGCCATGTATAGCGATGCCTCTAAAGTTAGTTTGGGTTGTGTTTTAATGCAAGATGGTAGAATGGTAGCTTATGCATCTTGACAAATTAAATTGCATGCACAAAATTATCCAACATATGATTTAGAGTTGGAAGCGGTAGTTTTTGCCTTAAAAAGTTGGTAGTAGTAGAATATACACAGACCATAAAAGCCTTAAGTATCTACTAACTCAAAAGGAACTCAACTTGAGTCAGTGGAGAATGCTCAAACTATTTAAAGACAATGATTATATAGTAGAATATCGGGTAAGGCTAATGTGGTAGCAGATGCTTTGAGATGAAAGATGATGGCATCTATGGTGTTACAATGGGGTAGATGGAGGTTTGCTTCAGATGGTGCATTAGTTTCCCAATTGAGGCTAAGCCTTGTGTAAGGTAGGTGGCAATGGATGGATAGAAAAACGATAAGAAGTTACAATGAATTATGTAATCTATGCATGAAGGGGATCAATCTGGGTACTCAATCAAAGAAAATGGAAGTTTGTACTTCAAAGATAGATTATGTGTTCCAGATGACAGAGAATTAAAAAGAACCTTACAGCATGAAGCTCACAACACAGTGTTTACTATACACCCTGAGGGTAATAAGATGTATTAGAATCTTAAGCAATGTTACTGGTGGTCGGGTATGAAGAAGGATGTGGTTGATTATGTCTCTAAGTGCTTAACTTTTCAGCAAGTGAAAGCTGAGCATCAACTTCCTCTTGGATTGTTGAATCCCATTCCAATTCCTCAGTGGAAATAGAAGGCTATTACTATGGATTTTGTGACCATATTGCCCTCTACATAGAGAAAGCATAATGCATTTTGGGTAGTTGTTGATAAGTTAACTAAGTTGGCTCATTTCTCACTGGTTAGAATGGATTATTCCATGGATCAATTGGTAGAATTGTATGTAAATGAGATCATTCGACTTAATGGGATTTCAGTAAATATAATATCAGATTGAGATCCTAGATTCACCTCGAGATTCTGGTAGAGTTTACAGAAGTCCTTAGGAACATGGTTCAATTTCAATATGGCTTTCCATCCTCAGATAAATGGACAATCAAAAAGGGTTATATAAGTCTTAGAAGATATGTTAAGGGGCTGTGCTTTGAATTTTTCTGGAAGTTGGGACAAATGTCAAGCCTTGATAGAATTTTCATATAATAATAGTTATCAAAATAGTCTTGGTATAGCTTGGTATGGAACCTTATATGGTCAAAGTTGTAAGACCTCAGTATGTTGGACTGAGTTAACTGAACGTAAGATAATTGGGCTAGACCTAGTTAAAGAAACCGAAGAAAAAGTTCAAGTTTAAGTAGAGATTGAAAGAGGCAAGTGATAGGCAAAGGTCTTATACAGATTTGAAAAGAAAAAATTTTGAATATCAAGTTGGGGATAAGGTATTATGAAAGTATCACCTTGGAGGAAAGTTTTGAGGTTTGGAAAGAAAGGTAATTTGAGTCCAAGATTCATTGGTCCCTATGAAATTCTACAAAGGGTTAGACTAGTGGCATATAGATTAATGCTTCCTATGGAATTAACAAAGCTGCATGACATGTTCCATGTTTCTATGCTTCGAAGGTATCATTCAGATGAATCACATGTATTACAAGTATAAGAAATTCAAGTTCAGGTAGATTTTACTTATAATAAAGAACTTAAAGAGATTCTGGCGAGTGAAATCAGGCAGTTAAGGAATAAATAGGTTCCTCTTGTCAAGTTACTTTGGCAACATCATAATGTTCAAGAAGTAACTTGGGAGCCAGAGCAGTGATGAAGGCCCAATATCCTCAGTTGTTTAAATCAGGTATGAATTTTGAGGACGAAATTCTCGTATGGGGGAAGAATTATGAGGGCCCAATCTTGACCTTGTAGGAATTATGTTTAATTAATTAATATTATATGTTAAATTAATTATTGTTTGGTTTAGCCACTTTAGGTTAAAGTTTCATGAAAGGGTAATATGGTAATTTCAGTGAAATTAATGAATAAGGGGTTAATTGATTGATAAAAAGGTGATGCTGGGGTAATATTATGATTTAAAATTGATTTACGGTTAAAGCATAGATTGAAATATTAGATGGGTTAGTTTTGAGTAAGAAATTGAGAAATAGGGCTAAATGGTAATTTGAGGGTCTTCTGGAGACTTTCTCACATGCTCACAGTGATAAATATCACTGTCTGTTCAAAGAAAGTCCATCTTTCTCTCTCTCTGTGAATCTAGAATTAGGTTTTGGTAAGAGAAATCTCTCCCTTCTATATCTCTTCTGTTAATGAATGATTTCATGAAAGTAAAAAGGAAAATTTAGTGTTTTTATGTTGTTTGTAGCAATAGAGACAAGTAAAGATAAGGGCAATGGTATTTTAAAGGAGTGAGGAAGTCTCAGTGTTTGGATACGGGAATATGGTTTGGATGGTACTACGTATGGAGTTGTTTGTAGATGGATCGATAGAAATTAGGGTACTGACAATAAGATTCTTTAACCATTGAAACCCTTAGTTTAGGGCTGAGCTAATTGAATGATGATGAGTTTTAAAATGAGTTTAGACAGATTTATTGGTTCATTGAGCATTGCTGATATGTGATCTGCATAATCAGATCTGTCCTAGTTGGTACGCGGCCATGGAAGGCTAAAAGCTTTGTGGCCATGCAAGGTTTCCAGCTTTGTACCATGTGAAAATGCAAGGATTCCTGCCTTATGGTGTGCAGCCATGCAAGGCTAGAAGCCTAATGGTTCACGACCATGCAAGGCTAGAAGCCTTATGGCTTGCGACCATACAAGGCTTCCAGCCTTGTGGTGGGTGGCCATGGAGGGTTTCCAGCTTTTTGATGCACAGCCATATGAAGCTTCACTGTATGTGATGCACGGCCAAATGATGCTCCACTTCTTTTTACCTTACAATTTTATACACTTATGCTTAATTACTTTATAAGAATACATCCATACTTATTTATGACTAAGCCAACATTCATTATAAAAACAAATAACCCCTAATTCAACCTAATTGACACACTTAATGTGTATTTTGCCTAAAATTAAAATGTGACTATTCTATGCCATGTCTTAAACTGTTAAGCTTTAAACTATCAAGGTAAAGTAATAATGGCAAGTTTATCAAGTAAGTGCTAATTGTAACCTGTTTAGTTTTATGACTATAATTGTATTAATTTTGTAATTGCATTGAATTGATATATTTATGATTATGGGAAGTACTATAACATGTGTTTTTAAAATAGTTTGAATATATTGTATATGAGTTGAGATAACAAATGTTGATGCCATTATAAGAATATGAAATGTGCATTCGTATATGAATTGTGGCTTAAGCAATATTGTATTGTGTAAAGAGGAACATGTTGAATTAAATGTTCTTAAAAGAAATGGTTAAGCCTATAGGTTTTAGTTCAGTTGTGGATTAGATAGGCATGCCTAAAGGGATACAGTTGCAACTGCCATAGTTGGCCTTTTTTGGGTCCCTTGTTTTTTCCTTTAATGGAACCATAGTTTGGCCCTTTGGGTCCATTGCTTGATATCTACAGATATCTATTGTTTGATACCTTCGGGTATCCATGATTTATACAAATTGGTATGCATAGCTCTTGTTATCCACCATTTGAACTAGCACTTAGGCAGGCTATTAAAGTTCAAGAAATGTACTCAAAATAAAGAAAAAACACGTATCACTTGCTTCACTTATGTAATGTAAATGTGATGAATGACTTAGTATAATGTTGCACTTTCATTTTCTTTTGGCTATAAAATTTTCTAAGGGATGAAATCATGACATGATTATGTTGTTATCCTTATTAGAATGTTGGTGTGAAGATGTTTATCGACGACTGTTGTGTGTGATCGTCCATGTTAATTTAAGAATTTTTCCCCCACTAAACTTTATAGCTTAGCATGTGTTGTTTTATATCTGCGTAGGTTTTGTTAAAAGTCACATAGGGACTTAATTCTGTATCAACTGGCCAACAAGAGTCGGCCCAAATTTTGGATGTAGGATATTTTATGGATAATTCCTTTTTGTCTATTCTTATATTTTGCCATGATTTAATTCGGGAATTGTAATATGGAGGACTATAAAATTTACTTAATTGCCTTTGCTTGCATGTCCTTCTAGATTATGGGTGGCTAGTATATGATTGCCATGAATATAATTCTTTTGCAAGAAATTCCAAGTTAACCTACAGGTTATGTATGCATCATATATATATGTTAATAGGCTTTATGCGCTCGTTAAGGGTGTTACAGTGGAAACTAATATGATCATGATTATGGTAACACCTAAATTATATACATGATGATTAAATTGATGAATCACTAGTGTGAATAAGCTTTGTTTGAAGGCATAACATTGACTTGATATGACTAGGAATGTTAGACACAGTAATATTGTTAGAATTTAGAGTTAGGGTGTCACAAAAAGAGATGTGGTGGAGTATGTTTCTAAATGCTTGACTTGCCAACAAAGAAAAGTTGAACACCAGTTCCCTTATGGGTTGTTGAATCCTATTCCAATTTTATAGTGAAAATCGAAAAATATTACCATGGATTTTTTCATAAGGTTACCTCTCGCTCAAAAGAAGCTTTATGCAGTATGGATAATAGTAGACAGACTAACTAAAATGGCTCACTTCATAACAGTTCAATCACATTATCTATTAGCTAAGTTAGCCGAATTGTATGTGAATGAAATAGTCCGGCTACATGGGATTTCCAAATCAGTTATTTTTTTTATCATGACTCGAGATTTACCTTCAGATTTTGTAAAAGCTTATAGTAGGCTCTACGTATAAAGCTTCATTACAGAACTGCATTTCATCCATAGACAATTGGTCAATCTGAAAAGGTTAGATAGGTGCTAAAGGATATGTTGAGAGGATGTGTCCTAGATTTCCTAGGGAGTTGGGATAAATATTTAGCCTTAATAGAGTTTGCATACAATAATATTTAACAAATTAGCATTGGCATGCCACCTTATGAGGCACTATATGGTCGAAAGTGTAGAACTCCAGTTTGCTAGACAATATTGATTGAGAGTAAGATGATTTGTCCTAATATTATTAAAAATACCAAAAAAAAGCTTCAAATTGTCAAATAAAGATTGAAAGAAGCAAGCGATAGAAAAAAGTAATATGCAAATCTAAAAAGAAGAGATATTGAGTATCAAGTCAAAGATGAAGTATTTTTAAAAGTATCCCCATAGAGAAAAGTATTACGATTTTGGAAGAAGGGAAACCCTAGCCCCCGGATCATAGGCCTATATAAAGTGATAGAACTGGTTGGACCTGTTACATATAGGCTAGCACCCCTTTAGGAACCATTTATGTTACATGATATCTTTCATGTTTCTATACTCCAACGATATCAATCCGATGAGTCACACATACTATCAGTACAAAACATAAAAGTTAAATCTTATTATACCTATGATGAAGAACCGAAGGAAATCTTGGCCAAGGATGTTAGGCAATTGTGGAACAAACAAATTCCTCTAGTTAAAGTGCTATGGAAGCATCATGGTGTACAAAAAGACATATGAGAACCTAAATTAATTATGTAAGCACAATACCCATAACTATTCACAATAGGTACGAATTTCAAGGGTGAAATTCTTTAAATGGGAGAGTGTAGCACCTTTAACCTTTAACCTATACAAATCACTTTATCTTTCTCATTACACAGGTTTTACAGTACAACTTATACATAAACCAAGTATGCAGAGAATATATATTCATACTTAATCCATAAGAGTGCTATATGATTAAAACTTTATGGTATACATTAAAATCTCTTTATATAATACAAATGATAAACATCTATACATACAATATTTTTAATGCCTCAAAAACTTTAATTATAAACATAGAGCCCAAAATAAAAGTCTATAATAGTCTCTCTTGCTGACTTGAGTTGGCCATCCTACTGCAAATATCACCTCAACAACCTACAAAGATTATAAAGCTTAGAAAGGAACATAAAAATATGTGGATAACCTCTTTTAAAGGTCATCAAGATGGAAACACATACTAGCATGATAGTAAGCACATGAACCAATCATTTCAAAACATATTCGTAATATTCTTCAGGTTGTATATTATCATTATTATACTTATAATCATTACCAATTTTTGATTAATATTTCATTTACTTATCAGTTCTTATTTTTGTTATTATTAATTTCACACTTAGAAATTTACACACCAAGCTTACTTTTTGAACTTCTTTATATTATTCTTAACTAATCACCTTGACTTACTATTCTTTCTTTATTATGCGTCAATACTATTGTTAAACATTTGTTAACTATCCTCCATAAACATATATCAATCTTTAAGGATGATAAAACAATTCTATTGTTCATAAAAAGGACATAAAAAATTATATAACTTTAGATTAACAAACTAGATCTTATGCACCATTGACTATAAATAATTTCCATACCTTTCTAAGACAAGACTAATAGTTTATGCTTTATAACATATGTTAATAACCTTAGGGTTATTCTATTTAATGCAATGCTTTCTTTCTTTGATTATATTTCGGATTCCTCATGCATTGAATTATTATCCTACTTCCATCTCAAATCTAATTTATATAGAGCTTATCATTTACTAGTTCATACAGTTCATTTATATTTACTCATAAAATTTTGCTTATCATTTTCCAATAGATATCAATAAATATGTTGGCAAATCATATAGGACAATGCAACAATTGAAAGGTACCACAAGGATTTTCATATATACAACAACATAAAACTCTTTCACTCCACATTCATGCTTTTCCACATACTATACATTCTTCCTTATGAAAGTAACATATATACATACATACATACATACATACATATATATATATATAATATTATAAAAAGAATTTGAATGTAAAGATCATATTATTCATCAATTAGATCATTGATAATGCATCAAATCAAACAAGTTCATATGCATGACTTTTCAATCTAACATGACTAAGTGATTCTAGTTTACCAAGTACTTGTCTTAATGATTAAGCCTCATATGTGTATCATATATTCCATATATCATATTTTAATCATCATACTGTACCACTGTAAAGCATTCATACTCTAGTTTAGTTTGCTTAAGTTCTAAAAGTGGATAACAGGAACAGTGGATACCCGAAGGTATTAAACTTAGCTCCAAAGGACAAACTTGGTCCCGTAGGACAAATAGGGACCCAAATAGGGTCAAACTATACTTTAGACTAGTCAATCATACCCAAACGTGGTCAAATAATAATGACCCAAATGAGGTCAACGGTGGTAGCTATAATATCCCTATAAGCACCTATCTATCCATAGATGAACTCTAATAGCACGCATATACTTTGTTCAAATAACTTTCAATAACACGATATCAAGTTTATGACTAAGCATCTTCCTTATATGACATTCAAGTAATTATACATGAATATATCTCAATGTTCTCCCATGCTTTAGCATAATAATTCATACATATAATAAATGTAAGCATGTACATGTTATCTCAACTAAATAAAAACTATAATAGTTCATACATTTATTATATGACATGTTTCATTTAATGATGCAATACCATCATATATTCTTAAACACATACTTCATAAGTACATTATTATTTGCAATTACATTGCATTACCCACATATAACTATTACCTATATGCGTACACACACACATTACATGTATGTATTCATATAATAGCCATGTATTTTTCATTACAAGTTCCACTATATAATAATTATATATAGCTTAAATCTCATGTATTGTTTTGTCATCAATATTTATTGTCTTTCTTTACAACTTATATTAAATATATCATTATATTAATTACATGTTTAGTGCCATAAATTACCTTTATTTTATGATTAAGATACTCTATATACATTTTCAAATCATTTTTCATATTTAACACATCATCACTTATTCATAAAAAAAACTTACGGACATTATTCTATTTCAATTAAACATCTATAGTTATAATATTTCATAAATAGCTCATTCTGATAGATAAATTAACTTTAAATTCATTGATTAAAATTTACATATCTAAAGTTCCATCTTATTTACATGTGGTTCTTTAGCATAATGAGCTTTCATTTATCATGCTTAAACATTTCTTAATCAATTTCATAGGTGAATATTTGTATATAAATATACATTATCATTTCATTATATATATATATATATATAAACATAATTCCATATAACAAGCCATGTACAAGTTTTTGAACATACATGTATATACAAAACACTTAAATCAATTAATTTACTTGATATTTGTAAATCAATGTATTTCCATGTATACATACATTTAACTTAACAACCTTTAAACATTAATAATTTATAATCATAATCTCAACATATATCCCTTGTAACATATCAACATTTAAACATTAAATATTAATATTCATAATCTCAATATATATTCATTTCATATTCATTAACTCAATACATATATTCCTTGTAAACATAGTAAAAATAACAACATTTAAAATTATACATTAAAAATTCTGCCTTTAAAATTCTTCACAAGGGCAGAATTCAAAATCTAACTTTTATACTATTTTTGACCCGGAAAACATCAATTTTAGCAAAAATGTCCTTTTTACAAACATGTTCCTCTACGCTTACAATTGCTGGAACATAAAAAATAATTCCAATATCATTTCTAGAAATCAAGTTATTCATATTTAATAGAATATTATTCCCACTCACAGTGTTATGAACGGGTTGAAAATCAAGCTAAAATTTGATAAGCTTAAAGATAGAATTAGGCTTTACTTTCTTCATAAAAAATCTAGATAAATAAGTCTAATTTCATCAAAATTTAGAATCATAGCATTTCAAAATCTATAACAAGAAATACACTAAAATTAATAAAATCTATTTTCGTTCCCTAGGCAGCACTTTACTGTACCCGATTTAGTTTTTATCACCAATTAATAAATTCATACAATAAAATAGATACAGAATTTGAACAACCTTCCTTCACAAAAATTGTGGTATTATGAGTCTATTTTAATCAAATATAGTCCCAAAGGATTTTTACTTCTTAAAAAAACTGTATATCAAAAATACTACAACTTGTACCTAACATTAGGTAGTAGCTCAATCCGAACTTCAAGTTAATTTTAAGAGCCCTTAGAGGCTGAATCAAGTTTATGTTTCTTCTACAAACTTTTAGGTCTAAATCATAGAAGCAAGTACCAACTAGAATCAACTCATTTTAAGGTACATAGCTTGAGATATGCTAAAAATACTGAAGATGGTTCCTAATGACCCTAAAACAGATTTTTACTTCCTTAATCTTCAACAAATAAATACATACAAGGTATAATCTTTTAGATTTCGACCTTAAAACTATATTATCAACTCAAAATAAATTTTATTACATATTTTATCCACATTTATACAAATTAAATCCATATGCAAGATAAGAAAAAATCCCTAATCTCATGCCCTGGCCAAATTTCCCTTAGCCTTCAATCTTTTGCAATTTCTTTACCCTTAATCTTCTTGCTATTTCCCCCTTCTTCTACTACAAACAAATATGCATTAATTCTAGCCTTTCTCCTTCAATAAACAAGATAATACAATAAGAAAAGAAGAGGAAGAAGAGATGAAATAAAGATCTAAACCTTTACCTTTACATATTACCTTTAAAACACATAAATACAACCACATGCATTAGAAATTTCTTGAGAAAATAGAGAGAAATAGCTATTCTTTTAGAGAGAGATGAAGGAAAAATCCATGTTCTCCCTTCAAAAGTTGTCCCTCCCCCTATATATACCCTTAAAGTGGTCTTTCTCTCTCCAACATGCAATTCTCCATAGTATAAAGTGGGTGGAGAAGTCTCCTTTAGGTCCTCAACAATTTTACATGTCAAAAATCTTCCCCTACTCACTTTTATTTCAAAAATTCAATCCCATCATATTCTATCTCTTATGAAATTAACCCCACTTAATCATTATTTAAACATTGGCCTATAAATTTATATCCTCTTTTAATTTAGCCCTCAAACTATTTTTTCCTTTTTTAATTATATCCTTATAAAATTTATGCCATATAATTAACATATTCATCATATAATTAATTACAACTTAATAACACTTATGTTCCTATTAATCTCTTAATTATATTTTATTCCAATTATGCACACTATATATTACAATATCAATTGACTATTGTATCCTTTATCACATAAGACCATGAATTCATTAGATATTAACTACTAATAATCCATCTAATAATGCTTAATTGCACTTTAGTAATATGTTATTTCTCTTGAATTCTATTAGGGTCTATTTTGGGTCCTTACAAATCTCTCCCCCTTAAGGAATTTCATCCTCGAAATTCATACTTGTATTATTTACTCAAATACATCACTATCATTCTCATACTTCTGTATCTAATATTATAAAAATTTATTCCATACCATTTCTAACATATTTGCTTGATGTTTACTTTAACTTTATTTTCTTTTCTTATAGTTCTATCTTTATATAAGAGTAATTTTATCATACAGTTACATCATTACTATGCTCACAAACATCCTGTCAGTTTTCTTTTTCAGTTGGGGCCTGTACATGTAATATGATGCTTGATGTTGTGCTATGTGGGAATGATGCTTTCATGTGTGCAATATGATGCAAAGGCATATTCTCGTATGTTGTATATGTTTTGCCCCATCCCATGTGAAATGTTTAGTCAATTGCCCATATTAGATAAGGAAACACTGACAGATATATAAAGCATCGAAATTAACCTCAATTTCCTCATAGCAACTTCATATTTGAAATATTTTCCACGATATATAAAATTTCCCCATGCACCATATTAAAATAATCTATATATACTCTAATCACACAATATACTATAATCCCAAACACTTTTCATATGCATATATCATGTAGTATTCGATATGAAATTAAGATCCCAAAAAAAATACTATCATACATATAGTCCATTTCAGAAACTTCAATCATATACATTTGCCTATATATACAGTTATTCATGTATCCTCATTATTAGATTCTATTGAATCATCTCACTTCAGCCTAACCATAGGAAAACAAGGTTACCTGCATTGGCCAAGACTCTAAAACTTCCTATGACAACAACTCTAGACATCTATAGCCCAAAAATGGCAAAACCTAGGCTCTGATACCACTAATTATAGCACCCTTAACCTTTAACCTATATAAATCACTTTATCCTTCTCATTACATAGGTTTTACAATGTAAATTATGCATAAACCAACTATACAACGAACAAATATTTATACTAAATCCATAAGAGTGATATATGATTAAAACTTTATGATATACATTAAAATCTCTTCACATAATACAAATGATAAATATCTATACATACAATATTTCCAATACCTCAAAAACTTTAATTATATAGAAAGAGCCTAAAATAAAAGTCTATAATAGTCTCTCTTATTGACTTGGGTTGGCCATCCTGCTACAGATATCACCTCAACAACCTATAAGGATGAAACACCCATGCTAAGCTATAAAGCTTAGTGGGGAATATAAAACATGTGGATGACCTCTTTTAAAGGTCGTCAAGATGCAAACACATACAAGCATGACATTAAGCACATCAATTAATCATTTCAAAACATATTTGTAATATTCTTTAGGTTCTATATTATCATTACTATACTTATAATCATTACCAATTTCCTATTAATTTTTCATTTGCTTATTAGTTCTCACTTTTGTTACTATTCATTTCACACTTGGAGTTTTACACATCAAGCTTACTTTTCAAACTTTTTTATATTATTCTTAACTAATCACCTTGGCTTACTATTCTTTCTTTATTATGCATCAATAACTATTGTTAAATAGTTGTTAACTATCCTATATAAACATATATCAATCTTTAAAGATGATAATATAGTTCTATAGTTCATAAAAAGAACATCAAAAATCATAGAACTTTCGATTTACAAATTAGATCTTATGCACCATTGACTATAAATAATATCCATACCTTTCTAGGATAAGACTCACAGTTTATACTTTATAACATATGATAATAACCTTAGGGTTATTCTACTTAAGGAAATTCTTTCTTTCCTTGGATATATTTCAGATTCCTCATGCATTGAATTATTATCCTACTTCCATCTCAAATCTAATTTATATAGAGCTAATCATTTATAAGTTCATTCATTTCATTTATATTTAGTCATAAAATTTTGCTTATCATTTTTCAATAGATATCAATAAATGTGTGGGCAAATCATACAAGACAGTGCAACAATTGAAAGGTATCACAACGATTTTTATACATACAACAACATAAAACTCTTTCACTCCACATTCATGCTTTTCCACATACTATACATTATTATCCATGAAAGTAACATATATATATATATATATATATATATATATATATATATATATATATATATATATATATATATATATATAATCTTATGAAAAGCATTTGACTATAAAGATCATATATTCAACAATTAGGTCATTGATAATGCATCAATATCAAACAAGTTCATATACATGACTTCTCGATCTAACATGACTAAGTGATTCTAGTTTGCCAAGTACTTGTCTGCATGATGAAGCCTCATATGTGTATGATATATTCCATATATCATATTTTAATCATCATAATGTACCACTATAAAGCATTCACACTCTAGTTTAACCTGCTTAAGTTCTAAAAGTTGATAACGGGAACGGTGGATACTTGAAGGTATCAAACTTAGTCCCAGAGGACAAACTTGGTCTCATAGGACAAATAGGTACCCAAATGGGGTCAAACTATACTTTAGACCAGTCAACCATACCCAAATGGGGTACGCTATGACCCAAAATGACCTAAATGGGGTAAATGGTGGCAGCTGCAATATCCTTATAGTCGCATATCTATCCATAGATTAAATTTAATAGTAGGCATATACTTTGTTCATATAACTTTCAATAACACTATATCATGTTCATGACTAAGCATCTTCTTTCCATGCTTTACTTTTTTAATATTATATACTTATAGGTAGCATGTATATATATATATATATATATTTCTTGTCATGTACACCTTGTGAGTAATACCTTACAATGCCTGAAACTTGCTTTAAAACATGTAACTATTTCACATACAATCTTATATGACATTCAAGTAATTATACGTGAACATATCTTAATGTTCTCCCACGCTTTAGCATAATAATTCATACATATAATAAGTGTAAACATGTATATGTTATCTTAACTAAATAATAACTATAATAGTTCATACATTTGTTATATGACACGTTTCATTTAACAATGCAATACCATCATATATTCTTAAACACATACTTCATAAGCACATTATTATTTGCAATCACATTGTATTACCCACATATAATGATTACCTATATGTGTACACACACACACACACACACACACACATATATGTATGTATTCATATAATAGCCATGTATTTTTCATTACAAGTTCCACTATATAATAACTATATATAACTTAAATCTCATGTATTGTTTTGTCATCAATGTTTAATGACTTTCTTTACAACTTATATTAAATATTTCATTATGTTAATTACATGCTTAGTGTCATAAATTGCCTTTATTTTATGTTTAAAATACTCTATATACATTCCTAATTAATTTTTCATATTTAACACATCATAACATGTTCATATAAAAACATTTATGCACATTATTCTATTTCAACTAAGCATCTATAGTCATATTACTTCATAAATAGCTCATTCTGATAGATAAATTAACTTTAAATTCATTGATTAAAATCTACATATCTAAAGTTCCATCTTTTTTACATGTGGTTCTTTAGCACGATGAGCTTTCATTTACCATGCTTAAACATTTCTTAATAAATTTCATAGGCGAATATTTGTATATTAATATACACTATCATTTGATTATATATATATATATATATATATACATAATTTCGTATAACAAGCCATGTACAAGTTTTTAAACATACATGTATATACATAACACTTAAATCAATTAATTTACATGCTATTTGTAAATCAATGTATTTCCATGTATACATACATATAACTTAACAACCTTTAAACATTAAAAATTTATAATCATAATCTCAACATATATCTCTTGTAACATATCAACATTTAAACATTAAATGTTCATATTAATAAGTTCAATATATATTCAATTTATATTCATTAACTCAATACATATATTCCTTGTAAACATAGTAAACATAATAACATTCAAAATTATACATTAAAAATTTTGCCTTAAAAATTCTGCATAGAGGCAGAATTCAAAATTTGACTTATATACTATTTTTAACCTAGAAAACATCAATTTTAGCAACAATGTCCTTCTACAAAGATGTTCCTCTATGTTTACAGTTTTTGGAACATCAAAAATCATTTTAATATAATTTCTAAAACTCAAGATATTCACATTTAACTTAATACTGTTCCCACTGATAGTGCTATGAACAGGTTTGAAATCAAGCTAAAATTTGACAAGCTTAAGGACATAATTAGGCTTTACATTCTTCATAAAAATTATAGATAAATAAGTCTAATTTAATCAAAATTTTAAATCATAGCATGTCGAAATCTATAACAAGAAATACACTAAAATTACTGAAATCTATTTTCGTTTCCTAGGCGGCACTTTACTGTACCCAATTTACCTTTTATCACCAATTAATAAATTCATTGAATAAAATAGGTACAGATTTTGAACAGCCTTCCTTCAAAAAAATTTTGGTCCTTTGAGTATATTTTAACCATAATTTTGTCTCAAAGGATTTTGACTTCTTGACAAAACTTTATAGCAAAAATACTACAACCTGTACCTAACACTAGGTAATAGCTTAATCCGAAATTAAAGTTAATTTTAAGAGGACTTAGGAAGAATCAAGTATAGGTTTCTTCTACAAACTTTTAGGTCTAAATATTAGGAGGAAGTACCAACTAAAATCAAGTCATTTGAAGGTATATATCTCAAGATATGCTAAAAATACAGAAGTTGGTTCCTAATGACCCAAAATAGATTTTTACTTCCTTAATCTTCAACAAATAAATTCATTCAAGGTATAATCTATTAGATTTCAGCCTTAAAACTATATTATCAACTCAAAATTAATTTTATTACATATTTTATCGACATTTATACAAATTAAATCCATATGCAAGACGAGAAAAAATCCCTAATCCCATACTTTGGCTGAATTTCCCTTAGTCTTTAATGTTTTGCAATTTCTTTACCCTTAATCTTCTTGGTATTCCCCCTTCTTCTATTACAAATAACTATGCATTAATTCCAGCCTTTCTACTCCAATAAACAAGATAATAAAATAAGAAAAGAAGAGGAAGAAGAGGTGAAATAAAGATCTAAACCCTTTACCTTTACATATCACCTTCAAAACCCATAAATCCAACCATATGCATTAGAAATTCCTTAAGAAAATAGAGAGAAATAGCTATTCTTTTAGGGAGAGATGAAGGAAAAATCCATGTTCACCCTTCAAAATTCGTGCCTCCACCCATATATGACCCCAAATTGGTCTTTCTCTCTCCAACATGCAATGGTCCATAGTGTAAAGTGGGTGGAGAAGTCTCCTTCAAGTCCTCAACAATTTTGCATGTCAAAAATCTTCTTTCACTCACTTTTATTTCAAAAATTCAACCCCATCATATTCTATCTCTTATGAAATTAACCCCACTTAATCATTATTTAAACATTGGCCTATAAATTTATATTCCCTTTTAATATAGCCCTCAAACTATTTTTTCTTTTTTTATTATACCCTTATAAAATTCATACCATATAATTAACATATTCATCATATAATTAATTACAACTTAATAACACTTATCTCCTAATTAATCTCTTAACTATATTTTATTCTAATTATGCACACTATATAATATAATATCAATTGACTATTGTATCCTCTATTTCAAAAGACCATGAGTTCATTAGATCTTAACTACTAATAATTCATCTAATAAATCTCAATTAGACTTTAGTAACATGTTATTGCCCTTGAATTCTAATAGGATCTATTTTTGATCCTTATAGAGAGAGTTGTGATGCCTCTATTTGTACCCTATGAGGATTACTAAGTTATGCTTAATGAATGTGTCTGAATGATAATATGATCTATATGTACATAAATTGAAAGAGAATTAGAAATTAGGTGCTCAATTGAAAAGAGGAAGTGTAAGTTTTGTGGTAATAACATAAAATTAAGGAAGATTAGGGGGTTAAGTGTAATTAATTAAAACCAACAAAATGGACCAATAGGAAAATAACATTTAGCCTCTCTAGATTTCATGAAACTTAAAGAAAATTCAAGGAATTTTAATGGAGAGTGATCGACCATTCAAGGGTATAATTTCAACCTTTTCTCTCCCAAAATAATCCCTAAATAACACAAAAGAAACCCCAATAAATTCTGCTTGATTTTAAGAGATAAATGATTTAATGGTTAAGTGCATAAGATATTAATTCTCTCTTCTTTTCTTTTTCTTTATTCTTATGGTAAGAATGGAATTAGAGGAAGATATACATACATACATGCATACATACATACATACATACATACATACATACATACATACATACATACATACATATATATATATATATATATACTTGTACTCTTTTTCATGTAGTAGGAGAACCTAGTAAAGGAAAGGGAAAGGAAGTTCATAAATGTTAAAGAAGGTGATTTGGCTTGTTAAAAGGTATGGGAATTCCTCATGAGTTTGATTGTGAATTTTGTAATTTTGATGTGATGAATGAAGTATTAGAAACTAAAATGAAGTGTTACTATGAAAATTTAGCTTCAAGTTGCATAAGAACCGAATTAACCTTGTAGTTTTTGTAATATCAAAAATCTATCCTCTGGTTCACTTGACCCATTTGGATTGTTTAGGCTATAACTTGAGTTAAAAGAAGTCAAATGGAGTGATTCTAATTGCTATAAAAACTAGACTTATAAAATTAGATTTCATATGAATAATTAAAAAATTGAATCCCCTTACATGATGATGAAAATTGGACTTGAATTCTAACTGTGTATACTACCCTATCATTGGGAGTAGTATGTGTTGTTTGTTGATTATCTGTCGATTTACATGTCTAATTAGAGTGGTTTTTGATTATTTGAAAACTATAAACATAAAGGAATCACTTTTAGAATACTACTTTTCCAAAAGATGATGTTTGGTTTGTGAAAATTGATGTGCAAGTTAGATTCAGAAGTCTGTATACATAATTACTAAGGCACAATAGTGCACACGACCAAAAGCATCTGGTCTCAGCTGTGTGGACCCTTCTGTACCAAATAAAAACATTTTTGAAGATTGAGACCATTTGGTCTCAGACATATTGACCCTTCTGTAAATATTTTGGACATTGTACATGGTTGAGACCAATTTGTCTCACCCATGTCTCTCTCTTTTACAGTTTGTACTTGATTTCTAGGCCCCAACTCATTACCAAAGTTTTTCTAAACCTCTTTAAATATTTTTAGAGCATTCAAAACATAAAACTAAAGATGATTTGTGACATTAAATATTTGAAAAAACATATTGGCATATAAGAATAAAGTTAAAGCATATTGTATATGTATGTTTATATAGGTGAAGTTATATTGTAATTGTTTTGAACATTTGTATTTAAAAAAATGCAATATGATAAATGACATACAATGAAATAAGTGATATGGGAAATGCTCAATGCCTGTATGTAGAGCTTGGTAGTGGATAGATAGGCATTCCTATAGGGTTAAAGATGCAGCTGCTATAGTTGATCCCGTTTTGGTCTATAGTTCATCCCCGTTTAGGACCATAGGCTTGACCTTGTTTGGATCCATAAGTTTGATACCTTGGAGTATCCATAGGATTTATATCCATGGGTATTCATATGAATGATACCTTCAGGTATCTCTAGCACCCTTTTATCCATACCCACATAACTTAGGCAGGCATAACAAGAAAAGAGATGTACTGTTAAAGAAATGGCTAATAGTGATATGTTATATATGTGTCACTACTTATATTTTAAACACTGTGTGTGTTAGCATAGTTGCATAATTATATGCTTAAGGAATGACCACTATGAGTGGTCGTTCACGTATTGATTGTTCCCCATTAAACTGTATAGCTTAGAATAGATTTTTTATTCATGTAGGTACTCAAGTTTGGACTCTTCAATAGGAGCTAAATCTGTAGTGTCAAGGCCAACACTAGGGTAAGATAAAGTATGACGATGCTCTTTATTTTGCTTTTTCCTTTGTATATGTTCATTTTGTACTGAGTAAAGTTATGAAAGCTAAAAATAGTTGTAAAGTATAACATGTAATAAATAGTTCCTTTTGTATAATTTTATCTAATATGATGATAATATGAATAGGCCATGTCATGAATAATTACCTACAGGCTGACATATATAATGAAAATGAATAGGAATATGCTAGTAGGTAACCCCTAGGGTAGCTTTTACAGGTCTGTTATGAAAGAGTGATTGTTCCCCTATATGAAATGCTTAAAAGGGTTAAGTAGTCAGTTTAAGGTCTGTACTTTTGCGTACATGCCTAAATATGAGAATCAATTGGTAGATGCCTTTACCAATTCAGATAGGGCATGTTTTAAGGTATAGCAAATAATGGATGTCGAGGCCACTGATGGGAAATCGTGGTATTGTGATGTTCAAAATTACTTAGAAAGATCAATATTCCCAGAGAAAGCTATTAAGAAAGATTGAAACATGATCCATAAATTATCCACTCAGTTCTTAGTGAGGATAGGGCACTATATAAAAAATAGCATAACAATATCCAATTAAGGTTCCTAAATGAGAAAGAATCCATAAAGGTTATGGAGGACACACATGCTGGCATTTATGGTGCTCATATGAATGGCTTAGTGTTGGTAAAGAAAATTATGCACCAATGGTTCTTTTGGTAAAGGAAACACATGCAAATATCTTAACTCTAAATACTGTTGGTTTCAAAGTTATGCAACCTTACATTTCCATTGGCATTCATAGTTTTAGAAATAAATATTATAGGGGAAATACATCTAATAGCTTAAAATGGGCATAAATACATCGTAGTTTCCATTCATTACTTCACCAAATGGTTTGAAATTGAGTTTTTCAAGAAATTAGGTGCTCGAGAAATGGTTAGATTCATTGAGTGACATCTAATATATAAATTTGGTCTTCCTTATCATATTGTGTATGATAATAGAGTGTAGTTCCAAGCTAAAACTAAGTAGATGCTGAAGAAGTATAGCATCCAACACCATAAGTATTCTCCTTACCAACCTCAAGCTAATAGGGAAGTTGAAATAGTGAACAAAAATGTGAAAAAATACTATCCAAAATGGTAAAGACATACAAAGATTGGGCTGAAAATCTTTCCTTCACATTATTGGGTTATAGAACCATCCTTAGAACTTTGATAGGGGTTACACCATTCTCTTCAGTATATGGAACAAAAGTAGTGTTACTTGTACATGCCAAACTTTAATTCTTAAGAGTGGCCTTAGAAGCCAAATTACCAAAAACAAAATGGGCATAACAAATATTATTATAGTTAAACTTGTAGATGAAGATCGAATGTAAGGCTACTGTCATAATCAGATTTATTAGAAGATACTAGTTTATGTTGGAAGAAAATCAGAAAGCATCCTTTAAAAGAAGGTGATTTGGTCTCCAAACAAATGAAACCAGGTGTTTAAAATTACCATTGCAAATTCAGGCCTATTTGGGAAGGTCTTTTTGTGTTAAAGAAGTTGTTCTCAAAACGAGTGGTGATCTCAACTAACAATGATAGGAATGAATTTAAAAATTTGGTAGATTAAAAATGTTCCACGATTGAGACTAAAATAAAAAAAAAGAGAATATAGCCCTACGGGTAGAAAATAAAAAAAAAAAAAGATGGCCTTACTAAAATTAGGCACCCTATCAAGGTGAAAACTAAAAAAAAGTCATATTGGGAAAAAATTAAAGGCTAAGTGAAAGTGTTCAATCATAAAAACCTAGGTGGCTAACCGATAATAGGAGCTTAATGCTTTCAGGGATTAATATGAGATTAGATGGAATCTTGTATTTTGGGCTTAACAACAAATGGTGATAATATGCAATGAAATCAAACTAAAATGTACACACATTTTATAATGATATATTAATATAAGCACAACAGTTATTTTGCATACTCAAATTTGTCTAGTTTTATATAAAAAGTAGCATAATCCCTTTATTTCATATGTGTAATCAACTAGTTATCATTTGTTACTACTCTTGCCATCCCGGTGCCTTAGCTAATTTGCTTAATTATCAACTATGAAGCCAGTAATCCATCTTTTAGGCTTAACTAAAGTAGTGAAATCACAATCCTCAATCTTTGATATAGTGATTGTTATAGACATTTTTTTCCTAAAGGTGATGGTAACCAGAGACAAAGGTAGTAGATAGAACACCACCCTAAAAAGATAGTGGGCATCTTACAATACCTTGTCATTCTCTAAATTATTAGGTGTAACGAGTAGCAATGCACAAGGTGGCTCTATATAGTCCACATAGTGGTATGCATCCACAACACCCATCCCGAGTCACAAAATGAGGGCTCAACCATGGGCACATAAAGTTAATGTCACCATCTACCACTGTGGCTAAGCATATAGTGCCTTCTTAAAGGGGAATTAAATTGATATAGCCATTATTTAGGAAGATAATGTCTTAGGGAATATGTACTAATCACCCTTGAAGAAGGCCCTATCAATAGCTTCAGCTTTTCCTACAACCATACCTAAAAAGAGAGGTTAAAAAAAAATTACTAGGATGAGTTAGAATCATCTTAAGAAAAAATTAGGCATAGAGGTATGTGAAAATATGAAAATCACACATTTACATTAAGAAAAGCTAATGTAAAAAACCATAAGGCACTACCTTTAAAATAATGATTGTAATTACCTAGAGAAATAAGGGGCTGCTCGATAAAACAATAATAGAGTTAACATAGATTGTATTCAAGCAAAGGATAGTATATATCAGAACTAGTGGAAATGGGATCATTCGATTGTGTATGCCCTCATCAATGTTAAATATTAAGTAATTACTAATTAAACCATCAGAGGTCAGTGTCAGGTATCGGGAAAGATAGATCAGTAGAATGACACTAGTATGAAAGGTGGGCATATCAAAGAAGTTTTCCAGTGCATTAATAAGAATTTCCAAATAGATAGGACCACCTGGAGGCACTAGCCTAACAGCTGCTAATGATAAGATTCCTAAAGCTTATGCCACTTTTCTCGAATAATTTTGCACACAGTGTGAGATAGAAGGTAAAGTACCAAGAGATAACTTAGCATTGATGATCACAACAAATTCCTTAGATAGGGGGTATAGTTCTTGATGGGTAAACCTAAAGATATGAAATCTAGGATCCTAGTATCAAGAAGTACCTAATAAAAGGTTTGTGTCAAGTTTGAGGCTTTTTAGGAACTTTAGATTGCAATATGGGGCTAAAGTTGAATTTTTCCAAGTTCTAAGGTCATTTAAAAGCCTATGTAGATTGTTAATGAGTAGTATAGGCATGGTAGAAATATTAGGGTCACCTGTGCAAAAATAAAATAAAATAAAAAATAGGACAAAAAAAGAAAAAAAGAGAATAAGAAAAAATTAAAGTAAAATTACTTATTGAAGAGTATTGACTAAGTTTCCAAGGTGTCAAATGCCTAAACTGTTGAATTTTAAGAATTATTTATGAATGCACCTTGAGAGACTTGATGACTTTCAAACAAGTCACATCTAGTCAGTCACTTACCCCCGACTCACTTAGATGAATTGTTTCCCTACATTTTTGCATAGCACATACATTTCACATGCATATTTTTATGCATTTTTTTATCACATTGATTTTTGCAGGAAAAGACCCATGGTTTGTACAAGCAAAGATTAAGCTACAACATTCAGGGAGTATTTTAAATAATAATATTAAAAAATAAAAAAATGAATGAAAATGAAAATGATGATGATGATGATAATAATAATGATAGCTACACTTTTTTGAGGTACATTTGTAGAAAATATATATTGCATGTGAATTCATCAAGCTTTTGCACCAAAATGAGGAATAAGCTAGATATTGAATGAGTGATGGGAAAGAGCCTTTGCCTATCACTTGCTGCAAGCCACGGGATACTCGTCGCTCATGTGAATATTTAAATATATATCCTTTTCTTCTTTTTCTTCTTCCTCTATTTTTTTATTTCTCTTCCTTTATGCAACACTTGTCTCTCTCGATTTTTTGCTCTCTTTCATTCTTTCATTATTTTGTGTGCCATTAGTGGTAAATTGATCTTTTGAAAAGTATGCACCTTGAGATTTCTTTTTCATCGAGTTTCGTCACATTTTTCACAAAGTGGCATTCACACTTCAAAGGCCATTTTCTTTAATTTTTTCTTTATTTATTTTCATTTTAGTTCTTTTCAATGTAAATATGTGTTGTGAGCATGTTATGTTGGTCTAGGGCTTAGTTTAAGAAAATATTATACAACTATAATTTTTGTGTCTTATGAGTTCACTGTATTTGTTAAAATTAAAATAATAAAAGTAAAAAAATGATAAATTAAGAGTTATTTTTAAGTTTGAAATTATGAAGATGTATGATTATTAAATAAAATTAAAAATTTAATAACTAGTTTTCCATTTAGTTGCTGGCTATTATGTGCATTGTGACAATGTTTAAATATTGTATACATAACTTGTGAGTTGTTTTATTTGGGGCCATGACCTATTATTGTGAAATTTTTTGCAAGAGGGTTCGCATAACCTAGCCGAAATATAGCTGAAATTCCTACAGAACTAACAACAATTTAAGCCTATAGTTGCCTTGTGTTGTTTTTTTTTTTTTGTACATGAACTAACTATCAATATTCTTTACAAATGCCACCTATATGTAAGCCCTCCATTTGCTAGCTACCCACCAACTCCTACTTTGATGATACCTAACTAGAGATGAAGGTATCAAACATTGGCAAGAGTACAAGTCAGAGCCATCCTATTTATGGCATGCTTCTTTCTTGAGTAGATAGGCATAATTAAGGACATAGAGACCTTATTGGTAGTAGTAGACTAGACTTAATTCTTTGAGCCAACATTTTGGCATACCCCGAGGTAGTTTGCAAGTTTCTATCCACCACACAATACCGTAGGTTTCAAAGGTCAAACGATTAGTTTGGGGTCATCACTTTTAGTTTTAGCCAGACTTCATACAGTATCAATTGTAGGAGGTTTGCTTAGGTTATAGAGCTTTGAACAAGGGAAGGAGTACTGATAGCAAAGAGATCAATTGAGAGATAACACTGGGTTGAGATCACTCTATCAGGGCTTTTCTATCATCTTGATATGGCAAAGAGTACTCCGTTAGCCACTTAGGTCTCCTAGTATATCTATAAAGTGCTCTCTAGTTCCTACCTACAAAGATATTGAGTTTATGGGCCATCACATAAGGATGGCTTATCGACGTTAGCCATGAGATTGTGGCTAACTTACTCAGGCTAGATGTACAACCCAATTCATAGATATGTGTGGACAGCGTGAGCACCAGATTATTTGTCCATTTTTAGGGCAAATGTGGCGACCTTTAGCAAACCACTGGATAAGGATATATAAATTGACCTGACGACTGCTACAACTATGAGAATGATTCATAGCATCCCGGTTATCCTAGCATACACAGACTACTTACACTGCAGAAGACCTTACAAGCTTTCTGCCTACTAAAGCTCTCATCTATAGCAGATGTCCTATGGTAAAAGTAGCTTACACCTTAGCCATCAGGTTTATAGGAGGATTAGCCAGTTCCCTTCTCTAGCCCGAGGATGAGGTCATAACATAGATTTAGGGCTAGATATATATGAATTATTGTGGGCCCCTTCAATGCAACCAATTACACTAGAGGCATCGATTCGAGTTCTTTCTCTTTCACAAAAGTAGCCTTAGCCTCCCATATGTCTTAGAGGTATAGAACTTATCCAAATCCTAAAGCCTTAACATCTAGTGCTCCACCACCATTAGATGTCACAATTCCTTCATTAGATGGCATGGATCATATCTATCTATCTATCTATCTATATATATATATATATATATATATATATATATATATATATATTGTATGTGTGTGTGTGTATGCGGGCAACATTTTGATAGCACCCTCCAGGCAGTGGATGAGTTTGTCACTATGGTTAGGCTAAGGATAGAGGCCATATAAAAGGCTATCCCCAGGGTGTCAAAGATGGTGATAGAGGCATAAGGAGCTGGACACTCGACTTATAGCCATGAGAGATGACTTGAAATGGTATTTAGACTAGCATACTTGTGATAGCTGAGCCCTCTTTACCTTGTTATGGTGTTCAACATATTCATAGAGGCCTGCTTTTAGAGTTTGAGACTGGATTGATGGAATATGACATGGTATGCACATAAAGATCACGTAACAGAAAATAATAAAAATTTGATCATACATGCCATACAATTCCATGACAAGAATCGAAACATGCAATTTTAGGGTTTTAAAACTTACAACTTTAGATGCCTTTAAAACTTGATTTTGATGATGACCAGCAACCAAGGAGGATATCTTAGCCTTAGACCTTCACCACCAATGCCAAGGAACAGCCTTTATGCCACTCCTCTCTATTCTCACACACACACTTGCAAAGATAGCTTAAAAACTGAGATTGCTAGCTCTAAAAATAAGTATTGTGCAATGGCTATGGTTTAAAGCTACAAGATTTGATCTTGTACTTCTTTTAGGTGCTATTAATACCCAATAACACAAAAGAATGAGGAAAAATCCTTTCTCCTTGTGAAAATTGGCCAAAATAATTTTGTGAGAGAGAGAGAGAGAAGTTCATGCCAAAACCATAGATGAACTAGGGTTTCACATTTTTTCCTTTCAATATATATTATCTCATTATGTAAGTGATTAATCTAAAATCTACTACCTCAAGATAATTTATTTTAGCCTTAATCACTTCCTTAAAATAAGTAATATATATTGATTCAAACTCTTTTGATTTAATCCAAGATAAACCATAAGACATTATAATCAAATTAATCACTTAATTTGGAAACTCACATGTGCCGAAATTCCCTTACTATTTAACCTAGGAATCTCGGCTATGTCATCGTTTAATTAAGTGTTTTAATTTGATTTAAATATCATTAGGATTTAATACACAATTAACTTAATTAATACAAGATAATTAATTAATTGAAATTAAACCATGTGGGCTGAATTTCTCTCTCTCATGGGCCAAGGTCCAATAGCATTTATAATGCCCACTACATACATTAATTTGACTTTAATTAAAAGCCCAAATTAATGCCCAATACTTTATTTAAATATTTTAAGCCCAATGCTTTGTGTGCGATCCTATAGGTCCATTTAATGTTGGCAATGAATTAATAAATTAATTCAAAGGCTATATATATTCTCTAGCAAGATATTATAGCATTCCAAACTAAATGAAAATGCATATGGCATTTAGTGACCTAATGCAATTTTGCATAGTCCCTTACCCATAAATATCAAAATTAATAAAAGGCATGCAACTAGTCATCCTTATATATATTAATTCCTTTCTTGATATTCCAGTGACACTGAACTCTCAGATAAACAATGATTACTCATTATTTCATCTCGGTATTGCCATACACTTCTTAGTTCACTAATCAAGTGGCCGATGATATTTTCTTTCT
This sequence comes from Excoecaria agallocha, assembly GCA_037975025.1. Taxonomy (NCBI): domain Eukaryota; kingdom Viridiplantae; phylum Streptophyta; class Magnoliopsida; order Malpighiales; family Euphorbiaceae; genus Excoecaria; species Excoecaria agallocha. Next base: position 22,334,868 of record CM075808.1, on the reverse strand, counting down.
TATAAAGAAGGATAATCCCTTCACTTCCCTCATGCTCTCTAACATGAATCAATGCATACCCAAGCATACCCGTACTTGGCATTCTGTTACGAGTACATTAGGTGTATGTCAAAGCACACGGTAATTCATAAAGAGTTTCATAGAGATTTTAGGTCTAAGAACTCCGATACAAAACTTGCATATGAGAAACACTTATAACTTGTACCATGTAGTGTTCTCATGAGTGGATCGAATCCAGATACCATGTTCTAAACATGTATCTATGATCTTTAATTGACACTCTTGTCCTTTTGATCCATAAGATAGAACTCAACTTATCATAGAGAGCATACTAGTCTTAATTCATTTGTTATTCCCATAACAATGACTGATGAGGGATATTTAGAATGAAGTCTCATTTGTTTTAAGGTCTTACAACCATATGCCTTACACATGATAACTTAAATTGAAACAACATTCTTGGATAGTTCTATCAATTGATATACACAAGAATACAATAGATAAAACAAATGCCTCATTTATTAACTAAGGTGTTTTATTACAATGTATTGGGGCTAGGGCTTACACTAACAATCTTGCACTAGCACTAGTCCCAATTGAGCATAGCCCTAAGATCGAATGCTCTCAAATGAGCTTCGTGCAGATTTGGACGCAACTGTTTCGACAAAAGATCTGCTACATTGTCTTCACTTGCTATCTTGCTAACCTTGACATCCCCACGATCAATGATTTCTGATCAGGTGGTACCTCCTGAGTATGTGTTTGGATTTCTGGTGTGACTTGGGCTCCTTGGCCTGTACGATGGCCCCGTTGTTGTCACAAAAATTTTTTAATGGATCTAGGATGCTTGGGACCACTCCTAATCCAGAAATGAAATTTTTAATCCAAATAGCCTCTTTTGCAGCCTCACTCGCTGCAATATACTCAGATTTTGTAGTTGAGTCGGCAACGGTTTCTTGCTTCGAGCTTCTCCAGCTAACAGCACCACCGTTCAAAACAAAAACAAACCCAGATTGCGATCTAGAATCCTAAGTGTTGGTCTGAAAAGTAGCATCGGCATAACCTTGTATGACGAGCTCTTCTTGACCACCATACACCAAGAAGTGATCCTTAGTTCTTCGCAGGTACTTCAGAATCCCTTTTACAGCAGACAGTGCTTCTCACCAGGGTCTTGTTGAAACCTACTGGTTATACTCAGTGCATGAGCAACATCCAACCTAGTACATAACATAGTGTAAATGATAGATCCAATAGCTGATGCATATGGGATTCTACTCATGTTGTCCCTTTCCTCTTTTATTTTAGGGCACTGTTCTTTAGTCAAAGGAACTCCCAAAGCCAAAGGTATGTACCCTTTCTTTGAGTCTCCCATACTAAAATGCTTTAGTACTTTGTCTATGTACTTTTCTTGACTTAGTCCCAAAAGCCGATTCGATCTATCTCTATAGATTCGAATACCAAGTATTGTCTCGACTTCACCTAAGTCTTTCATTGAGAAACATTTCCCTAACCATTGCTTAACCTTTTGCAATGTTGGAATGTCATTCCCAATGAGAAGGATGTCGTCCACATATAGGACGAGAAATACTACTATGCTCCCACTAACCTTCTTGTACACACAAGGCATATCTTCGTTCTTGATGAAGTCAAATTCTTTGACTGCCTCATCAAAATGAAGATTCAAACTTCGGGATGCTTGCTTTAATCCATAAATGGATTTTTGAAGCTTGCAAACCTTCTTAGGATGCTTGGGATTGACAAACCCTCAGGCTGTGTCATATACACATCCTCAAGTAAATTTTCGTTGAGGAAAGCAGTTTTGACATCCATTTGTCATATCTCATAATCATGATATGCAGCTATGGCAAGCAAGATCCTAATGGACTTGAGCATGACTACAGGCGAAAAGGTCTCGTCATAGTCTACACCATGAGTTTGTCGAAAACCTTTTGCTACTAGTCTACCTTTGTAGGTCTTATTAGCTTTGAGTTTGAATAGCCATTTGCATTCAATTACCTTAGCACCTTCCGGTGGATCAACCAAGGTCTAAACCTGGTTATCGTACATTGATTGCATCTCGAATTTCATGGCTTCAAGCCAATTTTCTGAGTCTGGGCTCTCAATAGCTTCTCGATAGGTAGTAGGATCCTCACAATCTACTAACTCAATAGTGTTACTATTAGTGATTAGAAATCCATATCTCTCAATCTCCTGACGTACCCTACCGGACCTTCTAGGTACTTGTGTAATGGGTTTTTGTTCCATAACTGGTTGTGAACTTGATCACACTTCCAACTCATCCTCTATAGGAGCTTGTGGCAATTGAATTTCTCCAAGTTCTACTTTACTCCCACTATATTTCTTGAGAAGGAACTCTTTTTCCAAGAAAACAACCTTGCAAGCAACAAATACTTTGTTCTCGACTTATGAGTAAAAGTAGTATCCCTTTGGTTCTTTGGGATAACCCACAAACAAGCAGACAGTGGATTTGGACTCTAGTTTGTCAGATGTTAATTTCTTATCATGTGCTTCATAGCTCCAAATCGTGAGAAACGACATATTGGGTTCTTTCCAAGTCCATACCTCGTATGGTGTCTTCTCAACTGCTTTAGTTGGAGTATGGTTTAGTAGAAATGCAGTAGTTTCTAATGCATAACCCCAAAAAGAGACATGAAGATTAGCTTGACTCATCATAGATCGAACCATGTCCAACAGAGTTTGATTTCTCCTTTCGAACACACCATTCCATTGTGGTGTTCCGGGAGGAGTGAGCTGTGAAATAATACCACACTCGTTTAGATGACTGTCAAACTCTTAGATTAAGTATTCGCCACCTTGATTTGATCGAATGGCTTTTATACTTTTGCCAAGTTGTTTTTCTACTTCATTCTTAAACTCTTTGAATTTCTCAAAAGTTTCAGATTTGTACTTCATTAGATAAACATAGCCATATCTACTGAAGTCATATGTGAACGTCACGAAGTAGCTAAAACCACCTCTAGCTTGTGTACTTAATGGTCCACATACATCGGTATGTATTAGTTCCAATAAGCCATTAATCCTTTCACCTTTCTTGTTAAAAGGACTCTTTGTCATTTTTCCATACAAACATAGCTCGCATGTATCATAAGACTCTAAGTCAAATGACCCAAGCACTCTAGTTTTGTGGAGTCTTGAAATGCATTTTTCATTTGCATGTCCTGAACGACAATGCCAGAAGTAAGTAGGGTTCAATTCATTTGATTTAACCCTCTTTGTATTAATGTTGTATATGGACTCTTTGTTTTGTAAATCAAGGATATAAAGGCCATTTTACAATATGGCATTGCCATAAGAAATGCCTTAGCGACGAATATGAGCATTGCCATTTTTAATAACAAAATCAAATTCATCCAAATCCAAACATGAAACTGAAATAATGTTTCTTCTCATAGCAGGCACATAATAATAAATTTTTCAAAACTAAACAAAGTTCGGAAGGTAAAGTGAGCTAATAATCGCCTATCTCCATGGCAGCAACTCGTGCTCCATTCCCCAAACGGAGGTCCACTTCATTCTTCCCAAGTAACCGCCTATTTCTTAGCCCCTGCACATTTGAACAAATGTGAGAACCATAACCGGTATCTAATACCCAAGTGGTAGAAATAGAAAGGCTAATCTCAACAACAAAAATACCAGAACTGGACGCCTTGGCTCCATTCTTCTTTTGTTCTTCCTTGAAAAGAGCGCAATTCTTCCTCCAATGCCTTATCTTGTTGCAATGGAAACAAGTGCTCTCACTCTCTTTGAGCTTATGTGCCTTGGGCTTGGATTGGGCCTGAGGTGCACTCCCACTTGACTTGAACCGAGCCAGGTCATTCTTGGGTTTTGCCTTTCCCTTTCCCTTTCCCTTAGCGGGTCCCTTTTTAATGCCCCATTGAACCATCAATATGGGATTGGTCTTTTGAATGTTCTCTTCAGCATTCTTAAGCATCCCATGGAGCTCAGTGACTAACTTTTTCATTGCATGCATGTTATAATTCATCACAAATGGATCATAATCATCTGTCAATGATCCTAAGATCAAGTCAGTGGCCAATTCCTTTGGCACTTGTACCTCAAGCTTCTCAAGAGTATCAAGATACCCTTTCATCTTGAGTACATGGGTACTAACAGGAGTACCCGCAGCCATCTTACAAGAAAGCAAGGCCTTTATTGTCACGAACCTATCGTGACGAGCTTGCTCTTAGAACATCTTCTTGAGGTGCACCATGATTGCATAAGCCTCTTGGTCCATAAATTGCTTTTGCAAGTCAAGCACCATAGTGGCCAGCATCAGATAGGTCACATCATTGGAGTCGCTCTTCTTGGTCTCGAAAGTTTCCTTTTGAACCGCAGAGGCGTTCCTAGTAGGTTCTTCAGGCAAGGGTGCATCCAAAACATACGACTTTTTCTCTTGTTTAAGAACTATTCTTAAGTTTCAAGACCAGTCTATGAAATTGGTGCCATTCAATTTGTCCTTTTCAAGGACCGATCGCAATGAGAAATTGTTGTTTGAAGATGCCATTTTCAATCTACAATAAAATTTAGCAAGATTAAATGAGGTCTTATTTATAATCCCACAAACCGAATTAATATCCCTTTAAATAATTCGCGTTAGTGATTTAATGTGGGCCAAGATCCACTTTTCACAACAACTTATTAAACAAGCTGAGCTTGTACACCTAACAAGTTAAGTTACTTAGGTAGGAAAATTTCCAATCATGTCTTGTACATGACTCTTGGATCAAATGGGCTAACATCTTAATATGTTATAGCACAAACCCATTTATTAGTTGCCTAGGTCCAGGCATCCCTTTCCATATTAAGTCTAACCTACATTCACAACCCATGCCTCACAAAGATAACCGGGCGCATCTAGGACTCCTAGTCTACGTGACCGATGATCGATGCCTTGACATGTTTCGAATTAGGAAGGCAACTTTGTGACTTACTGTTTCGAATTATGACTTACATGGCATACACTTTGTCATCCATTCATAGCATGCATATATAAAAAATTGCATAAAGTAAAGCGTGACAAACATGGGCCCAAAAACCTACAACTAAGATTCTATACTATTACATAAGAATCTTCGAGTTGGGCTTCTCCACTCCCTTGGGCTTCGTCTTGATTTACAAAGTCTTCAAGTATATTCTATTCTAAGAAATAAATGAAACTTTTACAATAAAAAATAATGGCTCGCAGGGCATATTTAATTACAAAACCCAGGGCCCATGAATGCACCATGCATATCCATTCATCACACCAAACAAGTAAATAAATATACATAACATTCATGGATCAAACAAAGTCCAATTTTAATTAATTTAGCCAAGCCCATTAATGGAAATTATGTACTTGAACCTTTAAGAGATGACCCCATGATGGGCCTAGGCCGAAGCTCAATGGACTAAATCCTCTTATTGAATAAGTTCTCTTAAAACCCCAAAACACAAACTAGTTAGATTTGTGCTATAAATCAACTCTAGTATAATTTCCAATTTTGCCATTTTTAATTTTATATCATACAGCCCATAAATATTAAAAATACATATAATATGTACCAACATGAATTAAAACACAAAATCATGAAGAACATATATATGATACACGGCATGCATATAAAAACAAACAAACAACAAAACTAGTTGTTTAATGCCTATGTGATGCCACAAAAATGAAAAAATATTTAAATCAATTTTATGAGACATTTAATAATTTAAATAAGGTCATAAATATTGATTTAATATTCTGTACCAATCTGATCTAAATGTGTTTTTACCATTTTAATCAAAACATTACAAACAATATTGATTAAACATTTAACAAACACAAACTAGTCATAGTTTTAAGTGATTTTAAAATTAATCAATTAAATTGTCATGGACCAGAATTAAAACTAAATTTAAAATATGTCCAGACCTGATATTTAATCTTTAAAAATCACTTACAAACATGCCAAAATAGTTTTTACATTTAATATTTAAAACTAGTTGTTAAACTAACAATTAACATGCCAAATAGCACCTAGTTTTAATATTAACATGTACCATTAACAGCTCCTAGAACATCGTAGGACAGTATATTAAGATGTCATATTAATTATAATACCTATCTAATAATTTAAAATCGTTTTTATACCAAAACAATGCAAAAAACTCAAAACAGAAAATTTCAGCATTGCATGTATTTAAAATGACGATTTTTGATTACTTATTTCATGCATCTAAAGCACTAAAATAAGCATGATTAGGCTCTGATACCACTGATGGAATATGACATGGTATGCACATAAAGATCACGCAGCAAAAAACAATAAAAATTTGATCATAGATGCCATACAATTCCATGACAAGAATCGAAACATGCAATTTTAGGGTTTTAAAATTTACAACTTTAGATGCCTTTAAAACTTGATTTTGATGATGACCAGCAACCAAGGAGGATATCTTAGCCTTAGACCTTCACTACCAATGCCAAGGAACAGCCTTTACGCCACTCCTCTCTATTCTCACACACACACTTGCAAAGATAGTTTAAAAACCGAGATTGCTAGCTCTCAAACTAAGTATTGTGTAATGGCTATGGTTTGAAGCTACAAGACTTGATCTTGTACTTCTTTTAGGTGTTATTAATACCCAAGAACACAAGAGAATGAGGAACAATCCTTTCTTCTTGTGAAAATTAGCCAAAAGAATTTTGTGAGAGAGAGAGAGAAAAGTTCATGCCAAAACCATAGAAGAACTAGGGTTTCATGTTTTTTCCTTTCAATATATATTATCTCATTATGTAAGTGATTAATCTAAAATCTACTACCTCAAGATAATTTATTTTAGCCTTAATCACTTCCTTAAAATAAGTAATATATATTGATTCAAACTCTTTTGATTTAATCCAAGATAAACCATAAGACATTATAATCAAATTAATCACTTAATTTGGAAATACACATGTGCCAAAATTCCCTTAGTATTTAACCTAGGAATTTCGGCTATGTCATCTTTTAATTAAGTGTTTTAATTTGATTTAAATATCATTAGGATTTAATACTCAATTAACTTAATTAATACAAGATAATTAATTAATTGAAATTATACCATGTGGGCTGAATTTATCTCTCTCATGGGCCAAGGTCCAATAGCATTTATAATGCCCATTACATACATTAATTTGACTTTAATTAAAAGCCCATATTAATGCCCAATACTTTATTTAAATATTTTAAGCCCAATGCTTTGTATGCGATCCTATAGGTCCATTTAATGTTGGCAATGAATTAATAAATTAATTCAAAGGCTATATATATTCTCTAGCAAGATATTATAGCATTCCAAATTAAATGAAAATGCATATGGTATTTAGTGACCTAATGCAATTTTGCATAGTCCCTTACCCATAAATATCAGAATTAATATAAGACATGGAACTAGTCATTCTTATATATATTAATTCCTTTCTTGATATTCCAATGACAGTGAACTCTTAGATAAATAATGATTACTCATTATTTCATCTCGGTATGGCCATACACTTCTCAGTTCACTAATCAAGTGGCCGATGATATTTTCTCTCTTATAGAGAGGGGTAATCCCTTCACTTCCCTCATGCTCTCTAACATGAATCAATGCATACCCAAGCATACCCTTACTTGTCACTCTGTTACGAGCACGTTAGGTGTATGTCAAAGCACACAGTAATTCATAAAGAGTTTCATAGAGATTTTAGGTCTACGAACTCCGTTACAAAACTTGCATATGAGAAACACTTATGAGTTGTACCGTGTAGTGTTCTCATGAGTGGATCGAATCCAGATACCATGTTCTAAACATGTATCTATGATATCTGATTGACACTCTTGTCCTTTTGATCCGTAAGACAAAACTCAACTTATCAGAGAGAGCATACTAGTATTAATTCATTTGTTATTCCCATAACAATGACTAACTAGGGATATTTAGAATGAAGTCTCATTTGTTTCGAGGTCTTACAACCATGTGCCTCACACATGATAACTTAAACGGAAACAACATTCTTGGATAGTTCTATCAATTGATATGCACAGGAATACAATAGATAAAACAAATGCCTCATTTATTAACTAAGGTGTTTTATTACAATGTATTGGGGCTAGGGCTTACACTAACATGGATAAAGGCTAATAAGATTTATAAAGATTAGTCAATTCATAATATATAGGAATTCAATCCAATTCACCAAGTCTTGAGCCTCAAAAAGGCATGAGACAACATCTCGAGGTACCTCTATTCTATTATTGATGATCAACTTAAGAGGGCATCTATTTAGGCACATTTGGTAGGTATTAAGGAGTTGCCACCCAACAAAATGTTAGGAAAGTAAATCTACCTTATGAAGCCCAAAACAGAGATGATTCAGAACTTCACTCTTACTTATACCTTGGTTAATGTTTATATAAAAAAATTTTAAGATGAATTTTTATCTCTCCTATCACATGAGTTACAAAGTAAACAAAAGTGCAATACAGGCACATAAATAAAGCAATAATAAGAAATGAAAAATATTCTTATAAAAAGGAAATAAAGCATACATAAAATGAGGTATTTATTTAGATTATGAATATTGGTTCCCACATGCATTTTTACAAAAATTTAGAGTTTTTTAGTAAGTTTTAAGGAAAGAAGGATGAGTGATTCCATTTTGATAAAAAAAAAACTCTTCTTTTTTCGTGTGCCAGTTTAGGAGAAAATCGAACATTGGTCCATTTATTAAGAAAAATACCATTTTATTTTGTAAAAATCTTTAAATGAATTTTTTATGTTAACATGCAAAAAACCTTTAATTATTTCAAACCTAAAAAAATAAAGAAAAACCAAAAAAATTAAAAAAGTACATAAATTTAAATTACTATGATATAGGCATCGTAGTCTTTATGACTCCAATCTCCAAAGCAACTCTTACATGTAGAATTATTTGCTCAAAAGGAAAACAAAGGAAAATATCAATTAGAAATACAATAAATAATAATAAATACTAAAATAAAAAAATACATGTGTACTAAATCACAAAAGAAATAAAAATTAAATAAATAGAATAAAGACATGCAAATGGCAGAAAGTAAAATGTCATGTAAAAATTAAAAAATTAAAATATTACATACAAATTAACATAAAAACAAGAAACGTGTATGAAAACAATCAAAATAGGCAAAAATAGAAGGTCGTAGGTAAGGCAAAGAGGGAGAGATGGGCAACAAAGGAGCAAGGGATGGGAAGGAAGGTCGCATACCATCTAGTCACTCACAATAAAAGATCGGTATTGCTCATGCCTTCTTTTCGTGGCTCTCACCCTGAATGTAGTCTCGAGAACAACATGCAAGATTTTAATGTTTCTTATATAAAACCCACTTAAACATGCATCAGAATGACCCAAAATCATTCCTAAATGAAAAAAAAATTCATTTTAATCCTAAAAATACTAAGAATAACATAAAACACATGTTCAATACATAAAATAAAATAAAATTATAGTAATAGAGAAAACCTAAAAAAATATGCCTTTCTAATAGATTTTAGTTGTTTTTACATTATCATGGCATAATAACTTAAAATAAACACCTAAGTATGCAAAATAATATGGAATTATAGAATTAATATTCAAATATAAAAAAAACACAAGAAAACTATTCATATGATATTTAATGGATTTTAATTAAAAAAGGGAATTTAGCTTATAATGTTACCCTCAGTACGTGTTTGATCTTAAGAAAACCAGGAGAAATTTCTTTGCGTCCCTTCTTCCTTAGATTCCACAACATAGAATAATGAAATTCTCTTTATTGTGGTTTTATCTCTCAAAACAATTCTCTGTGCTTTTTCTCTCACGAAAGGTTTTTAGCTAAAAGATCATCCCAAAAGTTCAAGAATCCCCATATTTTTTGTGTTGCATTTTATTTTTAATCAAAGATTGTATAAACTATTTCAAGCAATTATTCAAATTCAAAATCATGCCCGATCCCATCTGTTATAGGATCAGATTGAGATAAAATCCCTAAAATTTTTGGCTTATCTTTTTCAGCTATGAAAAATGTGCTGAATGGCATAAGCGACACTCACTTTGTAACGGAAAATCACAAATTTGCTACCTTTCTTTTCGCGATTTGGACTGATTTCTACTCATGACTCACTTTAGTTAGAGTGAGTCATGGATAGGATTACAGACGAATGAAGGAGTCTACTAGCAAAAGGAGTGTAGAGGAAAATAAGTGGCAGATGTGCATCTCACCATAAGAGATGGCCATTTGTCAACCAAAATCTCCTAATTTCTCAATTAAAGCCTCATTTTAACTTTCGAAAAATGTAGAAGGGTAGTGCCTAACAAAAGCATTTAAACATTTATGAAATCTAAAGAGAAGGACTGGTAATTATGTTCTCCATCTATAACATAGGTAACACTTTCTCATTAGGTAACTTTGATCTTGGATACGTCAGGACTTGATGTCTACAATTGGCCCAAATTTTAGTGGAACTAAGGTATAAATGCCCAAGTAAGCAAAAATTCAAAGTGAAGGTAAAAGATGAGTACTTGAGGCAGCGATTTCCATGTTGATAATGAATATTGATAAAATAATTCATGCCGCTTGTCAACATGAATCATAACTAATATGGTAGTTATTGTCAACTTGTCATGTGTTAACCCTTTGTTTATATCAAATTAGTGCCAGCTTGTCGGCATGCAAAATTAGGATAGATGGAGTGGTTGACACTAGCTTGTTGGCATGTTTAACCATGATTGATAGGATAGTTATCGTTAGCTTATGATGTGTTAATCCTTTGCTAGTGTTTAATTAGCGCCAACTTATTGACATACAAAACTAGAACAAATTGTGTTATTGATGCCAGCTTATCGGATTGTCAAATCATGGTCGAGGAATAATTAGCACTAGATTGTTGGTATGTCAAACCATCTTGAATGACCAACACCAATGTCTTGGCATGAAGGTGTTAGTGTAAGCCCCAGCCCCAATGCATTGTAATAAAGCACTTTGAATTAATAAAATGAGGAATTTGTTTTATCAATTGTATTCTTGTGCATATCAATTGATAAAACTATCCAAGAGTGTTGTTTCGGTTTAAGTTATCATGTGTGAGGCACATGGTTGTAAGACCTTGAAACAAATGAGAAATCATTCTAAATATCCCTAGTCAGTCATTGTTATGGGAATAACAATGAATTAAGACTAGTATGCTCTCTCTGATATTATGAGTTCTGTCTTACGGATCATTAGGAGAAGAGTGTCAATTAGAGATCATAGATACATGTTAAAGAACATGGTATCTGGATACGATCCGCTCATGAGAACACTACATGGTACAAGTCATAAGTATTTCTCATATGCAAGTTTTGTATCGGAGTTCTTAGACCTGAAATCTCTATGAAACTCTTTATGAATTACTGTGTACTTTGACATACACCTAACGTGCTCGTAACAGAGTGACAAGTACGGGTATGATTGGGTATGAATTAAATCATGTTAGAGAGCATAAGAGAAGTGAAGGGATTACCCCTCTCAATAAGAAAGAAAATATCATCGGCCACTTGATCAGTGAACTGAGAAGTGTATGGCCATACCGAGATGAAATAATGAGCAATCATTGTTTATTTGAGAGTTCAGTGTCACTAGAATATCAAGAAAGGAATCAATATATATAAGGATGACTAGTTGCATGCCTTTTGCAAAATTGCATTAGGTCACTAAATGCCATATGCATTTTCATTTAATTTGGAATGCTATAATATCTTGCTAGAGAATATATATAGCCTTTGAATTAATTTATTAATTCATTGCCAACATTAAATTGACCTATAGGATCGGACACAAAGCATTGGACTTAAAATATTTAATTAAAGTATTGAGCATTAATTTGGGCTTTTAATTAAAGTCAAATTAATGTGTGTAATGGGTTATAAAATTGATATTGGGCTTTGGTCCATGAGAGAGAAAAATTCAGCCCACAAGGTTTAATTTCAATTAATTAATTATGTTCTATTAATTAAGTTAATTGAGTATTAAAGCCTAAAGGAATTTAAATTAAATTAAATCACTTGTATAATAGATGAAATGGCCAAAATTCCAAGAGGGAAATCAAGGAATTTCGGCACATGTTCATTATTTATATTAAGTGTTTTCATTTAATTAAATGTCTTATGTTTTATTTCAATTTTGAATTTAAATTCAAAGGAGTTTAATTCAAAATATATTACTTATTTTTAGGAAGTGATTGAAGTCGAATTAATTATCTTGAGATAGTTAAATTCAGATCAAAGACTTACCAAAAAGATAAGGGTATATATTAAAAAGAAATAAAACCCTAAGAGAGGCTTGCATTTTGGCGTGAAACCCTAGCCACCTTGCTTTTGGCGTGAACTCTCTCTCTCTCTCATTAATTTCTTTTAGCCAATTTTCACAAGTAGAAAGGATAGTTCCTCATTCTCTTGTGATCTTGGGTAGTAAAAGCAACCTAAGAGAAGTACAAAATCAAAATTTGTAGCTTCAAACTATAGCCATTACACAATACCTTAACAGAGAGCTAGCAATCTCGATTTTAAGCCGACGGTGCAATTGTGTGTGTGAGAATAGAGGGATTGGCGTAAAAGGCTGTTCCTTGGCATTGGTGATCAAGATCTAAGGTGGAGAAAGTCATCTCGGTTGCTGATCTTCACCAAACTCAAGGTTTAAAAGGCATCCAAAGTTGTAAGTTTTAAACCCTAAAATTGTATGTTTCGATTCTTGTTTTGGATTTGTATGGTATGTATGATGAAAAATTTTTGTTTTTCTGCTGCATTATCATCACATTCATACCATTTCATATTCCATCAGTGGTATCAGAGCCTAAACATGCTTATTTTAGTGCTTTAGATGCATGAAAAAATTAATTAAAAATCGTCATTTTGAAAATATGCAAATCTGAAATTTTCTGTTTTGAGTTTTTTGCATTGTTTTGGTGTAAAAATGATTTTAATTGATTAGATAGGTATTATAATTAATATGACATGTTAATATACTGTCCTAATATGTTATTAGGGCTGGTAATGGTCGGATTTAATTATTTATACCTGATGGTACATGTTAATATTAAAACTAGGTGCATTTGGCATGTTAATTGTAAGTTTAACAACTAGTTTTTAAATATTAAATGTAAAACGTTTTTGGAATGTTTGTAAGTGATTTTTAAAGATTAAATATCAGGTCCGGACATTTTTTAAATTTGGTTTTAATTCTGGTCCATGACAATTTAATTGATCAATTTTAAAATCACTTAAAACTATGTCTAGTTTGTGTTTGTTACATGTTTAATCAACATTGTTTGTCTTGTTTTGATTAAAATGGTAAAAACACATTTAGATTAAAATGGTACAGAATATTAAGTCAATATTTATGACCTTATTTAATTTATTAAATGACTCATAAAATTGTTTTAAGTATTTGTGCATTTTTGTTGCATCACATAAGCATTAAACAACTAGTTTTGTTGTTTGTTTGTTTTATATATTTTCTTCATGATTTTGTATTTTAATTCATGTTGGTACATATTATATGTATTTTTAATGTTTATGGGCTTGATGACATAAAATTAAAAATGGCAAAATTGGAAATTATACTAGAGTTGATTTATGGCACAAATCTAACTAGTTTGTGTTTTGGGCTTTTAAGAGAACTTATTCAATAAGAGGATTTAGTCCATTGGGCTTTGGCCCAGGCCCATCACGAGGTCATCTCTTAAAGGTTCAAGTACACAATTTCCATTAATGGGCTTGGCTAAATTAAATAAAATTGGACTTTTTTTATCCATGAATGTTATGTATATTTATTTGCTAGTTTGGTGTGATGAATGGATATGCATGGTGCATTCATGGGCCCTGGGTTTTATAATTAAATATGGCCTACGAGCCATTATATTTTATTGTAAAAGTTTCATTTATTTCTTAGAATAGAATATACTTCAAGACTTTGTAAATCAAGACGAAGCCCACCGGAGTGGAGAAGCCAAACTCAAAGATTCTTATGTAATAGTATAGAATCTTAGTTGTAGGTTTTTGGGCCCATGTTTGTCACGCTTTACCTTATGCAATTATTTATATATGCATGCTACGTATTGATGACAAAGCGTATGCCATGTAAGCCGTAATAAAATGAATCCCTAAAATAGTAAGTCACAAAGTTGCCTCCCTAATTCGAAACATGTCAAGGCATCGATCATCGATCACGTAGACTAGGAGCCCTAGATGCGCCCGATCATCTTTGTGAGGCATGGGTTGTGAATGTAGGTTGGACTTAACATGGAAAGGGATGCCCGGACCTAGGCAACTAATGAATGAGTTGTGCTATAACATCTGAAGATGTTAGCCCATTTGATCCAAGAGTTATGTACGAGACATGATTGGAGATTTCCTACCTAAGTAACTTAACTTATTAGGTGTACAAGCTCAGCTTGACTAATAAGTTGTTGTGAAAAGTGGATCTTGGTCCACATTAAATCACTAACGCGAATTATTTAAAGGGATATTAATTCGGTTTGTGGGATCATAAATAAGACCTCATTTAATCTTGCTAAATTTTATTGTAGATTGAAAATGGCATCTTCAAACAACAATTTCTCATTGCGATTGGTCCTTGAAAAGGACAAATTGAATGGCACCAATTTCATAGACTGATCTCGAAACTTAAGAATAGTTCTTAAGCAAGAGAAGAAGTCGTATGTTTTGGATACACCCTTACCTAAGAAACCTACTAGGAATGCTTCTGTGGTTCAAAAGGAAACTTTTGAGACCATGAAAAGTGACTCTAATGATGTGACCTGTTTGATGCTAGCCACTATGGTGCTTGAATTGCAAAAGCAATTTATGGACCAAGAGGCCTATGCGATCATGGTGCACCTCAAGGAGATGTTCCAAGAGCAAGCTCGTCACGAGAGGTTCGTGACAACAAAGGCCTTAATTTCTTGCAAGATGGATGAGGGTACTCCTGTTAGTACCCATGTACTCAAGATGAAAGGGTATCTTGATACTCTTGAGAAACTTAAGGTACTAGTGCCAAAGGAATTGGCCACTGACTTGATCTTAGAATCATTGCCTGCTGCTTATGATCAATTTGTGATGAATTATAACATGCATGCAATGAACAAGTCAGTCACTGAGCTTCATGGGATGCTTAAGAATGTTGAAGAGAACATTCGAAAGACCAATCCCGTACTAATGGTTCAAAAGGGAATTAAGAAGGGACCCACTAAGGGAAAGGGAAAGGGAAAACCCAAGTCAGTTGGGAGTGCACCTCAGGTCCAATCCAAGCCCAAGGTGCCAAAACTCAAAGAGAGTGAGAGCACTTGCTTCCATTGCAACAAGATAGGGCATTGGAGGAAGAATTGCGCTCTCTTCAGGGAAGAACAAAAGAAGAATGGAGCCAAGGCGTCCAGTTCTGGTATTTTTGTTGTTGAAATTAACCTTTCTATTTCTACCACTTGGGTATTGGATACCGGTTGTGGTTCTCACATTTGTTCAAATGTGCAGGGACTAAGAAATAGGCGGTTACTTGGGAAGAATGAAGTGGACCTTCGTGTGGGGAATGGAGCACGAGTTGCTGCCATGGAGATAGGCGACTATCACCTCACTTTACCTTCCGGACTTTGTATTGTTTTGAATAATTGTTATTATGTGCTTGCTATGAGCAGAAACATTATTTCAATTTCATGTTTGGATAATGATGAATTTGATTTTGTTATTAAAAATGGTAATGCTCATATTCGTCGCCAAGGCATTTCTTATGGCAATGCCATGTTGTGAAATGGCCTTTATATCCTTGATTTACAAAACAGAGAGTCCATATACAACATTAATACAAAGAGGGTTAAATCAAATGAATTGAACCCTACTTACTTCTGGCATTGTCGTTTAGGACATGCAAACGAAAAACACATTTCAAGACTCCACAAAACTGGAGTGCTTAGGTCATTCAACTTAGAGTCTTATGACACATGCGAGCCATGTTTGCATGGAAAAATGACAAAGAGTCCTTTTAATAAAAAAGGTGAGAGGACTAATGGCTTATTGGAACTAATACATACCGATGTATGTGGACCTTTAAGTACACATTCTAGAGGTGGTTTTAGCTACTTTGTGACATTCATAGATGACTTCAGTAGATATGGCTATGTCTATCTAATGAAGTACAAGTTTGAAAACTTTTGAGAAATTCAAAGAGTTTAAGAACGAAGTAGAAAACCAACTTGGCAAAAGTATAAAATCCATTCGATCAGATCGAGGTGGCGAATACTTAAGCCAAGAGTTTGACAGTCATCTAAAGGCGAGTGGTATTATTTCACAGCTCACTTCTCCTGGAACACCTCAATGGAATGGTGTGTTCGAAAGGAGAAATCGAACTCTGTTGGACATGGTTCGATCTATGATGAGTCAAGCTAATCTTCCTATCTCTTTTTGGGGTTATGCATTAGAAACTACTGCTCCTATAGAGGATGAGTTGGAAATGGGATCAAGTTCACAACCAGTTGTGGAACAAGAACCCATTACACAAGAACCTAAAAGGTCCGGTAGGGTACGTCAGGAGATTGAGAGATATGGATTTCTAATCACTGATAGTGACACTATTTAGTTAGTAGATCGTAAGGATCCTACTACCTACCGAGAAGCTATTGAGAGCCCAGACTCAAAAAATTGGCTTGAAGCCATGAAATCCGAGATGCAATCAATGTTCGATAACCAGGTTTGGACCTTGGTTGATCCACCGGAAGGTGCTAAGGTAATTGAATGCAAGTGGCTATTCAAACTCAAAGTTGATAAGACCTATAAAGGTAGACTAGTAGCAAAAGGTTTTCGACAAACTCATGGTGTAGACTATGACGAGACCTTTTCGCCTGTAGTCATGCTCAAGTCTATTAGGATCTTGCTTGCCATAGCTGCATATCATGATTGTGAGATATGGCAAATAGATGTCAAAATTGCTTTCCTCAACGGAAATTTACTTGAGGATGTGTATATGACACAGCCTGAAGGTTTTGTCAATCCCAAGCATCCTAAGAAGGTTTGCAAGCTTTAAAAATCCATTTATGGATTAAAGCAAGCATCCCGAAGTTGGAATCTTCGTTTTGATGAGGCAGTCAAAGAATTTGACTTCATCAAGAATGAAGATGAGCCTTGTGTGTACAAGAAGGTTAGTGGGAGCATAGTAGTATTTCTGGTCCTATATGTGGACGCCATCCTTCTCATTGGGAATGACATTCCAACATTGCAAAAGGTTAAGCAAAGGTTGGGAAAATGTTTCTCAATGAAAGGCTTAGGTGAAGTCGAGACAATACTTGGTATTCGAATCTATAGAGATATATCGAATTGGCTCTTAGGACTAAGTCAAGAAAAGTACATAGACAAGGTACTAAAGCGTTTTAGTATAGGAGACTCAAAGAAAGGGTACATACCTTTGGCTTTGGGAGTTCCTTTGACTAAAGAATAGTGCCCTAAAACCAAAGAGGAAAGGGACAACATGAGTAGAATCCCATATGCATCTGCTATTGGATCTATCATGAACGCTATGTTATGTACTAGGTTGGATGTTGCTCATGCACTGAGTATAACCAGTAAATTTCAGCAAGACCCTGGTGAAAAGCACTGGTCTGCTGTAAAAGGGATTCTAAAGTACATGCGATGGACTAAGAATCACTTCTTGGTGTATGGTGGTCAAGAAGAGCTCGTCATACAAGATTATGCCGATGCTGCTTTTCAGACCAGCACTCAGGATTCTAGATCACAATCTGGGTTTGTTTTTGTTTTGAACGGTGGTGCTGTCAGCTGGAGAAGCTCAAAGCAAGAAATCGTTGCCGACTCAACTACTGAATCTGAGTATATTGTAGCAAGTGAGGCTGCAAAAGAGGCTGTTTGGATTAAAAATTTCATTAATGGATTAGGAGTGGTCCCAAGCATCCTAGATCCATTAGAAATTTTCTGTGACAACAACGGGGCCATAGCACAGGCCAAGGAGCCCCGGTCACACCAGAAATCCAAACACATACTCAGGAGGTACCACCTGATTAGAGAAATCATTGATCGTGGGGACGTCAAGATTAGCAAGATAGCAAGTGAAGACAATGTAGTAGATCCTTTGATGAAACAATTGCGTCCAAATCTGTATGAAGCTCATTTGAGAGCCTTCGGTCTTAGGGCTATGCCCAATTGGGACTAGTGCTAGTGGGAGATTGTTAGTGTAAGCCCTAGCCCCAATGCATTGTAATAAAGCACTTTGAATTAATAAAATGAGGCATTTATTTTATCCTTTGGATTCCTATGCATATCAATTGATAAAACTATCCAAGAGTGTTGTTTCGGTTTAAGTTATCATGTGTGAGGCACATGGTTGTAAGACCTTGAAACAAATGAGACATCATTCTAAATATCCCTAGTCAGTCACTGTTATGGGAATAACAATGAATTAAGACTAGTATGCTCTCTCTGATATTATGAGTTCTGTCTTACGGATCATTAGGACAAGAGTGTCAATCATAGATCATAGATACATGTTAAAGAACATGGTATCTGGATACGATCCGCTCATGTGAACACTACATGGTACAAGTCATAAGTGTTTCTCATATGCAAGTTTTGTATCGGAGTTCTTAGACCTGAAATCTCTATGAAACTCTTTATGAATTACTGTGTACTTTGACATACACCTAACGTGCTCGTAACAGAGTGACAAGTACGGGTATGATTGGGTATGCATTAATTCATGTTAGAGAGCATGAGAGAAGTGAAGGGATTACCCCTCTCAATAAGAGAGAAAATATCATCGGCCACTTGATCAGTGAACTGAGAAGTGTATGGCCATACCGAGATGAAATAATGAGTAATCATTGTTTATCTGAAAGTTCAGTGTCACTGGAATATCAAGAAAGGAATTAATATATATAAGGATGACTAGTTGCATGCCTTTTATTAATTCTGATATTTATGGGTAAGGGACTATGCAAAATTGCATTAGGTCACTAAATGCCATATGCATTTTCATTTAATTTGGAATGCTATAATATCTTGCTAGAGAATATATATAGCCTTTGAATTAATTTATTAATTCATTGCCAACATTAAATGGACCTATAGGATCGCACACAAAGCATTGGGCTTAAAATATTTAATTAAAGTATTAAGCATTAATTTGGGCTTTTAATTAAAGTCAAATTAATGTGTGTAATGGGTTATAAAATTGCTATTGGGCTTTGGTCTATGAGAGAGAAAAATTCAGCCCACAAGTTTTAATTTCAATTACTTAATTATGTTATATTAATTAAGTTAATTGAGTATTAAAGCCTAAAGGAATTTAAATTAAATTAAATCACTTGTATAATAGATGAAATGGCCGAAATTCCAAGAGGGAAATCAAGGAATTTCGGCACATGTTAATTATTTATATTAAGTGTTTTCATTTAATTAAATGTCTTATGTTTTATTTCAATTTTGAATTTAAATTCAAAGGAGTTTAATTCAAAATATATTACTTATTTTTAGGAAGTGATTGAAGTTGAATTAATTATCTTGAGATAGTTAAACTCAGATCAAAGACTTGCCAAAAAGATAAGGGTATATATTAAAAAGAAATAAAACGCTAAGAGAGGCTTGCATTTTGGCGTGAAACCCTAGCCAACTTGCTTTTGGCGTGAACTCTCTCTCTCTCTCATTAATTTCTTTTAGCCAATTTTCACAAGTAGAAAGGATAGTTCCTCATTCTCTTGTGATCTTGGGTAGTAAAAGCAACCTAAGAGAAGTACAAAATCAAATTTTGTAGCTTCAAACTATAGCCATTATACAATACCTTAAAAGAAAGCTAGCAATCTCGATTTTAAGCCGACGGTGCAATTGTGTGTGTGAGAATAGAGGGAGTGCTTAAAAGGCTGTTCCTTAGTACTGGTGATCAAGATCTAAGGCGGATAACGTCATCTCGGTTGCTGATCATCACCAAACTCAAGGTTTAAAAGGCATCCAAAGTTGTAAGTTTTAAACCCTAAAATTGCATGTTTCGATTCTTGCTTTGGATTTGTATGGTATGTATGATGAAATATTTTTGTTTTTTCGCTGCGTTATCATCACATTCATACCATGTCATATTCCATCAGAAGGTTGGTTACAAATGTGTTAAATGCCTCTAAAGATGACTTTGGTACCTATGAAAAGGATTTGACATTAGTGTGCTATTATAATCGAAGAAGATATCAAGTTTTGTATGATTTATTTTATTCAAAGTGGCACTTATTAATCATGGAAATTAGGCAATATAGCCATTTATTTATTATATAAATATTTTGGTTAATTAATTTAACCAATTTAGGCAAATGAAAACTTATTGTCTCTTTTACCGATTTATTATTTTTTACTCTTTTTTTATTTTTTACTATCTTAATGTAGACACCATGACCTGAGACAATCTAGATTATGATTACCCAATGAT
This sequence comes from Excoecaria agallocha, assembly GCA_037975025.1. NCBI lineage: Eukaryota > Viridiplantae > Streptophyta > Magnoliopsida > Malpighiales > Euphorbiaceae > Excoecaria > Excoecaria agallocha. The sequence continues at coordinate 22,314,367 of CM075808.1, read as the reverse complement.
GAGGAGATAATATATTTTCGACAAAGAATATGGATCTCGAAGCTTTGATCTATTTTTAATTCAAAATTTTCATGAAAACTTAATGATTTTCCAAGTGCTTTTGAAGGTTTTAACAAAAAAAGCATCAAAAACCTTCATTTTAGCCCTTAGACATGATAGACAGTCATCTGTCATGTAAGGGACTATCATTTGTGTCCACTTCCCTCCTGTTTAATTTAGATTAGGGGTATTTTAATAAATATAGAGCTTTTGTGTGAGGGATGGTCGTCCGTCATTAGGGATGCCCATCTATGGATGCATTTCCAGAATTCTAATATTTTCTTGTTTATAAAATTAGACAGATAGATTTTTTGGGAATTTGGCCTGGATTTTGAGCGATCAATCCCTCTGTACTTGGAGAGTTAGAGTTGGAATGTAATTCCAACTCCTTCCTAGGTATAAACCAAAATATTAGGGTTTCTTAGAGGAAGGATCCTTTTTTGAAAAAAGAATATAGTTTTAAAAAAAAAAAAGAAAATCAATTCTTCTCTCTAAGCCTATGGGTTCAACAAATGCCTTTTTGATCCAAAGACACATAAAAATCATTTTGTTTTCTTGAGCAAAAAACCAAGAATCAGAGCAGAGATCTAGATTTTAAGCTCCCTCTCTCTTTCTCACTCTAGATTTATTTTTTTCATGTTGTTATAAATGCCTTTTATGTGTTATTTATTTTGATTTGTACATTTAGTTTAATGCCATGCTAGTATGAACTTATATGTGTGTTAGAATGTTATTTTGACATGATTTTCTCCATAAATGCATGATTTGAGCTTCATTTTTTAGATGTTAGTTTAGGTGTTAATTTTATTATTATTTAGTTAAAATGAGATTTAAGACTAGTATTTCAGCTTTACCTTGTTTTAGATCCATATATTCTAATATCTAGGGTTTATTTGAGATTTTGGTGAGTTTTGTATTTTTTTAAACTTTTTGTATATATCCCTCAAGTGACAAACGGGAAGAAACCATCACAGATAGCGTCTATTAATGTGATAGATGGGACATCACAGTATTTTCTTTTCATCCTGTCCCTCGTTGGTTAAGGGTGTTTGTGGTCAATTTTATGCTTATTTTAATGTGTTTTATGTCCTTTTTATTGTTCGTTATGTTATTTTATTGATATTTGGTGTGTTATTTCATTTTCTATGCCTTTCTCTAAATATTTTGCTTTTGTATGCATGCTTGATTTTTTTGTAATATTATTCTATATGTTATTTTAATTTTCCTTTTTATTGTATTTTCTATTTTACAATACTAATTTATTGATTTTCATGGTTGTGTAAGCCATTAATCTGAGATGCATTTAGGGTGTCTCATGGGACGATTATGCATTCGAAGTTATACCCCCAATTGGTTCATTTCCTTTTCCATTTATTTTTATTTTGCATGTATTCTATTTATTATTTTATTTATTTGTTTGCTTTATTTTTCTTAATTTTATTCATTTTTCAATGTATTTATTTTGGGGATTTAATAGGTAGTAATAATTTTTTTTGCATGCTTAAATGGAAAAATCACTCAAAATCATTTCTATAAATTAAATTGGGATTTTTTCTAACAAAAGTGAAAATTGTCCAATTTTCTCCCCAAAAGTCACACAATAATAAAAAGAGATTTTTGTAAGTTCGCATGAGGGAATCAATGTTCCCAACCTAAATGAATGTGTCGATTTATGCATGATACTTTACTTTTCTTTTGGATAATTTGCCTTGTAATAGTTTAAGTAGTTAGTTTAATTTGGTCATTTATTTATCACTTTTATTAACTGATTAACGTGTTTATTTAATTTATTGCAATGCATTATATGAGAGAGGATAGTGGATTAATGTCTAAAACCTAATCATAAAATAACACATAATCGAGGTGCCAAGTAAGAGTGATGTCCCGATCATGAATCTCTGATTACGCATCAAAAGGTTGAGATTCATTTTCCAACAATCTACTAGGTGGCAACTCCATAACATTTACCTCTTTAAGCCCATAACAAATGCCTTCAGGAGTTGACTACCACCAATAAATTAGGACTTAATCCCTTTTTTATTATGAAGTGGTCAATTTTTGAGTTGTAATGAGCCTCTCATTTAGTTATAGATCCTAAAAATGGGCCTTTAAGAACCCAACCTAAAAAAACATGGCTTTTGCATGTAGTATAGTGGCAATTCCACTGGGAACTAAAGATACCTTGCTCCTAAAAACATCTCGATTAAGTTTTTTATAATTGGGTTTTTTGTATTAATATAACATTTTTTCAAAATTACATACATCCTAGAGCCTTATAATTAAGTTAGGCATCCCTTTATAGCCTTAGTGCTATCTTGAAATATGCCCTATATTCACTCAATATGGGGAGGTGTCAAAGAGAACCACTAGCCCAAGTCTAGTACCAATTGGTTTATAAAATGGTGATCTATTGGTCGTTATGCTTATGATGAGCTAGACTTATTGGTAGGGACCATGTTTGGGTAGCCCTAAAGTTTCATAACCTTAGCTAAAGCCTATGTAATGACAATAGCTACTTATCCTTGGTTGTATGACCATAATAATGTTTGCCTACTAAATGGACCCTTATGTATTAACTGAACTTGTACAAATTAAGAGGGTGTACAATCAAAGGCTGCCATGCCTCGATAGGCCCTACTCAATTTATACGAGTTATTCCAAAATAAATAAGGGCCAAAACCCATATACTTACGCTTTCAATTAAGAGAGGTTATGCTGCTAGTTTTTTACCGCGCACCATACACGTTCATAGGTACCCTATTGATCCATAGTTTAAGCCTACCTAGGGAAGAAGCTACATGACCTTTGGTGTGGGATTAATAAGGTTAGAAGGCTTTATCTATACTTATGGTGATTGTTACTGACATCTAATGAAAGCATTCATTGCATTCATACATCATGTATATACCATACTCATACATCATTTATCATGCATCATTCCTAACATTTGATTCTTGCAGCCATCATAGTTTCATTTAGGTGGTCTAGAGGGTTAGAGGGTAACCTTATATGAAGATTTATATCTAAGCTACCAGGGTCAAGGTCAGAATCAAGTCCAGAGTTAGGTTCTGAGATCAATTTAAAATTTGATTCAACTAAACTTTCAAGAAGCAGTAAGAAGACTATAAGATGATTGAAAATCTTAGGGTGAGAATATCTACTTTGAGGGATAGGCTAGACTCTATTTTAGTGCCCATGGTTCTATAAGATGTAATGGGTAGAGAGACAGGAGATTTCAAGAATTTGAAAAGAATTTATGGGCTAAAATTGTAGGCTTGCTGGACCAAAAATTGGTAGAATTTGAGAAAAGTTTATTGGTCAAAATTGAAGGCTTGCTTACACAATGATCTAAATCTTAGCTTGTAAACCTGCCAATCCCTGCAACCAAAGTTGAAGAGGTCTTTGTGATGGTTAATGGTAAAGTTGTAAAAGAGTACTTGACCAAGAAAATTAATGTTCAAGGTAATGACCGAGCCACAAGGGTTAGAGCCTCAAGAACAACTCAAGATCATTACACCATTATGAATAAACCATTATCTTGGCACCTTACCTATCTTAATAAGCAGGGAAAGTCGTAGCCACTCCCACCCAAACCTGCTAGGGTGTAGGGAATGTCAAATTATCAGGCAAAAAAGTATTGTGCCTATCATTAACACATAAGATATCAAACTAATAAATGTTGGACTCTAAGAGATTGCATCCAATGCATAGTTGATTCTGAGTAAGAGACTAACATGGAATGGTCACTCGATGGGGAAAATGTAAGGCCCTAACTTTGACCCTAGTGGGATTATACAAAATTAATAAGGATTATAGTTAAAGTAATGTTTAATTAAATTAATTATTGAATTAAAGTTAAATTCTTATGAGGGGGTAATTCTAATTAAAGGAAGTAAAATTGGGGGTTAAATTGATAAAGAAGGGAAAATGGTGGGATAGATTTTAATAAAGGACAATGCAAGAAGTTATATGGATATTATCCTCCATTTGAATTCTATGGAAACTCATGTGACTAAGAGTGAGCAAATATTAGGTTAGTGGAGAATGGGTCGGTTGCATGTGAGAATTATAGATTTTAATTCTCTTCTTTTTTCTTTAAGATCAAAACTTATCTCTCATTTCTTTAAGTTTTGCATCAGGGTTATTTGGATAGGAGATTAAAGCTAGATGTTAAAGTATTTAGGTTTAGCATTCTAATTTAAATTTTCAACTTTCTGCTCTTAATTTAATGGTACTGTATGGTGAACTGGTATCAGGATTTGAGCTATTCAATGATGTCTTCGATTGGAAATAGGGGATTATCAAGCAAATCGATGGTTTTTGAGATAAAGAGATTTTGCTGCACCATTCTTCTTGGGATAAAGAAGCACCTGAAGAGGTCTTGATGGAGAAGCTATTCGCTACCTAGTTGAAAGGAAAAGAGAAGGCAGAAGTCAAAGAGCCATCCAAGGATGATTCAAAAGTTGGAGAGAAACCTGATGCTGACAAGATTGGAGAAGACACTTTTATAGATATTATTTATATTCTTGAACTTTTTAATGAGAACAATGTTTTCTCTTTTGATTACATTAATGAGATGATCAATTTCACTTACTTATGTGATGTTTCTTCTAATTTCAATATGCATGATTATGATCATGTGTAAGGCCCCTAACATGACCCTAATTTAATTTGCATATTATTGTAATTAAGTAAGGGGGTAAATTAACATGTTATTATGTTAATTGCATGAAAATATAATAAAAGAGTATGGTTTAATGTTAATTAAGGATGCAATTGAGGATAAAGGTATTAATTTGGGGTTAATTGGTATTTTTGGCATTTTGGTGGCCAATTGTGTAGAGAAGCATTTAATTCAAGGTTAAGTTGAAAGAATGCTTAAATGGATAGGTTAATGTTTGAAAAAGAATTAGTGGAGGGGTTAAAGTCTAACATGCATAAAGGCTTGTGGCATTTGTGTGACATGCAAAATGATGAAGGACTAAAGATGAGATTGTCATGTGGGTATAAAAGGCTTGGGTTAGAGAATTTGATTGAGAGAATCGGCATTTGTTGAGAGCAAAACCAGAAAATTCATCTTCTTCTTCCTCTTTGATTTCCATAGATTTATCTCAAGCATTTAGATGTTAATGGTGCATGTTGGTTAATCAAGAGTTTAAGGCTCTAAGCTAAGGTAATTAAACTCTCATTTTAACACTTCATCATCACCATCTTCTTCTTCATTTTCTGTTGACTGAGAATATGTCATTTGCTGGAAATGTATGTTCATGGTGATGGTATTTATGAAGGAGAAGAGGAAGGAAGAAGGATCAAAGGAAAAGGAATTGATAGAGGTTGAAGACATTGGGTTTATCAGCCAAGGTATGGGAATTTAGGCCATTCATATTGCATGTAAAAATGGATTACTGGAAGTGAATAGAATTTACAGAATTGAATTTACGTTTTTCTGGAAGTTTATCGTTTTTCTGGAAGTTTATCGTTGGAAGGTTGAAGAAGACAGACTTGCCGAGTCGTGAATGACTTCACGAGTCGTGAAAATCAGTCCGACTCGTGAAGCTCTTCACGAGTCGTGAAGTCGAGTCTTTCTTCTTCACTCGTGAGCTTCTTCACGAGTCGTGAAGTAAGCTTTTCTTCCTCACTCGTGAGCCACTTCATGAGTCGTGAAGTATAGTTCCTTCTCCACTCGTGAGCCCCTTCACGAGTCATGAGAATCACCTTATTTGCTTCACTCGTGAATCCCTTCGCGAGTCGAACTCCTCTTCACGACTGAATGACCTATCTTGAATGTTTTGTTCATAAGTTGAGTTATAGGACAGCAAATTGAGTGATTCTTTTTGCATTGAAAAATAGACTTCCATACCTATATTTCACATGAAGAAACCTAAGCTTAAATCTGTCTCTATGTACATGTAATCTATAGTTGAATCCGAACTAGTTTTTCTAGACTACTCTATGTAACAGAAATTGCTAGTATGAACAGATTGTTGCTACACTTGATAATATGATTCTTTAATTGATTGAGACAGCTATTTGCTTATGTGATAGAAAGTTAAATGTATAATGCATGTAAAATGACTGTCAATGAAGGAATTGTATGCATACACATGCGTTCATTTGTGAATATGAATAAAGACTAGAAAGGAATTATCGAACCCATACATGTAAATCTTATGACATGTAAGTGCACCTTTTTATATGCACTTGTGATATGAAAAAGAGAATAATAGCATGACCTTGGCATGTGTATATGCCATATGAAAACATGTTGATATTTAGTATAGCACATGACTTGAATGATGATAAAGGTATATATATATGTGTTGGAAACATGCTCATAAAAATAAATCGACTATATGCGAATGTACCCACAGGTATGTACATTTATGATTATGTATATGAGTATATGAGCATGTATTTGCCTATGAGATAGAAGATGAATTAGCATGACTATGAACATGTGAAATGCTTAATGAGGGCATGATCAAGTCTATGATATGATGATTATATGTCATGCTTATATGATATGATGCAAATGATACAGTCATACAGATATAGATGAGCCAGATATATATATCTTGGCATATGAAATGTGCATGTGTCTGATTATGCACCAGAGAATTCACAGGTTGATAAGACTATGCATATGTGCAAATAGTATACTATGAATATAGTATTAAAATGTGAATTGAACACGAATATAGTTCCGCCTGCGATAGAGTTTTAGATGTGGATAGATAGGCGCCTATAGGGAAATTGCAGCTGCCATAGTTGGCCCATTTGGGTCCATAGTTTATGATCCCGTTTGGATCATGATCAGCCCCGTTTGGGTTGATAGGCTACCCCGTTTGGGTATGCTTGACCGGTCCATAGTACAGTTGGCCCCGTTTGGGTCTATAGATTCGATATCTTCGGATATCCCTCTTTTGATACCATTGTGTATCCATAGTTCCCGCATCCACTGATAAAGCTAAGGCAGGCTAAACGTTATTCATAGTAATGATCAAAAGTAAACAATTAAAGTTATTTGACTAAAGATTGATATGTGGCTTATATTGTTGGTTTACCACAGGAATTATGCTTCAATTGAGTATGTTCACTTGGAATATTGCCATCTATATGAATTATGGAAAAAGAAATATGTGTTTCTCTCTCTTGGGTACAATGCTTATGTACATGAGAATATGCTTATACTTTAAAGTATATGATATTGTTGCCATGTTACGTTGGACATGTTGATTATAGTATATGAACATATTGTATATGTGTATGTTTTGATGGCCTTGTGTATGGCCATCCATCTGTAGATATTCCCCACTAAGCTTTATAGCTTAGCACGGGTTATTTATCCGTGTAGGTACCTCCTAGGAAGACTTTTGCTCAGGGACGTTCTCTGCATCAGGAAGGGCCAACCATCGACTTATAACCTTGATGTAGGATGTTTTTTTTTGTAATACAGCTATCATATGTTTTGTATAATGGCCACTCATATTTTGATATGTATATAACCTATGTGGGATAATGTAACTCACTAGTAGTAAAGCTACGAAAGAACATGTGTGCATGTGATATGCATGAAGAAATATCCATATAGTTAGTATGCATGATATTAAGCATGAAATGAAAAAAAAAACAGGAATAGACTTGTAGCACGAATACAGGCATATGAAACCTTGTGGCATGATTAATGGTTAAATGATGACATATTGAACATGTTGCATAAGCATGATTATTAGTAGTCATGATACATGTATTAATGGGGTATTTGCATAGGGGGTGCTACAAATTGTGGTATCAGAGCCCTAGGTTTAGCCTTTTCTGGGTAAAAATGAACCTAGGATTCTATAGTATGATATAGTGTTTTGTTGGCCTGATGCAGAAGTCCCTGTTTTTCTTATAGATTAAAGATGGAGAGCTCTAGAGATGCATTTGAGGAATCGGCTGAAAGTAACAGGCCGGTTAGAACTAATCCTTCCCATATTGGACCTTCATCCTCAAACCCAAATGAGGTCCCAGCAGCCATCCCTGCAGAAGCATTGTTAAAGATATCACAGGATATGGCTCAAATTCTTCAAAGAATGACAGCGCCCAAAGCTCCAATCTCAGAAATTAGGAAGCATGGTGCTGAAGAGTTTATAGGCACTAATCTGGAACAGTCTGAGGAAGCTGAATTTTGGCTGGAAAGACTAGAGAGAATTTTTGATGAAATCCACTGTCCAGTGGGTCATAAGGCATCTTGTGCTGTGTCCCTATTGCAAGGAGCAGCTTATGATTGGTGGAAGTTGGTGTTAAGACAACCCCAGCTACCAGATCCCCTTACATGGGAATTCTTCACAGTTGAATTCAAGAAAAAGTATGTTACAGAGGCATATAAGCAAGAGAAGTTAAAACAGTTTCTCAACTTGAAACAGAGAGCTATGTCTGTGGCTGAATATGAGAAAGAATTCAGTCGCTTGTGCAAATATGTTCCTAATGAGATGTTGATTGATGCTTTTAAATGTAGACAGTTTGAAGATGGGTTGAATGAGCATATCAGAGAAAAGTTGATTGGGTCTACATCTTTGCAAGTGGTTAACTTCACTCAATTGGTTACAGCAGCCTTGCGAGTTGAAAAGAATGAAATGGCAAAGAGAGAAAGAGAACAGAGAAGAAGTGGGTCCAAGGGTGGATCTTTTACAGGAAAGAGAGCTAGAGGAGCACAAGGGAATCAGCCAGCTGAATCTGGCTATAGTTCTGCAAAGAGGGACAGGAGACAGGAGTCTTCTGTAATGTCTAAACAGGGAAAGGGAGCTTCAGGGAATCAGAGTGGGGGGGGCAACCTCCAGAGTGTTTCCATTGTACTAGAAAACATTGGGGTAGTTGCAGGAAATTGTCTGGAGCATGTTACAAGTGTGGTGGTACTGGTCACTACATGGCAAGCTGTCCTTCGAAAAGGGACCAGGATGTTGAACAACAAGGCAGTAGAGGAACTTTTATTGCACCATTTTCAGGTAGAGGCAAGGGAAGAGGACGTGGGGGATCGAGTTATCAGGGATCCCAGTCCAGGAACATTTCTGAATCAGTTGACAGACCCACAGCTCCAGTTGTTCCGATACGGGCTTATGCAATGAAAGCTAGAGAGGATCAGAGTGCTCCAGAAGTCATAGCTGGTACATTCTCTCTTTTTGATTCTGATATGCATGCACTTATTGATCCTGGTTCCACTCATTCTTATGTTTGCATTGGGGATATGGGTAGAAATGAGTCTACTGTTCATGAATTAGAATATGACATTTATGTAACCAACCCATTGGGTCACAGTGTTGTTGTTAATAGAGTGCATAAACAGTGTCCTATAGTAATTCAAGGGAAAGAATTCCTTGCTGATCTTATTGAGTTACCATTCCGGGAATTTGATATTATACTTGGTATGGATTGGCTGTCTAGACACCATGCAGTGGTTAATTGTGAAGCTAAAACTGTAACTCTTATTGGTACTGATGGTAAAGAAACGTTAGTTCAGGGCATTCGAGCTAAACCAATAGCTAATGTGATATCAGCTATGCAAGCTAAACGATTTATGAGAAAAGGGTGTGAAGCTTTCTTAGCACTTGTGCTTGATTCAAGAATAGAGTATGCAAATCTTCAAGAGATTCCAGTGGTGAAAGAGTTTCCTGATGTGTTCCCAGAAGACTTGCCTAGTCTTCCACCTGAAAGGGAAGTTGAATTGTCTATAGACATTCTACCGGGTACAGCTCCTGTTTCAAAGGCACCATACAGGATGGCTCCTTTGGAATTGAAGGAACTTAAAGTACAGCTACAGGAGTTGCTTGACAAAGGCTTCATTAGGCCTAGTGTGTCGCCTTGGGGTGCACCGGTTTTATTTGTGAAGAAAAAGGATGGGTCTATGAGGATGTGCATAGACTACAGACAGTTAAACAGGGTAACAATCAAAAATAAGTATCCTTTACCAAGAATTGAAGATTTATTTGATCAGTTGAAGGGTGCTGGAGTGTTTTCCAAGATTGATTTGCGCTCGGGTTACTATCAACTTCGGGTTAAGGATGTGGATGTTTCCAAAACAGCCTTTAGAACCCGATATGGGCATTATGAGTTTCTGGTGATGCCTTTTGGGTTAACAAATGCACCGGCTGCGTTTATGGACCTTATGAATAGGGTATTTAGACCCTACTTGGATCAATTTGTTGTTGTGTTCATAGATGACATTTTGGTGTATTCGAGAAATGAAGTGGAACATGCTGAGCACTTGAGAATTGTTCTACAGACTCTAAGGGAGAATAAGTTATATGCTAAGCTGAGCAAATGTGATTTATGGCTTAAGGAAATTTCTTTCCTTGGTCATATAGTATCTTTTGAAGGCATTAGGGTGGATCCAGCTAAAATAGAGGCTATAGTGAATTGGAAGCCGCCTCGAAATGTGACAGAAGTGAGAAGTTTTCTGGGCTTAGCAGGTTATTACCGTCGCTTTGTGAAAGGTTTTTCAGTTATAGCCGCACCACTCACTAAACTTCTGAGAAAGGGTATAAAGTTTGAGTGGACTGACCGATGTCAAGTAAGTTTTGATCAGTTGAAGAAATTTCTGACAGAGGCTCCAGTTTTGACACAGCCAGTTACAGGAAAGGAGTATGCTATGTATAGTGATGCTTCTAGAGTTGGCTTGGGTTGTGTGCTAATGCAAGATGGCAAAGTAATTGCCTATGCATCTAGACAGTTGAAGCCACATGAACAAAACTATCCAACCCATGACCTAGAGTTAGCAGCAGTGGTGTTTGCCTTGAAAATTTGGCGACATTATTTGTATGGGGAGAAGTGCAGAATCTATACAGATCACAAGAGTCTCAAATATTTGCTCACTCAAAAGGAACTTAACTTGAGACAGCGAAGATGGTTAGAACTGTTTAAAGATTATGATTGTATAGTGGATTACCATCCAGGCAAAGCTAATGTTGTAGCTGATGCTTTGAGCCGTAAGATGATGGCTGCTATGATTGCACATCGCTGTAGATGGAAAATTGCTTATGATGGCGCTTTAATTGCACAGTTGAAGGCTAGACCTTGTTTGAGGCAAACAGTGATTGATGCACAGAAACATGATGAAAAGCTGCAACAGATTTTGAAGTCTTTACATGAAGGAACCCAGTCTGAGTACTTAGTGAAAAGAGATGGGGGTGTGTATTATCAGAATCGATTGTATGTTCCTGATGACAAAGAATTAAAGAAAACAGTATTGAAAGAGGCTCACAATACAGTATTTACTATGCACCCTGGTGAACAAGATGTACCAGGATTTGAAACAAAGTTATTGGTGGCCTGGCATGAAGAAAGATGTGGTAGCCTATGTCTCCAAATGCTTGACTTGTCAGCAGGTAAAAGCAGAGCACCAGTTACCATCTGGTTTGTTGAACCCCATTCCAATTCCACAATGGAAATGGGAGGATATCACTATGGATTTTGTAACAGGATTGCCCTTTACACAGAAAAAGCATGATGCTGTTTGGGTTATAGTTGACAAGCTGACTAAATCAGCTCATTTCATACCAGTTCGGATGGACTACCCTATGGATAAGTTGGCAGAACTTTATATGAATGAGATTGTTAGACTGCATGGCATTCCGGTGTCAATAATCTCCGATCGAGATCCGAGATTCACATCAAGATTTTGGCAGAGTTTGCAACAAGCTTTGGGAACTCAGCTTCGTTACAGTACAGCATTCCACCCTCAGACGGATGGGCAATCTGAACGGGTTATTCAGATTCTAGAGGATATGATGAGAGGTTGTGTTTTGGAGTTTGCAGGAAGTTGGGATAGGTATCTACCTTTAATGGAGTTCGCCTACAATAACAGTTATCAAAGGAGCATCGAGATGGCACCTTATGAGGCCTTGTATGGTCGGAAATGTAGAACTCCTGTTTACTGGACTGAATTGTCTGAGCGCAAAGTTATTGGTCCTGATTTTGTCAAAGATACAGAGGAAAAGGTACTAGTTATCAAGCAGAGATTGAGGGAAGCTAGTGATAGACAGAAGTCTTATGCTGATTTGAAAAGAAAGGATATTGAATATCATGTGGGTGACAAAGCATTTCTGAAAGTGTCCCCTTGGAGAAAAGTATTAAGATTTGGGAAAAAGGGTAAACTGAGCCCGAGGTTTATAGGCCCATATGAGATTCTTCAAAGAGTTGGGCCAGTGGCATATAGGTTGGCTCTCCCTGTGGAACTAGCCAAACTTCATGATGTGTTTCATGTTTCTATGCTACGGAAGTATCGTTCAGATGAATCTCATGTGATACCAGTTCAAGATGTGCAAGTACAGTCAGATTTCACTTATGATGAAGAGCCTATAGCAATTCTGGCTAGAGAAGTTAGACATCTTAGAAATAAGCAAATTCCACTTGTCAAAGTGCTCTGGCAACATCACGATATACAAGAAGTTACTTGGGAGCCAGAGACAGCTATGAAAGAACAGCATCCTCACTTATTCAACACAGGTATGAATTTCGGGGACGAAATTCTTAAGGAGGAGAGAATTGTAAGGCCCCTAACATGACCCTAATTTAATTTGCATATTATTGTAATTAAGTAAGGGGGTAAATTAACATGTTATTATGTTAATTGCATGAAAATATAATAAAAGAGTATGGTTTAATGTTAATTAAGGATGCAATTGAGGATAAAGGTATTAATTTGGGGTTAATTGGTATTTTTGGCATTTTGGTGGCCAATTGTGTAGAGAAGCATTTAATTCAAGGTTAAGTTGAAAGAATGCTTAAATGGATAGGTTAATGTTTGAAAAAGAATTAGTGGAGGGGTTAAAGTCTAACATGCATAAAGGCTTGTGGCATTTGTGTGACATGCAAAATGATGAAGGACTAAAGATGAGATTGTCATGTGGGTATAAAAGGCTTGGGTTAGAGAATTTGATTGAGAGAATCGGCATTTGTTGAGAGCAAAACCAGAAAATTCATCTTCTTCTTCCTCTTTGATTTCCATAGATTTATCTCAAGCATTTAGATGTTAATGGTGCATGTTGGTTAATCAAGAGTTTAAGGCTCTAAGCTAAGGTAATTAAACTCTCATTTTAACACTTCATCATCACCATCTTCTTCTTCATTTTCTGTTGACTGAGAATATGTCATTTGCTGGAAATGTATGTTCATGGTGATGGTATTTATGAAGGAGAAGAGGAAGGAAGAAGGATCAAAGGAAAAGGAATTGATAGAGGTTGAAGACATTGGGTTTATCAGCCAAGGTATGGGAATTTAGGCCATTCATATTGCATGTAAAAATGGATTACTGGAAGTGAATAGAATTTACAGAATTGAATTTACGTTTTTCTGGAAGTTTATCATTTTTCTGGAAGTTTATCGTTGGAAGGTTGAAGAAGACAGACTTGCCGAGTCGTGAATGACTTCACGAGTCGTGAAAATCAGTCCGACTCGTGAAGCTCTTCACGAGTCGTGAAGTCGAGTCTTTCTTCTTCACTCGTGAGCTTCTTCACGAGTCGTGAAGTAAGCTTTTCTTCCTCACTCGTGAGCCACTTCACGAGTCGTGAAGTATAGTTCCTTCTCCACTCGTGAGCCCCTTCACGAGTCGTGAGAATCACCTTATTTGCTTCACTCGTGAATCCCTTCGCGAGTCGAACTCCTCTTCACGACTGAATGACCTATCTTGAATGTTTTGTTCATAAGTTGAGTTATAGGACAGCAAATTGAGTGATTCTTTTTGCATTGAAAAATAGACTTCCATACCTATATTTCACATGAAGAAACCTAAGCTTAAATCTGTCTCTATGTACATGTAATCTATAGTTGAATCCGGACTAGTTTTTCTAGACTACTCTATGTAACAGAAATTGCTAGTATGAACAGATTGTTGCTACACTTGATAATATGATTCTTTAATTGATTGAGACAGCTATTTGCTTATGTGATAGAAAGTTAAATGTATAATGCATGTAAAATGACTGTCAATGAAGGAATTGTATGCATACACATGCGTTCATTTGTGAATATGAATAAAGACTAGAAAGGAATTATCGAACCCATACATGTAAATCTTATGACATGTAAGTGCACCTTTTTATATGCACTTGTGATATGAAAAAGAGAATAATAGCATGACCTTGGCATGTGTATATGCCATATGAAAACATGTTGATATTTAGTATAGCACATGACTTGAATGATGATAAAGGTATATATATATGTGTTGGAAACATGCTCATAAAAATAAATCGACTATATGCGAATGTACCCACAGGTATGTACATTTATGATTATGTATATGAGTATATGAGCATGTATTTGCCTATGAGATAGAAGATGAATTAGCATGACTATGAACATGTGAAATGCTTAATGAGGGCATGATCAAGTCTATGATATGATGATTATATGTCATGCTTATATGATATGATGCAAATGATACAGTCATACATATATAGATGAGCCAGATATATATATCTTGGCATATGAAATGTGCATGTGTCTGATTATGCACCAGAGAATTCACAGGTTGATAAGACTATGCATATGTGCAAATAGTATACTATGAATACAGTATTAAAATGTGAATTGAACACGAATATAGTTCCGCCTGCGATAGAGTTTTAGATGTGGATAGATAGGCGCCTATAGGGAAATTGCAGCTGCCATAGTTGGCCCATTTGGGTCCATAGTTTATGATCCTGTTTGGATCATGATCAGCCCCGTTTGGGTTGATAGGCTACCCCGTTTGGGTATGCTTGACCGGTCCATAGTACAGTTGGCCCCGTTTGGGTCTATAGATTCGATATCTTCGGATATCCCTCTTTTGATACCATTGTGTATCCATAGTTCCCGCATCCACTGATAAAGCTAAGGCAGGCTAAACGTTATTCATAGTAATGATCAAAAGTAAACAATTAAAGTTATTTGACTAAAGATTGATATGTGGCTTATATTGTTGGTTTACCACAGGAATTATGCTTCAATTGAGTATGTTCACTTGGAATATTGCCATCTATATGAATTATGGAAAAAGAAATATGTGTTTCTCTCTCTTGGGTACAATGCTTATGTACATGAGAATATGCTTATACTTTAAAGTATATGATATTGTTGCCATGTTACGTTGGACATGTTGATTATAGTATATGAACATATTGTATATGTGTATGTTTTGATGGCCTTGTGTATGGCCATCCATCTGTAGATATTCCCCACTAAGCTTTATAGCTTAGCACGGGTTATTTATCCGTGTAGGTACCTCCTAGGAAGACTTTTGCTCAGGGACGTTCTCTGCATCAGGAAGGGCCAACCATCGACTTATAACCTTGATGTAGGATGTTTTTTTTTGTAATACAGCTATCATATGTTTTGTATAATGGCCACTCATATTTTGATATGTATATAACCTATGTGGGATAATGTAACTCACTAGTAGTAAAGCTACGAAAGAACATGTGTGCATGTGATATGCATGAAGAAATATCCATATAGTTAGTATGCATGATATTAAGCATGAAATGAAAAAAAAAACAGGAATAGACTTGTAGCACGAATACAGGCATATGAAACCTTGTGGCATGATTAATGGTTAAATGATGACATATTGAACATGTTGCATAAGCATGATTATTAGTAGTCATGATACATGTATTAATGGGGTATTTGCATAGGGGGTGCTACAAATTGTGGTATCAGAGCCCTAGGTTTAGCCTTTTCTGGGTAAAAATGAACCTAGGATTCTATAGTATGATATAGTGTTTTGTTGGCCTGATGCAGAAGTCCCTGTTTTTCTTATAGATTAAAGATGGAGAGCTCTAGAGATGCATTTGAGGAATCGGCTGAAAGTAACAGGCCGGTTAGAACTAATCCTTCCCATATTGGACCTTCATCCTCAAACCCAAATGAGGTCCCAGCAGCCATCCCTGCAGAAGCATTGTTAAAGATATCACAGGATATGGCTCAAATTCTTCAAAGAATGACAGCGCCCAAAGCTCCAATCTCAGAAATTAGGAAGCATGGTGCTGAAGAGTTTCTAGGCACTAATCTGGAACAGTCTGAGGAAGCTGAATTTTGGCTGGAAAGACTAGAGAGAATTTTTGATGAAATCCACTGTCCAGTGGGTCATAAGGCATCTTGTGCTGTGTCCCTATTGCAAGGAGCAGCTTATGATTGGTGGAAGTTGGTGTTAAGACAACCCCAGCTACCAGATCCCCTTACATGGGAATTCTTCACAGTTGAATTCAAGAAAAAGTATGTTACAGAGGCATATAAGCAAGAGAAGTTAAAACAGTTTCTCAACTTGAAACAGAGAGCTATGTCTGTGGCTGAATATGAGAAAGAATTCAGTCGCTTGTGCAAATATGTTCCTAATGAGATGTTGATTGATGCTTTTAAATGTAGACAGTTTGAAGATGGGTTGAATGAGCATATCAGAGAAAAGTTGATTGGGTCTACATCTTTGCAAGTGGTTAACTTCACTCAATTGGTTACAGCAGCCTTGCGAGTTGAAAAGAATGAAATGGCCTAAGTCTAATCATGCAAATAGCCTAAGTCTAATTCTTCAAGCATACATTAATCATGCAAATAGCCTAAGTCTAATTCTTTATGCAATAGCAAGAATCAATAATAAATTAACTCTCACAAATTCAGCCAAGCCAAAGAAAATTCTCATTAATCAAAATTCAAGTGTCTTACAAATGAAGAACTCAGCCCTTTATATAGGCTAGGCAGCCACCCCTCCCTAGATGAATTAAAATCAAACACTAACTCTAAGAGATAAATAATAAAATAAATAACAAAAATAATTCCTAACCTTTATCTACATGTATTTGGCCATAATATGGACTAAGTACATGAAGAAATAAAGATAAATACAATTTAAGATTAATCCTAACAGAAAGTGATAAATATGCTTATTATCCTAAGAAAATGAATGAATGAATGTAGACTTAATGTTGGCTACAAGTGAATTTCGGCCAGCCCTTTAAAGATATGGTCAAGCTATTATTTCTCCCTCAAACTCTACTTAATAATATCCCAAAATAATAAGTATTTATCAAGGAAAATCCATTCCTAAAATTTAGGACCCTAAGTTCACCAATGTAGGCCTAAACCTAAATCTGACCCAAACCCATTAAAATTCAATTCTCCCATGTAAAATTCGGCCCCCTTAGGTATTCTAAGCCTCAAATAGTTATTTTGGCCCAACTCTTTAGAAGAGATAAGCCCAACTTTAGCCTACCCACTTAAACTACCCAAAACAGTAAAATAAGCCCAAAATAAAGCAAACCTATTCTAACAAAGCCCAATTCGTTTTCCTAGGTTCTAGGCTGCCCAAATATACTTAATTAAATGTTACATATGTTAGAGAGTATGCCCTAGAGCCCATGTAATAGGGATGTTTTTCATATGTATGAAATTTATATTCTTAATAAAAGGCATCATTCATTTATTAATGCTGTGTTTGAATACATGAGTTTGTAAATCTTAAATTAATAAATGAAGTCCTAGATATTATAAACACAGTGCAAAGGCAATCATGAAGGTGTTCATGATGTGAGATGTCTATTGCATGCAAATATGTTAATATCTAAATATCCCTAGTCATAGAATTAACAAGATAGGACATTGTTAATTCGGACAGACTAGCACATGTTATGCTTCTTGAATGGTTCAAGCAATGGTTCTCATAATTGTGATTATGGATGATAATCAAAGCTAACATGTGGATGCTTGTTAGAGGAACAAGTTCATTGGAGACCTGCAAAGAGAATTCTCATATGGATATTAAATCTATGTCAGTGAGGAATCTCTTCATAGCAGTTGTGCAAGTATCCTTAGACTTGAGATCACCAAAGTTATCTTAAGTAGCAAGTGGTATACTTTGACTCCATAACTGATTACTTCCAACTGGGAGTGAACATAGTTAGGAGATTGGGTATATCATGACCTACTTGAAGATAGTTGAGTGATTGACAAAGGATTCACCATCCCAGATTTAACAAGGGAAGTTATCTCACATGATTCTATAATTACCTTGTTCAGTGAATCTCTGGCCAGAGTAATATGCCGAGATGGATGGAGATCCATGAAGGGCATTTTAGGAACAATGGTTAAATTAATAGAACATACATAATTAGATTTATATGAGTTGACAGAAATCCATACTCAGAATCTGATTGAGATAAGAGTGGTGAAAGGAGTAATTGCACGGTAACTGTTTCTATGGAAGGGTACAGTCAAACCACATGACTTTCCTGACATTTGGGTAGTCATGATGCCTAGCTAGAGGCCAATCATGACTTGTATAATGATGTATCAAAATATCAATAGAGATTGATAAATTGATTTAAAGGAGTTTAAATCATGTGAGTTTTGAATAGAACTCACGATTACACATTATACTGCCAACATGGACAGGAACCCAATAGGTCACACACATATAGAGAAAAGGGTAAAATGGTAAAATGACAAGGATAATAATATTTGATATTATTATAAAGTTAGAGAGGAGAATATGATAATAATTAATTAAAGAGTTTAATTAATTATGATCACATAAAATTGTCCGCGGAACTTTTGAGAAATGTTCTGTAAATTGGACCTAAATGAAATAATGTATTTCATGATTAATTATTATTATCTTATAAGTTTTATAAGACTACTATAAGTGTTATAGGACTGATATAATAATTAATAGGACCATTGGAGAAATTATAGAGGGCCAAAGGAATGAAGAAGTTGGAGGAAGCCCTCCAGAAGAGGGCTACACGCCAACTCCATACAGAAGGGCTTGGAGGGATTTTTCTTGGACCAAATTAATTTATATATGTTACATAAGTGTTATGGAACTCACATATTTAATTTGGATGGGTTTGGAATCCATTTGGGTATTTAAATCCAATTAGATGCACAAAGGGCCTAGTTTGTGGATTTTGTGCATGGTCTTTTATGAAAAGATTTAATTTGGATTTAATTAAGCCCAAATGATTATAATTAATTCCAGAAGCCCAATTAATAATTCTCCAGCAATTTTAAAGAGCCCAATCTCATTAAGGAGTTGGAATTTTAACCTAACTATAAAAGGCCAACTAATGAGAATTAGGGTTAAGTGATTAAAACAAAAGGAAAGTCTTTTCTCTAAAAACTCTCTCCCTTTTGCGCCACTTCCCAAGCTAGCTCTTGGGAATTTCGGCCAGCCCTAGTTGAACACCAAGTTGTTGGTTAAATTTACCCCTCTCTTGTGTGGATTACTCATTGGAGGTGTTCGATTTTGGACACTGTGGTTTGCGACAACCCGGTGCGAAGTAAAATCAACTGTTCAACAAAAATCAAAGGTGATTTTTCTTATTCTCATATAGTTATATTGTGTATTCATGGAAAGATCAGATCATATGGTTAAAAAGTTAAAAATTCCGCTCATGTATGTGATGCATGTAACCATAAAAATCCAACATGGTATCAGAGCCTCGGTTTTGCCATGGATACACAATTCTATATTTTTCTGCGGAATAAGTTTTATTTTGTTTTGAGTTATTTATTTCATGAACTTTAAAATATTAGATTTGATTGTTCATGAATGAGAAATATTGATTTCTGGTTGTATGTGTGATCAAATAAATTTGACGGAAACAAAAACGGAACTTTTGAAGAAAAGTGACTTGGGTTTGGCGTGAAACCCTAGGTAATGTAGGGGCTGTTCTAATTTAATTTCTTATGGATCCATTTAAAAATCATTTAGATGATATTTTATGTCTTTAATATGTGATATTAAGCCGTAGGATCGAACGGAATTAAAATCGAACAAGTTTTGCATGAAAACTAGTTTTGTCGAAAAGTTCGATAAATTGGTGTTCTTCGTGTGTTCTTGATGTGTTCATGGTTAGAACGACTTTTGATCTTCTAAATCTGATATATATGATATATTAAAGTGTTTTTAATTAATTGGATTAATTAAAATGGGCCTTAAATTAATTTGATTAATTTTAATTCATTAAAACCACTTAATGGGCTTAATTATGTTTACGGACTTGGTTTAAATTAGTGAATGACTTGGTGGGCCCAATGAGCTGATTTAAATTAACTATTATAAACATTAATTAAGTTTATTAATGGGTTTTAAGGGCTGGAGTGGGCTTGGCTCATTCCAAAAGGCTCAAATGGTCCAAATGACACAAAACTAGTTTGTGTGTGAACACACTTAGGGTTTTTCTTCTGTGGGTTTCGGCCTACACTTATTTTAAGCCCAAAATTGATTCTTTTAATTATTTAATATGATTAATTAATTAAATAATTAATTTATAATTAATTAATAATCAATTTGATTGATTATTAAGGCAAGAACACATTCATGCAAAAAGGTTTCCTAAAATGAAAGTTTCCAAAATGGAAAAAGTTTCCTAATTTGATCACATCATTAAATAACTCAAAATATAGTTTCAAAGGTTGAAACAAAGTTAGTAATCCATTTATTTATGCATTAGAGAGGCATATAAGGGTGAATGATTGGCATGATGGTTAGTTATGGACAAAGCCCAATGTGATTGAGCATAATGCATGTTTTGGCCCAATGAGGACTTTCATGTCCCGGCCACTTGTTTTTGGTTTGTATTTCATTTCAAATTGTAATATGTAATTAGATTACTTAGATTAGAATTAGAAATAGAGATGGAGACCAATATCAAGGAGCAAGATGGGCCGGATGGAGATCCAACAAGCTTGAAGATAATGTAATTATTTTCTTGTTTGAATCATGCATACTACCTAGGTGTGACCTTTTGATTTCCCTCTTGGCTCGGGGAAATCAATGTAGTGAAGTCCATAACTATACCATATTTGTATGCTTATATTTATGTGATAGATATAGGATGCATACCAATGTATGCCAACCATGTATGATGAGACTTAATTAACTAAAACCCTCAAACAAATACTAAGGTATATAAGCCTTCCATTAACTTGAGGAGAACCAGAGTTCTTTATAGTGTGGGTTGTTGACCACAGTCAAGCTCACATTATATCGAATATGTTCAAATCTAATTAAATGGGTCATCTTAGCTAGCCCATTAGTTTGTTGACCACAGTCAAGGCTAATGGTTCTAGAGGCAAGATTAGGGAATGCATATATGATATGCATGCATCAAGAGTTGATAACCTAATGATCCAATAGTTGTGTAGAGACACAATTGGTATAAAGATACCTACCTTTCAAGGGTATGGAATTCGGCTTGTTGACCACAGTCAAGGTCAAATTACATATCAAGGATTGGATATTGGCCCACTAAGAAAACCATCGGGTTTTCTCGGATTACATAGTGAGGGCTATTAATTCACAATAAAATAGTGGGAGTAAATGGATTAATTAAAGACCTTATTAATGCATACATATATATGAACATACTCTCATATCTTTTCTTTTTCACATCTATGTCATCATCATGAGCACATCAAATACACGATCAATCTTGGATAACAAACTGGTTGGCAGCAACTATTCTAACTGGATCAAGCAAGTGAGAATTGTTCTCAAAGCTGAAAAGATCCATTATGTCTTGGATAAAGATCTTCCACCACTTCCATCAGATGATGCCATTGATGAGATCAAAGGCACTTATCGAAAATACATAGAGGATAGTGAAGTAGCAGCATGTCTGATGCTGGGTGCTATGTCCTCAAAGCTTCAGAAGCAATATGAGATAGAGGATGGTGGGGTTTCCAAGAAGAAGGTTGCCAAGAAAGAGAATCCCAAAGGAACTTGCTTCCATTGTGGAAAGGATGGTCATTGAAAGCGCAACTGCAAGGCCTATCTATATTCTCTCAAGGAGAAAAAGCATGCTGATGCTTCTACCTCAGGTATTCATATGATTGAAATTAATACTTATTCTATTGCTTCAAAACAATCTTGGGTATTAGATACCGGATGTGGATCACATTTGTGTGATGATCTACATGGGCTTAGAAGCTTTAGAATAGTTGGAAAGGCAGAGATATGTTTGCAGTCAGCTACTGGACAGAATATCTCTACAACAGTTGTGGGGACTTACTATTTGCCTCTTCCTAGTGGATTAGTACTGGAATTAAATAATTGTTATTACGTTCCAGCCTTATCCAAAAGTATTATTTCTTTCAGTCGTTTGATGAACGATTATGATATTTCTTTGAAGGACAAATGTTGTTACATTTTTAAGAACAATATGTTTTATGCAAAAGCTATCATTGAGAATGGTATATTTGTTCTTGATTTAAATAAAGAAGTACATAATGTGAATACCAAGAGAATGAAATATGATAATCTGAATACCTCATACTTATGGCATTGTCGTTTAGGCCATATAAATGAAAAACGCATGACCAAGTTACACAAGTCAGGTGATTTGGGATCATTTGATTATGAATCATTTGATACATGCGAATCTTGTTTATTGGGAAAAATGACAAAAGCTCCCTTTATTGGTAGAGGAGAACGAGCTAAAATGGTTTTGGACTTAGTACATTCAGATGTATGTGGTCCAATGACTACACATGCTAGAGGAGGTTACTCCTACTTCATTACTTTCATAGACGATTATTCTAGGTTTGGATACATCTATCTAATGAAATATAAGTCTGAAGCATTTGAAAAGTTCAAAGAATTCAGAAATGAAGTAGAGAAACAACTTGGCAAAAGTATTAAAACACTTAGATCAGATCGAGGTGGAGAATACTTAAGTCAAGAGTTTCAGGATTATCTTAGAGATAATGGGATTTTATCTCAATGGACTCCTCCATATACACCACAACACAATGGTGTATCTGAAAGGAGAAATCGAACACTATTAGATATGGTTCGATCAATGATGAGCCGAGCAGACTTGCCTAAGTCCTTTTGGGGATATGCACTAGAAACTGCTGTTTATGTGTTAAATAGAGTTCCTAGTAAATCGGTTGATGTTACTCCATATGAGATGTGAAATAACAAGAAACCCACGCTTTTTCATATGAAAGTATGGGGCTGTCCTGCTTATGTGAAGAGGACAATGTCAGACAAACTGGATGTTAAGTCTGATAAATGTTTATTTGTGGGATATCCAAAAGAAACGTTTGGATATTATTTCTATCATCCCTTAGAACAAAAGGTGTTTGTTTCAAGGCATGCTGTCTTCTTGGAAAAAGAGTTTCTCCTACGAGAAGACAGTGGGAGTAAAATTGAACTTGGTGAAGTTCAGGACCCACAAATAAAAGTAGATCAACCGATTGAACCCGAAACTGAATTTCATAAAGATGAGATTACAGTTGAACCTGATTATACACAAAATCCTAGAAGATCTACTAGGATGCGTTCTATCCCTGTGAGATATGGATTTCACGTTGATTCGGATAGAGGCATAACTGTAGTAGAGGACAATGAGCCTACAAGCTATCAAGAAGTTTTGAACAGTTCAGAACGTGATTTATGGCTTAAGGCTATGCAGTCCAAAATGGACTCTATGTATGAGAATAAAGTATGGACTTTAACTCAACCACCTGAAGGGATAAAGCCCATAGGGTGCAAATGGGTCTTCAAAAAGAAGACTGACATGGAAGGTAATATAGTTACCTATAAAGCTCGCTTAGTAGCAAAAGGTTATCGTCAAAAAGAAGGTATTGACTATGACGAAACTTTTTCTCCTATAGCGATGCTTAAGTCTATAAGAATACTTTTAGCCATTGCAGCTCATTATGATTATGAGATTTGGCAAATGGATGTGAAGACAGCTTTCCTTAATGGAAATCTTTTTGAGGATGTGTATATGACACAACCAGAAGGATTCACATCTGGAAATGGCGAAAAGGTATGCAAGCTTCAAAGATCCATTTATGGATTGAAGCAAGCCTCTAGGAGCTGGAACATACGATTCAATGAGACAATCAAAGAGTTTGGTTTCTCACAGAATGAAGATGAACCTTGTGTGTATAAAAGGGTCAGTGGGAGTGCAATTGTCTTCCTAGTTCTATATGTAGATGACATATTGATCATGGGAAATGACATTTCTCTTCTCCAATCTGTTAAAATATGGTTATCCAAGCAATTCTCCATGAAAGACCTTGGAGAAGCATCCTATATTCTGGGAATAAGGATCTATAGAGATAGATCCAATAGGTTGCTGGGTTTTTCTCAGAGTACATATATAGATAAAGTATTGAAGAGGTTCAATATGGATCTCTCTAAGAAAGGGTTTATACCCATGGTGCATGGGAAACACCTTTCTAAGTCTATGTGTCCGCAAACACTAGAAGATAGAGAGAGCATGAATAGAATACCATATGCATCTGCAATTGGTTCTATCATGTATGCTATGTTATGTACACGTCCAGATGTAGCATTTGCTTTGAGTGTCATAAGCAGATTCCAATCTAATTTTGGAGAGGAACACTGGGCAGCTGTCAAGAATATTCTTAAGTACTTGAGAAGGACTAAGGATATATTCTTGGTATATGGAGAGGGCAGTTTGGAAGTAAATGGGTATACAGATGCCAGCTTCCAATCTGACAAAGATGATTGTAAATCACAATCTGGTTATGTGTTCATAATGGAAGGAGGAGCAGTTAGTTGGAAAAGTTCCAAACAAGAAACAACTGCTGATTCCACGACAGAAGCTGAGTACATTGCTGCTTCAGAAGCAGCCAAAGAAGCAGTCTGGATCAAAAAGTTCATAACCAAACTAGGAGTGGTGCCTAGCATTGTTGATCCGATTCCTTTATATTGTGACAACAATGAAGCCATTGCGCAAGCAAAGGAACCACGGTCTCATCAGCGATCCAAGCATGTTCTCAGACGCTACCATCTCATAAGGGAAATAGTAGCTAGAAATGATGTGAAAATAGAAAGGGTTCCCACAGATGACAATGTGGTGGATCCCCTCACTAAAGCACTTTCCCAGATTAAGCATGATCACCATATAAATAGCATGGGCCTGAAACATATGAGTGTTTGGCTCTAGTGCAAGTGGGAGATTGTTAGAGAGTATGCCCTAGAGCCCATGTAATAGGGATGTTTTTCATATGTATGAAATTTATATTCTTAATAAAAGGCATCATTCATTTATTAATGCTGTGTTTGAATACATGAGTTTGTAAATCTTAAATTAATAAATGAAGTCCTAGATATTATAAACACAGTGCAAAGGCAATCATGAAGGTGTTCATGATGTGAGATGTCTATTGCATGCAAATATGTTAATATCTAAATATCCCTAGTCATAGAATTAACAAGATAGGACATTGTTAATTCGGACAGACTAGCACATGTTATGCTTCTTGAATGGTTCAAGCAATGGTTCTCATAATTGTGATTATGGATGATAATCAAAGCTAACATGTGGATGCTTGTTAGAGGAACAAGTTCATTGGAGACCTGCAAAGAGAATTCTCATATGGATATTAAATCTATGTCAGTGAGGAATCTCTTCATAGCAGTTGTGCAAGTATCCTTAGACTTGAGATCACCAAAGTTATCTTAAGTAGCAAGTGGTATACTTTGACTCCATAACTGATTACTTCCAACTGGGAGTGAACATAGTTAGGAGATTGGGTATATCATGACCTACTTGAAGATAGTTGAGTGATTGACAAAGGATTCACCATCCCAGATTTAACAAGGGAAGTTATCTCACATGATTCTATAATTACCTTGTTCAGTGAATCTCTGGCCAGAGTAATATGCCGAGATGGATGGAGATCCATGAAGGGCATTTTAGGAACAATGGTTAAATTAATAGAACATACATAATTAGATTTATATGAGTTGACAGAAATCCATACTCAGAATCTGATTGAGATAAGAGTGGTGAAAGGAGTAATTGCACGGTAACTGTTTCTATGGAAGGGTACAGTCAAACCACATGACTTTCCTGACATTTGGGTAGTCATGATGCCTAGCTAGAGGCCAATCATGACTTGTATAATGATGTATCAAAATATCAATAGAGATTGACAAATTGATTTAAAGAAGTTTAAATCATGTGAGTTTTGAATAGAACTCACGATTACACATTATACTGCCAACATGGACAGGAACCCAATAGGTCACACACATATAGAGAAAAGGGTAAAATGGTAAAATGACAAGGATAATAATATTTGATATTATTATAAAGTTAGAGAGGAGAATATGATAATAATTAATTAAAGAGTTTAATTAATTATGATCACATAAAATTGTCCGCGGAACTTTTGAGAAATGTTCTGTAAATTGGACCTAAATGAAATAATGTATTTCATGATTAATTATTATTATCTTATAAGTTTTATAAGACTACTATAAGTGTTATAGGACTGATATAATAATTAATAGGACCATTGGAGAAATTATAGAGGGCCAAAGGAATGAAGAAGTTGGAGGAAGCCCTCCAGAAGAGGGCTACACGCCAACTCCATACAGAAGGGCTTGGAGGGCTTTTTCTTGGACCAAATTAATTTATATATGTTACATAAGTGTTATGGAACTCACATATTTAATTTGGATGGGTTTGGAATCCATTTGGGTATTTAAATCCAATTAGATGCACAAAGGGCCTAGTTTGTGGATTTTGTGCATGGTCTTTTATGAAAAGATTTAATTTGGATTTAATTAAGCCCAAATGATTATAATTAATTCCAGAAGCCCAATTAATAATTCTCCAGCAATTTTAAAGAGCCCAATCTCATTAAGGAGTTGGAATTTTAACCTAACTATAAATGGCCAACTAATGAGAATTAGGGTTAAGTGATTAAAACAAAAGGAAAGTCTTTTCTCTAAAAACTCTCTCCCTTTTGCGCCACTTCCCAAGCTAGCTCTTGGGAATTTCGGCCAGCCCTAGTTGAACACCAAGTTGTTGGTTAAATTTACCCCTCTCTTGTGTGGATTACTCATTGGAGGTGTTCGATTTTGGACACTGTGGTTTGCGACAACCCGGTGCGAAGTAAAATCAACTGTTCAACAAAAATCAAAGGTGATTTTTCTTATTCTCATATAGTTATATTGTGTATTCATGGAAAGATCAGATCATATGGTTAAAAAGTTAAAAATTCCGCTCATGTATGTGATGCATGTAACCATAAAAATCCAACAACATAAAGAATAGAAACTAAATAAAGTAGCTTGAAGGCCCATTGCACCATTCAGCCTACACTTGTCTTCATAGTCCAATTTAGCTTCTTTCTTTTCTTGAACTTGCATCTTCTCCACATAAGGTTTCATGAATGCTTGTAGGACTTCTTTAAGCTTCTTTGACCTTGCTCTTGTTATTGGTCCTTGAGGAAATGCTAGTTCATCTTTCTTGTTGCCATTGTGCTTGGTCGTGCTCATATCATCCCCTCCCCCTTCGAAAGGATTCGTCCTCGAATCTGAATCACAGTCAAATGGAGATAAGTCAGAAATATTAAAAGTTGCACTTACACCATACTCACCTGGCAAATCAATCTTGTATGCATTGTCATTGATCCGTTTCAGCACTTGAAATGGTCCATCTCCTCTTGCATCAAGTTTAGACTTCCTTTGATTAGGAAACCTCTCTTTACGCATATGGATCCAAACCCAATCTCCTGGTTCGAATATCACTTGCTTACGGCCTTTGTTAGCCTGCTTTGCATACATTCTGTTCTTCTTCTCAATATGCTCACGTGCTTTCGTGTGTATTGTCTTAACCAAATCAGCCTTAGCCTTACCATCTAAGTTAGAAAGTTCATTCAAAGGTAAAGGCATCAAATCCAAAACAGTCAATAGATTAAAACCATACACAATTTCAAAAGGTGAAAAACCTGTAGAAGTATGAATTGCACGATTATAAGCGAACTCAACAAATGGTAAACATTCTTCCCAAGTTTTAATATTCTTACCAATTATAGCACGCAACATAGTTCCTAAAGTTCTATTAACAACTTCGGTTTGGCCATCTGTTTGTGGATGACAAGTAGTGGAAAACACAAGTTTAGTACCAAGTTTACCCCACAGAACACGCCAAAAGTGACTTAGGAACTTAGAATCCCGATCTGAGACAATAGTCCTAGGTATACCATGCAATCGAACTACTTCCCTAAAAAATAAATCAGCTATGTTTGTTGCATCATCAGTTTTATGACAGGCAATAAAATGTGCCATTTTACTAAATCGGTCCACTACAACAAACACACTATCCCTTCCCCTTTTTGTCCTAGGTAAACCTACAATGAAGTCCATAGAAATGTCAGTCCAAGGTTTAGTAGGAACAGGCAAAGGAGTATACAAACCTTGATTTAAGGACTTAGACTTAGCCTGTTTACATGCAAAACATTGAGCACACACTTTTTCAACACTTTTTCGCATATTAGGCCAATAAAAATGTTCATTAAGCATGTCTAAAGTCTTTTTCACGCCAAAGTGTCCCATTAATCCCCCACTATGCGATTCCTTCACAAGCAACTCTCGAAGAGAACATGCAGGTATACATAGTTGTTTTCCTCTAAAAAGAAACCCATCATGTCTATAGAACTTATTAAATGCATAATGTACACATGCCTTGTACACTTCACCAAAATCAGAATCATGATCATACATTTCTTTCAAATGCTCAAAACCTAACAATTTAGAACTAAGCATAGAAATCAATGCATATCTCCTAGAAAGTGCATCGGCAACAACATTATCTTTACCTTGCTTGTACTTAATTACATATGGAAAAGTATCAAGGTACTCTACCCACTTACCATGCCTTCTATTCAACTTACCTTGTCCCTTCAGATATTTGAGAGACTGGTGATCTGTGTGTATCACGAATTCTTTAGGCAAAAGGTAGTGTTCCCAAACCTCAAGAGCTCTCACCAATGCATAGAACTCTTTATCATAGGTAGAGTAATTCAGCTGTGGTCCACTCAACTTCTCACTAAAGTATGCTATTGGGCGATTTTCCTGCATCAAAACAGCACCTATACCAATCCCAGAAGCATCACATTCAACCTCAAAAGTCTTAGAAAAATCAGGTAATTTCAAAACAGGAGCAGTACACAATTTATCTTTCAAAACATTAAAAGCATCTTCCTGCTCTTTACCCCATTTAAAACCAACAGACTTTTTAATGATTTCATTTAGAGGTGCAGCAATAGTAGAAAAATCCTTAACAAATCTCCTATAGAAACTTGCTAAACCATGAAAGCTCCTCACCTCACTTGCATTCTCAGGTGTTGGCCATTCTTGGATAGCCTTAACCTTTTCATTATCTACCTCAACACCACGTGCACTAACAACAAATCCTAAGAAAACAACACTATCAACACAAAATGTGCATTTCTTCAAATTAGCATACAATTGTTGTTCTCTCAAAACAGTTAACACAAGTTCAACATGCCTTAAATGCTCTTTTAGGTTTTTGCTGTAAATCAAGATATCATCAAAATACACAACAACAAATTTACCTAAGAATTCACGCAAAACATGGTTCATGAGTCTCATAAATGTGCTAGGCGCATTAGTTAAGCCAAAAGGCATAACCAACCATTCATACAAACCATATTTTGTTTTAAAGGCAGTTTTCCATTCATCACCTAATTTCATCCTAATTTGATGATAACCACTTTTCAAGTCAATTTTAGTGAATATTATAGCACCATTTAACTCTTCAAGCATATCATCTAACCTAGGAATGGGATGGCGATACTTTACAGTGATTTTGTTAACTGCTCGACAATCAACACACATGCGCATGGTTCCATCCTTTTTAGGTACCAAAAAAACAGGTACAGCACAAGGACTTAGGCTTTCTCTCACGTGTCCTTTTGCTAAAAGTTCCTCCACTTGTCTTTGCAACTCCTTTGTTTCCTCTGGATTGCTTCGATAAGCTGGACGATTTGGAATTTGTGCACCAGGAACAAAGTCGATTTGATGTTCAATTCCTCTAATTTGTGGCAACCCAGGTGGTATCTCCTCGGGGAAGACATCTTTATAATCCTGCAATAACTTAGAAAAAGAACTAGGCAAATTTGGGTCAAGGTTAGTTTCAGAGAAATAATTGTCCTTAAACCTCAAAAGTACTAAAGCTCTCATGCCTAAGTATGCATTCCTCAACTCTCTTTCTTTTGCATAAAAGGAGTATTTGCTAAATTTTTCACTCGGCTCACTCTGCTCTCCTTTTACCTCAGCACACATTAACTTCTTCTCTCCTGCACTTCTCTCTTTCTTTTTCTCACTAGTGCAGTCTCTCACAGTTGGGCCTTTACTTTTATTATTTTCACTACTGGCCTCTTTTCTCTCATTTTTCTTTTCTTTCTCACTTCCCTTTACCTCTTTTGCAGATTGATGTATCTTTACTTGATCTGCATATACCTCTTTAGGTTCCAATGGGGCAAGTGTGTGTTTACATCCTTTAAATGCAAAAGTGTACCTATTTCTAAATCCATCATGTAATACACGCCTATCAAATTGCCAAGGCCTTCCTAGCAAAATATGACTAGCATGCATAGGTACAACATCACAAATGACTTTATCTTTATATTTACCGATGGAAAATAATACAGTTACACGTTTGGTCACCTTTACTTCCCCACTATCATTCAACCACTGAAGTCTGTATGGGTTAGGGTGTTTCTCAGTTTTAAGTCCTAATTTATCAACTAAGACTGTACTAGCAACATTAACACAACTACCCCCATCAATTATCATACTACAGACTTTTCCTCCTATTAAACACCTAGTATGAAAGATGTTTTCCCTCTGTTCTAGTCCTTCTTCTTTCACATTTACATTCAATGCACGCAATACAACTAAGGACTCCCCTTGAACAGGATATTCCACAATTTCATCTAGATCAGAACAATCCTCCAAAGGTGGCATATCATCACAATTCTCATCAGATTCAGAATCAGAAATAATTTCATCCCCCCTTATTATCATGGTCTTTTTATTCCCACATTCATTAGCATAATGACCACGACCCTTGCATTTGAAACATTGAATGTCCCTATGTCTATTAGTTTTAAGGGTTGTTTCAGAAGTACCTTTTTGTGCAGTGACCATTTTGTCTTTGGAATTGGACTGGTACTTGGTAGTGGATTCCTTCTTTGAGTCTCCCTTGTTCCACTTTGAATTCCATTTGTTGTTATTGGAATTTGAATAGGACTTGGATGTCCCACGTCTACTTCGTTGTCTCTCCACTTTAATTGCGATGTTCACCAAATCATCCATATCCACATAATGCTGTAATTCAACAATATCAGCAAGTTCTCTATTCATACCTCCCAAAAAGCGTGACATCGTTTGATATTCATCCTCCACAATGCTTGCTTTAATCATGAGCATCTCCATTTCTTTGTAGTAATCCTCCACAGAACTAGATCCTTGTGTAAGTCTTTGTAACTGATTGTGGAGTTCCCTATGATAGTAACTAGGCACATACTTCTTTCTCATGATTCTTTTCATTTCCTCCCAAGAAGTGATAGGGAGTTCCCCATTTCTCCTCCTATTTTTCAATAACTCATCCCACCAAATTAGTGCATAATCAGAAAATTCAATGGCTGCAAGTTTTACCTTTTTCTCATCCGAATAGTGGTGGCATGAAAAGATCATCTCCACCTTCCTTTCCCAATCAAGGTAGGCATCCACATCATTTTTACCTTTGAATGGTGGAATCTTCATCTTGATAGCACTCAAATTGTTGTCTTGGCTCTCCATTCGGTTGTCATACCTCCTTGCTCTTCTTGGAAAAGAATGAGCCTCCTCTTCCTCATCATCGTTGTACAACTGGTCTACCTCTTCCTCCCTTGTAGACTTAACCTTGGAACCTTTAAGGCTATCTTCCAGACTGTCTATCCTGAGATTTAGCTTTTGCAAACTATCCATAAAAGCTTTGTACATAAACTTATTATCAGGCACAATCTCGGTTTCCTCTTTACTATTGATTCCGGACATCTTTAAACTTTAAATAAACAAATAAAGGAAAGAATTCACTCAACCTCACGTGTTTGTCTCTCAACTCACAAATTGATATCTCACAATTGCACTTCAGAAACAAACTCAAACAAATATGCACAATTAAGTAATTTGATAAAGGGAACAATGAAAAACCTAACAAGAACAGCAAAGATACTAATTCTAGAGGCAAATTGACCTATTTGAACAAAAATCAGAAATTAGTACACAAGAAGAAGATTTCGTGCACTATAATATATATAGATGTTCAACAATGTGCAATATGTCAAACTAGTGTAATTGGAACCAAAAATAGCTTAGACACACAAATTGAAAACTTAGAATGAAGAAAATGGACACGACGGATGCACTTAAATGCGATGTTTAACTAAACCTAATGATTAGTTTAAACAGATTTGATGTAAGACTCAACAAAAAAAAATCAAAGAAAGCATGCAATAAACACAACCCAAATCCAAAATTAGGAGTACTAACCTGGTCTTGAAGAAATCAAACCAATTGTGAAAGTTCTAACTCCAATTCTTGCTTGATTGATCAAAACTTACTCCAAGTGGTGCAAGGCACTTTGTAGATCAAAATTATATCCAAACTATGTTCAACCACTCAAAGATTGCAAATTATATGCTTGATATATTCAATGGAAAATTTGGATTCAACAAGAACACAAGATTCATCAATGGATCAAATATGAACTTAACAAGATAGTAAATCCGAATTGATAACAAGGCTATTTCTAATTGATTTTTTTTCTTTTTTTTTTTTATAACTTTAACCAAACTAATGATCAAATACTTAAGGATAGGTAATTAACACAATAGAGCAAGAACCAAATAAGGAACTAGATGCAAGATCCTATTCGGCTAAAATAGAAAATTGAAGTTTAAAAGCAAAATTGAAGGATAGTTAAGAATTTACCCCTTAGCCTATCCTCTGATACCAATTGATGCGGAACCCCAGCCTATATGCCAAACTAGAACGCCAACATACCATCAATATTGAACATAAATAAGATAATAAACCCCCAATCTAAAGAACCCCCAATCAAGATTGATTGGAAACACTTATGATAGATTGATTTAGAAAACAAGAAGAAGAAGAATCAAGCATACATTAATCATGCAAATAGCCTAAGTCTAATTCTTCATGCAATAGCAAGAATCAATAATAAATTAACTCTCACAAATTCGGCCAAGCCAAAGAAAATTCTCATTAATCAAAATTCAAGTGTCTTACAAATGAAGAACTCAGCCCTTTATATAGGCTAGGCAGCCACCCCTCCCTAGATGAATTAAAATCAAACACTAACTCTAAGAGATAAATAATAAAATAAATAACAAAAATAATTCCTCACCTTTATCTACATGTATTTGGCCATAATATGGACTAAGTACATGAAGAAATAAAGATAAATACAATTTAAGATTAATCCTAACAGAAAGTGATAAATATGCTTATTATCCTAAGAAAATGAATGAATGAATGTAGACTTAATGTTGGCTACAAGTGAATTTCGGCCAGCCCTTTAAAGATATGGTCAAGCTATTATTTCTCCCTCAAACTCTACTTAATAATATCCCAAAATAATAAGTATTTATCAAGGAAAATCCATTCCTAAAATTTAGGACCCTAAGTTCACCAATGTAGGCCTAAACCTAAATCTGACCCAAACCCATTAAAATTCAATTCTCCCATGTAAAATTCGGCCCCCTTAGGTATTCTAAGCCTCAAATAGTTATTTTGGCCCAACTCTTTAGAAGAGATAAGCCCAACTTTAGCCTACCCACTTAAACTACCCAAAACAGTAAAATAAGCCCAAAATAAAGCAAACCTATTCTAACAAAGCCCAATTCATTTTCCTAGGTTCTAGGCTGCCCAAATATACTTAATTAAATGTTACATAAAGAATAGAAACTAAATAAAGTAGCTTGAAGGCCCATTGCACCATTCAGCCTACACTTGTCTTCATAGTCCAATTTAGCTTCTTTCTTTTCTTGAACTTGCATCTTCTCCACATAAGGTTTCATGAATGCTTGTAGGACTTCTTTAAGCTTCTTTGACCTTGCTCTTGTTATTGGTCCTTGAGGAAATGCTAGTTCATCTTTCTTGTTGCCATTGTGCTTGGTCGTGCTCATATCATTAATGATATAGAATCGCAATTTAAACAATGGTTCAAACAACTAAGTAGATTGGAAAAGAGCAAAGAAAAGAGAAAGGAAGAGGAAGTTATCCTAGAAGAAAAAAATTGTGAAGCTGAAGGGGACACTATAGATATGTTGAGTGATGAAGAAATAATTGAAAGAAAAGATGTTGTCGATTGTTTGAATGAGAATGAAGAAGTTTGTTTAGTGAAGATGGAAGATCAACAAGTTACAATTGCTCCTCTGTTGCTTAAGGTGGAGGAATTGCACATGGGAAATGAAGGAAACAATAATCACTTTTGCAAAGATGTAACAATGACTAACCATGTTTTGCCTAGTTTCTTTGTCAAATTGCAGGAACATGATGAGTTTTTTTGCTGAAGAAGCGTTCATATTATTTCCACCTATCCCAAAGATCATTTATGAAGATGAATTTATTCCTCAAGTTTCAATTCCCAACTTGAACAAGACGAAGATTCGAGGACGAATCTTTTTCGAAGAGGGAGGGGATGATATGAGCACGACCAAGCACAATGGCAACAAGAAAGATGAACTAGCATTTCCTCAAGGACCAATAACAAAAGCAAGGTCAAAGAAGCTTAAAGAAGTCCTACAAGCATTCATGAAACCTTATGTGGAGAAGATGCAAGTTCAAGAAGAGAAAGAAGCTAAATTGGACTATGAAGACAAGTGTAGGCTGAATGGTGCAATGGGCCTTCAAGCTACTTTATTTAGTTTCTATTCTTTATGTAACATTTAATTAAGTATATTTGGGCAGCCTAGAACCTAGGAAAACGAATTGGGCTTTGTTAGAATAGGTTTGCTTTATTTTGGGCTTATTTTACTGTTTTGGGTAGTTTAAGTGGGTAGGGTAAAGTTGGGCTTATCTCTTCTAAAGAGTTGGGCCAAAATAACTATTTGAGGCTTAGAATACCTAAGGGGGCCGAATTTTACATGGGAGAATTGAATTTTAATGGGTTTGGGTCAGATTTAGGTTTAGGCCTACATTGGTGAACTTAGGGTCCTAAATTTTAGGAATGGATTTTCCTTGATAAATACTTATTATTTTGGGATATTATTAAGTAGAGTTTGAGGGAGAAATAATAGCTTGACCATATCTTTAAAGGGCTGGCCGAAATTCACTTGTAGCCAACATTAAGTCTACATTCATTCATTCATTTTCTTAGGATAATAAGCATATTTATCACTTTCTGTTAGGATTAATCTCAAATTGTATTTATCTTTATTTCTTCATGTACTTAGTCCATATTATGGCCAAATACATGTAGATAAAGGTTAGGAA
Organism: Excoecaria agallocha; assembly: GCA_037975025.1. Classification (NCBI taxonomy): domain Eukaryota; kingdom Viridiplantae; phylum Streptophyta; class Magnoliopsida; order Malpighiales; family Euphorbiaceae; genus Excoecaria; species Excoecaria agallocha. The sequence goes on along the minus strand of CM075808.1, from coordinate 22,279,011 downwards.
TTATCTTTGTTATTTATTTTATTATTTATCTCTTAGAGTTAGTGTTTGATTTTAATTCATCTAGGGAGGGGTGGCTGCCTAGCCTATATAAAGGGCTGAATTCTTCATTTGTAAGACACTTGAATTTTGATTAATGAGAATTTTCTTTGGCTTGGCCGAATTTGTGAGAGTTAATTTATTATTGATTCTTGCTATTGCATGAAGAATTAGACTTAGGCTATTTGCATGATTAATGTATGCTTGATTCTTCTTCTTCTTGTTTTCTAAATCAATCTATCATAAGCGTTTCCAATCAATCTTGTTTGGGGGTTCTTTAGATTGGGGGTTTATTATCTTATTTATGTTCAATATTCATGGTATGTTGGCGTTATAGTTTGGCATATAGGCTGGGGTTCCGCATCAACTAGGATTTTTTTGAAAGCCTAAACCCACAGCAATAAGGATTAATTTTCCTACCTTTTAAAGGATTCCCAAATGTGTTTGGAAAAGGTGTAAAAGTGCCCCTCCCAATCCTACAGCAAGAAGGATTAGTTTTTCCCACTTATGAAAGGATTAAGAATTTCTATATAAACTACCCATGCTCAATTGCTCTTTAATTTCTTTTCTTCGTCTATTTTTCTTCTCTTTCACGTGTTTTCTCCCTTCTTTCTTTTCTTTTTTTTTGATGAACAGTAACGTGAACAGTGCGATGAACAGTGCAACTCATTCTTCTTAATCAATAGAGAATCAACTGTAACTTGCGAATCTTCCATCTAAACTAAGAAAACTTCTTCACCTGCACTCAAACAATCAACAATTTCTTCACTTTCAATTATTTTTCCATTATGCACAACATCATTATCCTCTTCCACCTCTAAAACAACCTTATTTAAATTTTTAACCACGTTCTCCACATCTTCAACTTCACCCAAAACCTTTTTTTTCTCATTAAGCTCATCAACAACATCCTCTTCATGGTCTTGAGTAATCTCACTATCAAAGCCTATATCTATATGACCCTTCTCAGGTTCACAAATTATTTCTTCCATGATAACTTTCTCCTTCTTTCTCATTGCTTTGCTCTCCTCCATTCTAATTCGTGGTTCGAAATATTGTCTAACCAACCATTCAAAATTATTAAGGTCTTGCCTTAACAAATTTATATCTTCCTTAAACGCATTCCTTTCATCTTGATGTAAATGTCGTTTGGACTTGTGATTAGACATCCTCACATTCACTCGTGTTTCACTCAAAATTTGGCTTTTATCCTCTTAATGTCCTCTCACTCTCTTGCCTTTTTCCTCTCAAGCTTGCAACTTCAAAATTGCACTTCAGAATTTAAATCACGAATCAAAAACTTGAGCACGTTTAAGAAAACAAGGAAATAATAACTAACAACAAAAGATAGCTCAAAAACTAGAAAAGAAGACTCTAGACACAATGGAGGTGATACACGGACAAGAGTGGTGTACCACTTGATGATAAGTAAATTAGAGTATTGGACAAGCAACGATACTCTAACAATGTAAATGGAACAAAAACAAGCTTAAAACAAAGAAATAAGCAACAAGAATCAAGGAAAATGACAATATGAATAAAATGGTTGAATTTGATTCACTACAAAGTAAACCAAATTTAGAACCTAGTTGTTCTACCCAACAAAGGAAAGAGATCAACAAGAATACCAAATTAAACTAAATAAAGTATAAAACATGCAAAACAAATCAATTTAGAGCCAATTTATTCACTATGCCGAACGATGTAACAAGCTTGATTAGTGTGTCAAGTTGTGTGCAAAACGATGGCAAAAAGATGGCAAAGTGATAGCAAAATGATGGCAAAAGTTTCCAAAAATGATAGCACAAATGGTGGAAAAAGTTTCCAAAAAATGGCTACACAAATGATGGAAAAGTTGCCAAAAATGGTTGCACAAATGAATAGCAAATGATAAAAATGATTGGCACAAATGGATAATAAATGGATAGCACAAATATTTGCCAAGTAGAAATTCTTGTCTAACTAGGATTAGGATTGTAATTCCAATTTTGATATGGACTAGGATTTTTTTGAAAGCCTAAACCTACAGCAATAAGGATTAATTTTCCTACCTTTTAAAGGATTCCCAAATGTGTTTGGAAAAGGTGTAAAAGTGCCCCTCCCAATCCTAAAGCAAGAAGGATTAGTTTTTCCCACTTATGAAAGGATTAAGAATTTCTATATAAACTACCCATGCTCAATTGCTCTTTAATTTCTTTTCTTCGTCTATTTTTCTTCTCTTTCACGTGTTTTCTCCCTTCTTTCTTTTCTTTTTTTTTTGATGAACAGTAACGTGAACAGTGCGATGAACAGTGCAACTCATTCTTCTTAATCAATAGAGAATCAACTGTAACTTGCGAATCTTCCATCTCAACTAAGCAAACTTCTTCACCTGCACTCAAACAATCAACAATTTCTTCACTTTCAATTATTTTTCCATTATGCACAACATCATTATCCTCTTCCACCTCTAAAACAACCTTATTTAAATTTTTAACCACGTTCTCCACATCTTCAACTTCACCCAAAACCTTTTTTTTCGCAATAAGCTCATCAACAACATCCTCTTCATGGTCTTGAGTAATCTCACTATCAAAGCCTATATCTATATGACCCTTTTCAGGTTCACAAATTATTTCTTCCATGATAACTTTCTCCTTCTTTCTCTTTGCTTTGCTCTCCTCCATTCTAATTCGTGGTTCGAAATATTGTCTAACCAACCATTCAAAATTATTAAGGTCTTGCCTTAACAAATTTATATCTTCCTTAAACGCATTCCTTTCATCTTGATGTAAATATCGTTTGGACTTGTGATTAGACATCCTCACATTCACTTTTAGTTTCGCTCAAAATTTGGCTTTTATCCTCTTAATGTCCTCTCACTCTCTTGCCTTTTTCCACTCAAGCTTGCAACTTCAAAATTTCACTTCAGAATTTAAATCACGAATCAAAAACTTGAGCACGTTTAAGAAAACAAGGAAATAATAACTAACAATAAAAGATAGCTCAAAAACTAGAAAAGAAGACTCTTGACACAATGGAGGTGATACACGGACAAGAGTGGTGTACCACTTGATGATAAGTAAATTAGAGTATTGGACAAGCAATGATACTCTAACAATGTAAATGGAACAAAAACCAGCTTAAAACAAAGAAATAAGCAACAAGAATCAAGGAAAATGACAATATGAATAAAATGGTTGAATTTGATTCACTACAAAGTAAACCAAATTTAGAACCTAGTTGTTCTACCCAAAAAAGGAAAGAGATCAACAAGAATACCAAATTAAACTAAATAAAGTATAAAACATGCAAAACAAATCAATTTAGAGCCAATTTATTCACTATGCCGAAAGATGTAACAAGCTTGATTAGTGTGTCAAGTTGTGTGCAAAACGATGGCAAAAAGATGGCAAAGTGATAGCAAAATGATGGCAAAAGTTTCCAAAAATGATAGCACAAATGGTGGAAAAAGTTTCCAAAAAATGGTTACACAAATGATGGAAAAGGTTCCAAAAATGGTTGCACAAATGAATAGCAAATGATAAAAATGATTGGCACAAATGGATAATAAATGGATAGCACAAATATTTGCCAAGTAGAAATTCTTGTCTAACTAGGATTAGGATTGTAATTCCAATTTAGATATGGACTAGGATTTTTTTGAAAGCCTAAACCCACAGCAATAAGGATTAATTTTCCTACCTTTTAAAGGATTCCCAAATGTGTTTGGAAAAGGTGTAAAAGTGCCCCTCCCAATCCTAAAGCAAGAATGATTAGTTTTTCCCACTTATGAAAGGATTAAGAATTTCTATATAAACTACCCATGCTCAATTGCTCTTTAATTTCATTTCTTCGTCTATTTTTCTTCTCTTTCACGTGTTTTCTCTATTCTTTCTTTCTTTTTTTTGATGAACAGTAACGTGAACAGTGCGATGAACAGTGCAACTCATTCTTCTTAATCAATAGAGAATCAACTGTAACTTGCGAATCTTCCATCTAAACTAAGAAAACTTCTTCACCTGCACTTAAACAATCAACAATTTCTTCACTTTCAATTATTTTTCCATTATGCACAACATCATTATCCTCTTCCACCTCTAAAACAACCTTATTTAAATTTTTAACCACGTTCTCCACATCTTCAACTTCACCCAAAACCTTTTTTTTCTCATTAAGCTCATCAACAACATCCTCTTCATGGTCTTGAGTAATCTCACTATCAAAGCCTATATCTATATGACCCTTCTCAGGTTCACAAATTATTTCTTCCATGATAACTTTCTCCTTCTTTCTCTTTGCTTTGCTCTCCTCCATTCTAATTCGTGGTTCGAAATATTGTCTAACCAACCATTGAAAATTATTAAGGTCTTGCCTTAACAAATTTATATCTTCCTTAAACGCATTCCTTTCATCTTGATGTAAATGTCGTTTGGACTTGTGATTAGACATCCTCACATTCACTCGTGTTTCACTCAAAATTTGGCTTTTACCCTCTTAATGTCCTCTCACTCTCTTGCCTTTTTCCTCTCAAGCTTGCAACTTCAAAATTGCACTTCAGAATTTAAATCACGAATCAAAAACTTGAGCACGTTTAAGAAAACAAGGAAATAATAACTAACAACAAAAGATAGCCCAAAAACTAGAAAAGAAGACTCTAGACACAATGGAGGTGATACACGGACAAGAGTGGTGTACCACTTGATGATAAGTAAATTAGAGTATTGGACAAGCAACGATACTCTAACAATGTAAATGGAACAAAAACCAGCTTAAAACAAAGAAATAAGCAACAAGAATCAAGGAAAATGACAATATGAATAAAATGGTTGAATTTGATTCACTACAAAGTAAACCAAATTTAGAACCTAGTTGTTCTACCCAACAAAGGAAAGAGATCAACAAGAATACCAAATTAAACTAAATAAAGTATAAAACATGCAAAACAAATCAATTTAGAGCCAATTTATTCACTATGCCGAACGATATAACAAGCTTGATTAGTGTGTCAGGTTGTGTGCAAAACGATGGCAAAAAGATGGCAAAGTGATTGCAAAATGATGGCAAAAGTTTCCAAAAATGATAGCACAAATGGTGGAAAAAGTTTCCAAAAAATGGTTACACAAATGATGGAAAAGTTGCCAAAAATGGTTGCCCAAATGAATAGCAAATGATAAAAATGATTGGCACAAATGGATAATAAATGGATAGCACAAATATTTGCCAAGTAGAAATTCTTGTCTAACTAGGATTAGGATTGTAATTCCAATTTAGATATGGACTAGGATTTTTTTGAAAGCCTAAACCCACAGCAATAAGGATTAATTTTCCTACCTTTTAAAGGATTCCCAAATGTGTTTGGAAAAGGTGTAAAAGTGCCCCTCCCAATCCTAAAGCAAAAAGGATTAGTTTTTCCCACTTATGAAAGGATTAAGAATTTCTATATAAACTACCCATGCTCAATTGCTCTTTAATTTCTTTTCTTCGTCTATTTTTCTTCTCTTTCACGTGTTTTCTCTCTTCTTTCTTTCTTTTTTTTGATGAACAGTAACGTGAACAGTGCGATGAACAGTGCAACTCATTCTTCTTAATCAATAGAGAATCAACTGTAACTTGCGAATCTTCCATCTCAACTAAGCAAACTTCTTCACCTGCACTCAAACAATCAACAATTTCTTCACTTTCAATTATTTTTCCATTATGCACAACATCATTATCCTCTTCCACCTCTAAAACAACCTTATTTAAAATTTTAACCACGTTCTCCACATCTTCAACTTCACCCAAAACCTTTTTTTTCTCATTAAGCTCATCAACAACATCCTCTTCATGGTCTTGAGTAATCTCACTATCAAAGCCTATATCTATATGACCCTTTTCAGGTTCACAAATTATTTCTTCCATGATAACTTTCTCCTTCTTTCTCTTTGCTTTGCTCTCCTCCATTCTAATTCGTGGTTCGAAATATTGTCTAACCAACCATTCAAAATTATTAAGGTCTTGCCTTAACAAATTTATATCTTCCTTAAACGCATTCCTTTCATCTTGATGTAAATTTCGTTTGGACTTGTGATTAGACATCCTCACATTCACTCGTGTTTCACTCAAAATTTGGCTTTTATCCTCTTAATGTCCTCTCACTCTCTTGCCTTTTTCCTCTCAAGCTTGCAACTTCAAAATTGCACTTCAGAATTTAAATCACGAATCAAAAACTTGAGCACGTTTAAGAAAACAAGGAAATAATAACTAACAACAAAAGATAGCCCAAAAACTAGAAAAGAAGACTCTAGACACAATGGAGGTGATACACGGACAAGAGTGGTGTACCACTTGATGATAAGTAAATTAGAGTATTGGACAAGCAACGATACTCTAACAATGTAAATGGAACAAAAACCAGCTTAAAACAAAGAAATAAGCAACAAGAATCAAGGAAAATGACAATATGAATAAAATGGTTGAATTTGATTCACTACAAAGTAAACCAAATTTAGAACCTAGTAGTTCTACCCAACAAAGGAAAGAGATCAACAAGAATACCAAATTAAACTAAATAAAGTATAAAACATGCAAAACAAATCAATTTAGAGCCAATTTATTCACTATGACGAACGATGTAACAAGCTTGATTAGTGTGTCAGGTTGTTTGCAAAACAATGGCAAAAAGATGGCAAAGTGATAGCAAAATGATAGCAAAAGTTTCCAAAAATGATAGCACAAATGGTGGAAAAAGTTTCCAAAAAATGGTTACACAAATGATGGAAAAGTTGCCAAAAATGGTTGCACAAATGAATAGCAAATGATAAAAATGATTGGCACAAATGGATAATAAATGGATAGCACAAATATTTGCCAAGTAGAAATTCTTGTCTAACTAGGATTAGGATTGTAATTCCAATTTAGATATGGACTAGGATTTTTTTGAAAGCCTAAACCCACAGCAATAAGGATTAATTTTCCTACCTTTTAAAGGATTCCCAAATGTGTTTGGAAAAGGTGTAAAAGTGCCCCTCCCAATCCTAAAGCAAAAAGGATTAGTTTTTCCCACTTATGAAAGGATTAAGAATTTCTATATAAACTACCCATGCTCAATTGCTCTTTAATTTCTTTTCTTCGTCTATTTTTCTTCTCTTTCACGTGTTTTCTCTATTCTTTCTTTCTTTTTTTTTGATGAACAGTAACGTGAACAGTGCGATGAACAGTGCAACTCATTCTTCTTAATCAATAGAGAATCAACTGTAACTTGCGAATCTTCTATCTCAACTAAGCAAACTTCTTCACCTGCACTCAAACAATCAACAATTTCTTCACTTTCAATTATTTTTCCATTATGCACAACATCATTATCCTCTTCCACCTCTAAAACAACCTTATTTAAATTTTTAACCACGTTCTCCACATCTTCAACTTCACCCAAAACCTTTTTTTTCTCATTAAGCTCATCAACAACATCCTCTTCATGGTCTTGAGTAATCTCACTATCAAAGCCTATATCTATATGACCCTTTTCAGGTTCACAAATTATTTCTTCCATGATAACTTTCTCCTTCTTTCTCTTTGCTTTGCTCTCCTCCATTCTAATTCGTGGTTCGAAATATTGTCTAACCAACAATTCAAAATTATTAAGGTCTTGCCTTAACAAATTTATATCTTCCTTAAACGCATTCCTTTCATCTTGATGTAAATGTCGTTTGGCCTTGTGATTAGACATCGTCACATTCACTCGTGTTTCACTCAAAATTTGGCTTTTATCCTCTTAATGTCCTCTCACTCTCTTGCCTTTTTCCTCTCAAGCTTGCAACTTCAAAATTGCACTTCAGAATTTAAATCACGAATCAAAAACTTGAGCACGTTTAAGAAAACAAGGAAATAATAACTAACAACAAAAGATAGCTCAAAAACTAGAAAAGAAGACTCTAGACACAATGGAGGTGATACACGGACAAGAGTGGTGTACCACTTGATGATAAGTAAATTAGAGTATTGGACAAGCAACGATACTCTAACAATGTAAATGGAACAAAAACCAGCTTAAAACAAAGAAATAAGCAACAAGAATCAAGGAAAATGACAATATGAATAAAATGGTTGAATTTGATTCACTACAAAGTAAACCAAATTTAGAACCTAGTTGTTCTACCCAACAAAGGAAAGAGATCAACAAGAATACCAAATTAAACTAAATAAAGTATAAAACATGCAAAACAAATCAATTTAGAGCCAATTTATTCACTATGCCGAACGATGTAACAAGCTTGATTAGTGTGTCAGGTTGTGTGCAAAACGATGGCAAAAAGATGGCAAAGTGATAGCAAAATGATGGCAAAAGTTTCCAAAAATGATAGCACAAATGGTGGAAAAAGTTTCCAAAAAATGGTTACACAAATGATGGAAAAGTTGCCAAAAATGGTTGCACAAATGAATAGCAAATGATAAAAATGATTGGCACAAATGGATAATAAATGGATAGCACAAATATTTGCCAAGTAGAAATTCTTGTCTAACTAGGATTAGGATTGTAATTCCAATTTAGATATGGACTAGGATTTTTTTGAAAGCCTAAACCCACAGCAATAAGGATTAATTTTCCTACCTTTTAAAGGATTCCCAAATGTGTTTGGAAAAGGTGTAAAAGTGCCCCTCCCAATCCTAAAGCAAAAAGGATTAGTTTTTCCCACTTATGAAAGGATTAAGAATTTCTATATAAACTACCCATGCTCAATTGCTCTTTAATTTCTTTTCTTCGTCTATTTTTCTTCTCTTTCACGTGTTTTCTCTATTCTTTCTTTCTTTTTTTTTTGATGAACAGTAACGTGAACAGTGCGATGAACAGTGCAACTCATTCTTCTTAATCAATAGAGAATCAACTGTATCTTGCGAATCTTCCATCTCAACTAAGCAAACTTCTTCGCCTGCACTCAAACAATCAACAATTTCTTCACTTTCAATTATTTTTCCATTATGCACAACATCATTATCCTCTTCCACCTCTAAAACAACCTTATTTAAATTTTTAACCACGTTCTCCACATCTTCAACTTCACCCAAAACCTTTTTTTTCTCATTAAGCTCATCAACAACATCCTCTTCATGGTCTTGAGTAATCTCAGTATCAAAGCCTATATCTATATGACCCTTCTCAGGTTCACAAATTATTTCTTCCGTGATAACTTTCTCCTTCTTTCTCTTTGCTTTGCTCTCCTCCATTCTAATTCGTGGTTCGAAATATTGTCTAACCAACCATTGAAAATTATTAAGGTCTTGCCTTAACAAATTTATATCTTCCTTAAACGCATTCCTTTCATCTTGATGTAAATGTCGTTTGGACTTGTGATTAGACATCCTCACATTCACTCGTGTTTCACTCAAAATTTGGCTTTTATCCTCTTAATGTCCTCTCACTCTCTTGCCTTTTTCCTCTCAAGCTTGCAACTTCAAAATTGCACTTCAGAATTTAAATCACGAATCAAAAACTTGAGCACGTTTAAGAAAACAAGGAAATAATAACTAACAACAAAAGATAGCCCAAAAACTAGAAAAGAAGACTCTAGACACAATGGAGGTGATACACGGACAAGAGTGGTGTACCACTTGATGATAAGTAAATTAGAGTATTGGACAAGCAACGATACTCTAACAATGTAAATGGAACAAAAACCAGCTTAAAACAAAGAAATAAGCAACAAGAATCAAGGAAAATGACAATATGAATAAAATGGTTGAATTTGATTCACTACAAAGTAAACCAAATTTAGAACCTAGTTGTTCTACCCAACAAAGGAAAGAGATCAACAAGAATACCAAATTAAACTAAATAAAGTATAAAACATGCAAAACAAATCAATTTAGAGCCAATTTATTCACTATGCCGAACGATGTAACAAGCTTGATTAGTGTGTCAGGTTGTGTGCAAAACGATGGCAAAAAGATGGCAAAGTGATTGCAAAATGATGGCAAAAGTTTCCAAAAATGATAGCACAAATGGTGGAAAAAGTTTCCAAAAAATGGTTACACAAATGATGGAAAAGTTGCCAAAAATGGTTGCCCAAATGAATAGCAAATGATAAAAATGATTGGCACAAATGGATAATAAATGGATAGCACAAATATTTGCCAAGTAGAAATTCTTGTCTAACTAGGATTAGGATTGTAATTCCAATTTAGATATGGACTAGGATTTTTTTGAAAGCCTAAACCCACAGCAATAAGGATTAATTTTCCTACCTTTTAAAGGATTCCCAAATGTGTTTGGAAAAGGTGTAAAAGTGCCCCTCCCAATCCTAAAGCAAAAAGGATTAGTTTTTCCCACTTATGAAAGGATTAAGAATTTCTATATAAACTACCCATGCTCAATTGCTCTTTAATTTCTTTTCTTCGTCTATTTTTCTTCTCTTTCACGTGTTTTCTCGCTTCTTTCTTTCTTTTTTTTTTATGAACAGTAACGTGAACAGTCCGATGAACAGTGCAACTCATTCTTCTTAATCAATAGAGAATCAACTGTAACTTGCGAATCTTCCATCTCAACTAAGCAAACTTCTTCACCTGCACTCAAACAATCAACAATTTCTTCACTTTCAATTATTTTTCCATTATGCACAACATCATTATCCTCTTCCACCTCTAAAACAACCTTATTTAAATTTTTAACCACGTTCTCCACATCTTCAACTTCACCCAAAACCTTTTTTTTCTCATTAAGCTCATCAACAACATCCTCTTCATGGTCTTGAGTAATCTCACTATCAAAGCCTATATCTATATGACCCTTTTCAGGTTCACAAATTATTTCTTCCATGATAACTTTCTCCTTCTTTCTCTTTGCTTTGCTCTCCTCCATTCTAATTCGTGGTTCGAAATATTGTCTAACCAACAATTCAAAATTATTAAGGTCTTGCCTTAACAAATTTATATCTTCCTTAAACGCATTCCTTTCATCTTGATGTAAATGTCGTTTGGCCTTGTGATTAGACATCGTCACATTCACTCGTGTTTCACTCAAAATTTGGCTTTTATCCTCTTAATGTCCTCTCACTCTCTTGCCTTTTTCCTCTCAAGCTTGCAACTTCAAAATTGCACTTCAGAATTTAAATCACGAATCAAAAACTTGAGCACGTTTAAGAAAACAAGGAAATAATAACTAACAACAAAAGATAGCTCAAAAACTAGAAAAGAAGACTCTAGACACAATGGAGGTGATACACGGACAAGAGTGGTGTACCACTTGATGATAAGTAAATTAGAGTATTGGACAAGCAACGATACTCTAACAATGTAAATGGAACAAAAACCAGCTTAAAACAAAGAAATAAGCAACAAGAATCAAGGAAAATGACAATATGAATAAAATGGTTGAATTTGATTCACTACAAAGTAAACCAAATTTAGAACCTAGTTGTTCTACCCAACAAAGGAAAGAGATCAACAAGAATACCAAATTAAACTAAATAAAGTATAAAACATGCAAAACAAATCAATTTAGAGCCAATTTATTCACTATGCCGAACGATGTAACAAGCTTGATTAGTGTGTCAGGTTGTGTGCAAAACGATGGCAAAAAGATGGCAAAGTGATAGCAAAATGATGGCAAAAGTTTCCAAAAATGATAGCACAAATGGTGGAAAAAGTTTCCAAAAAATGGTTACACAAATGATGGAAAAGTTGCCAAAAATGGTTGCACAAATGAATAGCAAATGATAAAAATGATTGGCACAAATGGATAATAAATGGATAGCACAAATATTTGCCAAGTAGAAATTCTTGTCTAACTAGGATTAGGATTGTAATTCCAATTTAGATATGGACTAGGATTTTTTTGAAAGCCTAAACCCACAGCAATAAGGATTAATTTTCCTACCTTTTAAAGGATTCCCAAATGTGTTTGGAAAAGGTGTAAAAGTGCCCCTCCCAATCCTAAAGCAAAAAGGATTAGTTTTTCCCACTTATGAAAGGATTAAGAATTTCTATATAAACTACCCATGCTCAATTGCTCTTTAATTTCTTTTCTTCGTCTATTTTTCTTCTCTTTCACGTGTTTTCTCTATTCTTTCTTTCTTTTTTTTTTGATGAACAGTAACGTGAACAGTGCGATGAACAGTGCAACTCATTCTTCTTAATCAATAGAGAATCAACTGTATCTTGCGAATCTTCCATCTCAACTAAGCAAACTTCTTCGCCTGCACTCAAACAATCAACAATTTCTTCACTTTCAATTATTTTTCCATTATGCACAACATCATTATCCTCTTCCACCTCTAAAACAACCTTATTTAAATTTTTAACCACGTTCTCCACATCTTCAACTTCACCCAAAACCTTTTTTTTCTCATTAAGCTCATCAACAACATCCTCTTCATGGTCTTGAGTAATCTCAGTATCAAAGCCTATATCTATATGACCCTTCTCAGGTTCACAAATTATTTCTTCCGTGATAACTTTCTCCTTCTTTCTCTTTGCTTTGCTCTCCTCCATTCTAATTCGTGGTTCGAAATATTGTCTAACCAACCATTGAAAATTATTAAGGTCTTGCCTTAACAAATTTATATCTTCCTTAAACGCATTCCTTTCATCTTGATGTAAATGTCGTTTGGACTTGTGATTAGACATCCTCACATTCACTCGTGTTTCACTCAAAATTTGGCTTTTATCCTCTTAATGTCCTCTCACTCTCTTGCCTTTTTCCTCTCAAGCTTGCAACTTCAAAATTGCACTTCAGAATTTAAATCACGAATCAAAAACTTGAGCACGTTTAAGAAAACAAGGAAATAATAACTAACAACAAAAGATAGCCCAAAAACTAGAAAAGAAGACTCTAGACACAATGGAGGTGATACACGGACAAGAGTGGTGTACCACTTGATGATAAGTAAATTAGAGTATTGGACAAGCAACGATACTCTAACAATGTAAATGGAACAAAAACCAGCTTAAAACAAAGAAATAAGCAACAAGAATCAAGGAAAATGACAATATGAATAAAATGGTTGAATTTGATTCACTACAAAGTAAACCAAATTTAGAACCTAGTTGTTCTACCCAACAAAGGAAAGAGATCAACAAGAATACCAAATTAAACTAAATAAAGTATAAAACATGCAAAACAAATCAATTTAGAGCCAATTTATTCACTATGCCGAACGATGTAACAAGCTTGATTAGTGTGTCAGGTTGTGTGCAAAACGATGGCAAAAAGATGGCAAAGTGATTGCAAAATGATGGCAAAAGTTTCCAAAAATGATAGCACAAATGGTGGAAAAAGTTTCCAAAAAATGGTTACACAAATGATGGAAAAGTTGCCAAAAATGGTTGCCCAAATGAATAGCAAATGATAAAAATGATTGGCACAAATGGATAATAAATGGATAGCACAAATATTTGCCAAGTAGAAATTCTTGTCTAACTAGGATTAGGATTGTAATTCCAATTTAGATATGGACTAGGATTTTTTTGAAAGCCTAAACCCACAGCAATAAGGATTAATTTTCCTACCTTTTAAAGGATTCCCAAATGTGTTTGGAAAAGGTGTAAAAGTGCCCCTCCCAATCCTAAAGCAAAAAGGATTAGTTTTTCCCACTTATGAAAGGATTAAGAATTTCTATATAAACTACCCATGCTCAATTGCTCTTTAATTTCTTTTCTTCGTCTATTTTTCTTCTCTTTCACGTGTTTTCTCGCTTCTTTCTTTCTTTTTTTTTTATGAACAGTAACGTGAACAGTCCGATGAACAGTGCAACTCATTCTTCTTAATCAATAGAGAATCAACTGTAACTTGCGAATCTTCCATCTCAACTAAGCAAACTTCTTCACCTGCACTCAAACAATCAACAATTTCTTCACTTTCAATTATTTTTCCATTATGCACAACATCATTATCCTCTTCCACCTCTAAAACAACCTTATTTAAAATTTTAACCACGTTCTCCACATCTTCAACTTCACCCAAAACCTTTTTTTTCTCATTAAGCTCATCAACAACATCCTCTTCATGGTCTTGAGTAATCTCACTATCAAAGCCTATATCTATATGACCCTTTTCAGGTTCACAAATTATTTCTTCCATGATAACTTTCTCCTTCTTTCTCTTTGCTTTGCTCTCCTCCATTCTAATTCGTGGTTCGAAATATTGTCTAACCAACCATTCAAAATTATTAAGGTCTTGCCTTAACAAATTTATATCTTCCTTAAATGCATTCCTTTCATCTTGATGTAAATTTCGTTTGGACTTGTGATTAGACATCCTCACATTCACTCGTGTTTCACTCAAAATTTGGCTTTTATCCTCTTAATGTCCTCTCACTCTCTTGCCTTTTTCCTCTCAAGCTTGCAACTTCAAAATTACACTTCAGAATTTAAATCACGAATCAAAAACTTGAGCACGTTTAAGAAAACAAGGAAATAATAACTAACAACAAAAGATAGCTCAAAAACTAGAAAAGGAGACTCTAGACACAATGGAGGTGATACACGGACAAGAGTGGTGTACCACTTGATGATAAGTAAATTAGAGTATTGGACAAGCAACGATACTCTAACAATGTAAATGGAACAAAAACCAGCTTAAAACAAAGAAATAAGCAACAAGAATCAAGGAAAATGACAATATGAATAAAATGGTTGAATTTGATTCACTACAAAGTAAACCAAATTTAGAACCTAGTAGTTCTACCCAACAAAGGAAAGAGATCAACAAGAATACCAAATTAAACTAAATAAAGTATAAAACATGCAAAACAAATCAATTTAGAGCCAATTTATTCACTATGACGAACGATGTAACAAGCTTGATTAGTGTGTCAGGTTGTTTGCAAAACAATGGCAAAAAGATGGCAAAGTGATAGCAAAATGATAGCAAAAGTTTCCAAAAATGATAGCACAAATGGTGGAAAAAGTTTCCAAAAAATGGTTACACAAATGATGGAAAAGTTGCCAAAAATGGTTGCACAAATGAATAGCAAATGATAAAAATGATTGGCACAAATGGATAATAAATGGATAGCACAAATATTTGCCAAGTAGAAATTCTTGTCTAACTAGGATTAGGATTGTAATTCCAAATTAGATATGGACTAGGATTTTTTTGAAAGCCTAAACCCACAGCAATAAGGATTAATTTTCCTACCTTTTAAAGGATTCCCAAATGTGTTTGGAAAAGGTGTAAAAGTGCCCCTCCCAATCCTAAAGCAAAAAGGATTAGTTTTTCCCACTTATGAAAGGATTAAGAATTTCTATATAAACTACCCATGCTCAATTGCTCTTTAATTTCTTTTCTTCGTCTATTTTTCTTCTCTTTCACGTGTTTTCTCTATTCTTTCTTTCTTTTTTTTTGATGAACAGTAACGTGAACAGTGCGATGAATAGTGCAACTCATTCTTCTTAATCAATAGAGAATCAACTGTAACTTGCGAATCTTCCATCTCAACTAAGCAAACTTCTTCACCTGCACTCAAACAATCAACAATTTCTTCACTTTCAATTATTTTTCCATTATGCACAACATCATTATCCTCTTCCACCTCTAAAACAACCTTATTTAAATTTTTAACCACGTTCTCCACATCTTCAACTTCACCCAAAACCTTTTTTTTCTCATTAAGCTCATCAACAACATCCTCTTCATGGTCTTGAGTAATCTCACTATCAAAGCCTATATCTATATGACCCTTTTCAGGTTCACAAATTATTTCTTCCATGATAACTTTCTCCTTCTTTCTCTTTGCTTTGCTCTCCTCCATTCTAATTCGTGGTTCGAAATATTGTCTAACCAACAATTCAAAATTATTAAGGTCTTGCCTTAACAAATTTATATCTTCCTTAAACGCATTCCTTTCATCTTGATGTAAATGTCGTTTGGCCTTGTGATTAGACATCCTCACATTCACTCGTGTTTCACTCAAAATTTGGCTTTTATCCTCTTAATGTCCTCTCACTCTCTTGCCTTTTTCCTCTCAAGCTTGCAACTTCAAAATTGCACTTCAGAATTTAAATCACGAATCAAAAACTTGAGCACGTTTAAGAAAACAAGGAAATAATAACTAACAACAAAAGATAGCTCAAAAACTAGAAAAGAAGACTCTAGACACAATGGAGGTGATACACGGACAAGAGTGGTGTACCACTTGATGATAAGTAAATTAGAGTATTGGACAAGCAACGATACTCTAACAATGTAAATGGAACAAAAACCAGCTTAAAACAAAGAAATAAGCAACAAGAATCAAGGAAAATGACAATATGAATAAAATGGTTGAATTTGATTCACTACAAAGTAAACCAAATTTAGAACCTAGTTGTTCCACCCAACAAAGGAAAGAGATCAACAAGAATACCAAATTAAACTAAATAAAGTATAAAACATGCAAAACAAATCAATTTAGAGCCAATTTATTCACTATGCCGAACGATGTAACAAGCTTGATTAGTGTGTCAGGTTGTGTGCAAAACGATGGCAAAAAGATGGCAAAGTGATAGCAAAATGATGGCAAAAGTTTCCAAAAATGATAGCACAAATGGTGGAAAAAGTTTCCAAAAAATGGTTACACAAATGATGGAAAAGTTGCCAAAAATGGTTGCACAAATGAATAGCAAATGATAAAAATGATTGGCACAAATGGATAATAAATGGATAGCACAAATATTTGCCAAGTAGAAATTCTTGTCTAACTAGGATTAGGATTGTAATTCCAATTTAGATATGGACTAGGATTTTTTTGAAAGCCTAAACCCACAGCAATAAGGATTAATTTTCCTACCTTTTAAAGGATTCCCAAATGTGTTTGGAAAAGGTGTAAAAGTGCCCCTCCCAATCCTAAAGCAAAAAGGATTAGTTTTTCCCACTTATGAAAGGATTAAGAGTTTCTATATAAACTACCCATGCTCAATTGCTCTTTAATTTCTTTTCTTCGTCTATTTTTCTTCTCTTTCACGTGTTTTCTCTATTCTTTCTTTCTTTTTTTTTTGATGAACAGTAACGTGAACAGTGCGATGAACAGTGCAACTCATTCTTCTTAATCAATAGAGAATCAACTGTAACTTGCGAATCTTCCATCTCAACTAAGCAAACTTCTTCACCTGCACTCAAACAATCAACAATTTCTTCACTTTCAATTATTTTTCCGTTATGCACAACATCATTATCCTCTTCCACCTCTAAAACAACCTTATTTAAATTTTTAACCACGTTCTCCACATCTTCAACTTCACCCAAAACCTTTTTTTTCTCATTAAGCTCATCAACAACATCCTCTTCATGGTCTTGAGTAATCTCACTATCAAAGCCTATATCTATATGACCCTTTTCAGGTTCACAAATTATTTCTTCCATGATAACTTTCTCCTTCTTTCTCTTTGCTTTGCTCTCCTCCATTCTAATTCGTGGTTCGAAATATTGTCTAACCAACCATTCAAAATTATTAAGGTCTTGCCTTAACAAATTTATATCTTCCTTAAACGCATTCCTTTCATCTTGATGTAAATGTCGTTTGGACTTGTGATTAGACATCCTCACATTCACTCGTGTTTCACTCAAAATTTGGCTTTTATCCTCTTAATGTCCTCTCACTCTCTTGCCTTTTTCCTCTCAAGCTTGCAACTTCAAAATTGCACTTCAGAATTTAAATCACGAATCAAAAACTTGAGCACATTTAAGAAAACAAGGAAATAATAACTAACAACAAAAGATAGCTCAAAAACTAGAAAAGAAAACTCTAGACACAATGGAGGTGATACACGGACAAGAGTGGTGTACCACTTGATGATAAGTAAATTAGAGTATTGGACAAGCAACGATACTCTAACAATGTAAATGGAACAAAAACCAGCTTAAAACAAAGAAATAAGCAACAAGACTCAAGGAAAATGACAATATGAATAAAATGGTTGAATTTGATTCACTACAAAGTAAACCAAATTTAGAACCTAGTTGTTCTACCCAACAAAGGAAAGAGATCAACAAGAATACCAAATTAAACTAAATAAAGTATAAAACATGCAAAACAAATCAATTTAGAGCCAATTTATTCACTATGCCGAACGATGTAACAAGCTTGATTAGTGTGTCAGGTTGTGTGCAAAACGATGGCAAAAAGATGGCAAAGTGATAGCCAAATGATGGCAAAAGTTTCCAAAAATGATAGCACAAATGGTGGAAAAAGTTTCCAAAAAATGGTTACACAAATGATGGAAAAGTTGCCAAAAATGGTTGCACAAATGAATAGCAAATGATAAAAATGATTGGCACAAATGGATAATAAATGGATAGCACAAATATTTGCCAAGTAGAAATTCTTGTCTAACTAGGATTAGGATTGTAATTCTAATTTAGATATGGACTAGGATTTTTTTGAAAGCCTAAACCCACAGCAATAAGGATTAATTTTCCTACCTTTTAAAGGATTCCCAAATGTGTTTGGAAAAGGTGTAAAAGTGCCCCTCCCAATCCTAAAGCAAAAAGGATTAGTTTTTCCCACTTATGAAAGGATTAAGAATTTCTATATAAACTACCCATGCTCAATTGCTCTTTAATTTCTTTTCTTCGTCTATTTTTCTTCTCTTTCACGTGTTTTCTCTATTCTTTCTTTCTTTTTTTTTTGATGAACAGTAACGTGAACAGTGCGATGAACAGTGCAACTCATTCTTCTTAATCAATAGAGAATCAACTGTAACTTGCGAATCTTCCATCTCAACTAAGCAAACTTCTTCGCCTGCACTCAAACAATCAACAATTTCTTCACTTTCAATTATTTTTCCATTATGCACAACATCATTATCCTCTTCCACCTCTAAAACAACCTTATTTAAATTTTTAACCACGTTCTCCACATCTTCATGGTCTTGAGTAATCTCACTATCAAAGCCTATATCTATATGACCCTTTTCAGGATCACAAATTATTTCTTCCATGATAACTTTCTCCTTCTTTCTCTTTGCTTTGCTCTCCTCCATTCTAATTCGTGGTTCGAAATATTGTCTAACCAACCATTCAAAATTATTAAGGTCTTGCCTTAACAAATTTATATCTTCCTTAAACGCATTCCTTTCATCTTGATGTAAATGTCGTTTGGACTTGTGATTAGACATCCTCACATTCACTCGTGTTTCACTCAAAATTTGGCTTTTATCCTCTTAATGTCCTCTCACTCTCTTGCCTTTTTCCTCTCAAGCTTACAACTTCAAAATTGCACTTCAGAATTTAAATCACGAATCAAAAACTTGAGCACGTTTAAGAAAACAAGGAAATAATAACTAACAACAAAAGATAGCTCAAAAACTAGAAAAGAAGACTCTAGACACAATGGAGGTGATACACGGACAAGAGTGGTGTACCACTTGATGATAAGTAAATTAGAGTATTGGACAAGCAACGATACTCTAACAATGTAAATGGAACAAAAACCAGCTTAAAACAAAGAAATAAGCTACAAGAATCAAGGAAAATGACAATATGAATAAAATGGTTGAATTTGATTCACTACAAAGTAAACCAAATTTAGAACCTAGTTGTTCTACCCAACAAAGGAAAGAGATCAACAAGAATACCAAATTAAACTAAATAAAGTATAAAACATGCAAAACAAATCAATTAAGAGCCAATTTATTCACTATGCCGAACGATGTAACAAGCTTGATTAGTGTGTCAGGTTGTGTGCAAAACGATGGCAAAAAGATGGCAAAGTGATAGCAAAATGATGGCAAAAGTTTCCAAAAATGATAGCACAAATGGTGGAAAAAGTTTCCAAAAAATGGTTACACAAATGATGGAAAAGTTGCCAAAAATGGTTGCACAAATGAATAGCAAATGATAAAAATAATTGGCACAAATGGATAATAAATGGATAGCACAAATATTTGCCAAGTAGAAATTCTTGTCTAACTAGGATTAGGATTGTAATTCCAATTTAGATATGGACTAGGATTTTTTTGAAAGCCTAAACCCACAGCAATAAGGATTAATTTTCCTACCTTTTAAAGGATTCCCAAATGTGTTTGGAAAAGGTGTAAAAGTGCCCCTCCCAATCCTAAAGCAAAAAGGATTAGTTTTTCCCACTTATGAAAGGATTAAGAATTTCTATATAAACTACCCATGCTCAATTGCTCTTTAATTTCTTTTCTTCGTCTATTTTTCTTCTCTTTCACGTGTTTTCTCTATTCTTTCTTTCTTTTTTTTTTGATGAACAGTAACGTGAACAGTGCGATGAACAGTGCAACTCATTCTTCTTAATCAATAGAGAATCAACTGTAACTTGCGAATCTTCCATCTCAACTAAGCAAACTTCTTCGCCTGCACTCAAACAATCAACAATTTCTTCACTTTCAATTATTTTTCCATTATGCACAACATCATTATCCTCTTCCACCTCTAAAACAACCTTATTTAAATTTTTAACCACGTTCTCCACATCTTCAACTTCACCCAAAACCTTTTTTTTCTCATTAAGCTCATCAACAACATCCTCTTCATGGTCTTGAGTAATCTCAGTATCAAAGCCTATATCTATATGACCCTTCTCAGGTTCACAAATTATTTCTTCCATGATAACTTTCTCCTTCTTTCTCTTTGCTTTGCTCTCCTCCATTCTAATTCGTGGTTCGAAATATTGTCTAACCAACCATTGAAAATTATTAAGGTCTTGCCTTAACAAATTTATATCTTCCTTAAACGCATTCCTTTCATCTTGATGTAAATGTCGTTTGGACTTGTGATTAGACATCCTCACATTCACTCGTGTTTCACTCAAAATTTGGCTTTTATCCTCTTAATGTCCTCTCACTCTCTTGCCTTTTTCCTCTCAAGCTTGCAACTTCAAAATTGCACTTCAGAATTTAAATCACGAATCAAAAACTTGAGCACGTTTAAGAAAACAAGGAAATAATAACTAACAACAAAAGATAGCCCAAAAACTAGAAAAGAAGACTCTAGACACAATGGAGGTGATACACGGACAAGAGTGGTGTACCACTTGATGATAAGTAAATTAGAGTATTGGACAAGCAACGATACTCTAACAATGTAAATGGAACAAAAACCAGCTTAAAACAAAGAAATAAGCAACAAGAATCAAGGAAAATGACAATATGAATAAAATGGTTGAATTTGATTCACTACAAAGTAAACCAAATTTAGAACCTAGTTGTTCTACCCAACAAAGGAAAGAGATCAACAAGAATACCAAATTAAACTAAATAAAGTATAAAACATGCAAAACAAATCAATTTAGAGCCAATTTATTCACTATGCCGAACGATGTAACAAGCTTGATTAGTGTGTCAGGTTGTGTGCAAAACGATGGCAAAAAGATGGCAAAGTGATTGCAAAATGATGGCAAAAGTTTCCAAAAATGATAGCACAAATGGTGGAAAAAGTTTCCAAAAAATGGTTACACAAATGATGGAAAAGTTGCCAAAAATGGTTGCCCAAATGAATAGCAAATGATAAAAATGATTGGCACAAATGGATAATAAATGGATAGCACAAATATTTGCCAAGTAGAAATTCTTGTCTAACTAGGATTAGGATTGTAATTCCAATTTAGATATGGACTAGGATTTTTTTGAAAGCCTAAACCCACAGCAATAAGGATTAATTTTCCTACCTTTTAAAGGATTCCCAAATGTGTTTGGAAAAGGTGTAAAAGTGCCCCTCCCAATCCTAAAGCAAAAAGGATTAGTTTTTCCCACTTATGAAAGGATTAAGAATTTCTATATAAACTACCCATGCTCAATTGCTCTTTAATTTCTTTTCTTCGTCTATTTTTCTTCTCTTTCACGTGTTTTCTCGCTTCTTTCTTTCTTTTTTTTTATGAACAGTAACGTGAACAGTCCGATGAACAGTGCAACTCATTCTTCTTAATCAATAGAGAATCAACTGTAACTTGCGAATCTTCCATCTCAACTAAGCAAACTTCTTCACCTGCACTCAAACAATCAACAATTTCTTCACTTTCAATTATTTTTCCATTATGCACAACATCATTATCCTCTTCCACCTCTAAAACAACCTTATTTAAAATTTTAACCACGTTCTCCACATCTTCAACTTCACCCAAAACCTTTTTTTTCTCATTAAGCTCATCAACAACATCCTCTTCATGGTCTTGAGTAATCTCACTATCAAAGCCTATATCTATATGACCCTTTTCAGGTTCACAAATTATTTCTTCCATGATAACTTTCTCCTTCTTTCTCTTTGCTTTGCTCTCCTCCATTCTAATTCGTGGTTCGAAATATTGTCTAACCAACCATTCAAAATTATTAAGGTCTTGCCTTAACAAATTTATATCTTCCTTAAATGCATTCCTTTCATCTTGATGTAAATTTCGTTTGGACTTGTGATTAGACATCCTCACATTCACTCGTGTTTCACTCAAAATTTGGCTTTTATCCTCTTAATGTCCTCTCACTCTCTTGCCTTTTTCCTCTCAAGCTTGCAACTTCAAAATTACACTTCAGAATTTAAATCACGAATCAAAAACTTGAGCACGTTTAAGAAAACAAGGAAATAATAACTAACAACAAAAGATAGCTCAAAAACTAGAAAAGGAGACTCTAGACACAATGGAGGTGATACACGGACAAGAGTGGTGTACCACTTGATGATAAGTAAATTAGAGTATTGGACAAGCAACGATACTCTAACAATGTAAATGGAACAAAAACCAGCTTAAAACAAAGAAATAAGCAACAAGAATCAAGGAAAATGACAATATGAATAAAATGGTTGAATTTGATTCACTACAAAGTAAACCAAATTTAGAACCTAGTAGTTCTACCCAACAAAGGAAAGAGATCAACAAGAATACCAAATTAAACTAAATAAAGTATAAAACATGCAAAACAAATCAATTTAGAGCCAATTTATTCACTATGACGAACGATGTAACAAGCTTGATTAGTGTGTCAGGTTGTTTGCAAAACAATGGCAAAAAGATGGCAAAGTGATAGCAAAATGATAGCAAAAGTTTCCAAAAATGATAGCACAAATGGTGGAAAAAGTTTCCAAAAAATGGTTACACAAATGATGGAAAAGTTGCCAAAAATGGTTGCACAAATGAATAGCAAATGATAAAAATGATTGGCACAAATGGATAATAAATGGATAGCACAAATATTTGCCAAGTAGAAATTCTTGTCTAACTAGGATTAGGATTGTAATTCCAAATTAGATATGGACTAGGATTTTTTTGAAAGCCTAAACCCACAGCAATAAGGATTAATTTTCCTACCTTTTAAAGGATTCCCAAATGTGTTTGGAAAAGGTGTAAAAGTGCCCCTCCCAATCCTAAAGCAAAAAGGATTAGTTTTTCCCACTTATGAAAGGATTAAGAATTTCTATATAAACTACCCATGCTCAATTGCTCTTTAATTTCTTTTCTTCGTCTATTTTTCTTCTCTTTCACGTGTTTTCTCTATTCTTTCTTTCTTTTTTTTTTGATGAACAGTAACGTGAACAGTGCGATGAACAGTGCAACTCATTCTTCTTAATCAATAGAGAATCAACTGTAACTTGCGAATCTTCCATCTCAACTAAGCAAACTTCTTCACCTGCACTCAAACAATCAACAATTTCTTCACTTTCAATTATTTTTCCATTATGCACAACATCATTATCCTCTTCCACCTCTAAAACAACCTTATTTAAATTTTTAACCACGTTCTCCACATCTTCAACTTCACCCAAAACCTTTTTTTTCTCATTAAGCTCATCAACAACATCCTCTTCATGGTCTTGAGTAATCTCACTATCAAAGCCTATATCTATATGACCCATTTCAGGTTCACAAATTATTTCTTCCATGATAACTTTCTCCTTCTTTCTCTTTGCTTTGCTCTCCTCCATTCTAATTCGTGGTTCGAAATATTGTCTAACCAACAATTCAAAATTATTAAGGTCTTGCCTTAACAAATTTATATCTTCCTTAAACGCATTCCTTTCATCTTGATGTAAATGTCGTTTGGCCTTGTGATTAGACATCCTCACATTCACTCGTGTTTCACTCAAAATTTGGCTTTTATCCTCTTAATGTCCTCTCACTCTCTTGCCTTTTTCCTCTCAAGCTTGCAACTTCAAAATTGCACTTCAGAATTTAAATCACGAATCAAAAACTTGAGCACGTTTAAGAAAACAAGGAAATAATAACTAACAACAAAAGATAGCTCAAAAACTAGAAAAGAAGACTCTAGACACAATGGAGGTGATACACGGACAAGAGTGGTGTACCACTTGATGATAAGTAAATTAGAGTATTGGACAAGCAACGATACTCTAACAATGTAAATGGAACAAAAACCAGCTTAAAACAAAGAAATAAGCAACAAGAATCAAGGAAAATGACAATATGAATAAAATGGTTGAATTTGATTCACTACAAAGTAAACCAAATTTAGAACCTAGTTGTTCCACCCAACAAAGGAAAGAGATCAACAAGAATACCAAATTAAACTAAATAAAGTATAAAACATGCAAAACAAATCAATTTAGAGCCAATTTATTCACTATGCCGAACGATGTAACAAGCTTGATTAGTGTGTCAGGTTGTGTGCAAAACGATGGCAAAAAGATGGCAAAGTGATAGCAAAATGATGGCAAAAGTTTCCAAAAATGATAGCACAAATGGTGGAAAAAGTTTCCAAAAAATGGTTACACAAATGATGGAAAAGTTGCCAAAAATGGTTGCACAAATGAATAGCAAATGATAAAAATGATTGGCACAAATGGATAATAAATGGATAGCACAAATATTTGCCAAGTAGAAATTCTTGTCTAACTAGGATTAGGATTGTAATTCCAATTTAGATATGGACTAGGATTTTTTTGAAAGCCTAAACCCACAGCAATAAGGATTAATTTTCCTACCTTTTAAAGGATTCCCAAATGTGTTTGGAAAAGGTGTAAAAGTGCCCCTCCCAATCCTAAAGCAAAAAGGATTAGTTTTTCCCACTTATGAAAGGATTAAGAGTTTCTATATAAACTACCCATGCTCAATTGCTCTTTAATTTCTTTTCTTCGTCTATTTTTCTTCTCTTTCACGTGTTTTCTCTATTCTTTCTTTCTTTTTTTTTTGATGAACAGTAACGTGAACAGTGCGATGAACAGTGCAACTCATTCTTCTTAATCAATAGAGAATCAACTGTAACTTGCGAATCTTCCATCTCAACTAAGCAAACTTCTTCACCTGCACTCAAACAATCAACAATTTCTTCACTTTCAATTATTTTTCCGTTATGCACAACATCATTATCCTCTTCCACCTCTAAAACAACCTTATTTAAATTTTTAACCACGTTCTCCACATCTTCAACTTCACCCAAAACCTTTTTTTTCTCATTAAGCTCATCAACAACATCCTCTTCATGGTCTTGAGTAATCTCACTATCAAAGCCTATATCTATATGACCCTTTTCAGGTTCACAAATTATTTCTTCCATGATAACTTTCTCCTTCTTTCTCTTTGCTTTGCTCTCCTCCATTCTAATTCGTGGTTCGAAATATTGTCTAACCAACCATTCAAAATTATTAAGGTCTTGCCTTAACAAATTTATATCTTCCTTAAACGCATTCCTTTCATCTTGATGTAAATGTCGTTTGGACTTGTGATTAGACATCCTCACATTCACTCGTGTTTCACTCAAAATTTGGCTTTTATCCTCTTAATGTCCTCTCACTCTCTTGCCTTTTTCCTCTCAAGCTTGCAACTTCAAAATTGCACTTCAGAATTTAAATCACGAATCAAAAACTTGAGCACGTTTAAGAAAACAAGGAAATAATAACTAACAACAAAAGATAGCTCAAAAACTAGAAAAGAAGACTCTAGACACAATGGAGGTGATACACGGACAAGAGTGGTGTACCACTTGATGATAAGTAAATTAGAGTATTGGACAAGCAACGATACTCTAACAATGTAAATGGAACAAAAACCAGCTTAAAACAAAGAAATAAGCAACAAGACTCAAGGAAAATGACAATATGAATAAAATGGTTGAATTTGATTCACTACAAAGTAAACCAAATTTAGAACCTAGTTGTTCTACCCAACAAAGGAAAGAGATCAACAAGAATACCAAATTAAACTAAATAAAGTATAAAACATGCAAAACAAATCAATTTAGAGCCAATTTATTCACTATGCCGAACGATGTAACAA
Organism: Excoecaria agallocha; assembly: GCA_037975025.1. Taxonomy (NCBI): domain Eukaryota; kingdom Viridiplantae; phylum Streptophyta; class Magnoliopsida; order Malpighiales; family Euphorbiaceae; genus Excoecaria; species Excoecaria agallocha. Next base: position 22,252,861 of record CM075808.1, on the reverse strand, counting down.
GCTTGATTAGTGTGTCAGGTTGTGTGCAAAACGATGGCAAAAAGATGGCAAAGTGATAGCCAAATGATGGCAAAAGTTTCCAAAAATGATAGCACAAATGGTGGAAAAAGTTTCCAAAAAATGGTTACACAAATGATGGAAAAGTTGCCAAAAATGGTTGCACAAATGAATAGCAAATGATAAAAATGATTGGCACAAATGGATAATAAATGGATAGCACAAATATTTGCCAAGTAGAAATTCTTGTCTAACTAGGATTAGGATTGTAATTCTAATTTAGATATGGACTAGGATTTTTTTGAAAGCCTAAACCCACAGCAATAAGGATTAATTTTCCTACCTTTTAAAGGATTCCCAAATGTGTTTGGAAAAGGTGTAAAAGTGCCCCTCCCAATCCTAAAGCAAAAAGGATTAGTTTTTCCCACTTATGAAAGGATTAAGAATTTCTATATAAACTACCCATGCTCAATTGCTCTTTAATTTCTTTTCTTCGTCTATTTTTCTTCTCTTTCACGTGTTTTCTCTATTCTTTCTTTCTTTTTTTTTTGATGAATAGTAACGTGAACAGTGCGATGAACAGTGCAACTCATTCTTCTTAATCAATAGAGAATCAACTGTAACTTGCGAATCTTCCATCTCAACTAAGCAAACTTCTTCGCCTGCACTCAAACAATCAACAATTTCTTCACTTTCAATTATTTTTCCATTATGCACAACATCATTATCCTCTTCCACCTCTAAAACAACCTTATTTAAATTTTTAACCACGTTCTCCACATCTTCATGGTCTTGAGTAATCTCACTATCAAAGCCTATATCTATATGACCCTTTTCAGGATCACAAATTATTTCTTCCATGATAACTTTCTCCTTCTTTCTCTTTGCTTTGCTCTCCTCCATTCTAATTCGTGGTTCGAAATATTGTCTAACCAACCATTCAAAATTATTAAGGTCTTGCCTTAACAAATTTATATCTTCCTTAAACGCATTCCTTTCATCTTGATGTAAATGTCGTTTGGACTTGTGATTAGACATCCTCACATTCACTCGTGTTTCACTCAAAATTTGGCTTTTATCCTCTTAATGTCCTCTCACTCTCTTGCCTTTTTCCTCTCAAGCTTACAACTTCAAAATTGCACTTCAGAATTTAAATCACGAATCAAAAACTTGAGCACGTTTAAGAAAACAAGGAAATAATAACTAACAACAAAAGATAGCTCAAAAACTAGAAAAGAAGACTCTAGACACAATGGAGGTGATACACGGACAAGAGTGGTGTACCACTTGATGATAAGTAAATTAGAGTATTGGACAAGCAACGATACTCTAACAATGTAAATGGAACAAAAACCAGCTTAAAACAAAGAAATAAGCTACAAGAATCAAGGAAAATGACAATATGAATAAAATGGTTGAATTTGATTCACTACAAAGTAAACCAAATTTAGAACCTAGTTGTTCTATCCAACAAAGGAAAGAGATCAACAAGAATACCAAATTAAACTAAATAAAGTATAAAACATGCAAAACAAATCAATTAAGAGCCAATTTATTCACTATGCCGAACGATGTAACAAGCTTGATTAGTGTGTCAGGTTGTGTGCAAAACGATGGCAAAAAGATGGCAAAGTGATAGCAAAATGATGGCAAAAGTTTCCAAAAATGATAGCACAAATGGTGGAAAAAGTTTCCAAAAAATGGTTACACAAATGATGGAAAAGTTGCCAAAAATGGTTGCACAAATGAATAGCAAATGATAAAAATAATTGGCACAAATGGATAATAAATGGATAGCACAAATATTTGCCAAGTAGAAATTCTTGTCTAACTAGGATTAGGATTGTAATTCCAATTTAGATATGGACTAGGATTTTTTTGAAAGCCTAAACCCACAGCAATAAGGATTAATTTTCCTACCTTTTAAAGGATTCCCAAATGTGTTTGGAAAAGGTGTAAAAGTGCCCCTCCCAATCCTAAAGCAAAAAGGATTAGTTTTTCCCACTTATGAAAGGATTAAGAATTTCTATATAAACTACCCATGCTCAATTGCTCTTTAATTTCTTTTCTTCGTCTATTTTTCTTCTCTTTCACGTGTTTTCTCTCTTCTTTCTTTCTTTTTTTTTTATGAACAGTAACGTGAACAGTGCGATGAACAGTGCAACTCATTCTTCTTAATCAATAGAGAATCAACTGTAACTTGCGAATCTTCCATCTCAACTAAGCAAACTTCTTCACCTGCACTCAAACAATCAACAATTTCTTCACTTTCAATTATTTTTCCATTATGCACAACATCATTATCCTCTTCCACCTCTAAAACAACCTTATTTAAAATTTTAACCACGTTCTCCACATCTTCAACTTCACCCAAAACCTTTTTTTTCTCATTAAGCTCATCAACAACATCCTCTTCATGGTCTTGAGTAATCTCACTATCAAAGCCTATATCTATATGACCCTTTTCAGGTTCACAAATTATTTCTTCCATGATAACTTTCTCCTTCTTTCTCTTTGCTTTGCTCTCCTCCATTCTAATTCGTGGTTCGAAATATTGTCTAACCAACCATTCAAAATTATTAAGGTCTTGCCTTAACAAATTTATATCTTCCTTAAACGCATTCCTTTCATCTTGATGTAAATTTCGTTTGGACTTGTGATTAGACATCCTCACATTCACTCGTGTTTCACTCAAAATTTGGCTTTTATCCTCTTAATGTCCTCTCACTCTCTTGCCTTTTTCCTCTCAAGCTTGCAACTTCAAAATTGCACTTCAGAATTTAAATCACGAATCAAAAACTTGAGCACGTTTAAGAAAACAAGGAAATAATAACTAACAACAAAAGATAGCCCAAAAACTAGAAAAGAAGACTCTAGACACAATGGAGGTGATACACGGACAAGAGTGGTGTACCACTTGATGATAAGTAAATTAGAGTATTGGACAAGCAACGATACTCTAACAATGTAAATGGAACAAAAACCAGCTTAAAACAAAGAAATAAGCAACAAGAATCAAGGAAAATGACAATATGAATAAAATGGTTGAATTTGATTCACTACAAAGTAAACCAAATTTAGAACCTAGTAGTTCTACCCAACAAAGGAAAGAGATCAACAAGAATACCAAATTAAACTAAATAAAGTATAAAACATGCAAAACAAATCAATTTAGAGCCAATTTATTCACTATGACGAACGATGTAACAAGCTTGATTAGTGTGTCAGGTTGTTTGCAAAACAATGGCAAAAAGATGGCAAAGTGATAGCAAAATGATAGCAAAAGTTTCCAAAAATGATAGCACAAATGGTGGAAAAAGTTTCCAAAAAATGGTTACACAAATGATGGAAAAGTTGCCAAAAATGGTTGCACAAATGAATAGCAAATGATAAAAATGATTGGCACAAATGGATAATAAATGGATAGCACAAATATTTGCCAAGTAGAAATTCTTGTCTAACTAGGATTAGGATTGTAATTCCAATTTAGATATGGACTAGGATTTTTTTGAAAGCCTAAACCCACAGCAATAAGGATTAATTTTCCTACCTTTTAAAGGATTCCCAAATGTGTTTGGAAAAGGTGTAAAAGTGCCCCTCCCAATCCTAAAGCAAAAAGGATTAGTTTTTCCCACTTATGAAAGGATTAAGAATTTCTATATAAACTACCCATGCTCAATTGCTCTTTAATTTCTTTTCTTCGTCTATTTTTCTTCTCTTTCACGTGTTTTCTCTATTCTTTCTTTCTTTTTTTTTGATGAACAGTAACGTGAACAGTGCGATGAACAGTGCAACTCATTCTTCTTAATCAATAGAGAATCAACTGTAACTTGCGAATCTTCTATCTCAACTAAGCAAACTTCTTCACCTGCACTCAAACAATCAACAATTTCTTCACTTTCAATTATTTTTCCATTATGCACAACATCATTATCCTCTTCCACCTCTAAAACAACCTTATTTAAATTTTTAACCACGTTCTCCACATCTTCAACTTCACCCAAAACCTTTTTTTTCTCATTAAGCTCATCAACAACATCCTCTTCATGGTCTTGAGTAATCTCACTATCAAAGCCTATATCTATATGACCCTTTTCAGGTTCACAAATTATTTCTTCCATGATAACTTTCTCCTTCTTTCTCTTTGCTTTGCTCTCCTCCATTCTAATTCGTGGTTCGAAATATTGTCTAACCAACAATTCAAAATTATTAAGGTCTTGCCTTAACAAATTTATATCTTCCTTAAACGCATTCCTTTCATCTTGATGTAAATGTCGTTTGGCCTTGTGATTAGACATCGTCACATTCACTCGTGTTTCACTCAAAATTTGGCTTTTATCCTCTTAATGTCCTCTCACTCTCTTGCCTTTTTCCTCTCAAGCTTGCAACTTCAAAATTGCACTTCAGAATTTAAATCACGAATCAAAAACTTGAGCACGTTTAAGAAAACAAGGAAATAATAACTAACAACAAAAGATAGCTCAAAAACTAGAAAAGAAGACTCTAGACACAATGGAGGTGATACACGGACAAGAGTGGTGTACCACTTGATGATAAGTAAATTAGAGTATTGGACAAGCAACGATACTCTAACAATGTAAATGGAACAAAAACCAGCTTAAAACAAAGAAATAAGCAACAAGAATCAAGGAAAATGACAATATGAATAAAATGGTTGAATTTGATTCACTACAAAGTAAACCAAATTTAGAACCTAGTTGTTCTACCCAACAAAGGAAAGAGATCAACAAGAATACCAAATTAAACTAAATAAAGTATAAAACATGCAAAACAAATCAATTTAGAGCCAATTTATTCACTATGCCGAACGATGTAACAAGCTTGATTAGTGTGTCAGGTTGTGTGCAAAACGATGGCAAAAAGATGGCAAAGTGATAGCAAAATGATGGCAAAAGTTTCCAAAAATGATAGCACAAATGGTGGAAAAAGTTTCCAAAAAATGGTTACACAAATGATGGAAAAGTTGCCAAAAATGGTTGCACAAATGAATAGCAAATGATAAAAATGATTGGCACAAATGGATAATAAATGGATAGCACAAATATTTGCCAAGTAGAAATTCTTGTCTAACTAGGATTAGGATTGTAATTCCAATTTAGATATGGACTAGGATTTTTTTGAAAGCCTAAACCCACAGCAATAAGGATTAATTTTCCTACCTTTTAAAGGATTCCCAAATGTGTTTGGAAAAGGTGTAAAAGTGCCCCTCCCAATCCTAAAGCAAAAAGGATTAGTTTTTCCCACTTATGAAAGGATTAAGAATTTCTATATAAACTACCCATGCTCAATTGCTCTTTAATTTCTTTTCTTCGTCTATTTTTCTTCTCTTTCACGTGTTTTCTCTATTCTTTCTTTCTTTTTTTTTTGATGAACAGTAACGTGAACAGTGCGATGAACAGTGCAACTCATTCTTCTTAATCAATAGAGAATCAACTGTAACTTGCGAATCTTCCATCTCAACTAAGCAAACTTCTTCACCTGCACTCAAACAATCAACAATTTCTTCACTTTCAATTATTTTTCCATTATGCACAACATCATTATCCTCTTCCACCTCTAAAACAACCTTATTTAAAATTTTAACCACGTTCTCCACATCTTCAACTTCACCCAAAACCTTTTTTTTCTCATTAAGCTCATCAACAACATCCTCTTCATGGTCTTGAGTAATCTCACTATCAAAGCCTATATCTATATGACCCTTTTCAGGTTCACAAATTATTTCTTCCATGATAACTTTCTCCTTCTTTCTCTTTGCTTTGCTCTCCTCCATTCTAATTCGTGGTTCGAAATATTGTCTAACCAACCATTGAAAATTATTAAGGTCTTGCCTTAACAAATTTATATCTTCCTTAAACGCATTCCTTTCATCTTGATGTAAATGTCGTTTGGACTTGTGATTAGACATCCTCACATTCACTCGTGTTTCACTCAAAATTTGGCTTTTATCCTCTTAATGTCCTCTCACTCTCTTGCCTTTTTCCTCTCAAGCTTGCAACTTCAAAATTGCACTTCAGAATTTAAATCACGAATCAAAAACTTGAGCACGTTTAAGAAAACAAGGAAATAATAACTAACAACAAAAGATAGCCCAAAAACTAGAAAAGAAGACTCTAGACACAATGGAGGTGATACACGGACAAGAGTGGTGTACCACTTGATGATAAGTAAATTAGAGTATTGGACAAGCAACGATACTCTAACAATGTAAATGGAACAAAAACCAGCTTAAAACAAAGAAATAAGCAACAAGAATCAAGGAAAATGACAATATGAATAAAATGGTTGAATTTGATTCACTACAAAGTAAACCAAATTTAGAACCTAGTTGTTCTACCCAACAAAGGAAAGAGATCAACAAGAATACCAAATTAAACTAAATAAAGTATAAAACATGCAAAACAAATCAATTTAGAGCCAATTTATTCACTATGCCGAACGATGTAACAAGCTTGATTAGTGTGTCAGGTTGTGTGCAAAACGATGGCAAAAAGATGGCAAAGTGATTGCAAAATGATGGCAAAAGTTTCCAAAAATGATAGCACAAATGGTGGAAAAAGTTTCCAAAAAATGGTTACACAAATGATGGAAAAGTTGCCAAAAATGGTTGCCCAAATGAATAGCAAATGATAAAAATGATTGGCACAAATGGATAATAAATGGATAGCACAAATATTTGCCAAGTAGAAATTCTTGTCTAACTAGGATTAGGATTGTAATTCCAATTTAGATATGGACTAGGATTTTTTTGAAAGCCTAAACCCACAGCAATAAGGATTAATTTTCCTACCTTTTAAAGGATTCCCAAATGTGTTTGGAAAAGGTGTAAAAGTGCCCCTCCCAATCCTAAAGCAAAAAGGATTAGTTTTTCCCACTTATGAAAGGATTAAGAATTTCTATATAAACTACCCATGCTCAATTGCTCTTTAATTTCTTTTCTTCGTCTATTTTTCTTCTCTTTCACGTGTTTTCTCGCTTCTTTCTTTCTTTTTTTTTTATGAACAGTAACGTGAACAGTCCGATGAACAGTGCAACTCATTCTTCTTAATCAATAGAGAATCAACTGTAACTTGCGAATCTTCCATCTCAACTAAGCAAACTTCTTCACCTGCACTCAAACAATCAACAATTTCTTCACTTTCAATTATTTTTCCATTATGCACAACATCATTATCCTCTTCCACCTCTAAAACAACCTTATTTAAAATTTTAACCACGTTCTCCACATCTTCAACTTCACCCAAAACCTTTTTTTTCTCATTAAGCTCATCAACAACATCCTCTTCATGGTCTTGAGTAATCTCACTATCAAAGCCTATATCTATATGACCCTTTTCAGGTTCACAAATTATTTCTTCCATGATAACTTTCTCCTTCTTTCTCTTTGCTTTGCTCTCCTCCATTCTAATTCGTGGTTCGAAATATTGTCTAACCAACCATTCAAAATTATTAAGGTCTTGCCTTAACAAATTTATATCTTCCTTAAACGCATTCCTTTCATCTTGATGTAAATGTCGTTTGGACTTGTGATTAGACATCCTCACATTCACTCGTGTTTCACTCAAAATTTGGCTTTTATCCTCTTAATGTCCTCTCACTCTCTTGCCTTTTTCCTCTCAAGCTTGCAACTTCAAAATTGCACTTCAGAATTTAAATCACGAATCAAAAACTTGAGCACGTTTAAGAAAACAAGGAAATAATAACTAACAACAAAAGATAGCCCAAAAACTAGAAAAGAAGACTCTAGACACAATGGAGGTGATACACGGACAAGAGTGGTGTACCACTTGATGATAAGTAAATTAGAGTATTGGACAAGCAACGATACTCTAACAATGTAAATGGAACAAAAACCAGCTTAAAACAAAGAAATAAGCAACAAGAATCAAGGAAAATGACAATATGAATAAAATGGTTGAATTTGATTCACTACAAAGTAAACCAAATTTAGAACCTAGTTGTTCTACCCAACAAAGGAAAGAGATCAACAAGAATACCAAATTAAACTAAATAAAGTATAAAACATGCAAAACAAATCAATTTAGAGCCAATTTATTCACTATGCCGAACGATGTAACAAGCTTGATTAGTGTGTCAGGTTGTGTGCAAAACGATGGCAAAAAGATGGCAAAGTGATTGCAAAATGATGGCAAAAGTTTCCAAAAATGATAGCACAAATGGTGGAAAAAGTTTCCAAAAAATGGTTACACAAATGATGGAAAAGTTGCCAAAAATGGTTGCCCAAATGAATAGCAAATGATAAAAATGATTGGCACAAATGGATAATAAATGGATAGCACAAATATTTGCCAAGTAGAAATTCTTGTCTAACTAGGATTAGGATTGTAATTCCAATTTAGATATGGACTAGGATTTTTTTGAAAGCCTAAACCCACAGCAATAAGGATTAATTTTCCTACCTTTTAAAGGATTCCCAAATGTGTTTGGAAAAGGTGTAAAAGTGCCCCTCCCAATCCTAAAGCAAAAAGGATTAGTTTTTCCCACTTATGAAAGGATTAAGAATTTCTATATAAACTACCCATGCTCAATTGCTCTTTAATTTCTTTTCTTCGTCTATTTTTCTTCTCTTTCACGTGTTTTCTCGCTTCTTTCTTTCTTTTTTTTTATGAACAGTAACGTGAACAGTCCGATGAACAGTGCAACTCATTCTTCTTAATCAATAGAGAATCAACTGTAACTTGCGAATCTTCCATCTCAACTAAGCAAACTTCTTCACCTGCACTCAAACAATCAACAATTTCTTCACTTTCAATTATTTTTCCATTATGCACAACATCATTATCCTCTTCCACCTCTAAAACAACCTTATTTAAAATTTTAACCACGTTCTCCACATCTTCAACTTCACCCAAAACCTTTTTTTTCTCATTAAGCTCATCAACAACATCCTCTTCATGGTCTTGAGTAATCTCACTATCAAAGCCTATATCTATATGACCCTTTTCAGGTTCACAAATTATTTCTTCCATGATAACTTTCTCCTTCTTTCTCTTTGCTTTGCTCTCCTCCATTCTAATTCGTGGTTCGAAATATTGTCTAACCAACCATTCAAAATTATTAAGGTCTTGCCTTAACAAATTTATATCTTCCTTAAATGCATTCCTTTCATCTTGATGTAAATTTCGTTTGGACTTGTGATTAGACATCCTCACATTCACTCGTGTTTCACTCAAAATTTGGCTTTTATCCTCTTAATGTCCTCTCACTCTCTTGCCTTTTTCCTCTCAAGCTTGCAACTTCAAAATTACACTTCAGAATTTAAATCACGAATCAAAAACTTGAGCACGTTTAAGAAAACAAGGAAATAATAACTAACAACAAAAGATAGCTCAAAAACTAGAAAAGGAGACTCTAGACACAATGGAGGTGATACACGGACAAGAGTGGTGTACCACTTGATGATAAGTAAATTAGAGTATTGGACAAGCAACGATACTCTAACAATGTAAATGGAACAAAAACCAGCTTAAAACAAAGAAATAAGCAACAAGAATCAAGGAAAATGACAATATGAATAAAATGGTTGAATTTGATTCACTACAAAGTAAACCAAATTTAGAACCTAGTAGTTCTACCCAACAAAGGAAAGAGATCAACAAGAATACCAAATTAAACTAAATAAAGTATAAAACATGCAAAACAAATCAATTTAGAGCCAATTTATTCACTATGACGAACGATGTAACAAGCTTGATTAGTGTGTCAGGTTGTTTGCAAAACAATGGCAAAAAGATGGCAAAGTGATAGCAAAATGATAGCAAAAGTTTCCAAAAATGATAGCACAAATGGTGGAAAAAGTTTCCAAAAAATGGTTACACAAATGATGGAAAAGTTGCCAAAAATGGTTGCACAAATGAATAGCAAATGATAAAAATGATTGGCACAAATGGATAATAAATGGATAGCACAAATATTTGCCAAGTAGAAATTCTTGTCTAACTAGGATTAGGATTGTAATTCCAAATTAGATATGGACTAGGATTTTTTTGAAAGCCTAAACCCACAGCAATAAGGATTAATTTTCCTACCTTTTAAAGGATTCCCAAATGTGTTTGGAAAAGGTGTAAAAGTGCCCCTCCCAATCCTAAAGCAAAAAGGATTAGTTTTTCCCACTTATGAAAGGATTAAGAATTTCTATATAAACTACCCATGCTCAATTGCTCTTTAATTTCTTTTCTTCGTCTATTTTTCTTCTCTTTCACGTGTTTTCTCTATTCTTTCTTTCTTTTTTTTTTGATGAACAGTAACGTGAACAGTGCGATGAACAGTGCAACTCATTCTTCTTAATCAATAGAGAATCAACTGTAACTTGCGAATCTTCCATCTCAACTAAGCAAACTTCTTCACCTGCACTCAAACAATCAACAATTTCTTCACTTTCAATTATTTTTCCATTATGCACAACATCATTATCCTCTTCCACCTCTAAAACAACCTTATTTAAATTTTTAACCACGTTCTCCACATCTTCAACTTCACCCAAAACCTTTTTTTTCTCATTAAGCTCATCAACAACATCCTCTTCATGGTCTTGAGTAATCTCACTATCAAAGCCTATATCTATATGACCCTTTTCAGGTTCACAAATTATTTCTTCCATGATAACTTTCTCCTTCTTTCTCTTTGCTTTGCTCTCCTCCATTCTAATTCGTGGTTCGAAATATTGTCTAACCAACAATTCAAAATTATTAAGGTCTTGCCTTAACAAATTTATATCTTCCTTCAACGCATTCCTTTCATCTTGATGTAAATGTCGTTTGGCCTTGTGATTAGACATCCTCACATTCACTCGTGTTTCACTCAAAATTTGGCTTTTATCCTCTTAATGTCCTCTCACTCTCTTGCCTTTTTCCTCTCAAGCTTGCAACTTCAAAATTGCACTTCAGAATTTAAATCACGAATCAAAAACTTGAGCACGTTTAAGAAAACAAGGAAATAATAACTAACAACAAAAGATAGCTCAAAAACTAGAAAAGAAGACTCTAGACACAATGGAGGTGATACACGGACAAGAGTGGTGTACCACTTGATGATAAGTAAATTAGAGTATTGGACAAGCAACGATACTCTAACAATGTAAATGGAACAAAAACCAGCTTAAAACAAAGAAATAAGCAACAAGAATCAAGGAAAATGACAATATGAATAAAATGGTTGAATTTGATTCACTACAAAGTAAACCAAATTTAGAACCTAGTTGTTCCACCCAACAAAGGAAAGAGATCAACAAGAATACCAAATTAAACTAAATAAAGTATAAAACATGCAAAACAAATCAATTTAGAGCCAATTTATTCACTATGCCGAACGATGTAACAAGCTTGATTAGTGTGTCAGGTTGTGTGCAAAACGATGGCAAAAAGATGGCAAAGTGATAGCAAAATGATGGCAAAAGTTTCCAAAAATGATAGCACAAATGGTGGAAAAAGTTTCCAAAAAATGGTTACACAAATGATGGAAAAGTTGCCAAAAATGGTTGCACAAATGAATAGCAAATGATAAAAATGATTGGCACAAATGGATAATAAATGGATAGCACAAATATTTGCCAAGTAGAAATTCTTGTCTAACTAGGATTAGGATTGTAATTCCAATTTAGATATGGACTAGGATTTTTTTGAAAGCCTAAACCCACAGCAATAAGGATTAATTTTCCTACCTTTTAAAGGATTCCCAAATGTGTTTGGAAAAGGTGTAAAAGTGCCCCTCCCAATCCTAAAGCAAAAAGGATTAGTTTTTCCCACTTATGAAAGGATTAAGAATTTCTATATAAACTACCCATGCTCAATTGCTCTTTAATTTCTTTTCTTCGTCTATTTTTCTTCTCTTTCACGTGTTTTCTCGCTTCTTTCTTTCTTTTTTTTTTATGAACAGTAACGTGAACAGTCCGATGAACAGTGCAACTCATTCTTCTTAATCAATAGAGAATCAACTGTAACTTGCGAATCTTCCATCTCAACTAAGCAAACTTCTTCACCTGCACTCAAACAATCAACAATTTCTTCACTTTCAATTATTTTTCCATTATGCACAACATCATTATCCTCTTCCACCTCTAAAACAACCTTATTTAAAATTTTAACCACGTTCTCCACATCTTCAACTTCACCCAAAACCTTTTTTTTCTCATTAAGCTCATCAACAACATCCTCTTCATGGTCTTGAGTAATCTCACTATCAAAGCCTATATCTATATGACCCTTTTCAGGTTCACAAATTATTTCTTCCATGATAACTTTCTCCTTCTTTCTCTTTGCTTTGCTCTCCTCCATTCTAATTCGTGGTTCGAAATATTGTCTAACCAACCATTCAAAATTATTAAGGTCTTGCCTTAACAAATTTATATCTTCCTTAAATGCATTCCTTTCATCTTGATGTAAATTTCGTTTGGACTTGTGATTAGACATCCTCACATTCACTCGTGTTTCACTCAAAATTTGGCTTTTATCCTCTTAATGTCCTCTCACTCTCTTGCCTTTTTCCTCTCAAGCTTGCAACTTCAAAATTACACTTCAGAATTTAAATCACGAATCAAAAACTTGAGCACGTTTAAGAAAACAAGGAAATAATAACTAACAACAAAAGATAGCTCAAAAACTAGAAAAGGAGACTCTAGACACAATGGAGGTGATACACGGACAAGAGTGGTGTACCACTTGATGATAAGTAAATTAGAGTATTGGACAAGCAACGATACTCTAACAATGTAAATGGAACAAAAACCAGCTTAAAACAAAGAAATAAGCAACAAGAATCAAGGAAAATGACAATATGAATAAAATGGTTGAATTTGATTCACTACAAAGTAAACCAAATTTAGAACCTAGTAGTTCTACCCAACAAAGGAAAGAGATCAACAAGAATACCAAATTAAACTAAATAAAGTATAAAACATGCAAAACAAATCAATTTAGAGCCAATTTATTCACTATGACGAACGATGTAACAAGCTTGATTAGTGTGTCAGGTTGTTTGCAAAACAATGGCAAAAAGATGGCAAAGTGATAGCAAAATGATAGCAAAAGTTTCCAAAAATGATAGCACAAATGGTGGAAAAAGTTTCCAAAAAATGGTTACACAAATGATGGAAAAGTTGCCAAAAATGGTTGCACAAATGAATAGCAAATGATAAAAATGATTGGCACAAATGGATAATAAATGGATAGCACAAATATTTGCCAAGTAGAAATTCTTGTCTAACTAGGATTAGGATTGTAATTCCAAATTAGATATGGACTAGGATTTTTTTGAAAGCCTAAACCCACAGCAATAAGGATTAATTTTCCTACCTTTTAAAGGATTCCCAAATGTGTTTGGAAAAGGTGTAAAAGTGCCCCTCCCAATCCTAAAGCAAAAAGGATTAGTTTTTCCCACTTATGAAAGGATTAAGAATTTCTATATAAACTACCCATGCTCAATTGCTCTTTAATTTCTTTTCTTCGTCTATTTTTCTTCTCTTTCACGTGTTTTCTCTATTCTTTCTTTCTTTTTTTTTTGATGAACAGTAACGTGAACAGTGCGATGAACAGTGCAACTCATTCTTCTTAATCAATAGAGAATCAACTGTAACTTGCGAATCTTCCATCTCAACTAAGCAAACTTCTTCACCTGCACTCAAACAATCAACAATTTCTTCACTTTCAATTATTTTTCCATTATGCACAACATCATTATCCTCTTCCACCTCTAAAACAACCTTATTTAAATTTTTAACCACGTTCTCCACATCTTCAACTTCACCCAAAACCTTTTTTTTCTCATTAAGCTCATCAACAACATCCTCTTCATGGTCTTGAGTAATCTCACTATCAAAGCCTATATCTATATGACCCTTTTCAGGTTCACAAATTATTTCTTCCATGATAACTTTCTCCTTCTTTCTCTTTGCTTTGCTCTCCTCCATTCTAATTCGTGGTTCGAAATATTGTCTAACCAACAATTCAAAATTATTAAGGTCTTGCCTTAACAAATTTATATCTTCCTTCAACGCATTCCTTTCATCTTGATGTAAATGTCGTTTGGCCTTGTGATTAGACATCCTCACATTCACTCGTGTTTCACTCAAAATTTGGCTTTTATCCTCTTAATGTCCTCTCACTCTCTTGCCTTTTTCCTCTCAAGCTTGCAACTTCAAAATTGCACTTCAGAATTTAAATCACGAATCAAAAACTTGAGCACGTTTAAGAAAACAAGGAAATAATAACTAACAACAAAAGATAGCTCAAAAACTAGAAAAGAAGACTCTAGACACAATGGAGGTGATACACGGACAAGAGTGGTGTACCACTTGATGATAAGTAAATTAGAGTATTGGACAAGCAACGATACTCTAACAATGTAAATGGAACAAAAACCAGCTTAAAACAAAGAAATAAGCAACAAGAATCAAGGAAAATGACAATATGAATAAAATGGTTGAATTTGATTCACTACAAAGTAAACCAAATTTAGAACCTAGTTGTTCCACCCAACAAAGGAAAGAGATCAACAAGAATACCAAATTAAACTAAATAAAGTATAAAACATGCAAAACAAATCAATTTAGAGCCAATTTATTCACTATGCCGAACGATGTAACAAGCTTGATTAGTGTGTCAGGTTGTGTGCAAAACGATGGCAAAAAGATGGCAAAGTGATAGCAAAATGATGGCAAAAGTTTCCAAAAATGATAGCACAAATGGTGGAAAAAGTTTCCAAAAAATGGTTACACAAATGATGGAAAAGTTGCCAAAAATGGTTGCACAAATGAATAGCAAATGATAAAAATGATTGGCACAAATGGATAATAAATGGATAGCACAAATATTTGCCAAGTAGAAATTCTTGTCTAACTAGGATTAGGATTGTAATTCCAATTTAGATATGGACTAGGATTTTTTTGAAAGCCTAAACCCACAGCAATAAGGATTAATTTTCCTACCTTTTAAAGGATTCCCAAATGTGTTTGGAAAAGGTGTAAAAGTGCCCCTCCCAATCCTAAAGCAAAAAGGATTAGTTTTTCCCACTTATGAAAGGATTAAGAGTTTCTATATAAACTACCCATGCTCAATTGCTCTTTAATTTCTTTTCTTCGTCTATTTTTCTTCTCTTTCACGTGTTTTCTCTATTCTTTCTTTCTTTTTTTTTTTGATGAACAGTAACGTGAACAGTGCGATGAACAGTGCAACTCATTCTTCTTAATCAATAGAGAATCAACTGTAACTTGCGAATCTTCCATCTCAACTAAGCAAACTTCTTCACCTGCACTCAAACAATCAACAATTTCTTCACTTTCAATTATTTTTCCGTTATGCACAACATCATTATCCTCTTCCACCTCTAAAACAACCTTATTTAAATTTTTAACCACGTTCTCCACATCTTCAACTTCACCCAAAACCTTTTTTTTCTCATTAAGCTCATCAACAACATCCTCTTCATGGTCTTGAGTAATCTCACTATCAAAGCCTATATCTATATGACCCTTTTCAGGTTCACAAATTATTTCTTCCATGATAACTTTCTCCTTCTTTCTCTTTGCTTTGCTCTCCTCCATTCTAATTCGTGGTTCGAAATATTGTCTAACCAACCATTCAAAATTATTAAGGTCTTGCCTTAACAAATTTATATCTTCCTTAAACGCATTCCTTTCATCTTGATGTAAATGTCGTTTGGACTTGTGATTAGACATCCTCACATTCACTCGTGTTTCACTCAAAATTTGGCTTTTATCCTCTTAATGTCCTCTCACTCTCTTGCCTTTTTCCTCTCAAGCTTGCAACTTCAAAATTGCACTTCAGAATTTAAATCACGAATCAAAAACTTGAGCACGTTTAAGAAAACAAGGAAATAATAACTAACAACAAAAGATAGCTCAAAAACTAGAAAAGAAGACTCTAGACACAATGGAGGTGATACACGGACAAGAGTGGTGTACCACTTGATGATAAGTAAATTAGAGTATTGGACAAGCAACGATACTCTAACAATGTAAATGGAACAAAAACCAGCTTAAAACAAAGAAATAAGCAACAAGACTCAAGGAAAATGACAATATGAATAAAATGGTTGAATTTGATTCACTACAAAGTAAACCAAATTTAGAACCTAGTTGTTCTACCCAACAAAGGAAAGAGATCAACAAGAATACCAAATTAAACTAAATAAAGTATAAAACATGCAAAACAAATCAATTTAGAGCCAATTTATTCACTATGCCGAACGATGTAACAAGCTTGATTAGTGTGTCAGGTTGTGTGCAAAACGATGGCAAAAAGATGGCAAAGTGATAGCCAAATGATGGCAAAAGTTTCCAAAAATGGTAGCACAAATGGTGGAAAAAGTTTCCAAAAAATGGTTACACAAATGATGGAAAAGTTGCCAAAAATGGTTGCACAAATGAATAGCAAATGATAAAAATGATTGGCACAAATGGATAATAAATGGATAGCACAAATATTTGCCAAGTAGAAATTCTTGTCTAACTAGGATTAGGATTGTAATTCTAATTTAGATATGGACTAGGATTTTTTTGAAAGCCTAAACCCACAGCAATAAGGATTAATTTTCCTACCTTTTAAAGGATTCCCAAATGTGTTTGGAAAAGGTGTAAAAGTGCCCCTCCCAATCCTAAAGCAAAAAGGATTAGTTTTTCCCACTTATGAAAGGATTAAGAATTTCTATATAAACTACCCATGCTCAATTGCTCTTTAATTTCTTTTCTTCGTCTATTTTTCTTCTCTTTCACGTGTTTTCTCTATTCTTTCTTTCTTTTTTTTTTGATGAACAGTAACGTGAACAGTGCGATGAACAGTGCAACTCATTCTTCTTAATCAATAGAGAATCAACTGTAACTTGCGAATCTTCCATCTCAACTAAGCAAACTTCTTCGCCTGCACTCAAACAATCAACAATTTCTTCACTTTCAATTATTTTTCCATTATGCACAACATCATTATCCTCTTCCACCTCTAAAACAACCTTATTTAAATTTTTAACCACGTTCTCCACATCTTCATGGTCTTGAGTAATCTCACTATCAAAGCCTATATCTATATGACCCTTTTCAGGATCACAAATTATTTCTTCCATGATAACTTTCTCCTTCTTTCTCTTTGCTTTGCTCTCCTCCATTCTAATTCGTGGTTCGAAATATTGTCTAACCAACCATTCAAAATTATTAAGGTCTTGCCTTAACAAATTTATATCTTCCTTAAACGCATTCCTTTCATCTTGATGTAAATGTCGTTTGGACTTGTGATTAGACATCCTCACATTCACTCGTGTTTCACTCAAAATTTGGCTTTTATCCTCTTAATGTCCTCTCACTCTCTTGCCTTTTTCCTCTCAAGCTTACAACTTCAAAATTGCACTTCAGAATTTAAATCACGAATCAAAAACTTGAGCACGTTTAAGAAAACAAGGAAATAATAACTAACAACAAAAGATAGCTCAAAAACTAGAAAAGAAGACTCTAGACACAATGGAGGTGATACACGGACAAGAGTGGTGTACCACTTGATGATAAGTAAATTAGAGTATTGGACAAGCAACGATACTCTAACAATGTAAATGGAACAAAAACCAGCTTAAAACAAAGAAATAAGCTACAAGAATCAAGGAAAATGACAATATGAATAAAATGGTTGAATTTGATTCACTACAAAGTAAACCAAATTTAGAACCTAGTTGTTCTACCCAACAAAGGAAAGAGATCAACAAGAATACCAAATTAAACTAAATAAAGTATAAAACATGCAAAACAAATCAATTAAGAGCCAATTTATTCACTATGCCGA
Organism: Excoecaria agallocha; assembly: GCA_037975025.1. Lineage (NCBI taxonomy): Eukaryota > Viridiplantae > Streptophyta > Magnoliopsida > Malpighiales > Euphorbiaceae > Excoecaria > Excoecaria agallocha. The sequence goes on along the minus strand of CM075808.1, from coordinate 22,235,045 downwards.
ACGATGTAACAAGCTTGATTAGTGTGTCAGGTTGTGTGCAAAACGATGGCAAAAAGATGGCAAAGTGATAGCCAAATGATGGCAAAAGTTTCCAAAAATGGTAGCACAAATGGTGGAAAAAGTTTCCAAAAAATGGTTACACAAATGATGGAAAAGTTGCCAAAAATGGTTGCACAAATGAATAGCAAATGATAAAAATGATTGGCACAAATGGATAATAAATGGATAGCACAAATATTTGCCAAGTAGAAATTCTTGTCTAACTAGGATTAGGATTGTAATTCTAATTTAGATATGGACTAGGATTTTTTTGAAAGCCTAAACCCACAGCAATAAGGATTAATTTTCCTACCTTTTAAAGGATTCCCAAATGTGTTTGGAAAAGGTGTAAAAGTGCCCCTCCCAATCCTAAAGCAAAAAGGATTAGTTTTTCCCACTTATGAAAGGATTAAGAATTTCTATATAAACTACCCATGCTCAATTGCTCTTTAATTTCTTTTCTTCGTCTATTTTTCTTCTCTTTCACGTGTTTTCTCTATTCTTTCTTTCTTTTTTTTTGATGAACAGTAACGTGAACAGTGCGATGAACAGTGCAACTCATTCTTCTTAATCAATAGAGAATCAACTGTAACTTGCGAATCTTCCATCTCAACTAAGCAAACTTCTTCGCCTGCACTCAAACAATCAACAATTTCTTCACTTTCAATTATTTTTCCATTATGCACAACATCATTATCCTCTTCCACCTCTAAAACAACCTTATTTAAATTTTTAACCACGTTCTCCACATCTTCATGGTCTTGAGTAATCTCACTATCAAAGCCTATATCTATATGACCCTTTTCAGGATCACAAATTATTTCTTCCATGATAACTTTCTCCTTCTTTCTCTTTGCTTTGCTCTCCTCCATTCTAATTCGTGGTTCGAAATATTGTCTAACCAACCATTCAAAATTATTAAGGTCTTGCCTTAACAAATTTATATCTTCCTTAAACGCATTCCTTTCATCTTGATGTAAATGTCGTTTGGACTTGTGATTAGACATCCTCACATTCACTCGTGTTTCACTCAAAATTTGGCTTTTATCCTCTTAATGTCCTCTCACTCTCTTGCCTTTTTCCTCTCAAGCTTACAACTTCAAAATTGCACTTCAGAATTTAAATCACGAATCAAAAACTTGAGCACGTTTAAGAAAACAAGGAAATAATAACTAACAACAAAAGATAGCTCAAAAACTAGAAAAGAAGACTCTAGACACAATGGAGGTGATACACGGACAAGAGTGGTGTACCACTTGATGATAAGTAAATTAGAGTATTGGACAAGCAACGATACTCTAACAATGTAAATGGAACAAAAACCAGCTTAAAACAAAGAAATAAGCTACAAGAATCAAGGAAAATGACAATATGAATAAAATGGTTGAATTTGATTCACTACAAAGTAAACCAAATTTAGAACCTAGTTGTTCTACCCAACAAAGGAAAGAGATCAACAAGAATACCAAATTAAACTAAATAAAGTATAAAACATGCAAAACAAATCAATTAAGAGCCAATTTATTCACTATGCCGAACGATGTAACAAGCTTGATTAGTGTGTCAGGTTGTGTGCAAAACGATGGCAAAAAGATGGCAAAGTGATAGCAAAATGATGGCAAAAGTTTCCAAAAATGATAGCACAAATGGTGGAAAAAGTTTCCAAAAAATGGTTACACAAATGATGGAAAAGTTGCCAAAAATGGTTGCACAAATGAATAGCAAATGATAAAAATAATTGGCACAAATGGATAATAAATGGATAGCACAAATATTTGCCAAGTAGAAATTCTTGTCTAACTAGGATTAGGATTGTAATTCCAATTTAGATATGGACTAGGATTTTTTTGAAAGCCTAAACCCACAGCAATAAGGATTAATTTTCCTACCTTTTAAAGGATTCCCAAATGTGTTTGGAAAAGGTGTAAAAGTGTCCCTCCCAATCCTAAAGCAAAAAGGATTAGTTTTTCCCACTTATGAAAGGATTAAGAATTTCTATATAAACTACCCATGCTCAATTGCTCTTTAATTTCTTTTCTTCGTCTATTTTTCTTCTCTTTCACGTGTTTTCTCTATTCTTTCTTTCTTTTTTTTTTTGATGAACAGTAACGTGAACAGTGCGATGAACAGTGCAACTCATTCTTCTTAATCAATAGAGAATCAACTGTAACTTGCGAATCTTCCATCTCAACTAAGCAAACTTCTTCGCCTGCACTCAAACAATCAACAATTTCTTCACTTTCAATTATTTTTCCATTATGCACAACATCATTATCCTCTTCCACCTCTAAAACAACCTTATTTAAATTTTTAACCACGTTCTCCACATCTTCAACTTCACCCAAAACCATTTTTTTCTCATTAAGCTCATCAACAACATCCTCTTCATGGTCTTGAGTAATCTCACTATCAAAGCCTATATCTATATGACCATTTTCAGGTTCACAAATTATTTATTCCATGATAACTTTCTCCTTCTTTCTCTTTGCTTTGCTCTCCTCCATTCTAATTCGTGGTTCGAAATATTGTCTAACCAACCATTCAAAATTATTAAGGTCTTGCCTTAACAAATTTATATCTTCCTTAAACGCATTCCTTTCATCTTGATGTAAATGTCGTTTGGACTTGTGATTAGACATCCTCACATTCACTCGTGTTTCACTCAAAATTTGGCTTTTATCCTCTTAATGTCCTCTCACTCTCTTGCCTTTTTCCTCTCAAGCTTGCAACTTCAAAATTGCACTTCAGAATTTAAATCACGAATCAAAAACTTGAGCACGTTTAAGAAAACAAGGAAATAATAACTAACAACAAAAGATAGCTCAAAAACTAGAAAAGAAGACTCTAGACACAATGGAGGTGATACACGGACAAGAGTGGTGTACCACTTGATGATAAGTAAATTAGAGTATTGGACAAGCAACGATACTCTAACAATGTAAATGGAACAAAAACCAGCTTAAAACAAAGAAATAAGCAACAAGAATCAAGGAAAATGACAATATGAATAAAATGGTTGAATTTGATTCACTACAAAGTAAACCAAATTTAGAACCTAGTTGTTCTACCCAACAAAGGAAAGAGATCAACAAGAATACCAAATTAAACTAAATAAAGTATAAAACATGCAAAACAAATCAATTTAGAGCCAATTTATTCACTATGCCGAACGATGTAACAAGCTTGATTAGTGTGTCAGGTTGTGTGCAAAACGATGGCAAAAAGATGGCAAAGTGATAGCAAAATGATGGCAAAATTTTCCAAAAATGATAGCACAAATGGTGGAAAAAGTTTCCAAAAAATGGTTACACAAATGATGGAAAAGTTGCCAAAAATGGTTGCACAAATGAATAGCAAATGATAAAAATGATTGGCACAAAAGGATAATAAATGGATAGCACAAATATTTGCCAAGTAGAAATTCTTGTCTAACTAGGATTAGGATTGTAATTCCAATTTAGATATGGACTAGGATTTTTTTGAAAGCCTAAACCCACAGCAATAAGGATTAATTTTCCTACCTTTTAAAGGATTCCCAAATGTGTTTGGAAAAGGTGTAAAAGTGCCCCTCCCAATCCTAAAGCAAAAAGGATTAGTTTATCCCGCTTATGAAAGGATTAAGAATTTCTATATAAACTACCCATGCTCAATTGCTCTTTAATTTCTTTTCTTCGTCTATTTTTCTTTTCTTTCACGTGTTTTCTCTATTCTTTCTTTCTTTTTTTTTTTGATGAACAGTAACGTGAACAGTGCGATGAACAGTGCAACTCATTCTTCTTAATCAATAGAGAATCAACTGTAACTTGCGAATCTTCCATCTCAACTAAGCAAACTTCTTCACCTGCACTCAAACAATCAACAATTTCTTCACTTTCAATTATTTTTCCGTTATGCACAACATCATTATCCTCTTCCACCTCTAAAACAACCTTATTTAAATTTTTAACCACGTTCTCCACATCTTCAACTTCACCCAAAACCTTTTTTTTCTCATTAAGCTCATCAACAACATCCTCTTCATGGTCTTGAGTAATCTCACTATCAAAGCCTATATCTATATGACCCTTTTCAGGTTCACAAATTATTTCTTCCATGATAACTTTCTCCTTCTTTCTCTTTGCTTTGCTCTCCTCCATTCTAATTCGTGGTTCGAAATATTGTCTAACCAACCATTCAAAATTATTAAGGTCTTGCCTTAACAAATTTATATCTTCCTTAAACGCATTCCTTTCATCTTGATGTAAATGTCGTTTGGACTTGTGATTAGACATCCTCACATTCACTCGTGTTTCACTCAAAATTTGGCTTTTATCCTCTTAATGTCCTCTCACTCGCTTGCCTTTTTCCTCTCAAGCTTGCAACTTCAAAATTGCACTTCAGAATTTAAATCACGAATCAAAAACTTGAGCACGTTTAAGAAAACAAGGAAATAATAACTAACAACAAAAGATAGCTCAAAAACTAGAAAAGAAGACTCTAGACACAATGGAGGTGATACACGGACAAGAGTGGTGTACCACTTGATGATAAGTAAATTAGAGTATTGGACAAGCAACGATACTCTAACAATGTAAATGGAACAAAAACCAGCTTAAAACAAAGAAATAAGCAACAAGAATCAAGGAAAATGACAATATGAATAAAATGGTTGAATTTGATTCACTACAAAGTAAACCAAATTTAGAACCTAGTTGTTCTACCCAACAAAGGAAAGAGATCAACAAGAATACCAAATTAAACTAAATAAAGTATAAAACATGCAAAACAAATCAATTTAGAGCCAATTTATTCACTATGCCGAACGATGTAACAAGCTTGATTAGTGTGTCAGGTTGTGTGCAAAACGATGGCAAAAAGATGGCAAAGTGATAGCAAAATGATGGCAAAATTTTCCAAAAATGATAGCACAAATGGTGGAAAAAGTTTCCAAAAAATGGTTACACAAATGATGGAAAAGTTGCCAAAAATGGTTGCACAAATGAATAGCAAATGATAAAAATGATTGGCACAAATGGATAATAAATGGATAGCACAAATATTTGCCAAGTAGAAATTCTTGTCTAACTAGGATTAGGATTGTAATTCCAATTTAGATATGGACTAGGATTTTTTTGAAAGCCTAAACCCACAGCAATAAGGATTAATTTTCCTACCTTTTAAAGGATTCCCAAATGTGTTTGGAAAAGGTGTAAAAGTGCCCCTCCCAATCCTAAAGCAAAAAGGATTAGTTTATCCCGCTTATGAAAGGATTAAGAATTTCTATATAAACTACCCATGCTCAATTGCTCTTTAATTTCTTTTCTTCGTCTATTTTTCTTTTCTTTCACGTGTTTTCTCTATTCTTTCTTTCTTTTTTTTTTTTGATGAACAGTAACGTGAACAGTGCGATGAACAGTGCAACTCATTCTTCTTAATCAATAGAGAATCAACTGTAACTTGCGAATCTTCCATCTCAACTAAGCAAACTTCTTCACCTGCACTCAAACAATCAACAATTTCTTCACTTTCAATTATTTTTCCGTTATGCACAACATCATTATCCTCTTCCACCTCTAAAACAACCTTATTTAAATTTTTAACCACGTTCTCCACATCTTCAACTTCACCCAAAACCTTTTTTTTCTCATTAAGCTCATCAACAACATCCTCTTCATGGTCTTGAGTAATCTCACTATCAAAGCCTATATCTATATGACCCTTTTCAGGTTCACAAATTATTTCTTCCATGATAACTTTCTCCTTCTTTCTCTTTGCTTTGCTCTCCTCCATTCTAATTCGTGGTTCGAAATATTGTCTAACCAACCATTCAAAATTATTAAGGTCTTGCCTTAACAAATTTATATCTTCCTTAAACGCATTCCTTTCATCTTGATGTAAATGTCGTTTGGACTTGTGATTAGACATCCTCACATTCACTCGTGTTTCACTCAAAATTTGGCTTTTATCCTCTTAATGTCCTCTCACTCGCTTGCCTTTTTCCTCTCAAGCTTGCAACTTCAAAATTGCACTTCAGAATTTAAATCACGAATCAAAAACTTGAGCACGTTTAAGAAAACAAGGAAATAATAACTAACAACAAAAGATAGCTCAAAAACTAGAAAAGAAGACTCTAGACACAATGGAGGTGATACACGGACAAGAGTGGTGTACCACTTGATGATAAGTAAATTAGAGTATTGGACAAGCAACGATACTCTAACAATGTAAATGGAACAAAAACCAGCTTAAAACAAAGAAATAAGCAACAAGAATCAAGGAAAATGACAATATGAATAAAATGGTTGAATTTGATTCACTACAAAGTAAACCAAATTTAGAACCTAGTTGTTCTACCCAACAAAGGAAAGAGATCAACAAGAATACCAAATTAAACTAAATAAAGTATAAAACATGCAAAACAAATCAATTTAGAGCCAATTTATTCACTATGCCGAACGATGTAACAAGCTTGATTAGTGTGTCAGGTTGTGTGCAAAACGATGGCAAAAAGATGGCAAAGTGATAGCAAAATGATGGCAAAAGTTTCCAAAAATGATAGCACAAATGGTGGAAAAAGTTTCCAAAAAATGGTTACACAAATGATGGAAAAGTTGCCAAAAATGGTTGCACAAATGAATAGCAAATGATAAAAATGATTGGCACAAATGGATAATAAATGGATAGCACAAATATTTGCCAAGTAGAAATTCTTGTCTAACTAGGATTAGGATTGTAATTCCAATTTAGATATGGACTAGGATTTTTTTGAAAGCCTAAACCCACAGCAATAAGGATTAATTTTCCTACCTTTTAAAGGATTCCCAAATGTGTTTGGAAAAGGTGTAAAAGTGCCCCTCCCAATCCTAAAGCAAAAAGGATTAGTTTTTCCCACTTATGAAAGGATTAAGAATTTCTATATAAACTACCCATGCTCAATTGCTCTTTAATTTCTTTTCTTCGTCTATTTTTCTTCTCTTTCACGTGTTTTCTCTATTCTTTCTTTCTTTTTTTTTGATGAACAGTAACGTGAACAGTGCGATGAACAGTGCAACTCATTCTTCTTAATCAATAGAGAATCAACTGTAACTTGCGAATCTGCCATCTCAACTAAGCAAACTTCTTCACCTGCACTCAAACAATCAACAATTTCTTCACTTTCAATTATTTTTCCATTATGCACAACATCATTATCCTCTTCCACCTCTAAAACAACCTTATTTAAATTTTTAACCACGTTCTCCACATCTTCAACTTCACCCAAAACCTTTTTTTTCTCATTAAGCTCATCAACAACATCCTCTTCATGGTCTTGAGTAATCTCACTATCAAAGCCTATATCTATATGACCCTTTTCAGGTTCACAAATTATTTCTTCCATGATAACTTTCTCCTTCTTTCTCTTTGCTTTGCTCTCCTCCATTCTAATTCGTGGTTCGAAATATTGTCTAACCAACCATTCAAAATTATTAAGGTCTTGCCTTAACAAATTTATATCTTCCTTAAACGCATTCCTTTCATCTTGATGTAAATGTCGTTTGGACTTGTGATTAGACATCCTCACATTCACTCGTGTTTCACTCAAAATTTGGCTTTTATCCTCTTAATGTCCTCTCACTCTCTTGCCTTTTTCCTCTCAAGCTTGCAACTTCAAAATTGCACTTCAGAATTTAAATCACGAATCAAAAACTTGAGCACGTTTAAGAAAACAAGGAAATAATAACTAACAACAAAAGATAGCTCAAAAACTAGAAAAGAAGACTCTAGACACAATGGAGGTGATACACGGACAAGAGTGGTGTACCACTTGATGATAAGTAAATTAGAGTATTGGACAAGCAACGATACTCTAACAATGTAAATGGAACAAAAACCAGCTTAAAACAAAGAAATAAGCAACAAGAATCAAGGAAAATGACAATATGAATAAAATGGTTGAATTTGATTCACTACAAAGTAAACCAAATTTAGAACCTAGTTGTTCTACCCAACAAAGGAAAGAGATCAACAAGAATACCAAATTAAACTAAATAAAGTATAAAACATGCAAAACAAATCAATTTAGAGCCAATTTATTCACTATGCCGAACGATGTAACAAGCTTGATTAGTGTGTCAGGTTGTGTGCAAAACGATGGCAAAAAGATGGCAAAGTGATAGCAAAATGATGGCAAAAGTTTCCAAAAATGATAGCACAAATGGTGGAAAAAGTTTCCAAAAAATGGTTACACAAATGATGGAAAAGTTGCCAAAAATGGTTGCACAAATGAATAGCAAATGATAAAAATGATTGGCACAAATGGATAATAAATGGATAGCACAAATATTTGCCAAGTAGAAATTCTTGTCTAACTAGGATTAGGATTGTAATTCCAATTTAGATATGGACTAGGATTTTTTTGAAAGCCTAAACCCACAGCAATAAGGATTAATTTTCCTACCTTTTAAAGGATTCCCAAATGTGTTTGGAAAAGGTGTAAAAGTGCCCCTCCCAATCCTAAAGCAAAAAGGATTAGTTTTTCCCACTTATGAAAGGATTAAGAATTTCTATATAAACTACCCATGCTCAATTGCTCTTTAATTTCTTTTCTTCGTCTATTTTTCTTCTCTTTCACGTGTTTTCTCTATTCTTTCTTTCTTTTTTTTTTGATGAACAGTAACGTGAACAGTGCGATGAACAGTGCAACTCATTCTTCTTAATCAATAGAGAATCAACTGTAACTTGCGAATCTTCCATCTCAACTAAGCAAACTTCTTCACCTGCACTCAAACAATCAACAATTTCTTCACTTTCAATTATTTTTCCATTATGCACAACATCATTATCCTCTTCCACCTCTAAAACAACCTTATTTAAAATTTTAACCACGTTCTCCACATCTTCAACTTCACCCAAAACCTTTTTTTTCTCATTAAGCTCATCAACAACATCCTCTTCATGGTCTTGAGTAATCTCACTATCAAAGCCTATATCTATATGACCCTTTTCAGGTTCACAAATTATTTCTTCCATGATAACTTTCTCCTTCTTTCTCTTTGCTTTGCTCTCCTCCATTCTAATTCGTGGTTCGAAATATTGTCTAACCAACCATTCAAAATTATTAAGGTCTTGCCTTAACAAATTTATATCTTCCTTAAACGCATTCCTTTCATCTTGATGTAAATGTCGTTTGGACTTGTGATTAGACATCCTCACATTCACTCGTGTTTCACTCAAAATTTGGCTTTTATCCTCTTAATGTCCTCTCACTCTCTTGCCTTTTTCCTCTCAAGCTTGCAACTTCAAAATTGCACTTCAGAATTTAAATCACGAATCAAAAACTTGAGCACGTTTAAGAAAACAAGGAAATAATAACTAACAACAAAAGATAGCTCAAAAACTAGAAAAGAAGACTCTAGACACAATGGAGGTGATACACGGACAAGAGTGGTGTACTACTTGATGATAAGTAAATTAGAGTATTGGACAAGCAACGATACTCTAACAATGTAAATGGAACAAAAACCAGCTTAAAACAAAGAAATAAGCAACAAGAATCAAGGAAAATGACAATATGAATAAAATGGATGAATTTGATTCACTACAAAGTAAACCAAATTTAGAACCTAGTTGTTCTACCCAACAAAGGAAAGAGATCAACAAGAATACCAAATTAAACTAAATAAAGTATAAAACATGCAAAACAAATCAATTTAGAGCCAATTTATTCACTATGCCGAACGATGTAACAAGCTTGATTAGTGTGTCAGGTTGTGTGCAAAACGATGGCAAAAAGATGGCAAAAGTTTCCAAAAATGGTAGCACAAATGGTGGAAAAAGTTTCCAAAAGATGGTTATACAAATGATGGAAAAGTTGCCAAAAATGGTTGCACAAATGAATAGCAAATGATAAAAATGATTGGCACAAATGGATAATAAATGGATAGCACAAATATTTGCCAAGTAGAAATTCTTGTCTAACTAGGATTAGGATTGTAATTCCAATTTAGATATGGACTAGGATTTTTTTGAAAGCCTAAACCCACAGCAATAAGGATTAATTTTCCTACCTTTTAAAGGATTCCCAAATGTGTTTGGAAAAGGTGTAAAAGTGCCCCTCCCAATCCTAAAGCAAAAAGGATTAGTTTTTCCCACTTATGAAAGGATTAAGAATTTCTATATAAACTACCCATGCTCAATTGCTCTTTAATTTCTTTTCTTCGTCTATTTTTCTTCTCTTTCACGTGTTTTCTCTCTTCTTTCTTTTTTTTTGATGAACAGTAACGTGAACAGTGCGATGAACAGTACCGTGAGCAGTGCAATGAACAGTACACGATTTTTTTTCTTTTTTTCTTTCTTTTTTTTAATGAATCAACACACAAGCTAAGGAAGAGAAAAGGCTAAATTTAACACACAAATCAAAACTTATCGCTACCTAACGGCATAAACATAAAGAAATCAAAGAAAAAAAAACACAAACCTAACACTAAGATAAATAGGAATTTACCTTACTTTTGGCTCTGATACCAAATGATGCGGAACCCCAAGGTTAAAGAACCCGAAACCCCTTAAACATACGCTTTGATTTCAAAAGACAAAGAAGACAAACACCCTCCCTATTGAACCCCCAAACAACACGTGAATGGAAACGCAAATAATTGGGATAAGAAAATAAGAAAACGCCACAATCAAAATGATTGATAAGTAATCGTAATTCTTGATGCAATAGAAAAGAAAGCAAGTAATCTCACAATCTCTCTAAAGAATTTCGGCTAAGCCAAGAGAAAACTCTCAAAAGTTTATAATTTGATTCAATGATTATTCTCCTGTTACAACTCATAACAAGCTATTTATACTAAAACCCTAACACTTTACTTCTTAAACAAGCCAAATAACCTCTTTAGGAATTCTAAAGACTCTTTACTTCTTAAACAAATCTAATAACCTCTTTAAGAAGTAATAAATCACCCTTAGAAGCTAAAACAACCCCTAAAAAGGCCTTAAACAAGGTGTGGCCGAATTTCATAAGACAAAACAAGCCCATTCTCCTACTTAAAGAATTAAAACGAAACTAAAATGATGGGCCTTAATGAAGGTGGCGTGTAGCCCACTTAAATAAGGCCTTATTTGTTCAATAAACCAACTAAACATAATGAATTAAAAGCCCTAACTGAAAACTAAACAAATCAGCCCCTTAAACCCATTAAGATACAACTTTAAATGAGTCATGTGAATTATAAATAAAGCACATGACTTGTACAATTAAAGCCCAAAGTTGCATAAGCCCTTTATGACTCAAGTTGGCCCAATTCTTCATTTGCTTCCAAAAGGATGAGTACTTTATGCTTGTGATGCTGATTGACGAAATCATCATGACTTGCCCTCTCCATGGTCGTATCAGGAACTCCCCATGCGTGGCCGTACATTGGTCAGGAACTTCCCATGCATGGCCGTGTATGGGCGAAGAACAAAAGATGCGTGGCCATGGGGAGGAAACACACTGGAATCACGCGGCCACTCAATGGAATTTCTGGGACTTCACGTGGCTGTGCATGGATTTCCTAAAGAACTTATGTGGCCACTGAAAGACAGGAAGAAATGCGTGGCTGTGCTCTGCTAGAGGGAGAATCACACGTGGCCGTGCATCAAGCATCGGCCACCAAAATGCTAAAAGCCTGTGTTATGTCGATCTGCTGCTTAAATTCAATATTCTTCCCTCACCTTTCTTAACTGTATTCATTTGACCTTAAAACCCTTCCCACACATCTAAATCCCTAAGATTTAGTCTATATCTTCATAAAAAGAATCCACATAGGAAGGAAGTGAAGATTCTCAACAATCATATGAATAGTAAACATAATTCCCGTACCTTTTATTCAAGCTTCATCTCTTTCAACACCGATTGACCCATTCTTGAGATTATCCTTCCCTCTCACACAAGAAGATAACAATCATAAACCCTTTAACCCTAAATCCAAAAGTGAAACACAAAGCACAAAAAAAGAAAGCAGGAGGGAAACATCACCTTTGATGCTAGCTCACAAACCCTAGCTTATCTCCAACCTGCAATCAACAAAGCAAAGGAAAGAGAGAGAGAGAGAGAGAGAGAAAGAAAGAAAGAAAGGGAGAGATCTCCCTTGCCTTTGCCAATTTCCACCTCTCAAAACTCCAAGAGTTCCTTTTCCAAGAATCTAAAGTAAAGGAGTTAGTGGGGGTAAATATCTCCCTAGGGAAATTACCACTACACCCTGACACAAATGAACCCCCATTATTTCAATTTCTTCCAACTTAACCCCAAGACTTTCTAATTCACTTCAATTGTATCCTTTTCTCAAATTTTAATTTAATTTAACTCATATACTTACATGTTAAAATTACCAAAATACCCCTCTTATGACTTAACCTTGATAATTACAAAATAATCACACTTTGCCTAAATTAACAATAGTCCTTATTAATTAGCAATAATACTCTTAGGGTCATGATTGGGTCCTTACAGAACAACTGCACGAGTCATGAAGTTTGCTCCCTTTTACGAGTAGTGACACTCCTCATGACTCGTGACACTTCCCTACTTGACCCAAACATGATTTTTAAGCCCTATAGTGTCACCAAAGCTAGTCTAAAACCTTTTTAAGTAACTTTAAAGCATTTTAAGCTTAAAATAAGGATAAGTTGCAACATTACATGATTAAATGAAACATTACATGAGAATAAAGTTAGAAAATAAATACTAATGTTAGAATATATGAAAATGATTACTTGTATTTGATGGTATTATTATAATAATACACATGTGATTAGGCTTTACCCAAAAATATTGCACATTAATATTCCTCTACAATGATATGAGAACACTATGATATAACCTAGAGATAATAAGAGTATAGTCACAAGGTTTTATGTCCAAGTTAAAAGAAATGGGACATTATAATTTATGTTAAATTATGAAACCCTAGAAGTTTAATTACACTCAAAGTCACAAAAAGAATTAATGATTAGTAGTAATGTGTAATAACATGCTCAGTTGTTTGCTCATGCCTATAACACATTATGATTAAGACATGAGTATCCGAAGTGTGCTAACGACTAAGATGAAATAACCTCACATAATCTACCTGGGTATAAAATACAAGTTAGAGGATTGAAATATTTATATGATTATGTTAAAGTATATAACTTGTTGTCTATAATCTGATAGACCATTGAAGTGAATCAAGGGACTAAATATGAACAAGTGTTAACCTTTAACATTGTAAGAGAACCTACGCATATTAATACTATATGGATCATAATGCATGAGTTTTGCTTTAAATAACTATATTTTGAAGTGAGTTATGATAATATGGGAGTGCTGCTCGTGGCAAATTGTAACAAGGTACGTCATTGAGATTATCAATGAATTATGTAATTTAATGTTGTATAATTGATGCTACCATGCTATGATGAGTAGTTTAACTCATTATGTGATTAGATATGAGTACTTATCGGGTGTGTACTGCTACAATTCAAGTTGACTTTATACACACACATATATATATGGACATGCATGTAATACTATGAATGTTTTTAGTTACAAGAATTATACTTCCATAATCACCTCATTGGCTTCATGTATAATATCGAGTATGATGAGATGGATCGATGAAAGTAATATTCTATTGTGTGTGCATTATCATGTAATCCACTACAATATGTTTGAATAATGTTAATGCAACTATATGATCATATGATAGCACCCATATACTGGAGCTTATAGCTCAATATGTAATTATGATTAGAATGATATGCATTCTTTTCTGAAATGAGGCTTTCAGCCAAGTGATGTACTAAGTAAAGAATATTGTGATAAATCAAAGATGTTCTTAATGTGGTTAAGCCTACGAGTCTTAGTTCAGTTGTGGATTAGATAGGCATGCCTAAAGGGATATAGTTGCAGCTGCCATAGTTGACCCCGTTTGGGTCTTGTTCCTTAATGGAACCATCGTTTGGCCCTTTTGGATCCATAGTTTGTTCCTTGCTGGAACCATTGTTTGACCCTATTTGGGTCCATTATTTGATATCTTCGGATATTCATAGTTTGATAACCTTCGGGTATCCACTGCTCCCGTTATCCACCATTTGAATAGTGCTTTGGCAGGTTATTCAAGATAATAAAAGTACACAAGATAAAGTAAAACATGCATTAATTGCTCCACTTATGTAATGTAAGCATGATGACTGACATATTGTTTTGATTGTCTTAAATTCCTCTCGACTATAAACTATTTTTATGAAATGAAATGTCATGCTTTGAAATACATGATTGAGATGTCTCACATCAATTAAGGAAGGTTCTTGTATGAGTGCCGATGTGAGTTGATTCCACCGATGGGATTCCACATAGAATATATGGACCTTAAAGCGTACAATATTGTACTAGAAGTTATATAGACTATAACATGTGCACTAAGTTTCATGTACGGTGTTTATGAAATTCATACATGTGGCATCGAGACTGTTTTATAATCATGATATGTAATGCTTATTCTTTGTGATCACCTGTAACTCCGCCAGTTTGTTTATTTATATATATAAATGCTCACAAACATGTAGGCATAATTATAACATTCATTTAACCAAGTGCAATGCATGACATAGAATGATGATTGTAAGAGAATTAGGTTACCATTCTAAGATAAATGAAGGATGTAAAGTTTGTGAATCTAACATGAGAATTGTACGATATATGTGAAGTAATTATGCCTACCGGGACTACTTGAAGATGCTATATGATTTAAGTACATCCTTATATTATGAATTAATGTTGAATGCCTATCTTAGGTGAACTATGTGATTTAATGCAGTAAATGGAAATCTTGTACCAGTAATAACTATGATGTCTAGCCTCTTGATTAAGAGGATTATAAGATGCATGATTTATACTAAGGGAAAAAAAAGAAAAAAAAGGTAAGATGATGGCGATAGTGATGAATGGCTAAGCTTTTAGGAAATGAGATGAATTTCATAATGCGTTAATTTATTGTAAACAAGATATCCATTAGTAAGGTTGAAGAGTCTCCTTAGAATTTTACGTATGAAATAAAAAATATAATAGACTCATAAGTTATCCTGTGTGATTGTCAAAGTTTTATACATGAAATGTGTTGAATTGTGAAAAGAGGATATATATATATATATATATAGCTTTGTTCCCACTAAGCTTTATAGCTTATCCATGTAGGTTCAAGTTAAGCTCTACAGGATCGGGTAGGATACAATTGTCTTGAGGATTTCAGGATTCATGAAGGCCATTTATGTTGTGATTATTTATCTATAAGCTTGATTATCTTATTATGGCATGTAATTATGGCCTGTCTTATTATTAGTAGTATTATTTCTGCCCGATCTCTATATTAGGTATGATGGTAATTGATGATGATTGATGATTATCCATGGTTAGTGGATTAGGGTGTTACAGATAGTGGTATCAGAGCCCAAGTTTAGTCTTTTCTGGGCAATAAGGAATTATGGAATTATTCTGGAAGATTAAGATGATATTGGTTTAGACCATGGTGTTATTGTTATTGGCATACATTTTTATTATTATGTTAGGTGTTTGACCTATGATTGATATATATTTGACCATTAGCAAGATTTTGGTAGAGATTGTGAGGTGATATCTGAGGAATTGTCAATATCTCTCGCCTCCTGGTATTGGAAATGCTTAAATGCCTTAATCTTTTATGATTAAGATGATGGAATATAACATGGCATTTCTATGATGATCATGCAGCGGAAAAATAATAAAATCGATCATACATGCCACTCAATCCATAAACGAGAATCGAAAACATGCAATTTTAGGGTTTTTAAAACTTACAACTTTAGATGTACTTCAAGATTTGATTTTGATGATGACCAGCAGCTAAGAATGACTTATTGCCTTAGATCTTCACCACCAATGCCAAAGGAACAGCCTTTACGCCACTCCTCTCTATGTTCATACACACAATTGCAAAGATAGCTTAAAACCGAGAGTGCTAGCTCTATGTATGTGTATTCGGTAATGGGAATAGATTGAAACCATAAGATTTGATCTTGTTCTTCTTTTAGGTTACTATTGCTGCCCAAGAACACAAGATAATAAGGAAGAATCCTTTCTCCTTGTGAAAATCGGCCAAGAGTGTGAGAGAGAGAGTTTCACGCCTTAAGGTTTTTCTTTTGTTTACTAATCTCTCATTTTATTTTTGGCAAGTCTTTTATCCGAATTTTACTACCTCAAGATAGTTAATTCAGCCTCAATTACTTCCTAAAATCAAGTGAATTATATTAATTCAAACTCTTTTGAATTTTAAATTCAAATTAATTTGAAATATACATAAGACATTTAATCAAAATAAATCACTTAATTTAGAAATAAGCATGTGCCGAAATTCCCTTGTTTTTTTATCTTAGAATTTTGGTTACTTCATCTCCTTTTTAAGTGTTTTAATTCGACTTAAATGTCATTAGGATTAATACTCAATTAACTTAATTAACCCAAGATAATTAATTAATTGAAATTAATCCTATTGGGCTGAATCTCTCTCCAATGGACCAATGTCCATTTAGCAATTTTAATACCCATTACATACATTAATTTGACTTTAATTAAAAGCCCAAATTAATGCCCAATACTTTATTTAAATATTTTAAGCCCAATGCTTTATGTGCGATCCTATAGGTCCATTTAATATTGGCAATGAATTAATATCAAAGGCTATATATATTCTCTAGGAAGATATTATAGCATTCCAAATTAAATGAAAATGCAAATGGCATTTAGTGACCTAATGCAATTTTGCATAGTCCCTTACCCATAAATATCAGAATTAATATAAGGCATGAATCTAGTCATCCTTATAAATATTAATTCCTTTCTTGATATTCTAGTGACACTGAACTCTCAGATAAATAATGATTACTCATTATTTCATCTTGGTATGGCCATACACTTGTCAGTTCACTAATCAAGTGGCCGATGATATTTTCTCTCTTATTGAGAGTGGTAATCCCTTCACTTCTCTCATGCTCTCTAACATGAATCAATGCATACCCAAGCATACCCATACTTTCACTCTGTTACAAGCACGTTAGGTGTATGTCAAAGTACACAATAATTCATAAAGAGTTTTATAGAGATTTTAGGTCTAAGAACTCCGATACAAAACTTGCATATGAGAAACAATTATGACTTGTACCATGTAGTGTTCTCATGAATGGATGGAATCCAAATACCATGTTCTAAACATGTATCTATGATCTCTGATTGACACTCTTGTCCTTATGATCCGTAAGACAGAACTCAACTTATCAAAGAGAGCATACTAGCCTTAATTCATTTGTTATTCCCATAACAATGACTAACTAGGGATATTTAGAATGAAGTCTCATTGTTTCAAGGTCTTACAACCATGTGCCTCACATATGATAAATTAAACTGAAACAACATTCTTGGATAGTTCTATCAATTGATATGCACAGGAATACAATGGATAAAACAAATGCCTCATTTATTAACTGAAGTGTTTTATTACAATGCATTGGAGCTAGGGCTTACACTAACATAAGGTATAACTTAAGATTGATTATAAGTATGTCTAGATTATTTATTAAGATGTTTAAGGAAAAGTTCATATGACTAGAAGAGAACTTGATCTTTGGCATAGATGATGATGCAAGATGTTAAGATTATTAAGATACTCAGGATAATAAATACAATGAGCATAAGAGTATATGGTATCAGAGACAGATACATATGATTATAGATAATGAGTTCATTATGCATATAGAGAATGCTTAGACAGATACATATGATTATAGATGTTGAGTTTATTGTGCATATAGAGAATGCTTAGATAGATACATATGATTATAGATGATGAGTTTATTATACATATAGAGAATGCTTATGGTTATAGTTACTTTTAGCTAAAGCATAGTTAAGAATTGCTAGCAATAGAGATAAAGATTACTGACCGGTGTCTAGCAAGTGTACTAGATCGGCTTAGTAATATAGGGAAATAAAATTATGACCCAAAATATCGAACCCAAGGGAAACTTGTGCTTGTGTGTGCTATTTCAATTTCAAAACCAATTTTTGTGTGTAAAGAAAGAAGAGAAATCCCAAATTTGTGATGTTTTGAAGAATAAAAACTAAAACAATAATTTAAATCCAAAATAAAACAATTAAAAGAGTTAAACTAAAGAAGAGATCTATTGAAAACAAGTAATTTGAACGAGGTAAAATCAATGTTAAAAACAACTTTCACTAAAGGACTATCCACCTTAACCGATATTGCTATGACTTAATTAAAAGAAAGCATACAAGTGATTATGGAGAATTCAGTTTAATAAACCCAGATAACTTTATTCAAGATTATCATTCCAAGCATTAAAACTCTCTTATTCAGAACAGTTCAATACTTAGCATAAAGAACTGAATTAAGTATCCTAGATGTCTATTAAAGCCTTTCTCAAGAGATTTAACTTTCACCTATTCTTGGTTACACCTTTCTTAATCTTAACTTACTCAAATTAACACATAAATATAGCTTATTCAGATTATAACCATGCATTAATCCAACTAAATTAACCTAAGAGCATGCAAGTTATTCATCAACTTAAACCAATTAATTAACCAACTCTTAATCAAGTTAATAATCAACTTAAAGTTTGAACAAAAACAAGACTACGTTTAAGAACCAAGAAATAATCAAACTTGTAATTGAATTGAAGCACAACTTAAGTCATGACAATATAAGTTAAGGATTCAAGTATCCTTTAGCAAAAGTCAAAAACTACTCACAAAACATTCTTAAAATTAAAACAACGTTTGAAGAAAAACAATGGAAAACAAAGAACGTAAAAACAACTAAGAAAACAAAGCTTAATTCTAATGATTGATGATAATTCTTCTGTGTTTTGGACTACTATTTATAGGCAGGAATTGTAGTAGACTCCTTGTTAAACTCCAGTCATAAAATAGGAATCAAATTCTGCTAAACAGGAAGCTCGAAAATCCTTCGCGATATGGGAAAGTTAGATCATGTGGCCACACCTTCAACATGCTTTCAATACACATGGGCACGGGTACTTTGGTTCTTCCTCCACACATGACCACTTGTAGTCCTTCACTGGGAATCCACGTGGTCACGTGGTCTTCAAAAATTCCTTCAATTGCTTTCACATGGCCAAGGTTCCTTCTTGCTTATTTCTTCTCTTCTCTTCACATGGCCACGGATTCTCCTGTTTTCTTCTTCACGTGGCCACGTTTGGATTTCTTCAATACTTTCACGTGGTCACGTGTCAAGGCTCTAGACTGCACGCTCGTTTTCTTGCCTAAATTTCTCATATTTGCGCTTCTAGCCCTAAACTTTGTCCTTTTTGCACTTTAAGCCCTTTTATATCAATTTAAACCTGAAAATCAAACAAAACACAGAATTAACCTCAAAAACATAAATATTACCAAATTAACTCTAATTTAACCTAAATAAAACCAAAACAACTAAATAATACAACTAAAAACATATCAAAAACTATATATATTTCACACTTATCAATTACCAGTTTTGAATTTTGAGGACAAAATTCATTTAAGGATGAGTGATTTGTAAGGACAAAATCATAACCCTAATCAGATTATTGTTAATTAATGAGGACCATCATTAATTAAGGCAAAATTAGATTATTTTGTAATTATTGAGGGTATGTCCCAAGAGGGGTATTTTGGTAATTTCAACATGTAAGTATATGAGTTAAGTTAAACTATAATTAAAGAAAATGATATAATTGAAGTGAATTAGAAAGTCTTGGGGTTAAGTTGGAAGAAATTGAAATAGTGATGATTTAATTGTGTATAAGGGTATAGTGGGAATTTCCCTTGGTGAGATATTTATCCCACTTAATAAATTAGGGTTTTGGGAGAGATGGAGATTGGCATCTCTCTCTCTCTCCATCTCTCTCACTCTATGGTCACGGTTTGGAAAAGGAGGCTAGGGTTTGTGAGTTAGCATGAAAGGTAATGTTTCTCCTTGAAGATCTCTTCTTTCTCTTCTTTTTATTTATGCTTTCTAGTGATGTGAGATTACAAGATAGTATTGTTGTCACCATATGTAAGGAATGGTGGAAGAAGCAGACAAATAAAGTGAAAAGAGAAGAAAGAAATCATGATGAAATGAGTTGGATTTGAAGCTTCAATAAGGTATGGGACTATTATGTAGATTTTATGTATAGGAGGATGGTTTTGATAGTTATAAATGGATCTATAGAAATTTATGGTTATGTTTTCTGGGTTTTAATCGGGAGTTTTTAAGGTGAGTTTTGGAAGAACCACTACAAGAAAAATGCTCTTTAAGGAGGGGAAATCCGATCGTTAAAAGTTAAAATCTGGTCGTTAAAACACTATAACGACCGTAAAAATCCGGTCGTTAAAAGCCCCGTCGTTAATAGTATAAACGACCCGATTGGTATCCGGTCGTTAAAGTTATTAACGACCAGAACAAATCCGGACGTTAAATATAAATTTTTAGCAACTGGATTTTCCTTCGCTAATTGTGTTCTGCTTTTAACGAAGGGAAGTACGATCGTTAAAAAGGCCCTTTTAACGGCCTATTTCTCCCTTCGTTAATTGTTTACCACTTTCAGCAAAGGGAAATCTAGTCATAAAAATTAACTTATAATGACCACAAGTTTCCTTCACAAATTGTTTATATCTTTTAACAAAAGGAAATTCGGTCGTTAATAATTACAAATGGTGACCGAATTTTCCATCGCTAAATGTACATCCGATAATTAATATAAATAATTTTATTTAAATATTTCACGTACACCTCATTCACACTCCAACACATACATACATATCCAAAAATATAATAAATACTCTTTTCATAAATTGCAAAAAACCAATTACAAAGAATAGCAATATTTCAAAATTGTTTAACATTCTATTTGTCATATATAAATTTGTTTAGAAAAATAGCCCATTTGATATGAGCACGACCAAGCACAATGTCAACAAGAAAGATGAACTAGCATTTCCTCAAGGACCAATAACAAGAGCAAGGTCAAAGAAGCTTAAAGAAGTCCTACAAGCATTCATGAAATCTTATGTGGAGAAGATGCAAGTTCAAGAAGAGAAAGAAGCTAAATTGGACTATGAAGACAAGTGTAGGCTGAATGGTGCAATGGGCCTTCAAGCTACTTTATTTAGTTTCTATTCTTTATGTAACATTTAATTAAGTATATTTGGGCAGCCTAGAACCTAGGAAAATGAATTGGGCTTTATTAGAATAGGTTTGCTTTATTTTGGGCTTATTTTACTGTTTTGGGTAGTTTAAGTGGGTAGGCTAAAGTTGGGCTTATCTCTTCTAAAGAGTTGGGCCAAAATAACTATTTGAGGCTTAGAATACCTAAGGGGGCCGAATTTTACATGGGAGAATTGAATTTTAATGGGTTTGGGTCAGATTTAGGTTTAGGCCTACATTGGTGAACTTAGGGTCCTAAATTTTAGGAATGGATTTTCCTTGATAAATACTTATTATTTTGGGATATTATTAAGTAGAGTTTGAGGGAGAAATAATAGCTTGACCATATCTTTAAAGGGCTGGCCGAAATTCACTTTTAGCCAACATTAAGTCTACATTCATTCATTCATTTTCTTAGGATAATAAACATATTTATCACTTTTTGTTAGGATTAATCTCAAATTGTATTTATCTTTATTTCTTCATGTACTTAGTCCATATTATGGCCAAATACATGTAGATAAAGGTTAGGAATTATCTTTGTTATTTATTTTATCTCTTAGAGTTAGTGTTTGATTTTAATTCATCTAGGGAGGGGTGGCTGCCTAGCCTATATAAAGGGCTGAATTCTTCATTTGTAAGACACTTGAATTTTGATTAATGAGAATTTTCTTTGGCTTGGCCGAATTTGTGAGAGTTAATTTAGTATTGATTCTTGCTATTGCATGAAGAATTAGACTTAGGCTATTTGCATGATTAATGTATGCTTGATTCTTCTTTTTCTTGTTTTCTAAATCAATCTATCATAAGCGTTTCCAATCAATCTTGTTTGGGGGTTCTTTAAATTGGGGGTTTATTATCTTATTTATGTTCAATATTCATGGTATGTTGGTATTCTAGTTTGGCATATAGGCTAGGGTTCCGCATCACCATTGCTATACCAACATCTATCTAGCTAGAATTTTCGAAAAAATGAATAATGAGCACCAAATCTTCGTTGTCCATTGATCGAAAAACCTGCAAACATAAATTTATAATTAATATTCATTTATAAATGCAGTAGATCAAATGGCTAAGAAAGTAAAAAATAATAATAAGTTTAATAATATATTAACAACATATTATCATATTGCAAATCAAACATGATGAAAATTTGTGTAGAAAGACTACAGGAAATACTTGTAAAATGCAATCACAATCATAAAAGAAGAAATTATTAATATTTCAAAGAACAATATATATGCTGCCATATACTTAAAAAATATTATAGAATTTATACTCTGGAACATATTTACTTACCTATTAAATGCTTCACTCAGTTTGGGATTCACTTGAAGATGGTGATGCAGGATGCATATTAGATTGTTTACAAAAAATTGCAGCTTCAAGTCGTGCGAATTTACTATCATAAGCTTCGATTTTTCTTTTCAATTCTAGATTTTCTTCTGTAACTTTCTCTAGCTTAGATGACAATGCCTCTTTCGATTAACTAGGCACTTTCAATTGTGTTGCAGTTACTCCACCCCCAAATCCAGGAACATGACCTTTTCGTTGAGGTCCAAAGACTTTTTTTGCTACTTCTATGTTGGAAAGAGAAGGTTCTGTTTCCACTAATTCTTGAATTTGAGTCTATAATTTGAAAATAATTTAAAATTTATCAACATATTGTATAAAAAGTAGCATAATGAAAATTAAATCAATCATACACACATATCTGTCATGAGTGATAGTTTTAACAAGCTTATTGTCCTTTTTGCAAGTCTCAAAGAACATGGTAGCCAAATTTGGTGGATTACCATCTTTGCCTCCCTTCAAAACAAGTATAAACATATCAAATGAAACTTTTTTTAATTAATGAATGATAAATTCTCTAATGATGTTTAATGAGGATAAATACTATTGATACATAATCTCTCTAAATGGCTTACTGCCTGTACGATGTGGCATATCCAACTTGGACCTATTAAGCATCATCAAGTCGATTATGAACAAGTTGCATCCATTAACGGAGATCAGATCTATTTCCTTTTGAGTGCCAATGCCGAGTCGTGAAATTTTTCATGAGCCGTGCATTCTTGTTCGACTCGTGAATTCTTTCATGAGTAATGCACTATTTACCCGAGGTTACTCGTGAAGTGCTATCCATCTTTGGCTACTTACTTGTGAATCCATTCAAGAGTTGTGCATTCTTGTCCGACTCGTGAATCCCTTCACGAGTTGTGAAAGTTGGCCTTCTTGCTTCACTCGTGAACTCCCTTTCTTTTCTTCACTCATGAGCTTGGCTACCGACCCATAAATTCCTTCACGAGTCGTGCACACTAATTTGAGTAATGAGCCTTGTGTGACTCGTGAACCTCACTTTAATCATGAGAAATTTAACACAGAGGTAGGAATTTAAGAGTTTCACGTGAAATAAGAAAATCTGCTTTAAGATTTAATAGACCTATCCGGACTATTTTTTCTTATAAGTTGAGCTAAAGAATAGAAAATTGAATGATTCTTTTGGGTTTGAAAATAGACTTCGATACCTATATTTCATATGAAGGAACCAAGTTCTAAATCTATCTCTAACTAGGCCATATTTCAGCTTGAACTCTAGAACAGTTTGCTGCCCAGTCAGTAGGAGCAAACCTCAGTGTTTTATAAATATCTAAAAATATAAAAATGATATTAAGTTGATTTTTGATGTTTTAGAAACTAGAAACATAGTGGAACAAGTTTGTAGAAGACCATTTTTGCTAAAATGCCTTTTGGTTTGTTAAAAATTGTTACAAGTTGAACTCAGAAAACTGCCTATGCTTGTTCATGACTCGTGACTCTAATCACAACTCGTGACATATGTTACTCGTGAAAAAGTGCACGAGTCATGAAGTTTGCTCCCTTTCATGGGTACTGACACCCCTTACGACTCGTGACACTTCCCTACTTGACCCGAACATGATTTTTAAGCCCTATAGTGTCACTAAAGCTGGTCTAAAACCTTTTTAAGTAACTTTAAAGTATTTTAAGCATAAAATAGGGATAAGTTGTGACACCATGATTAAATGAAACATTACATGAGAATAAAGTTAGTAAATAAATACTAATGTTAGAATATATGAAAATGACTACATGTATTTGATGGTATTATAATAATAATACACATGTGATTAGGCTTTGCCCAAAAATATTGCACATTGATATTCCTCTATAATGATATGAGAACCCTATGATATAACCTAGAGATAATAAGAGTACAGTCATAAGGTTGCATGTCCAAGATAAAACAAATGAGACATCATAATTTATGTTAAATTATGAAACCCTAAAAGTTTGATTACAATCAAAGTCACAAGAAGAATTAATGATTAGCAGTAATGTGTAATAACTTGCTCTGCTGTTTGCTCATGCCTATAACACATTATGATTAGCGCATGAGTATCCATAGTGTGCTAACGACTAAGAAGAAATAAGCTCACATAATCTACCTGGGTATAAAATACAAGTCAGAGGATCGAAATATTTATATGATTATGTTAAAGTATATAACTTGTTGTCTATAATCTGATAGACCATTGAAGTGAATCAAGGGACTAAATATGAACAAGTGTTAACCTTTAATGGTAAGAGAACCTATGCATATTAATGCTATATGGATCATAAATGCATGAGTATTGCTTTAAATAACTATATTTTGAAGTGAGTTATGATAATATGGGGGAGCTGCTCGTGGCAAATTGTAACAAGGTACGGCATTGAGGTTATCAATGAATTATGTAATTCAATGTTGTATAATTGATGCTATCATGCTATGATGAGTAGTTTAACTCATTATATGATTAGATATGAGTACTTATAGGGTATGTGCTGCTACAATTCAAGTTGACTTTATACGCACACATATTTATATAAATGGACATGCATGTAATACTATGAATGTTTTTAGTTGCAAGAACTATACTTCCATAATCGCCTCATTGGCTTCATGTATAATATCGAGTATGATGAGATGGATCGATGAAAGTAATATTCTATTGTGTGTGCATTATCATGTCATCCACTACAATATGTATGAATGATGTTAATGCAACTATGTGATCATAAGATAGCACCCATATATATACTGGAGCTTATAGCTCAATATTTAATTATGATTAGAATGATATGCATTCTTTTCTTAAATGAGGCTTTTCAGCCAAATGATGTACTAAGTAAAGAATATTGTGATAAATCAAAGATGTTCTTAAGGTGGTTAAGCCTACGGGTCTTAGTTCAGTTGTGGATTAGATAGGCATGCCTAAAGGGATATAGTTGCAGCTGCCATAGTTGACCCCGTTTGGGTCTTGTTCCTTAATGGAACCATCGTTCGGCCCTTTTGGGTCCACAGTTTGTTCCTTGCAGGAACCATTGTTTGACCCCGTTTGGGTCCATTATTTGATATCTTTGGATATCTATAGTTTGATAACCTTCGGGTATCCATTGCTCCCGTTATCCACCATTTGAACTAGTGCTTAGGCAGGCTATTAAAGATGATAAAAGTACACAAGATAAAGTAAAACATGCATTAATTGCTCCACTTATGTATTGTAAGCACGATGAATGACATATTGTTTTGATTTTCTTAAATTCCTCTCGACTATAAACAATTTTTATGAAATGAAAAGTCACGCTTCGAAATACATGATTGAGATGTCTCACATCAATTAAAAAAGGTTCCTGTATGAGTGCCGGTGTGAGTTGATTCCACCGATGGGATTCCATAGAGAATATATGGACCCTAAAGCGTACAATATTGTACTAGAAGTTATATAGACTATAACATGTGCACTAAGTTTCATGTACGGTGTTTATGAAATTCATACATGTGGCATCGAGACTATATTATAATCATGATATGTAATGCTTATTCTTTGTGATCACCTGCAACTCCGTCAGTCTATTTATTTATATATATAAATGCTCACACACATGTAGGCATAATGATAACATTCATTTAACCAAGTGCAATGCATGACATAAAATGATTATTGTAAGAGAATTAGGTTACCATGCTAAGATATTTGTAAAGTTTGTGAATCTAACATGAGAATTGTACGATATATGTGAAGTAATTATGCCTACCAGGACTACTTGTAGATGCTATATGATTTAAGTACGCCCTTCTATTATGAATTAATATTGAATGCCTATCTTAGGTGAACTATGTGATTTAATGCAGTAAATGGAAATCTTGTACCATTAATAACTATGATGTCTAGCCTCTTGATTAAAAGGATTATAAGATGCATGATTTATACTAAGGTTAGAAAAGAAAAAAAAGGTAAGATGATGGCGATAGTGATGAATGGCTAAGCTTTTAGGAAATGAGATGAATTTCATAACACATTAAATTATTGTAAACAGGATATCCATTAGTAAGGTCGATGAGTCTTCTGAGAATTTTACGTATGAAATAAAGAATATAATAGACTTATAAGTTATCTTGTGTGATTGTGAAAGTTTTATACTTGAAATGTGTTGAATTGTGAAAAGAGGATATATATATATAGGGAGAGTTTTGTTCCCACTAAGCTTTATAGCTTAGCACGGGTTTGTTTATTCGTGTAGATTTAATTTAAACTCAGAGGATCGGGTACGATACAGTTGTCTTGAGGATTTCAGGATTCATGAAAGCCATTTATGTTGTGATTATTTATCTATAAGCTTGATTATCTTATTATGGCATGTAATTATGGCATGTCTTATTATTAGTAGTAGTATTTCTACCTGATCTCTATATTAGGTATGATGGTGATTGATGATGATTGATGATTATCCATGGTTAGTGGATTAGGGTGTTACAGTTAGTTGTATCAGAGCCCAGGTTTAGTCTTTTCTGGGCAATAAGGAATTAAGGAACTATTATAGAAGATTAAGATGATATTGGTTTAGACCATGGTTTTATTGTTATTGGCATACATTTTGATTATTATGTTAGGTGCTTGACCTATGATTGATATATATTGGACCATTAGCAAGATTTTGGTAGAGATTGGGAGGTGATATCTGTGGAATTGTCAATATCTCTCGCCTCTTCGTATTGGAAGTGCTTAAATGCCTTAATGTTTTATGATTAATGTATAGCATAAGATTGATTACATGTATGTCTAGATTATTTATTAAGATGTTTGAGGAAAAGTTCATATGACTAGAAGAGAACTTGATCTTTGGCATAGATGATGATGTAAGATGTTAAGATTATTAAGATACTCAGGATAATAAATACAATGAGCATAAGAGTATCTAGTATCAGAGATAGATATGTATGATTATAGATGATGAGTTTATTATGCATATAGAGAATACTTAGACAGATACATATGATTATAAATGATGAGTTTATTATGCATATAGAGAATGCTTATGGTTATAGTTACTTTTAGCTAAAACATAGTTAAGAATTGCTAGCAATAGAGATAAAGATTACCAGTTTTAAATTTTGAGGACGAAATTCTTTTAAGGATGAGTGATTTGTAAGGACCCAATCATGACCCTAATCGAATTATTGTTAATTAATGAGGACCATCATTAATTAAGACAAAATTAGATTGTTTTCCAATTATTGAGGGTATGTCCCAAGAGGTGTATTTTGGTAATTTCAACATGTAAGTATATGAGTTAAGTTAAACTATAACTAAAGAAAATGATATAATTGAAGTGAATTAGGAAGTCTTGGGGTTAAGTTGGAAGAAATTGAAATAATGGGGATTTAATTGTGTATAAGGGTATAGTGGGAATTTCCCTTGGTGAGATATTTATCCCACTCAATAAATTAGGGTTTTGGAAGAGATGGAGATTGGCATCTCTCTCTCTCTCTCTCTCTCTATGGTCATGGTTTGGAGAAGGAGGCTAGGGTTTGTGAGTTAGCATGAAAGGTAATGTTTCTATTTGAAGATCTCTTCTTTCTCTTCTTTTTATTTATGCTTTCTAGTGATGAGAGATTACAAGATCCTATTGTTGTCACCATGTGTAAGGAATGGAGGAAGAAGCAGGCAAATCAAGTGTAAAGAGAAGAAAGAAATCATGAGTAAATGACTTGGATTTGAAGCTTCAATAAGGTATGGGACTATTATGTTGATTTTATGCATAGGAGGATGGTTTTGATAGTTGTAAATGGATCTATAGAAATTTAGGGTTATGTTTTTTGGGTTTTAATTTGGAGTTTTTAAGGTGAGTTTTGGAAGAACAGAGATCAGATCTATTTCCTTGTGAGTGCCAAAGCCGAGTCATGAAATTTTTCACGAGTTGTTCATTCTTGTTTGACTCGTGAATTCTTTCACGAGTCATGCACTATTTGCCCTAGGTTACTCGTGAATTGCTATCCATCTTTGGCTACTGACTCATGAATCCTTTAAGGAGTCATGCATTATTGTCCGACTTGTGAATCCCTTCACGAGTCGTGAAAGTTGGCCTTCTTGCTTCACTCATGAACTCCCTTTCTCTTCTTCACTCGTGAGCTTAGCTACCGACTCGTGAATTCCTTCACGAGCCGTGCATGCTGATCTGTGTCAAGAGCCTTGTGTGACTTGTGAACCTCACTTTTAATTGTGAGAAATTGAACACAGAGGTAGGAATTCAAGAGTTTCACGTGAAATAAGAAAATCTGCTTTAAG
The DNA here is from genome assembly GCA_037975025.1 of Excoecaria agallocha. Lineage (NCBI taxonomy): Eukaryota > Viridiplantae > Streptophyta > Magnoliopsida > Malpighiales > Euphorbiaceae > Excoecaria > Excoecaria agallocha. The sequence continues at coordinate 22,206,154 of CM075808.1, read as the reverse complement.
ATTCAATAGACCTATCTGGACTATTTTTCTTATAAGTTGAGCTAGAGAATAGAAATTGAATTATTTTTTTTGGGTTTGAAAATAGACTTTGATACCTATATTTCATATGAAGGAACCAAGTTCTAAATCTGTCTCTAACTAGGCCATATTTCAGCTTGAACTCTGGAATAGTTTATTGCCCAGTTACTAGGAGCAGACCTCAGTGTTTTCTAAATATCTGAAAATATAAAAATGATACTAAGTTGATTTTTGATGTTTTAGAAACTAGAAACATAGTGGAACAAGTTTACAGAGGACCATTTTTGCTAAAATGCCTTTTCTTATGTCAAAAATCATTTACGAGTTGAACTCAGAAAACTACCTATGATTGTTCACGACTCGTGACATATGTTACTCGTGAACAAGTGCACGAGTCATGAAGTTTGCTCCCTATCATGAGTAGTGACACCCCTCATGACTCGTGACACTACTCTACTTGACCCAAATAGGATATTTAAGCCTTATAGTGTCACCAGAGCTAGTCTAAAGCCCCTTTAAGTAACTTTAAAGCATTTTAAGCATAAAATAAGGATAAGTTGTGACACTAAACATGATTAAATGAAACATTACATGGGAATAAAGTTAGAAAATAAATACTAATGTTAGAATATATGAAAATGATTACTTGTATTTGATAGTATTATAATAATAATACACATGTGATTAGGCTTTGCCCAAAAATATTGCACATTGATATTCCTCTACAATGATATGAGAACACTATGATATAACCTAGAGATAATAAGAGTATAGTCACAAGGTTGCATGTCTAAGCTAAAAGAAATGGGACATCATAATTTATGTTAAATTATGAAACCCTAGAAGTTTGATTACACTCAAAGTCACAAGAAGAATTAATGATTAGCAGTAATGTGTAATAACTTGCTCTGCTGTTTGCTCATGCCTATAACACATTATGATTAGCACATGAGTATCCGTAGTGTGCTAACGACTAAGATGAAATAAGCTCACATAATCTACCTGGGTATAAAATACAAGTCAGAGGATTGAAATATTTATATGATTATGTTAAAGTATATAACTTGTTGTCTATAATCTGATAGACCATTGAAGTGAATCAAGGGACTAAATATGAACAAGTGTTAACCTTTAACATTCTAAAAGAACCTACGCATATTAAAACTATATTTATCATAAATGCATGAGTATTGCTTTAAATAACTATATTTTGAAGTGAGTTATGATAATATGGGAGAGCTGCTCACGGCAAATTGTAACAAGGTATCTCATTGAGATTATCAATGAATTATGTAATTCAATGTTGTATAATTGATGCTACCATTCTATGATGAGTAGTTTAACTCATTATGTGATTACATATCAGTACCTATAGGGTATGTGCTGCTACAATTTAAGTTGACTTTATACGCACACATATATATGGACATGCATGTAATACTATGAATATTTTTAGTTGCAAGAACTATACTTCCATAATCGCCTCATTGGCTTCATATATAATATCGAGTATGATGAGATGTATCGATGAAAGTAATATTCTATTGTGTGTGCATTATCATGTAATCCACTACAATATGTATGAATGATGTTAATGCAACTATGTGATCATATGATAGCACACATATATATACTGGAGCTTATAGCTCAATATGTAATTATAATTAAAATGATATGCATTCTTTTCTGAAATGAGGCTTTTAGCCAAATGATGTACTAAGTAAAGAATAATGTGATAAATCAAAAATGTTCTTAAAGTTGTTAAGCCTGTAGGTCTTAGTTCAGTTGTGGATTAGATAGGCATTCCTAAAGGGATATAGTTGCAGCTGCCATAGTTGACCCCGTTTGGGTCTTGTTCCTTAATGGAAGCATCGTTCGGCCCTTTTGGGTCCATAGTTTGCTCCTTGCTGGAACCATTGTTTGACCCCGTTTGGGTCCATTATTTGATCTCTTCGGATAACCATAGTTTGATAACCTTTGGGTATCCATTGCACCCGTTATCCTCCCTTTGAACTAGTGCTTAGGCAGGCTATTAAAGATGATAAAAGTACACAAGATAAAGTAAAACATGCATTAATTGTTCCACTTATGTATTGTAAGCACGATGAATGACATATTGTTTTAACTGTCTTAAGTTCTTCTCGACCATAAACTGTTTTTATGAAATGAAATGTCATGCTTCGAAATACATGATTAAGATGTCTCACATCAATTAAATAAGGTTTTTGTAGGAGTGCCAGTGTGAGTTGATTCAACCGATGGTATTCCACAGAGAATATATGGACCCTAAGGCATACAATATTGTACTAGAAGTTATATAGACTATAACATGTGCACTAAGTTTCATGTACGGTGTTTATGAAATGATACATGTGGCATCGAGACTGTCTTATAATCATGATATGTAATGCTTTTTCTTTGTGATCACCTACAACTCCGCCAATCTGTTTATTTATATATATAAATGCTCACACACATGTAGGAATAATGATAACATTCATTTAAACAAGTGCAATGCATGACATAGAATGATGATTGTAAGAGAATTAGGTTACCATGGTAAGATAAATGAAGGATGTAAAGTTTGTGAATCTAACAAAAGAATTGTACGATATATGTGAAGTAATTATGCCTACCAGGACTACTTGTAGATGTTATATGATTTAAGTGCGCCCTTATATTATGAATTAATGTTGAATACCTATCTAAGGTGAACTATGTGATTTAATGCAGTAAATGGAAATCTTATACCATTAATAACTATGATGGAAATCTTATACGTAAAAAGCTTAGCCATACATGATTTATACTAAGGTAAGAAAAGAAAAAAAAGGTAAGATGATGGCGAAAGTGATGAATGGCTAAGCTTTTAGGAAGTGAGATGAATTTCATAACACGTTAAATTATTGTAAATAGGATATCCATTAGTAAGGTCGAAGAGTCTCCTAAGAATTTTACGTATGAAATAAAGAATATAATAGACTCATAAGTTATCTTGTGTGATTGTGAAAGTTTTATACATGAAATGTGTTGAATTATGAAAAGATGATATATATATATATATATATATATAGAGAGAGAGAGAGTTTTGTTCCCACTAAGCTTTATAGCTTAGCACGAGTTTGTTTATCCGTGTAGGTTCATGTTAAGCTCCAGAGGATCGGGCAGGATAGAGTTGTCTTGAGGATTTCAGGATTCATGAAGGCCATTTATGTTGTGATTATTTATCTATAAGCTTGATTATCTTATTATGGCATGTAATTATAGCCTGTCTTATTATTATTATTAGTATTTTTTCCTGATCTCTATATTAGGTATGATGGTGATTGATGATGATTGATGATTATCCATGGTTAGTGGATTAGGGTGTTACATTCCTGGTCCTATATGTAGACGACATCCTTCTCATTGGGAATTACATTCCAACATTGCAAAAGGTTAAGCAATGGTTGGGGAAGTGTTTCTCAATGAAAGACTTAGGTAAAGCTGAGACAATACTTGGTATTCAGATCTATTGAGATAGATCAAATCGGCTTTTGGGACTAAGTCAAAAAAAGTACATAGACAAAGTACTAAAGCATTTTAGTATAGGAGACTCAAAGAAAGGGTACATATCTTAGGCTTTGGGAGTTCCTTTGACTAAAAAACAATGTCCTAAAACCAAAGAGGAGAGGGATAACATGAGTAGAATCCCATATGCATCTGCTATTGGATCTATCATGTATGCTATGTTATGTACTAGGTTGGATGTTACTCATGCACTGAGTATAACTGGTAGGTTTCAGCAAGACCCTGGTGAGAAGCACTAGTCTGCTATAAAGGGGGTTCTTAAGTACCTGCGAAGGACTAAGGATCACTTCTTGGTGTATAGTGGTCAAGAAGAGCTCGTCATACAAGGTTATGTCGATGCTACTTTTTAGACCAACACTCAGGATTCAAGATCACAATCTGGTTTTGTTTTTGTTTTGAACGGTGGTGCTGTCAGCTGGAGAATCTTAAAGCAAGAGACTGTTGCTGACTCAACTATAGAATCTGAGTATATTGCAGCGAGTGAGGCTGCAAAAGAGGCTGTTTAGATTAAAAATTTCATTTTTAGACTAGGAGTGGTCCCAAGCATCCTAGATCCATTAGAAATTTTCTTTGACAACAACGGGGCCATCGCACAGGCAAAGGAGCCCCAGTCACACCAGAAATCCAAACACATACTTAGGAGGTACCACCTGATCAGAGAGATAATTGACCATGGGGACGTCAAGATTAGCAAGATAGCAAGTGAAAACAATGTAGCAGATCCTTTAACAAAATAGTTGGGTCCAAATCTGCACGAAGCTCATTTGAGAGCGTTCGGTCTTAGGGCTATGCCCAATTGGGACTAGTGCTAGTGGGAGATTGTTACTGTAAGCCCTAGCCCCAATACATTTTTATAAAGCATTTAAGATGATAAATGAGGCATTTGTTTTATCTATTGTATTCCTATGCATATTAAATGATAGAACTATCCAAGAATGTTATTTCAGTTTAAGTTATCATGTGTGAGGCACATGGTTGTAAGACCTTGAAACAAATTGTTATGGGAATAACAAATTAATTAAGACTAGTATGCTCTCTCTAATAAGTTGAGTTTTGTCTTACGGATCATATGGACTAAAGTGTCAATCAGAGATCATAGATACATGTTTAGAACATGGTATCTGGATTCGATCTATTCATGAGAGCACTATATGGTACAAGTCATAAGTATTTCTCATGTGCAAGTTTTGCATCGTAGTTCTTAGATCTAAAATCTCTATGAAACTCTTTATGAATTATTGTGTACTTTGACATACACCTAACGTACTCGTAACAGAGTGACAAGTATGGGTATGCACTGATTCATGTTAGAGAGCATAAGAGAAGTAAAGGGATTACCCCTCTCGATAAGAGAGAAAAATATCATCGACCACTTGATTAGTGAACTGAGATTGTATGGCCATACCGAGATGAAATAATGAGTAATCATTATTTATCTGAGAGTTCAGTGTCACTAGAATATCAAGAAAGGAATTAGTATATATAAGGATGACTAGTTTCATGCCTTATATTAATTTTGATATTTATGGGTAAGGGACTATGCACAATTGCATTAGGTCACTAAATGTCATTTGCATTTTCATTTAACTTGAAATGCTATAATATCTTGCTAGAGAATATATATAGCCTTTGGATTATTTATTAATTCATTGTCAATATTAAATGGACCTATAGGATCGCACACAAAGTATTGGGCTTAAAATATTTAAATAAAGTATTGGGCATTAATTTGGGCTTTTATTTAAAGTCAAATTAATGGGTATTAAAATTGCTAAATGGACTTTGGCTCATGAAGAGTGAAAAACACGGCAAAAGGAATGGTTAATTGATTATTTATTTATCTTTAGATAATTAAGTTAATTAAATTTAAATTCCAATATGTCTTTGAATCAAAATATACCACTTAATTAGGAAGTGATGGAGGCTGAAATTACTACCTAAATGCTAGTGAATTTCGTCACATACAAAACCCTAAGCTAAGTGATATATATGGATAAGAAGTAACTTTGCCAATTAGGTTTTCTCTCTTAATGCCGTCACTCTCAAGGGAAAAGGACTCTTCCTTATTCCGTTGTTTTTTTGGCAGAAATAGCAACCTAAAGGAAGAACAAGATCAGATCTTGTGTCTTCAAACAATTCCCATTGCCGAATACACAAACATAGAGCTAGCACTCATGATTTTAAACCTTCTTTGCAAGTGTGTGTGTGAGCATAGAGTGCTGTGGCGTAAAGGCTGCTCCTTTGGCATTGGTGTTTGAGATCAGTAGTATATAAGTCTATCTTATATATTGGCCATAGCAAAGATCAAGTTCTAAAGGCATCCAAAGTTGTAAGTTTTTCATAAAACCCTAAAATTGCATGTTTCGATATTTTGTTGTATATTGCATGGCATGAATGATCAAATTTTAATTTTTCCGCTTTGTGATCTTCATGTTTATGCCATGTGATATCCGATGACCAGCTGCCAAATCTCATAATCATATTGAGTTGCAATGGTTAAAAGTATTCTTATAGACTTAAGCATCGCTACAGGAGAAAAGTTTTCATCATAGTCAATGCCTTCTTTTTGACGATTGCCTTTTGCTATTAAGCGAGCTTTATAGGTAACTATATTACCTTCCATGTCGGTCTTCTTTTTGATGACCCATTTGCACCCTATGGGTTTTATCCCTTCATGTGGTTGAGTTAAAGTCCATACTTTGTTCTCATACATGGAGTCCATTTCATACTGCATAGCCTTAAGCCATAAATCACGTTCTAAACTATGCAAAACTTCTTGATAGCTTGTAGGCTTATTGTCCTCTACTATAGTTATGCCTCTATCTGAATCAATGTGAAATCCATATCTCACAGGGATAGAACGCATCCTAGTAGATCTTTTAGGATTTTGTGTATAATCAGGTTTAACTGTAATCTCATCATTATGAAATTCAGTCTCGGGTTCAATTGGTTGATCTACTTCTATTTGTGGGTCTTGAACTTCACCATGTTCAATTTTACTCCCACTGTCCTCTCGTAGGAGAAATTCTCTTTCCAAGAAGACAACATGCCTTGAAACAAACACCTTTTATTCTAAGGGATGGTAGAAATAATATCCAAATATTTCTTTTTGATATCCCACAAATAAATATTTGTTAGACTTAACATCTAGTTTGTCTGACATTGTCCTCTTCACATAAGCAGGACTACCCCATACCTTCATGTGAGAAAGTGTGGGTTTCTTGTTATTCCATATCTCATATGGAGTAATATCAATCGATTTACTAGGAACTCTATTTAACACATAAATAGTAGTTTCTAGTGCATATCCTTAAAAGAACTTAGGCAAGTCTGCTCGGCTCATCATGGATCAAACCATATCTAATAGTGTTTGATTTCTCTTTTTAGGTACACCATTATGTTGTGGTGTATATGGTGGAGTCCATTGAGATAAAATCTTATTATCTCTAAGATAATCTTGAAATTCTTGACTTAAGTACTCTCCACCTCAATCTGATCTAAGTATCTTAATACTCTTGCCAAGTTGCTTCTCTACTTCATTTTTGAATTCTTTGAACTTTTCAAATGCTTCTGATTTATATTGTATTAGATAGATATATCAAAACCTGGAATAATCATCTATGAAAGTAATGAAGTAGGAGTAACCTCCTCTGGCATGTGTAGTCATTGGACCACATACATCTGAATGTATTAAGTCCAAAACCATTTTAGCTCGTTCTCCTTTACTAAATAAAGGGAGCTTTTGTCATTTTTTCCAATAAACAAGACTCGAATGTAGCAAATGATTCATAATCAAATGATCCCAAATCACCTGACTTGTGTAATTTGGTCATGCATTTCTCATTTACATGGCCTAAAGGACAATGCCATAAATATGAGGTATTTAGATTATCTTGTTTCATTGTTTTGGTATCCATATTATGCACTTCTTTAATTAAATCAAGAACAAATATACCATTCTCAATGATAGCTTTAGCATAAAACATATTGTTCTTAAGAATATAACAACATTTGTCTTTTAAAAAAATGTCATAATTGTTCAATAAACAATTGAAAGAAATAATACTTTTGGATAAAGCTAGAACATAATAGCAATTATTTAATTCTAGTACTAATCAATTTGGAAGAGGCAAATGATAAGTCTCCACAACTATTGTAGAGATGTTTTTTCCAGTAGCTGACTCTAGACATATTTCTTCCTTTCCAACTCTTCTATTGCTTTTAAGCCCCTGTAGATCATTACACAAATGAGATCCATATCCGGTCTCTAATACCTAAGATTGTTTTGAAGCAATAGAATAAGTATTAATTTCAATCATATGAATACCTGAAGTAGAAGCATCGGCTTGCTTCTTCTCCTTGGGATTCTCTTTCTTGGCAACCTTCTTTTTGGAAACCCCACCATGCTTTTGCTTTACCTTGGTCATCTTCGTCTTCTTCTGCTTCTTGCCTTTAGCAGAAGTGACAACCATGACACTTTTTGAATCTTTTTAAAGGATCCATCAGCTGTTTTGAGCATGTTGATTAACTCAGGAATGGTTACTTGGTTCTTGTTCATGTTGAAGTTAAGCACGAAAGGTGGATAACTTGGAGCCAATGAGTACAAGATTAAATCTATGTATAGATCATTATACATTACATAGCCAAGTCTACTCAAATGCTTAATATACACATACATCTTTAATGCATAAGTAGCAGCCGAAGTGCCTTCCACCATTTTGCAGCTAAATAGAGCTCGAGTAATTTGGTCATGCGTTAAAGATCCCAAATCACCTGACTTGTGTAATTTGGTCATGTGTTTCTCATTTACATGGCCTAAAGGACAATGCCATAAATATGAGGTATTTAGATTATCTTGTTTTATTATTTGGTATCCACATTATACACTTTTTTAATCAAATCAAGAACAAATATACCATTCTCAATGATAGCTTTAGCATAAAACATATTGTTCTTAAAAATATAACAACATTTGTCTTTTAAAGAAATTTCATAATCGTTTAATAAACAACTGATAGAAATAATACTTTTGGATAAAGCTGGAACATAATGACAATTATTTATTTCCAGTATTAATCAATTTGGAAGAGGCAAATGATAAGTTCCCACAACTGTTGTAGAGATGTTTGTCCAGTAGCTAACTGTAGACATATTTTCGCCTTTCCAACTATTCTACTGCTTTTAAGCCCTTATAGATCATTACACAAATGAAATCCACATCCGGTATTTGATACCCAATATTTTTTTGAAGTAATAGAATAAGTATTAATTTCAATCATATGAATACCTGAAGTAGAAGCATCAGCTGGCTTCTTCTCCTTGGGAGAATCTAGATAGGCCTTGCAGTTACGCTTCTAATGACCATCTTTTCCATAATGGAAGCAAGTTCCTTTGGGAGTATCTTTCTTGGTAACCTTCTTCTTCTTCTTCTCCTTCTGCTTCTTGCCTTTAGCAAAAGTGACAACCATGACACTTTATGAATCCTTTGTGAAGGATCCATCAGCTATTTTGAGCATGTTGATTAACTCAGGAATGGTTACTTGGATCTTGTTCATGTTGAAGTTAAGCACTAAAGGTGCATAACTTGGAGCTAATGAGTACAAGATTAAATCTATTTATAGATCATTATCCATTACATAGCCAAGTCTACTTAAATTCTCAATATACCTATGTATATCTTTAATGAATGAGTAGCAGTCGAAGTGCCTTCCACCATTTTGCAGCTAAATAGAGCTCGAGCAATCTCATATTGCTTAGTTCTAGCCTGAGAAGAATAAAGCTCCTCTAGATGCAAAATGATGGTTCATCCATCATCTCATGTTGCTTGTGAAGCTCTAAGGACATAGCACCCAGCATCAGACATGCCGCTGCTTCACTATCCTCCATGTATTTTTGATAAGTGCCCTTGATCTCATCAATGGCATCATCTGATGGAAGTGGTGGTGGATCTTTATCCAAGACATAATGGATCTTTTCAACTCTGAGAACAATTCTCACTTGTTTGATCCAGTCAGAATAGTTGCTGCCAACCAATTTGTTATCCTAGATTGATCGTATGTTAATGTTCGATGGGCTCATGATTATGACCTAGATGTGAAAAGAAAATATATGAGAGTATGTTCATATATATATATGCATTAATTAGGTCTTTGATTAATCCATTTACTCATTCTATTTTATTATGAATTAATAGCTCTCACTATATAATTCGAGAAAACTCGATGGTTCTCTTAGTGGGCCAAATCCAATCCTTGATATGTAATTTGACATTGACTATGGTCAATAAGCCAAACTCCATATCCTTGAAAGGTAGGTATCTCTATACCAATTATGTCTCTACTTATCTATTGGATCATTAGGTTATCAACTCTTGATACATGCATTCCCTAATCTTGCCTCTAGAACCATTAGCCTTGACTGTGATCAACAAGCTAATAGGCTAGCTAAGATGACCCATTTAAATTCAAACATATTCAATATAATGTGAGCTTGATTGTGGTCAACAACCCACACTATACAGGACTCTAGTTCTCCTTCAATTAATGGAAGGCTTATATCCCTTAGTATTTGTTTGCGGGATTTTAGTTAATTAAGTCTCATCATACATGGTTGGCATACATTGGTATGCATCATATATCTATAACATAAATATAAGCATACAAATATGGTATAGTTATGGACTTTACTACATTGATTTTCCCGAGGCATAAGGGAAATCAAAAGGTCATACCTAGGTAATATGCATGATTCAAACAAGTAAAAATAATTACATTATCTTCAATCTTGTTGGATCTCCATCCAGCCCATCTTGCACCTTGACAGTGGTCTCCATCTCTATCTCTAATTCTAATCTAAGTAATCTAATTACATATTACAATTTAAAAAAGAAATATAAACCAAAACTAGTGGACGGGACATGAAAGTCCTCATTGGGTCGAAACATGCATTATGCTCAATCACATTGGGCCTTGTTTATAATTATCCATCATGCCAATCATACACCCTTATATGCATTTCTAATGCATAAATTAAAACATATAATGGTTACTAACTTTGTTTCAACTCTTGAAACTTACTTTTGAGTTATTTTAATAATATGATTAAATTAGGAAACTTTTTCCATTTTGGAAACTTTCATTTTAGGAAACCTTTTTGCATGTATGTGTTCTTGCCTTAATTATCAATCCAATTGATTATTAATTAATTTTAAATTTATTATTTAATTAATTAATCATATTAAATAATTAAAAGATCAATTTTGGGCTTAAAACAAAGGGTAGGCCGAAACCCACACAATAAACCTTAAAGTGTGTTCACACACAAACTAGTTATGTGTCTATTGGACCATTTGGGCCTTTTGGAATGAGTCAAGCCCACTCCATCCCTTAAAAACCATTAATAAACTTAATTATAGTTTATAATATTTAATTTAAATCAGTTCCTTGGGCCCACCAAGTCATTCACTAATTTAAATCAAGTTCGTAAACATAATTAAGCCCATTAAGTGATTTTAATGAATTAAAATTAATCCAATTAATTTAAGGCCATTTTTAATTAATCCAATTAATTAAAAATACATTAATATATCAGATATATCAGATTTAGAATATTAAAAATCGTTCTAAACAAGAACACACCAAGAACACCAATTTATCGAACTTTTCGATTAAACTAGTTTTTATGCAAAACTTGTTCGATTTTAATTTTGTTTGATCCTATGGCTTAATATCACATATTAAACACATAAATTATCATCAAAATAATTTTAGAGTCGATCAATAAAAATTTAATTTAGAACAGCCCCTAAACTTTATTGAAAAACAAAAGCCATTCACGCCAAACACAATGATTCTTTTCTCAAAAGAATAGTTTTTATTTTTTGTTTTATATATTTGATCACATACATCCAGAAATCAATATTTCTCATTCATGAACAATCAAATCTGATATTTTAAATTTCATGAAATAAATAACTCAAAAATAATAATTATTCCGTAAAATATAAAATTATAGATTCATGGTAAAATCGAGGCTCTGATACCATGTTGGAAAATATCGGTTACATGCATCACATACATAAGCGAAATTTAAAATTTTTTAACCAATAGATCTGATCTTGACATAAATTTACAATATAAATATTAATGAGAATAAGAAAAATCACCTTTGATTTTTGTTGAACAATTAATTTTCCTTCTCACTGGGTTGTCGCAAACCACAGTGTCCAAAATTTAACACCTCTAATGGGTAATCCATACTAGAGAAAGAATAAATGAACCAAGAATGGAGGAACAACAAGGCTGGCTTGCATTCCCCTTGATGCTAGCAAGGGAGTGGCGGCTAGGGTTTTTGAGAGAGAGAATTTCTTTTTCTCTTAATTGTTCACATATAACCCTAAAATCCCTATCACTTGGATTTTTATAGTTAGGTTAAAAATCCAACTTCATAATGGGATTGGACTCTTTAAAATTTTTGGAGAAATACTAAATGGGCTTCTGGAATTATTAATAATTTTATTTGGGCTCAATTAAATCCAATTTAAGTCATTTCACAAAAGACTATGCACAAAACCCATAAACTAGGCCCTTTATGAATACACTTTGATTTAATCACCCAAAAGAATTCCAAATCCATCCAAATTAAATATGTAGGCTCTATAACACTTATAAAATATATTTAATTTATTTTGATCCAAGAATTAGGCCTCTAAGGCCTTCTATTAGGGTTTGGCATGTAACCCTTCCTCTTAAGGGTTTCTACGCTAAAACCAATTATTTGGGCCTCTTTAATTTCTCCAATGGATTAATTATTATATCGGCCCTATAACACTTATAGTCCAATAATAATTAATTATGAAATACAATATTTCAATTAGGTCCTTTTACATAACATTTCAAAAAAGTTCTGCGAACAATTCTACTTAATCATAATTAATTAAACTATTTAATTAATTATTCTCTTATTCATTTCTCTTCTCCCATAATAATATCGAATATTATTATCTTTATCATTTTACCATTTTATCCTTTACTCTATATGTGTGTGACCTATTGGGTTCATGTCCATATTGGTGGTATAATATGTAATTATGAGTTATATTCAAAACTCACATGATTTAAACTTCTTTAAATCATTTTATCAATCCCTATTTATATTTATGATACACTATTATACAAATCATGAGTGGCCTCTAGCGAGGCATCATGACTACCTAAATATCAGGAAAGTCAAGTGGTTTGACTATACCCTTCCATAGAAACAGTTACCGTGCAATTACTCCTTTCACCACTCTTTTCTCAATTAGATTCTAAGTATGGATTTCTATCAACTCATATAAATATAATTATATATGTTTTATTAATTTATCCATTGTTCCCAAAATGCCCTCCATGGATCCCTATCCATCTTGGCATATTACTCTGGCCAGAGATTCTTTGAACTAGGCAATTATAGAATCATGTGAGATAACTTCCCTTAAAAAATCTGGGATGGTGAATCCTTTGTCAATCACTGAACTATCTTCAAGTAGGTCATGATATACCCAACCTCATAACTATGTTCACCCCCAATTGGAAGTAATCAGTTATGGAGTCAAAGTATACCACTTGCTACTTAATATAACCTCGGTGATCTCAAGTCTAAGGATACTTGCACAACCGCTATGAAGAGATTCCTCACTAACATAGATTTAATATCCATGTGAGGATTCTCTTTGTAGGTCTCCAATGAACTTATTCTTCTAACAAGCATCCACATGTTAGCTTTGATTATCTTCTATAATCATAATTATGAGAACCACTACTTGAACCATTCAAAAAGCATAAGATGTGCTAGTCTGTCCGAATTAACAATGTCCTATCTTATTAATTCTATGACTCAGGATATTTAGGTATTAACATATTTGCATGCAATAGACATCTCATATCATGAACACTTTCATGATTGCCTTTGTACCGTGTTTATAATATCAAGGACTTCATTTATTAATTTAAGATTTATAAACTCATGTATTTAAACATAGCATTAATAAATGAATGATGCCTTTCATTAAGAATATGAATTCATACATATGAAATACATCCCTATTACATGGGCTCTAGGGACTCTTTAACATTTTTTGCTACCTCCTCTCCATACCTCTTTTGGAGCTGGAACCCTTTCTTTAATCTATAAAACAAAGGGATTTGTATCAATTAATCTTCAAAATCATCATATTCACAATCATTCAATTATTGCAAGCATATGCAATTGAATTCACCTAAACTTATGTAAACTCGGATCTTAGAACCGCCTAAACCATGCTTTGATATCACAAAATGTAATACCCTAAACTTTTCTAGGTCTAAATATTATCATGTCACAATCGGTTAATTGTTAAACATATAATTTCATCATTATCCCTTATTTCCTATTTCATTTTATGCAACTCGAGGTTAGGTATATATGTCACTTTATTAGTCCATCATGTGCCAAATTGGTTTCCACTGTAATTTCACTATTCATTTGGTTAAAAGTTACCAGTCATTTGGTAAAACTTTCGAGGGTATAACAATTATAATTTTAACATATCCCTTTTCAAAAAGTTCAAAATACACTTCCAATATTTAATCCTCCGACTCCAATATTGTTAGTAGTTATGCCCTAGGCCATATAATTGGTTTCTTATGTAATGTCACATTTCTTTTTATAAGATTGGGTTTTCTTCATGTTATTATATTTTTTGGCATGTTAAAATATAATAATGTTTGTAAATAACAATTTAATGCTATTTTGACTATCCCTATTTATTTATCATTAAAGAAATAGTGATAAATAGAAACTAGTATGAGTTTAATTCATAATCATGGGATGATTATATATGATGATATAAATCAAACCTGTAGGTAATCATTGAGAACAGAGTACTGGATAGACCTGCTATTAGACACTGTATAGGTTAATGTCATTAGTGATCGCATAATAGTTAAGTTATCAATCCTTAGACCTGAGATTATCATAGTATCCTACATGAGGAACATTATATTTTGACGTAATTAAACATTATCTTTAATTGGATAATAATAAAGGTTACGATTGGAAATGATAAGAATCATGTAGAGGATAGTGAATAATCAAAATGGAATTTGTCCTTTACCTATGGGAGAGATATCTATTGGGCCCCACGATAAGTAGGATTGAGAAATGCATGGCCGTTCTTAAATGAATTGATGGAGTGATCAATGTCATTTGATATTATTATTCTACTTAGTGATCAATAAATTATATGTTTGAACAAAATAAGTTTGACATGGTCTATGACTTATGCTTAAACTAGATATAACGTGATAAAGGGATTATAACATGTTCTATCAAGTTAACATCGAATTATTGATATTCATATTATTTGGATAGTCGTAACGTTTTGTTAGAGGCCACTTATGATGGCATTGGGCCCCACGACAATCATAATATGAACCTATTGGGTCACACAGATAAAATGTGATGAATAGAGGAAGGGTTAATTTGGGCATTTTGAAATTTATTTTTTGACAAAATAAAATTTAAAATAAATAAATAAATAAATAAATATTAATTAAGATTAATATTATAATTCTTATTTTAAATAAGAAATAAAGTATTTCTTATTTTAATAAGAAATGTGGGCCCAAAATTCTCTCTCTTAATTAGGGTTAGGTCACCTATATATATATGATCTGTAGGGTTTAAAAAACACCTAAAAAGACATTATAAATGTGTGAGCCATCATCCTTGAGAGAGTGAAAAAAAGAAAATCATTTTTCTCTCGTACCCTAGTCACCAAGGAAGGGAGATAGCACCTTGAGTGAATCCGTTCATTATGTTCGAGTGTGGCTATCGATAGAGGGTGTTCATTTCATGTGAGGTAACATCTACAAGATGATTTTATGTTTCAAGAGGTTAGTAATCGTTATTTTTTCTTCATTGAATCAATTGGATCATATGGATCCTGGTGGGTTTCACTTATCCGCTGCAATTTTTAAGAAAATGACATCTCATGATTCAAATTATGTCACTGCGCCATTTTCTTGCTCACCCATGAATATGTATCATTTTGATACTTTAGAATGTCTCATAAAATACTCTTTTTACCTCTTGACCCAATTTACAAAATTTACTTGAGGTATTATAAACATAACTAGCACAACCCTATGTGGGTCAGGTCAAGTTGTCGACTAGTCCATAACTCATAAGGTGTGGATGTGATATATTTAGAAGGCATATGGTTTAAAACGTATATGGTAGTTAATAGTGCATCTCCCTAATAGGAGATTGGTAAATTTGGCTCATCTATCTTAGATCATATAATGTTTAGGAGATTTCTATTTCTCCTTTCCACAACACTTTTTTGTTGTGGAGTTCTATGAATATACAATTGATGCTCAATTCCCTTTTCATTGCAAAAAGCTTTAAATTCATCAAAGAGATATTCCCAACCTTAGTCAATTATTAAAACTTTTATTTTTCTTTCTAATTGATTTTCAACTAGATTCATATAAGTTTTGAGGCAACCCAATGCTATTGACTTGTGAGAAATCAAGTTGACATGACCATATCTAGTATAGTCATCTATAGATGTGATGAAATAGTACGCCCTATGCCTTATCCTCACATTCATTGGAATGGATTAATTGCAATGGAAATTTAGCTCTAGTTCCTTTTTCTAGTGAGTTTTCCTTTTGGGGAATGTGCACAAGTAGGAAAATATATTTAATTAAGGTTATCTAATAAATCTACTTTGGCTAATCGACTCATTCAGTTTTGCCTAATGTCATTTAACCTAGCAACCCAAAATTTCACATTATTCTTATAACTACATGAAAAGTAGAGAAAAAGGGAAAATAGTTTTATATGAATAGGCAGGATCAAAATCCATAAAAATAAAACTGTTTGGAATAAAACTAGAATGATATTAAAAATAATCCAAACATAAAGTCTACACTACTATCCTTGAAATTTAAATGACACCATATTTCATCAAAGTAAGAATAAAAACTAACAAGATCAAAGCACGTCGATCATTTGTCATGTGGTCCATTACTTTTGAATATATTGGGACACATTGCAGCCTCTTATATAGTGTTCTTTTTGTTGGTAGTTGAAACATTTTACTCTTTTTTCTTGCCATTGAACCTATTGATATTCTATTTTACCTTTTGATTTTTAGGCTCTTAAGCCATTTCCTTACTCTTAACGTTAAAGCTTCTTTTTATGTTTTGGTTAGAACTCATTCTACCAGAATGGAACTGTGCTATATGCACTTCGGCATTAACTTTAATTATCACCAAATCGTCCTTTTCAATCTCCAAACGAAAAATTACATCCCCAAATGTTTTTATACTATCCTTATGAGTTATTTTCATTTTCATATACTCCCAACTCTTATGTAAAGAACATATAATAGTTTGGAATTGATGCTCATTGTTCAACTCATGACGAGCTTTACTAAGCTTATATATCATGTTTTCCATCTCTTTCATATATTTTTGCATAGTGTGATTAGACGTTTTCTGATAAGCATCCAACTTGATCGTTAATGATTGAAGCTTAATCGAAGACACGTATCTGAACTTCTCCAACCAAGAGATCCATAGATCCATTGCATTTTTATACTTATAGAGTTACTTAATGATGTCAGCATCCATTGCGCTTAGCAATACAATGAGATAGATGAAATTCCTCTTTTTCCAATGCATATAGGCATCTTGATCTAACTTATACTAAGCTGTGGTGCCATCTTTTGGTTCAATCATAACCAAACTCAAGTTTTCTAGGGCCTTTTGCTCTTTAAACACATATTGGATTTTTATACTCCATATTTAAAAGTAGTATCCATTTGGATTCTCTAATCACTAATGGAACAATTTTTGCACATTATTAAAAGAGGTAAATCAATACATGCAATTTACCATGCATCTGAAAAATAACCTAATAAAGCTATCTATTAAGCCCAAATTCGAAAAGGTTACTAATAGTATCCAATTATCCTCTAAGTTCTAATGTCTAACCTTACAGGTTAAAATTTCATGCATAGTAAATCTTAACTATTGGATATTAAGTTCTCAAACATAATAGAGGATATTATATGTTTGACAATTTAAGTCTTAACTCAATTATCATGCAATCATTTTACTCATAAAATATTGTAAAGCAATTAACAATAAAAAAACACATTTATAATAAATGTTAAATGTCAACATAATATAAAAAATGCATTTATTTAAAAAAATTCCAACAATTCCAAAAATAAATTAAAATAAAATAACTTACACTTGTCTTAAAATAATAATAATAATAATAATAATAATAATAATAATAATAATAATAATAATAATAATAGGAAACATAAATCCTATCTTAAAAAATCTACTAACATAAAAATTTGACACCCATACTAACTATTTAGGAAGTCTTGTATGTCTTAGAACTAGCATTGTCATGGTAAATGAATCTTTGACCATTGTACATACCTGATAAGGAATCCCATGAACTCAATCATGAAGCCATGGATGAAGCACAATATGTCCACTCCTAAGCACCATCTTAGATTTAATGTTGCTCCTCAACACTTCTCTTTTGTTTACCTTGAATAAAAAATGAATAATTAACTTTCTATAATATCCATTTTCTATTGTCCAAGATTCAACCATCGTGTTTCTTAGATCTAGATGGTGACCAAAAGTGTTAATCATCACTTTAATCAAGGTACGACCATTGCTTCCTAAGTTTAGGCCACTAGTCCAAATGTACTCTCACATTTGTTCATGCATGCATATAATATGATGCACTATTGCATCCATGTCATCAGCTCAGGCCTTCTTATCCACCCTTATTTTGTGAACATTTTGCACTTTTGCATTAGTTTCTGAAATAGCATGAGGAGTTTGCAGATATCTAGGAGTCCTTATCATCACCATTTCTTTTACATATAATAGAAAAATAAAAAATTAGTACACTCATGTACAAACACATATTATTAAAACTCATTTCAATAAAAAAATATTGACATATTCACAAAAATAAATTTCACACAAATTTGAAAATTTAACAAGGCATAAAACACATTTTCATTAATTTTATAAAATAATTTTATATGGAAAAAATCCAAAAATATTTTTTGGTCCTTAAAAAATTTTCAAATTTTGACCAAAAAATTAGAAAAATTTAGAAAATGATATTAAAATAAATTTTAAGCTACTTTGGTGATCGGAGGAGCCCTCATGTGTTAAAATAAGGGTGGTTCATACATATACATATGACCATGCACCCTCATTCACTAGCTAAAGGGCATTACCATATGGCATAACCCCCATAGGGCAATATGACACTATGTTAGACCTCAATTCGATATGTGGCAGTCAACCATTAGTCCACATGCTGCACCTTTTATCCAAGTAGACCCATATGTGCCACATGGCATGATCACAGTTAGCCACTTTTTGTCATGTCAAACCTTATTCTGACACATGGTAAGTAGCCATTGGTCGATATGGTGCCCATATGGTATCCAGGTGGACCCACATAAGCCATGTGACATGACCATAATTAGCCTTATGGCAGATATAAATTGTGACATGTGTCAACAAATGACATGTAAACATGACAAAATGCACCACCTCGGTGGTCTACATGTTGACCCCTAATTATCCTGCATGTCGGAATGACACATCATCCTAACATGTGGCTTTGCCTTATATCATCAACTCAGTAGTCCATGTGTCACTCACTCCCCTATTAGTCCACGTATCAGGATGACATATTATCCTAACAAGTGGTGATGAAACGTGGCATAACCATAGTGATCCACATGTCATGCCTCCATAGGTCTACATGTCAAGGTGATATTTCACTCTAATAGCCAACCATATGTATGAAGGATACATGCCCTCTAGAATGGGCCCAATGTAGTGCATACATCACCCTAGAGGCATTTTTCAGCGATCATATTTTGATCGGTGGGTTGTTTTCTAGGTCGAGGAATCTCATGGTAAGGTTAAATTTTAAAAAGATCAACTTTAAAATTATTGTTACAAACTTTTTACCTAATTTTTAATGTACAAATAAACATAAAAAATATATTCAATAATATATCAAGAACACATAAATAACAATCATATAGGTGTGTATATGACCTATTTAGATCTACCAATTCACATATAAATTATAGATTAAAAATACAATATGTCAAAATGCAAAAAAAATATCTCTAATACCAATTATAGGATTCAGGTGCACAAATATACATTATTATAATAATCAAGAGTAAACATATTTACCTTTTGTAGCGTAGAATTCATTGAGAAAAGTGAAAGCACGGGATCTCTTGATTTTACATCACTAGCTAGGTTTTTAACCACAAGTAGTAATGTCAGGAAAAAGATAATGAATTCACAGTCTAAAAGCCCCTTAGAGAAATCAAGAAATACATAAAGGGAGACAAGAATTTTGACACGTAAACAAAAATTTTGCAATAGTTTCAGTAACTCTAAGTAGGTTTTCTAATCCTCGTGATATCAAGGTTTTCTAAAGTCACGACCCCAGTTAAACTCTTATTCATTTTTGAATTTGGAATTGATTATCCTAAACTGATTAGGATAAATATTGACAAAGTCATGGGCCACCCAAACTTTATTAAAACATAACAACAACAACAAAAATAGCAACAATAACAACAACAACAACAACAACAACAAAAATAGCAACAATAACAACAACAACAACAACAACAACAACAACAATAATAATAATAATAATAATAATGGATAAATAAAATAAGTAAGATAAATAAATAAATGTATTAAATTAAGCATAAGTAATAATATATATATATATATCATACATAGTAGTAATAATAATAATAAAATAAATAATAAATAAATAAACATTTACATAAGTAATAAATAATAACAAAATATCAAATTTACCTAAATGATTAAATATACATGGTGGAGAAAATTATGCATAAATGAAAAAAAAAGTGTTGTAATGACCCAACATTGGCCCTAGAAGGATTCATGGGTATTTTATGATAATAAAGTTTAATTAAGCTTAATTGAATTAAGTATTAATAATTGGGTCTTTGAAGATTTATGGTTTTAAGTGGATTGATGTAAAATATTATTTTACCATATGTTCAATTGGAACTAAAAGTGTGATTAAATGGTCTTTTATAAATTAAGAAAGAAACTTTTGGTGAGCTTATAAATAAGAGGAGATAAAAAGACCTATGGGAGTAGTGTGTTTTTACTGATGTCACCTTCCACTCACCGCTTTCTCATAAATAACTCTCATGTAAGGATGTGTGTGTGTGTGGGTTGAAGGGAATTTAAGTATAAATGGTGGTGATAGTCATTCTTAAGGAAAGAGGAAAATTACTCACTTCTTTTAAAGACCATTTCTCTCTTTTATCTTATAGGAACCGACTCCTATCTTAAAGGTTGTGTATTTATGATTGAGGACTTTAATGGCTATGTTTTGTTAAAGGTATCATCTTTTCTTCTCCACCTACATCTCTTCTTATTTTCATTTTTAATTCATCATCTAAAATTTGAGTTAAAGGAGGTTATATCAATAATCTTGTTTTAGGTAGCGAAAAGGGCAATTTAAGTCAATACAATTGGAACAAGAGTGTTTGAAGAATAAGCTTTGGAGGTTGCATGTCAGGTATGGGAACTCTACTCATCCTGCATGTAATTATATTATGTTTTAGTGCTCATATAATGTTTAAAGGATGCATTTTAGGTTGGTGTTTTGATTATACAAATAAGATCTGAATAATTCATTTTACATGTGTTTGATTCGATAGGACTAAAGGCGGTAGTGATGAATTAGTAAAGCATTAGTTCATTAAACAATTTGCATGTGATTGTTAAAGGTTTGTTTGTTTTATAAAGATAATTTAAGATTGAAAGATAAACAAGGTTAAAAAGAATTATATGTTGAAGAAGAAATAGATAATTATTTATAGAAAATTATAGAACTTCTTGTTGAGAATTTTATTCTATTTTATAGTAACACTTGGTTTTAAATTGACTTATAAGTTGAAATCAGTTCTTAATGATGTTTAAAGATAGTAAAATTAAAAGTTTTAAGAGTTCACAAGTGATACGGATCCACCATCAATGCCATCACCACTAAAGATCATTTTAAGATACCTAGTGGTCAAATTACAAAAGGGCATGCTAAGAAGCTAAAAATGGCTATTTCATCTTATGTTCAAGACTTTGTTACTCAATAACATTATAAAGAGGCCTTTGAGAAAAGTTATGGAGAACTTGAAGGAAAATATAAAATACTTAGCCTTTTAGAAGCAAGTGAAGGAATTGGGCCAACTTAAGTCTTTAAGGGCTTATACAACTTTGGACTTTATTTGTGCAAGTCATGTGCTTCATTTAAAAGTCACATGACTCATTTAAGTTGTAAGTTAATAGGCTAGGCATGTTGGCTTATTTAAATTGGGTTCATTTTAGTTATTTAGGTTGGGTTTATTTTAACTAGTTGGGTTTTAGTTAGCTTTCTTCTGGGCTTTGATATTTTGCCACTATGTATTTCTTTATAAGCTTTGTTTTAAGTTGTGTTTAAATAATTAATAATTGGGTTTATTTTTCTTATAAAACCCATGAGGAATTCAACCACTACTAGTTAATGGCTTTATTGGTATTTGATTAGGATTTAATGAGTTTATATGGTTAGCTATAGTATAAATAGGTTATTATAAGTTGCAAACTTAAGATTTTGATAAAATTAAACTTTGGAGATTTTATCTTCTCGGCTTTGCTGAATTTTATATAGGAGAGTTTGTGAGTTTTGCTTGCTTTCTTTTTTATTGCATTAAAAATTTGATTAACTTATCACTTATGTTGAATGTGGAATTTTTCGATTCTTATTATCCTAATTATTTGCGTTTCTAATCACTTGTTGTTTTGGAGTTCAATAGGTAGGGTATTTATCTAATTTGTCTTTGCAATCAAAGTATATTTTCAAGGGATTTCAGGTTTTTTAGCCTTGGGGTTCCACATCATTTGGTATCAGAGCTAAAAGTAAGATAAATTCCTATTTATCTTAGTATTAGGTTCGTGTTTATTTTATTTTTTTCTTTATTCATGTGCAAAAATTAATAGTAGTAAGAAGTCTAATTTTTATGCTTTTTATATGTTAAATCTAGCTTTGCTTTCCTTAGCTTTTATTTTTCTTTTTTAAAAATAAGAGTCTTAGAAAACCAAACCTTGAACTTTGAATCTTTGAAATGAAAACCGAATCCTAGTAGCTTCATATTAGTTGTTATTTTATTTATATAAAAAGAAAAAAATGAAAAAAAAAAGAAAAAATTCATAGGTACTGTTCATTGTTACTGTTCATATACTGTTCATTTCATAAAAAACTAGAAGAACAGAAAAGAAAAGTATTTGAATTGATTTCACTTTCCTTATCCTACTTAGACAATAATTTACTTTGCAATCATTGTGCCACCATTTGTGTTATCATTTGCTATTAACCATTGCCACCATTTGATAGCATTTGCTACAATTCATTGCCATATCATTTGCTGCAAATCATTGATATCATTTGTTAGCAATCATTGCTATCATTTTGGTATCATTTTTTTAAATCATTTTTTAATCATTTGTGCCATCTTTTTCCAATCATTAGCCACCATTTTGTTAGCATTTTTGTATCATTTTGTTACCATCTTGCCATCATTTTTCTAACATTTTTCCATCCTTTTAACATCAATTATCTATATTTTTTTCCATCACTTTGCCACCATTTTACATACAACTTGACACACTAATTAAGCGTGTTACATAATTCAGTCTAGTGATCTTTTTGGCTCTAAATTGATTTATTTTTCATGTAATCTTCCATATTTAGTGTAATTAAGTATCTTTGTTGATTTCTCACTTTGTTTGAGCAGATTAAGTAGGTTTTATATTTTGTTCACTTTGTAGTAAATCAAATTATACATTTTATCCATATTGTTATTTTCTTGATTCTTGTTGCTTATTTCTTCATTTGAAGCTAGCTTTTGTTCCTCTTACATTATTAGAGTATCTTTTCTTATCTAATGCTCTAAACTACTTATCATCAAGTGGTACACCATTCTTAGTCGTGCATCACCTCAATTGTGTTTAGTGTCCTTTTTATAGTTTTTGAGATTTCTTTTATTGCTAGTGCTTATTCTTTGCTTTTTAAAAACTGTGCTTGAATTCATTGTTTGTGGATTGAATTTTGAAGTGCAATTTTAATGTTGCAAGCTTGAGTGGAACAAGGCAAGAGAGTGTAGGAATATTACAAGGGTAAAAGCCTTAATTATGTGAAACATAAGAGAAGTGACATTCTTTGAGTGTAAACACATAATGGAGTGCTTATGAGGCTATTTCTAACACTTTTGTAGGTATTAAATCATGACTAAAGAATTGGGTAACAGTGGAGCATCCCTTCAAGAGATAACTTTCACTTTACGAGCTATGCATGGAACTTTTGACAAGTTCATGAGAGATATGGGAGAGATGAATGAGAGGGAAGAAAGATTGGAAGTGAGTACATCTAATGCACCTAGAAGAGCAGTAAGGAGAGGCCAATGGGTTGATGAAGGTGTAGGAGTTGATCTTGATGATGAAGATGAAGAAGAAACTAGTGAAAAGGTTGATGGGAACTTAAGCAACATCAAACTCAAGATTCCTTCATTCAAAGTCCAAAATAAGGCTAAGGAGTACTTCGAGTGAGAGAGGAAGGTTGAGATGATCTTTGAGTGTAATACATATTTAGAGGAAAAGAATGTGAAAATTGCATTAGTAAAATTTACTGATTATGCATTGTTCTGGTGGGAACAAGTCAACATGAATAAAAGAAAGATAGGGAGACATTCCATTAGTACTTTGGAGGACATGAAGGAGGCCATGAGAAAAAGGTTTGTTCCTTCATAGTATTTAGAGAATTACATCAAAAATTACATAGACTTGTGCCAAGAAGGAAAGTTGGTGGAGGATTACCATAACAATATAAAGATGTGTATGGTGAGAGTAAACATTGAGGACGATAAAGAGGTCACCATGGCTTGATTCCTAAGTTGTTTAAATAAGGAAATTGCTGATGTCATTGAGCTATATATGTATGATTTTATGGAGGAGATGTTGAACATGGCAATGTGATACGGATCCAAGAGGGCTATCCTATGCCATTGAAGAGGGGCAACCTTATGACTTTCAAATGGGTCTAAATGGAGTTCAAACACATAAATATAAGATCCAAATGTTATTGGGGCGTGCTCCAATTTATAGGAGGCAGATTTGGTGCTTTACTATCAATTTTGGGCTTATACAACTTTGGGCTTTAATTGTACAAGTCATGTGCCTCATTTAAAAAGTCACATGACTCATTTAAGTTGTAAATGTGGGCTTAGGCATGTGGGCTTTCTTTTAAAGGGATTATTTAGTTATTTGGGTTATTAGTTAGTCTTTTATTTTGGGCTTCAAATTCGTCACTTTACCTTAGTAGGGTTTTAAGTAGTTGTTTTAGCTTATTTTAGGTTGAATTTAGTGTTTTAAACCTATTGGACTTATGTATACCCATTCCCTTAGGGTTTGGAGGCTATAAATAGGTTATTATAACTTGTAAAGAGGGATATATCATTGAATCAAATTATAAACTTTTGTTCTCTTGGCTTTAGCCGAAATTCTTTAGAGAGATTGTGAGATTGCTTGCTTTCTTTTCTATTGCATCAAGAATTAGGATTACTTATCAATCATTTGATTGTGGCGTGTTCCTATTCTTATTATCCCGATTATTTGCGTTTCCATTCACGTGTTGTTTGGGGGTTCAATAGGGAGGGTGTTTGTCTTCTTTGTCTTTTGAAATCAAAGTGTATGTTTAAGGGGTTTCGGGTTCTTTAACCTTGGGGTTCCGCATCACAATGAATATTGAAAATCAAAAGAGGAGCAAGAGCTTTAATAAGACTAGCAACAACTCAAACAATAGTTGGTTATCTAAATGGACAAAAAAGAAGAAGAATAAGGACTTAAAGGGAGCCAAACCCTATGGGGAAAATTCGGCCTCCAAGGAAACAAGGACTATCCAAGTCCCAAATAAAGGTGCTAATGGTAACTCCAATACTCCAACCCCTAGTAGAGAGGTTAAATGCTTTAAATGTTTGGGGTAGGGGCATGTAACATGTGAATATCCTAATAAAAGGGTAATGGTAGCTAGGGATGATGGGAAAATTATTTCTAAATTATACCATAGTGAACATGAGATGCCTCCTTTAGAAGATTGTAGTGATTATGGTAGTGAGGGCGAGTTGTTCATTGCTAAAAGTGGAAGGTCTTTAGTTGTTATGAGAGCTTTAAACTTGAATGTTAAAGAGGAAAGCCTAGAACAAAGAGAAAACATATTTCAAACCAAATGTTTAGTTAATAGGAGAGTGTACATGATCATTATTGATAGGAGGAGTTAAACCAATGTAGATAGTGTAAGTATGGTTGGGAAGTTGAACTTGGCATGTAAAAAGCATCGTAGACCTTATAGACTATAATGGTTAAATGATAGTGGAGAGGTTAAGGTCACACGTGAGGTTAAGGTGCCATTTTCTATTGGATGGTACAAAGATGAATTTTTATATAATGTTGTACCCATGCAGGCAGACCATTTTCTTTTGGGGAGGCCTCGGCAATTTGATAGACAAGTTTTACATAATGGGTACACTAACAGATTTTCTTTTTCTTATGAAGGTAAAAAGGTTATTTTTAGCCCCATTATCTCCTTAAAATATTTATGAAGATCAAAAGAAAATATTTGAGAGAGAAAGAGGCTTCAGCAAAGAGATAAAAAAGTGAGAGAGGTTTCGACCCAAGGGGTGAGAGAGAGAAAAATAAAGAAAAAGGGGAAAAGAGGCCAGAAAAGAAACGGAACAAATAAATGGCCCATTGGTGAGTGAAACAAGAATAGGGCAGTAAAAACATAACTTTTATGTGAGAATAAGAAAGTTTAAAAGTGCATTACCTATAGGTCAACCTTTAGTCCTTATAATCTATAAGGAAGTTTTGTTTTTTGACACTGACCTTAATCTTGATTCTTTGCCTTTTAGTTTTGTTTCTCTGTTGTAGGAGTATTTTGATGTCTTTTCTGATGAGATGTCAGATGGATTACCACATTTAAGAGGGATAGAACATCAGATTGATTTTATGCAAGGATCTACCATTCCCAATAGACCAACCTATAGAAGCAATTTGATGGAAACTAGGGAGATTCAAAGGAAAATGAAATAACTCATGAAGAAGGGATTAGTGAGAGAAAGCATAAGTGCATATGCAGTGCCTCTTCTTTTAGTGCATAAAAAGGATGGAACATGAAGGATGTATGTTGATTGCCATGCAGTCAACAAAATTATTGTAAAGTATAGACATCACATTACTAGGCTAGATGATGCATTGGATGAATTATATGGTGTTGTGTATTTTACTAAAATTGATTTTGTAAGGACCCAAATTAGGCCCTAAAAGAATTTAAGGGCATTAACATATTATTAATGTTTATAGAGATTAAGGTTAAATTAGAGTCTAATTAAACTACCCATCAAATTAAGAGACAAAGGTGGTTGAGGGGTAAATGCTAATTTTACCATAGAGGTGAATGTGAAGTTAATTTAAAATAAAGAAAGTTAGAATGGATCAAAATTGAAAGAAAGAAAATAAGTTTTGGGTAAAAATTATGAATAGAATTTTTGTGGGTCAATTTTAAAAATGAAAATTTCATGCAAGGATTAATAGGTATTTTGCCCACTATAACCTTATGGGGAAACTAAATCACATGGGAGAGTGTGTGAAGAAGAGACCTTAGGTATAATGGGTTTTGAGGATCTCTTAAAAGAACAGAAGTCTTTGTTCAGCATTCATTCTCTCTCAAAGAAATCGATTCCTACCTCTAGCTTATTCATCTATAATTGAGAGTTTTCAAAGGCTAAGATTTGTGAAGGGAAGGAAGCAATAAAAAGAAATAGAATCGGAACAAAAAGTTGTGAAAGATGGAGTTAAGACTTCAATATTAGGTTTGGGAACTTCTGTAATTTTTCATGTAAGAGAATTAAATATATTGCATGCTTGAGACATGATGAATTATAAAGGATTTGTGGTTTAAATAGAGTAACTTTGGGAAGGATTCATACCAATGTTTGCTTTAGTTGAAAATGATCCAAGAAGTTATTTCTTGTAATAGAGCAGTAGTAGCATGCATGCAAGTTTATATTAATAAGAGTTATTATGAGTTGAGTCTTGAGATAATTGAAAGAATTAAAGGAGTTTAAGGTTGTTATTAGAATTTGTTTAAGTATATTAAAGAAGGTGGGAGTTGCAGAATTCAACCTCTGCATGTAAGATTCATGGAGTGAATCCTTCATAATTTGTTTAATGATTCTTTAAGATATTACAAGGGATGTTTGTTAATGTTTTAAAGTAATATCTAATGGACATGCAATTGGGTATATTTTGTTGGTGGAAACTAGTGGACATTGAATTGAAATTTTAACATATGAGCATTTGGATTATTTTTTTAATAATTACTATGATAGACTTATGCCGTAAAACAACACTCAGCCTAGTGTTATAAGCACTCAGCTGAGTGGACTATCTCGGTTTTGTTGTGTTCAACCTCCTCTATTGCACTTTAAATCCAAACTTAATATAATAATATCCTCCTAATTTTGAAGTAGCTTCAAAATACCATAATCAATTTAATATTCTTAATTACACAAGTTTGATATATAATGGTATAAAATTCTAAAGATTAACGGTGGAACAGACAATAAAGATATAGTTTTTGATAAATCATCAAAGTAAGAAGTCTACTTTATTTTTGTATTTAGGAATTGTTTTAAATGGCTGTTGTTTACCGTTTTTATTTAATTCCTAACTAATAGGTTATATAACATTTTCTATATGATGGTTTAGCTTTAAAATAATCCAATAATTTAAGAGATTGGATATGTTAAGGTTTAAATTATATTATTAAATTAAGATAGTGTTCAATTGCCTAAGTTCTACTTCTTTATTTTATTATTATGATAAATTATCTTGTTTCCAAGTTGGCACCTCCTCAATTGAGTATTGAAGACATTCACTTAAAATATAGTTTTTTTTCCAAGTGTTAACTCTCACTTAAGCTTTGTTTTAATGGGTACAACGTGGTTTCTTTGTTTCTTATGGTGGAGATAGTTGGACATTTGGCAACTGAACACATAGCATACAAAAAAAAGTATGGGAAATGGTGTTTATTATGCATGTATGCTAGTAATTAAGATAAGTATGGATTATTACAAGAAAACATTAACAAAGAAAATAAGAATTTATTTCTTAGATACCTTAAATAAAGAAACTGTGTCAGGTATGTCGAACCAATCTCCGTATTTTCAGTTTATCTTGGGGTATAAAACTCCAATTGGGTTAATTCCACTTTGTAATTTCAAATAAGATATATATCTACGTTTCCGTAGGAGAAACTTAATGTTGGTTTTGACTTTAAGTTGTCTCAATTTTTATTTGATGTTGGGAATGAATTGCTATCTAGTTTAATAAATAGTTTGCAGTAATTTGACTATAATTCGTGATAGGAAGGTCTATTAATTGTGAGGAAAAATTTTGGCCAAACTAGACATACAAGGAGTAAAACTTTCATGGAGGAAGGTTTTTCTAATTCTGTACCTATATTTTTCTTTGAATTTTCTAATTGGTGATAAAAAAATGGATTTGATATTGTTAGCTCTTGCCTTCAGTAAAAGAATATAATACAGTAATTTAGATAGATTTAATTGTATAGAGGTCAAAATATTATGGGACCAAATTTTATGAAAACTATACTTATATGCATATAAGTTTTATGAAGAAAGCATAGTCTAATTGTACTTCTAAATATGTCAAATGTTGACTTGAAATTCATAGGGACTGGATGTACTGTTAGGGAATAGACCTTAGTAAATTAGGCATAACTTTTGGTAGAGTTGTTAAAATGCTATGAAGTAAAATTTTAGTAACACTAGAGACATGGAAGTATAAATTTGATCAAGAAATGTTGGTCTAATTCCTTTTTAATTTTATTCTATGAATTTTTATAAGTGGTAACAAACACTGTTTTGGTTCTATGAAAAGCCTATCGTTTTTCCAAAATATCTCGAGCTATAGACAAGATATTAAGATGAATTTTGATGCTTTGGAAACTAGACACATAGGGGAATAAAATTTTAGAATGTCATTTAGCCTAAAAATGACGTTTTCAAAATCAAAAGTGGCTCACAATTTGGGTCTAGAATGCTGCCCTATGCATACTTTTAATGTATCTTACATTAAGCTTTTCTTTAAATAGTTAAGTTAAATATGTGTCTATGTGAATATATAATGAATTGGATATAGCATGTGATATGACTATTAAAAAAAGGGTTATATGTATACATATACATTCATACATGCACATAGGTAAAGATTATTGATGAAGATATCTAATATATATATATATATTTGTAATTAAATTTGTACATGATTGTTAAATGCAAGATTAATTTTATGAATGAAATCCTATTATGAGTAAGTGTATATTTTGACATGTACCTATGCTATGAAATAAGGAATATAACAGTATGACCATGTCACAGGTAATGTCTTATGGATAACATGTTAAGGTAACAATTAAAATAATATATGCTCAATTGACAAAACATTGGAATGTTAAATGGCAAATTGGTTACATGTATTTATATAAATTAGAGATTTTGGATCTTTTTACATGATCATATACCAAAGTTGTGTTGTATTGGAAAGTTCTAAGAACAAGGCATGACTTAGGTTGAGCACTTAAACAGGTATGAAATATTACTTGATTGCCATGTTATGATCAAGCTATATATGATGACTAATGATAACACGATCAAAAACTATATGAATCAATATACATATACTTTGTATACATAGTTATACTATAGTAATAATATTTCTACACTATAGTTATACGTTTGCAAATTGATTTGATTAAGTGCAAGTATGTTATATGAAAACAGAATTAAACAAAGTACTGCCTGCAATTAGAGTTCAATTATGGATAGATAGGCACCTATAGGGATTTTGCACTTGCCATAGTCGACCTATTTAGGTCTAAAGTACAATTGATCCTATGAGATCATAAACAGCCGTTTGGGTTGTTAGTTGACCCCAATTGGGTCCATTTGACCGGTCCACTGTACAGACGGTCTCTTTTAGGTCTATAGATCTGATATCCTCAGATATTCACTGTTTTGATACCCTTGGGTATCCACCGTTCCCGTTATCTACCTTTAGAACTTAAGCAGGCTATGTTACAATATAAATACATCATAAATGGTTACAGTATAACAAGGCATATAAATTATGAAATATTTTTCTTATAATTATATATATGTGTTCACAATGTTTGTATGTGCACACCTATTAATGTGCATTTGTCATTGTGATTTGATGTATGCAAATCTAAGATCTATATGACCTTGATATGTAAGTATAGTCTGGTTATAATGTATACTTTTACTTGCTTGATAAGCTTTTCTTTTTATGATTAATTATTATTAAATAAACTAATCATATGATAAAAAGTTAAATTTAAGGCCAAAGGATGTTGGAGCTTACATTATTTTACATGGTGAATGAAGCATCAATGTAAATGTTACTATTGAATTTTATGATTTTCATATGTTGATATGAATGTTGAATTTTATTCATTTATTGAAATAAATTATTGTTATAATTGAGGCATAATGTGTGCACTATTGACGATCACTATGAGTAGTTGTTTATCATGATTTTAGTTCCCCACTAAGCTTTATAGCTTAGCACGGGTGTTTCATCCGTGTAGGTTTTTGAGGTGATATCTACTTGAGGATGGCCAACTCAAGTCATCGAGAGAGACTATTATAGACTTTTATTTTAGGCTCTTTGTATATAGTAAAGATTTTGTGGTATTAGAGATATTACATGTAAAGATGTTAATCAGTTGTTGTATTTTGTAAAGAGACTTTAATGTATATTGAAAATTTTTAATAGTATAACACTCTTATGTATTAAGTTTGAATATATGTTCTCTGTATAGTTGGTTTATATTTAAGTTGCACTATTAAACTTGCGTAATGAGAAAGATAAAGTGATATGTATTGGTTAAAGGATAAGGGTGCTACAGATTTAATCAGTGAACACTACAAAAAAATGTAGAATAACGATAAAAATTAGCGAGGATAAAAATTTTTGTTGCTAAATGCACCATTTAGCGACAACATTACGACAAAAAATGATTTTTGTCGCAAATATTGTTAGGGTTAAGTTGGGAAACTGATATTGCGATAATTTAGCGATAAATAAATTTTGTTGTAGCTAATCTTGGGCGCCAAAATTTTGGCGCAAAAAATAGCAACGACTTTGCCAGCATAAAATCCTCTCTAACTCTTAATGCATGGTGCGATTGATTTATTAACCATTTAGTGAGGACTTAATCCTTGCTAACATTGAAATAGGCAACATTTGATGGATGAACCATTTAACAAGGACCTAATCCTCACTAATTTTGCGAGAAAAAGAATCCTTGCTAAATTAGCTAGGACAAATCCCTTGCTAACGTTGAAATAGGTGGCATTTGATGGATGAACCATTTAGCGAGGACCTAATCCTTGCTAATTTAGCGAGTCCCTCGCTAACATTGAAATAGGTGGCATTTGATGGATGAATCATTTAGCGAGGACCTAATCCTCGCTAATTTTGCAAGAAAAACAATCATCGCTAATTTAGTGAGGACAAATCCCTCACTAACGTTGAAATAGGTGGCATTTGATAGATTAACCATTTAATAAGGACCTAATCCTCGCTAATTTTGCAAGAAAAACAATCCTTGCTAATTTAGAGAGGACAAAGCCCTCGCTAATGTTGAAATAGGTGGCATTTGATGGATGAACCATTTAGCGAGGACCTAATCCTCGATAATTTTGCGAGAAAAACAATCCTTGCTAATTTACCGAGGATAAAACCCTTGCTAACGGTTAAATAATTTGGCATTTGAATTAATTAAATTGAATTAAATTATTAAATTTATATTTAATAATTAATATTAATTTTTATTAATTATATAATAAAGAAATTAAATTACATGAATATGGTTCTTCTAAAATTAGCTTAAAATAAATTCTCATCAATTTTGTGAGAGCCAAATCTTAGCTAATTACAAAATTAGCTTGGAAAAAAATTATCGCAAATTTTGCGAGAGCCAAACCCTAGCTAATTGCAAAATTACATTGGAACTGATACAATCAGCAAGAACTCAAGCCTAGCTAATTTAGCTAGGTAAATTTTCCTAGCTAATGTCCCCCATGAATAAATTGCCAAAGCTGTTGTCCACACTAATTTGGCGTGAGCATTTTGCTAGCTAACTGATACAAACACAAGATAATTGGCATGATCAATTTCCCTTGCTAAAGTTTAGCGAGAGTTCTTTGTTCTCGCCATGATCAATATGTTATTAAAGTCTAATTCAAGTAGAATTATTATAAGTTAAGACCTAATGGATTGATATTCTTAAGTGTCAGAGGAGTAAAGAGTTAATTAAAAAAATTAGGGCCAAATGTAATAAAATAATTTTATTTAGTGTCCAATTAAAAGAGATTAATAATCTAGGGGCCAATGTCAAAGGAAGTAAGGAAGTGGGGTTAATGTTTTAACAAATTATTTAGAAGATGGTAGTTTCATTACATGCAAATTGTTGAGGGACTCCAAGGGAACTTTCCTCTTCATCTTTATATAGTGGAAGATCACATTTAAGAGAGAGAAAAGGTGGGAGTGGCTATGTTCTTATCTTGGGGTGGCATCTTCTCTCTCCTAAGCTTCTTATTTATCTCTCTTCAGTGATCTACAAGGAAAAATCAATTGCATGTGAGTGATCAAAGGATTTTTAAATCATAATTTCAAAGAAAAAGAACAAGGACTTATAGAGGAAGGAGTAAATTTCAGGTTTGGGAACTTATTCTTCATACATGTGTGTGGATATAAATGTTTATGCTTGGATTACTTCATTTTAATGGTAATTTATTAGTTTATTTATGGTTAATGAGAGATTTAAATAGGAAAAAAATCGTGTTTTTGAATGTTGAGGAAAAACTGGGTGTGGTTCTTGTGAACCAGGCTGCTTGTTTTATCCATATCTGGAGTTTTAGACCTCATATTGAGGTAATTCAAAAATTTGGATAAACTAGATTAAATTATCTACAATTCATTAGAAGGAGTCATGGCTTGATTTTGTTGCTAAGGAACTCATAAAATTCATACAAGTGAACTATTTGAGTGTATAGGTGGTTTTGAACAGTTAACAATGTTTTAACCATAACTCCTTGTATTGAAGTCATAATTGAGTGAGGTTTGATTCTATGTAAACTTTTTAGAAGGATAAACAACTTTTTAGAAGAAATCTAGCCATAAATCTGTCTCTAAATAATTTATATGATTTATTGATTTTTAGATGAACTGTTAATTCAGGTTCTGGAATAGTTTGTGGTAAAAATGAGATATCTTTGTGTACAATGATCAGAATGACATAAGATTAATTCCTATGGAAAATAGAACTCTAAATCTACAATTCATAAGGGGAAGCTAAGCCTAAAATCTGTCTTTAAGCATGTGTAATTTAGGGTTGAATTCGGACCTTTTCACTATATTGCTCTTAGGAATGGTAATCAGAAAAATGTGAATATATTGAGTTACATATGTGATTTTGAATTGTTTTTGATGTTTTGGAAACTAGACACATAGGGCCACAAGTGTCTAGAAGGAAGTTTTTGCTAAAAATGATGTTTTATAGGTCAAAATCCTGATACAAGTTCAATCTGTAATTCTGCCTCTGGACAAATTCTATGTCACGGTTACCAGGTATTACCTAGTAACCATAACCCATTTATACTTCACCTAAACTTCACTTAAAGGTCCCAAATGGATAGTAATGGATATCTAAACTATTTTCATTGTGAATTAAATAATTTCTAGCATATAAATACTTGTATTAAGGAATATAACTTGAGTTATGATTATGTATATATATACTTTATTTACATGTTGATATCCATGTTAACATGTTAATATGGAAGCACATTGAATTATGTTTGAAATATGATATGTTTACTGATAAAGGTATATATATAAGCATTCATATATGATCAACTTATGAACAAGCTTGTTATATGCAAACATACTTGAATGTAGATATAAATACATATATGATAGTTAATATTAAAAATACTACTCATGAATGTTCATTTGATGCTGGAGTATATGAACCAAGAAAATGAAAACATGTTATGTTATATATATTTATATGTAAAGATGATGGTACCTAGTTGTATACATATCGATGAATCTAAAGCTACTATATTTAGTTGTATGGCTTGTCCTTTAATGGGTTGATATATATATATATATATATAAGTCTAGATGTTATACATGATTCCTATGGATTTCTTGAAATTACTATGATACATATAGTTTGAAATGTTAACTTTACTTGTATAAAGAAGTAATGTGATTAGTAGAATATATGTGTACATATAAACACACACACACACACACACACATACATATATATATATATATATATAAATATGATCTTACATGATTGGGTTTGAAGCTTGAAAGATGTTTTAGAGTAATGATTCAAAGAATATGTTTAAAGTGAAATGTATGAATATGTATTTACTTAATTGAAATGACATGATTAAGCATATGTGCTGTTACATGTTATCATACTAAAATACAGATCTATAGTGCTATAGACTCAATTATAGAAATTTTATTAAAGCATATAATGGCAATGTTATATGAGACTATGTATACAAGTGTATGCATTAGAGATGGAGTATCTTGTCATGTGATTGTTACATGAGCAAATTGTATAAATTATTTATGAATTGTGCATATATGTTTATGTACTAAAGAAGATATATATTTTTACATGATTATATACAGGTAGAAATGACATTATATAAGTATAGTCTTAACATACGAAATAGTTACATGATTGAATAGGATTACAAGTACAAAATAGTAATACCCAACAGTGAGCATGTTCACAGGTTTATAGAAAGTTATACATGAGCATGTATATGAGTACATTATTCATAGTTACACAAGAGTATACATGTGTGCATATAAGAATATGAATGAATAAAGAAAAGATAAAGTAAAGAGGTTATACTGCCTGCGTTAAGTCTAGGAAGTGGATAGATAGGAATGCCTATAAGGGTACCTTGCAGCTACTTCTGAACAGTTTTGGCCTGTTTAGGTCCACTTGAAATCAAAAGTTACAATGACCTTGTTGGTTTTAAAAGTTAGAGTTGATTTGAACAACCCCATTTGGGTTGTAGCCGATCCCATTTGGGTCCAGTTGATCGGTCCAAGTTATTTGTTTGATCCTGTTTGGGTCGCCTTTACCGATTTATCATACAGTTTTGTCTATATAAAAGGATCATCGTTTAATACCTCCGGGTATGTTATTTGTACCTTTGGGTGCCACCGTTATAATAAATAATTTTGCACCTTCGGGTGCTACCTTATAACCCGTTATCCACCTCTTTAGAATAGTGCAGGCTTTGCACCAAAGTTAAGAAAAGTTTGATGTTCAACTCAAAGTTTCTTGAAGTTTTTCAATTATTAAATTGACTTTATAATATATTTTATATATGAAATTCCTTTTTATTTTTATCACATACGAAAACTATGAAATTAAAAGAGTTTGTAATATATGTTTATGCGCAATTATTGCATATAAAAAAATTATATGTACAGAGTTATATGAATGAACCAGTGAATCACTAATATCTAGTTATGGACGATATTAAAGATAGTATGTTCCCTATAGTAATATGTTGTTTGCTTGAGCTAGTTAAATGACTTGCATGATTTGTCATATATGAAAGCTATGAAAATGTTTTGTCAATATAAGTGTTTTCTTTGCAATGAAATATAAAAGTTATGTATAGGTATTCATATCGGTGATTGCCTTTAAATTAAAACACTGGGTTATAAGTTTTCCTTATAGCTACTCGTTCTTGCTTTCTACTAGTACATGATGTTCAATGTCTTGTATGCAACATAAAATATTTACGGATCAATAAGTGATAAACTCAAAATGATACTGGTATTTGAGATAAAAGTAAATTAGTAATTCAACGTATGCATTAGTACATTAAGAATCACAAATACATTCTAGATCGATAAATGATAAACTTTCATAATACTAACGCTTTGTCTTTCTTATGAATATACATATATTATTGTTGATCATATGCTTATATTTGAATATATATATATATATATATTCCTAGTATATGTCAATGTGTTTGGTATGTGGAAGGTATGACTTACTGTAAACAGTGGTATATCATTCAATGAATGAATTATAAGTCTAAAAGATAATTATGCTTATATGATTAAATGTTATGTATATAAAGCACCAATGTCAAATTTACTATCATTAAGTCATTCGGGTATCATATGTGGACTCTTGTTTATTCATTTTGAATTGGTATCTCTTTCATTTAAACATAAGGTATACTTGTAGTTCATGATGTATGCTTGTTGGTGACCACTGTGAGTGGTCGTTTGTCATATTTTATGTTCCCCACTAAGCTTTATAGCTTAGTACGGGTGTTTCATTCGTGTAGGTTGCAAGGATAGGACTTTCTCGTAGGACTGATATCTGCAGCAGGTTGTCCAACACAAGTCTTTGAAGATTATAAAATATATATTCTTTTTTTTGTTCCTTTTTGAATTTTGAGGGTTTTATGTTGTGTTGGAAATCTTGTAAAAGTATAGCTGTTTTGTATATGAAGAATTGTAATGTTGTTATAGTTCTTGTATATAATGTAATATTATACTTTAACAATTATATATATATATATATGTTGAGTTAAGCTTTGGTATAAGATAATCCTTATATTAAGGTTTTCTATTTGACAGAATAGTGATGCCTGATTAAGGAGTTGAATTATTGATATCGTTAGGTTAAGAGAACTAGGGTGCTACACTTACCCTTACCCTTGCCTTTATTTTTCATCCCCTTTCCCTTATTAACTATGAGAATATGATTCGACCTTTTCTTGATGCTTTGCTCAGCTGTTTTAAGCATCGCATGTAGCTCAGCAATGGATTTCTCCATATTGTTCATATTATAGTTCATAACAAACTGGTTATAACTATCTGGCAATGAGTTAAGGATCAAATCCATGGCCAGTTCTAGAGTGATGGGAAATCCAATCCTTTCAAGGTGATCGATGTAGCCTTTCATTTTTAGAACATGAGCACTTATCGATGCACCTTCAGCCATCTTACAAGAATGTAAAACTTTGGTAGTCTCATACCTATCTTGCCTTTCCTTTTGTTGGAATGTTTGTTTGAGATGATTGCTCAACTCATAAGCCTCTATATACTCCAGATCCTTTTGAAGTTCTAGGCACATTGTGGCCAATATAAGACATCCCACATCAACTGAATAATCATCATGTTTCTTTTGTTTTTCTTTGACTGCCCTTTGGGGTAAGTAGGTGGGACAGGAGGAACAGGCTCATCGAGCACATAAAGCTTCCTTTCTTGCTTTAGAACAATTCTCAAGTCCCTAAACTAGTTAAGGAAGTTAGTGCCATCTTCTTTTAACTTTTCCTTCTCAAGGACTAATCGCAGTGATAGTGTGGAAGTGTTATTTGAACCCATTGATCTACAAATATAAAATAAATATTAGTACCATTTTCATTTTAGGTTATTTCTTAAAACTCCTACAAAAATATTCACCCTCAATATTAATTACAACAATTATAATGATTTTAGTGGGCTAAGATCCATATTTCACTTAATTCTAAGTCAGCTTTGGCATGACACTTAAAATCAAGTTATTTAGGTAGATAACTCATTACCAATTACATCTCATGTAACTCTTAGATTCTTTATGGGATTTTGACATCATATGTTCCGACATGTTATAATCCCATCTAATGCCTTAAGCCCAAAACCATTTTGACAGCCTAATTAAGTCTAACCATATTTTCAACATATAGGTAGCACCATTACCCATCTTGCCTTACTATGATAACCCAATGCACTTCGCTTTGGCAGAACCTACATTTTGGTGATCTTAGTCTTGACCAATGTTATAATTATGGATGGCATAAGACTTAAAATTATGGTGAGGGAATTTTAATTTTAACTTATGATGTCTATTTATATACATATCATGCATCATCCCATACATGGCATCTCATACAAATATGTTGGTAATTATCGGTTACATGCATCTCATACATAAGCAAAATTTAAAATTTTAAACCAATAGATCTGATGTTGCCATAAATTTACAATATACATATTAATGAGAATAAGAAAAATCACCTTTGATTTTTGTTGAACAATTGATTTTCCTTTTCACCGGGTTGTCGCAAACCACAATGTCCAAAATTGAACACCTCCAATTAGTAATTCACACTAGAGAAGGATTGAATGAACCAACAAAGGGGAAATACAAGGCTGGCTGAAATCCCTTGATGCTAGCAAGGGGTAAGTGGCGGCAAGGATTTTGAGAATGAGAGAAACTCTTTTCTCTTAATTGTTCACCTTGTTCCCCTAAAACCCTATCACTTGGATTTTTATAGTTAGGTTAAAAATACAACTTCATAATAGGATTGAGCTCTTTAAAATTGTTGGAGAAATATTAAATGGGCTTTTTAGAATTATTAATAATTTATTTGGGCTCAATTAAATCTAATTTAAGTCCTTTCACAGAAGACTATGCACCAAACCCACAAACTAGGCCCATTGTGCATATACTTGGATTTAATCACCCAAATGAAATCCAAATCCATCCAAATTAAATATGTAGGCTCCATAACACTTATTAAATATATTTAATTTATTTTGGTCCAAGAATTAGGCCTCTAAGGCCTTTTGTCTGTAGTTGGGATGAAAGCCATTCTTCTGGGCCTCTTTTAATTTCTCCAATAGATCTATTAATTATTATATCAAACCTATAACACTTATAGTCCAATAATAATTAATTATGAAATATAATATTTCAATATGGTCTATTTTACATAATATTTTTAAAAAGTTCTGTAAACAATTTTACTTGATCATAATTAATTAACCTCTTTAATTATTTATTCTCTTCTTCACTTCTCTATTCCGATAATAATATCAAATATTATTATCCTTGTCATTTTACCATTTTATCATTTTCTCTATATGTGTGTGACCTATTGGGTTCCTATCCATATTGGCAGTATAATATGTAATTGTGAGTTCTATTCAAAACTCACAGGATTTAAACTCCTTTAAATAATTTTATCAATCCCTATTTATATTTATGATACACTATAATACAAGTCATGAACAGCCTCTAGCTAGGCATGACTACCCAAATGTCAGGAAAGTCAAGTGGTTTGACTATACCCTTCCATAGGTTACCATGCAATTACTCCTTTCACCACTTTTATCTAAATTAGATTCTGAGTATGGATTTTTGTCAACTCATATAAATCTAATTATGTATGTTCTATTAATATAACTATTGTTCCCAAAATGCCCTTCATGGATCTCTATCGATCTTGGCATATTACTCTGGCTAGAGATTCTCTGAATAAGGTAATTATAGAATCCTACGAGATAACTTTCCTTAATAAATATGGGATGGTGAATCCTTTGTCAATCACTCAACTATCTTCAAGTAGGTCCTGATATACCCAACCTCCTAACTATGTTCACCTCCAGTTGGAAGTAATCAGTTATGAAGTCAAAGTATACCACTTGCTACTTAAGATAACTTTGATGATCTAAAGTTTAAGGATACTTGCACAACCGCTATGAAGAGATTCCTCACTGACATAGATTTAATATCCATGTGAGGATTCTCTTTGCAGGTCTCCAATGAACTTGTTCTTCTAACAACCATCCACATGTTAGCTTTGATTATCTTCTATAATCACAGTTATGAGAACCATAGCTTGAATCATTCCAGAAGCATAATATGTGTTAGTCTGTCCGAATTAACAATGTCATGTCTTGTTAATTATATGACTAGGGATATTTAGATATTAACACATTTGCATGCAATAGACATCTCATATCATGAACACTTTCACGATTGCCTTTGCACTATGTTTATAATATCTAGGACTTCATTTATTAATTTAAGATTTACAAACTCATGTATTTAAACATTGCATTAATAAATGAATGATGCCTTTTATTAATAATATGAATTCATACATATGAAATAATCCCCTTTTTACATAGGCTCTAGGGCAAACTCTCTAACAATCTCCCACTTGCACTAGAGCCAATCACTCATATGTCTCAGACCCATGCTATTTATATGGTGATCGTGCTTAATCTGGGAAAGTGCTTTAGTGAGGGGATCAACCACATTATCTTCTGTGGGGACCCTTTCTATTTTCACATCATTTCTAGCTACTATTTCCCTAATAAGATGGTAGCATCGGAGGACATACTTGGATCGTTAATGAGACCATGGTTCCTTTGCTTGCTCAATGGCTCCATTATTGTCACAATGTAAAGGAATTGGATCAAAAATACTAGGTACCACTCCTAGTTTAGATATGAAATTTTTGATCCAGACTGCTTCTTTGGCTGCTTTCGAAGCAGTAATGTACTCAGCTTCTGTCGTGGAATCGGAAGTTGTTTCTTGTTTGAAACTCTTCCAACTAACTGCTCCTCCTCCCATTATGAACACATAACCAGACTGTGATATACAATTATCTTTGTCAGATTGGAAGTTGGCATTTATATACCTATTTACTTCCAAACTGCCCTCCCTATATACCGAGAATATATCCTTAGTCATTCTCAAGTACTTAAGAATATTCTTGATAGCTGCCCAGTGTTCCTCTCCAAAATTGGATTGGAATCTGCTTGTGACACTCAAAGCAAAAGCTACATCTGGACGTGTATATAGCATAGCATACATGATAGAACCAATTGCAGATGCATATGGTATTCTATTCATGCTCTCTCTATCCTCTAGTGTTTTCGGACACATAGACTTAGAAAGGTGTTTCCCATGCACCATGGGTATAAACCCTTTCTTAAAGAGATCTATATTAAACCTCCTCAATACTTTATCTATATAGGTACTTTGAGAAAGACCTAGCAACCTATTGGATCTATCTCTATAGATCCTTATTCCCATAATATAGGATGCTTCTCCAAGGTCTTTCATGGAGAATTGCTTGGATAACCATATTTTAACAGATTGGAGAAGAGAAATGTCATTTTCCATGATCAATATGTCATCCACATGTAGAACTTGGAAGACAATTACATTCCCACTTACCCTTTTATACACACAAGGTTCATCTTCATTCTGTGAGAAACCAAACTCTTTGATTGTCTCACTGAATCGTATGTTCCAGCTCC
This sequence comes from Excoecaria agallocha, assembly GCA_037975025.1. NCBI lineage: Eukaryota > Viridiplantae > Streptophyta > Magnoliopsida > Malpighiales > Euphorbiaceae > Excoecaria > Excoecaria agallocha. The sequence continues at coordinate 22,164,098 of CM075808.1, read as the reverse complement.
TAGAGGCTTGCTTCAATCCATAAATGGATTTTTGAAGCTTACATACCTTTTCGCCTTTTCTTAATGTGAACCGTTTTGGTTGTGTCATATACACATCCTCAGTCAGATTTCCATTTAGGAAAGCTATCTTCACATCCATTTGCCAAATCTCGTAATCATAATGAGTTGTAATGGCTAAAAGTATTCTTATAGACTTAAGCATCGCTACAGGAGAAAAGGTTTCATCATAGTCAATACCTTCTTTTTAACGATAGTCTTTTACTACTACGCAAGCTTTATAGGTAACTATATTACCTTCCATGTTGGTCTTCTTTTTGAAGATCCATTTGCACCCTATGGGTTTTATCCATTCAGGTGGTTGAGTTAAAGTTCACACTTTATTCTCATACATGGACTCCATTTTAAAGTGCATAGCCTTAAGCCATAAATCATGTTATGAACTGTTCAAAACTTCTTGATAGCTTGTAGTCTCATTATCCTCTACTACAGTTATGCCTCTATCTGCATCAATGTGAAATCCATATCTCACAGGGATATAATGCATCCTAGTAGATCTTCTAGGATTTTGTGTATAATTAGGATCAACTGTAATCTCATCATTATGAAATTCAGTCTTGGGTTTAATCGGTTGATCTACTTCCATTTGTGGGTCTTGAACTTCACCAAGTTCAATTTTACTCCCACTATCCTCTCGCAGGATAAATTCTCTTTCCAAGAAGATAGCATGCCTTGAAACAAACACCTTTTGTTCTAAGGGATTATAGAAATAATATCCAAATGTTTCTTTTGGATATCCCACAAATAAAAATTTGTCAGATTTAACATCTAGTTTGTCTGACATTGTCCTCTTTACATAAGCAGGACAACCCCATACTTTCATATGAGAAAGTGTGGGCTTCTTGTTATTCCACATCTTATATGGAGTAACATCAACCGATTTACTAGGAACTCTATTTAACACATAAACAGCAGTTTCTATTGTATATCCCTAAAAGGACTTAGGCAACTCTACTTGGCTCATCATGGATTGAACCATATCTAATAGTGTTCGATTTCTCCTCTCAGATACACCATTGTGTTGTGGTGTATATGGTGGAGTCCATTGAGATAAAATCCCATTATCTCTAAGATAATATTGAAATTCTTGGCTTAAATATTCTCCACCTCGATCTGATATGAGTGTTTTAATACTCTTGCCAAGTTGGTTCTCTACTTCATTCCTGAATTCTTTGAACTTTTCAAATGCTTTTGATTTATATTTCAATATATAGATATATCCAAACCTGGAATAATCATCTATGAAAGTAATGAAGTAGGAGTAACCTCCTCTGGCATGTGTAGTCATTGGACCATATACATCTGAATGTATTAAGTCCAAAACCATTTTAGCTCGTTCTCCTTTACAAATAGAGGGAGCTTTTGTCATTTTTCCCAATAAACAAGATTCACATGTATCAAATGATTCATAATCAAATGATCCTAAATCGCCTGACTTGTGTAATTTGGTCATTCGTTTCTCATTTATATGGCATAAATGACAATGCCATAAATATGAGGTATTTAGATTATCTTGTTTCATTCTCTTGGTATCCACATTATGCACTTATTTAATTAAATCAATAACAAATATACCATTCTCAATGATAACTTTTGCATAAAATATATTGTTCTTAAAAATGTAACAACATTTGTCCTTTAAAGAAATGTCATAATCGTTCAATAATTAACTGAAAGAAATAATACTTTTGGATAAAGCTGGAACATAATAACAATTATTTAATTCAAGTATTAATCCACTTGGGAAAGGCAAATGGTAAGTCCCCACAACTGTTGTAGAGATGTTTTGTCCAGTAGCTGACTGTAGACATATTTCTGCCTTTCTAACTCTTCTACTGCTTCTAAGCCCCTGTAGATCATTACACAAATGAGATCCACATCTGGTATCTAATACCCAAGATTGTTTTGAAGCAATAGAATAAGTATTAATTTCAATCATATGAATACCTGAAGTAGAAGCATCAGTTTATTTTTTCTTCTTGAGAGAATCTAGATAGGCCTTGTATTATGCTTCCAATGACCATCTTTTCCACAATGGAAGCAAGTTCCTTTGGGATTCTATTTCTTGGCAACCTTTTTCTTGGAAATCCCATCATTCTTTGGTTGCGCCTTGGTCATCTTCTTCTTTTTCTGCTTCTTACCTTTAGCAGAAGTGACAACCATGACACTTTTTGGATCCTTCTTAAAGGATCCATCAGCTATTCTGAGCATGTTGATTAACTCAGGAATGGTTACTTGGATCTTGTTTATGTTGAAGTTAAGCACGAAAGGTGCATAAATTGGAGCCAACGAATACAAGATTAAATCTATGTATAGATCATTATCCATTACATAGCCAAGTCTACTCAAATGCTCAATATACCTATACATCTTTAATGCATGAGTAGCAGACGAAGTGCCTTCCACCATTTTGCAGCTAAATAAAGCTCGAGCAATCTCATATTGCTCAGTTCTAGCTTCAGAAGAATAAAGCTCCTCTAGATGCAAAATGATGGTTCTAGGATCCATCATCTCATGTTGCTTCTGAAGCTCTGAGGATATAACACCCAGTATCAAACATGCTGCTACTTCTCTATCCTCCATGTATTTTCGATAAGCACCCTTGATCTCATCAATGGCATCATCTGATGGAAGTGGTGGTGGATCTTTATCCAAGACACAATAGATCTTTTTAGCTTTGAGAATAATTCTCACTTGCCTGATCCAATCAGAATAGTTGCTGCTTACCAGCTTATTATCCAAGATTGATCATATATTAATGTTTGATGTGCTTATGATGTTGACCTAAATGTGAAAAAGAAAACATATGAGAGTATGTTCATATATATATATATATATATATATATGCATTAATTAGGTCTTTAATTAATCCATTTACTCCCACTATTTTATTGCAAATCAATAGCCCTCACTATTTAATTCGAGAAAACCCGATGGTTTTCTTAGTGGGCCAATATCCAATCCTTCATATGAAATTTGACCTTGACTGTGGTCAACAAATCAAACTCCATACCCTTGAAAGGTAGGTATCTCTATAACAATTGTGTCTCTACACAACTATTGGATCATTAGGTTATCAACTCTTGATACATGCATATCATATATGCATTCCCTAATCTTGCCTCTAGAACCATTAGCCTTAAAACTATGGTCAACAAGCTAATGGGCTAGCTAAGATGACCCATTTAATTAGATTTGAACATATTCGATATAATGTGAGCTTGACTGTGAAGGCTTATATATCTTAGTATTAGTTTAAGGGAATTTACTTAATTAAGTCTCATCATACATGGTTGGCATACATTGGTATGCATCCTATATCTATCTCATAAATATAAGCATACAAATATGGTATAGTTATGGACTTTACTACATTGATTTCCCTAAGCCAAGAGGGAAATCAAAAGGTCACACCTAGGTAATATGCATGATTCAAACAAGTAAAAATAATTACATTATCTTCAAACTTGTTGGATCTCCATCCGACCCATCTTGCTCCTTGATAGTGGTCTCCATCTCTATCTCTAATTCTAATCTAAGAATGTGCCAACGCAAAGCAAGAGGAAATCATTCTCAAGGACAAGCTTCAAAATTGCCTAATGCATCCAAAAAGAATGGACGAGTTAGACACAAAGGAGAAACAATTGATACAAATTTTGGAACAAGAGCACAGTGAGGATAAGGAAGAGGAGGATGAACCATCCCCTCCTAAGGGAGACCCTGAACTTAAAACACTTCCATCTCATTTGAAATATGTGTTTTTAAGTGATAATGCTAATCCGGTCATTATTTCATCTTTGTTGACAGATTTGGAAGAAGAAATGCTCATTGGAGTGCTAAAAGAACATAAAGGAGCAATAGGTTGGGCAACATCCGATTTAAAAGGAATTAGCCCAAGCTATTGTACGCATCACATACCCATGGAGGACAATTTTAAGCCAGTAGTGCAACCTCAAAGAAGGCTCAACCCAACTATGCAAGAGGTAGTAAAGAAAGAGGTATTGAAACTACTTGATGCAGGTATTATCTATCCTATCTCTGATAGTAATTGGGTTAGTCCTGTTCAATGTGTGCCTAAAAAGGGAGGAATGACTGTAGTAACAAATGAAAATAATGAAATAATTCATACACGCACAGTAACGGGATGGAGAGTATGCATTGATTATAGAATATTAAATAAGGCCACTAGAAAAGATCATTTCCCATTGCCCTTTATTGATCAAATGCTAGAAAGATTGGCAGAAAATAAATTCTATTGTTTCCTAGATGGATATTCAGGGTACATGCAAATACCTATAGCCCCGGAAGATCAAGAAAAGACCACGTTTACATGTCCATATGGAACATTTGCATATAGGAGAATGCCTTTTGGTCTTTGTAATGCACCCGCCACATTTCAACGTTGCATGATGGCTATATTTCATGATTTCATTGAAAAATTTATGGAAGTTTTTATGGATGATTTCACTATTTATGGGCATGATTTTGAGTCTTGTTTGCGTAATCTAGCATTGGTTTTAAAGAGATGTCAAGAAACTAACCTTGTGCTAAATTGGGAAAAATGTCATTTCATGGTTAGAGAGGGCATTGTTTTAGGACATAAAATTTCTGAAAAAGGGCATTGAGGTTGATAAAGCAAAAGTTGACGTGATAGAAAAACTACCTCCACCAACTAATCTAAAAGGCATTAGGAGTTTCCTTGGTCATGCTGGATTTTACCGTCGATTTATTAAGGATTTCTCTAAAATTGCTAAGCCACTCTCTAATTTATTACTTAAAGATGCTGCATTTAACTTTAATGCTGAGTGTTTGCAGGCTTTTAACCTATTGAAGCACAAATTAGTGAGTGTACCGGTCATTGCATCACCCGATTGGAGCTTACAGTTTGAAATCATGTGTGATGCAAGTGCTTATGCAGTTGGAGCGGTTTTAGGACAGCGAAAGGAGAAGATTTTCTACACCATTTACTATGCGAGCCACACACTTACTGGAGCCCAAGTGAATTACACCACTACGGAAAAGGAACTCTTGGCAATCGTCTTTTCATTTGAGAAATTCCGATCTTATCTTTTGGGATCTAAAATTACAGTTTGGTCGAATCACGCTGCATTGAGACACCTTTTTGCCAAGAAGGATTCCAAACCAAGACTTATCCGATGGGTGTTATTACTTCAAAAGTTTGATGTTGAAATAAAAGATAAAAAAGGAGTAGAAAATCTTGTAGCTGATCATCTCTCTAGATTAGATCATGCTAGCATCGAAAAGGGAGAAATTTCTGACCTATTTCCTGATGAACACATTTGTGCTTGTTTTACTTATGAAAATTCAGCTCCATGGTACGCTAATATAGCCAATTTTCTTGCAGGTGGCTATCTCCCTAAGGATTTTACTTGGCAACAGAGGAAGAAGCTCAAAGCGGATGCCAAGCATTACCTTTGGGATGATCCATAACTTGTCAAGATATGTCCGGATCAAGTATTGAGAAGGTGTGTACCGGAATCGGAACAAAGAGCTATCATGCATCAATGCCATGGGGGAGAAGTTGGAGGTCATCATGGACCAAATAGAACGGTTCAAAAGATACTCCAATCAGGTTTTTTCTGGCCTACTTTGTTTGAGGATGTCAAAACTTTCATAGCCACTTGTGATAAATGTCAAAGAGTAGGAAATATATCCAAAAGAGATGAGATGCCTATGAACAATGTGATAGAAGTAGAAATATTTGATGTTTGGGGCATCGATTTTATGGGTCCCTTTCCTAACTCATTTGGGTATGAGTATATCTTGGTAGCAGTGGACTATGTAAGTAAATGGGTAGAGGCAATAGCTACTAGGACTTGTGATGCAAAAATTGTGCTGGAATTCATTCGTAAGAATATTTTCACTAGATTCGGGGCACCTAGAGCTATTATAAGTGATGGAGGCAAACACTTTGTCAACCATCAATTTAAGGCCTTGCTGAAGAAATTTGGTGTTAAACACAAGATCACAACCCCATATCACCCTCAAGCAAATGGACAAGTAGAAATATCTAATAGGGAATTGAAATCAATCTTGGAAAAAACAGTCAATAACTCTAGAAAAGATTGGTCTCTTAAGTTAGATGAGGCTTTATGGGCTTATCGAACTGCTTTCAAAACCCCTATAGGTATGTCTCCCTTTAGACTTGTTTTTGGTAAAGCATGTCACCTTCCAGTCGAATTAGAACATAAAGCATATTGGGCTACTAAATTTCTTAACTTTGATTTAAGTGATGCAGGAGAAAGAAGGAAACTTCAGCTCAATGAACTTGATGAAATTCGACAATGGTCATATAATAATGCTGCACTTTACAAAGAAAAGACAAAAAGATGGCATGACAAGCATTTAAGGGTAAAAGAATTTGTTCCAGGAATGTTAGTGCTTCTTTATAATAGCCGTCTTCGTTTGTTTCCAGGGAAACTCAAATCAAAGTGGCTTGGACCATATCAAGTAATAGCAAGCAATCATCTCGGGGTAGTAACAATCAAGAACTTAAAAGATGGACGTGAATTTCAAGTCAATGGTCATCGTCTTAAAGCATACCAAATCGGACAACAAGAGGTTGCTGAAGCAACCATGGTCTTTAAAGATACTTAAAAATCGGTTTGGAGAGTCTAGCTGGAGACTCTAAAAACTCAGAACTTCATCTTTGTTTGCTTTCAGTCAGTATTTGTGATTTCTGTATGGTTGTGTGTTTAAGCATTTGATTTCTGCATGTTTGTGTGTTTAAATGTTTGATTTATGCATGCTTGTATGTTTGTGTGTTTGATTCATGAAAGAAATGAGAAGAATCAAGTTTTTAAGAGACATGTGGGAACAAATTATTGTAGGACTCAAACATAGACATATACCCGGGCAGTGGGTTAAAATGATGAAAAATTGGTCATTCACGTGACCACGTGTGGTCTCTCAAAGAGAATCCACGTGGCCACGGGTTAGAGAAAGGAGGAACTCCATTTATACACGTGACCACGTGTGTTCTTACACAAGAAATCACGTGGCCACGCCTTGATGCACTGGAACGATGATTTAATTTACATGGCCACACATCACATAGCATATGCACACACGTGACCATGGGTCTGTCTTCATAAAATTTCACGTGGCCACGTCTCAGCTCACTGTCCAAGTCTGTTTCCCCACACGTGACCACGTGTGTTCTTACCCAAGAAATCACGTGGCCATGCAATTATTCACTGGCCATTTTAGATTCCCACACGTGACCACGTGTTTATCTTCACTAAGATTCACGTGGCCACGTCCCCTTCCCTTATAAAATTCACGGCTTCCTCACTTATTCCTTTTTATTTTCATATGCACTCTCTCCGTGCCCACGCCTCACTATCACACAATCAACTCGTGACCACGGGATTTTCAATCATCACCACTCATCACCATCTCCATTTGATTTCTCTTGCATCTTCCAGTCTCTCTTACACTTATGTTTTTCCTTCTCCACATTTTCATCATCAATTTAGGGTTTTTGCACCTCTCACACACCATCTCCACTTTGTATTGCAATTTTTGGTGTCCTTCTCATTCTCAAGTAAGTATTTACTTTCTCTCTTCCATAATTACTAATTGTTTATCATCATTGGTAGTGTTTTATAGTCCACAAAAATTTAGTTTTTGGTTAATCTGCACTTCTCATTTTGTATGCATGTTTACTGTTTTTGCTTATTTGGATAATTATGATTGTTGAGTGCATGTAATAGATGGTCAATATATAATTGGATAATAAACACTCTTGGTTATGCTGTTGAAATTCATGTTCAAATTTATGCTCGCAACGTGTTCGATAAAATGCTTCAATGAGTTTTCTTTTACTAAAAACTTTAAACTCCACTCTTTGATTGGCATATTTCTAGTTTGCATTGATGCATGTTAATTACCTTGTGAAAGAGTTGTTTATGATCTTTGTATTTTGCATGACATATGCCATTAAATTTTTACTTTATCCAACTAATGCATCATACATATTCATATACTTATGAGCAGTTTATTTGGTGATTAATATTGTGTTTTCGTTGATTGTAGTGGCACCTCGAAGGACTAAACATCCTGATGTCGCTAGTTCCTCTAGGCTACAAATTCCATCACATGTAGACCGAGCAAAGGTTAACAAATTTGATTATTTCAGCAAGTGCAAATATGTGCAGCCCGCCTACTTAAGTCATTTGTTTCTCAATATCCCAGCTGGTAATTTGTGGGATTATGAGATCGAACCATTGCTTCAAAACATTGGCTGGGGAGAATTCATAAAAAAGAAACCAAAGGTGTACCCAGAATTGGCTAGAGATCTTCTGTATTCTTTTGAATGTTATTTCAGACGAGATGATTCGGAGGGTACAGTTGGTTTTAAGCTAGGTAAGAAAGGATATTCTTTGTCCTTTACTCAATTTTCTGAAATCTTAGGCTTTGTGCCAACTGCTCCCTGGGAATTGGAAAATGCTTCACCTGCGGAAAATTGGGAGAGAATTAAAGATCTTGAATTAAATGAGCCTTGGGTAGGAGGTCAATGCAAGGTACATACTCTAAGAACTCATGCTTTGAGAATAATTCATCGGTTTTTGGCAAAAACTATGTATAACAACTTAAAGAATGCCAGTACTATTAGTGTCTCTCAAGCAATGGTCTTAAGATGTATGATGGATGGCGTTGCAATTAATGGAGCCGGCATTATAGCTAGTCGAATTAAGGATTTGCAGAAAATGCCGGGTAACATTGATAATATTTCTATTGGATGGGTAGCTACAGTTTTGGCAGATGCTGTTAAACAGCCAATTTATAGCGAGTCACTCCCAGGAGATTTTCCTTGCATTGATAATAGAATGTTGAAAAGGATGAAGATTTTGATACCTAGACCCCGGGGACATTGGGCAACACGAGAAGAGTATTTAAAAGAGAATAATATTCGAGTTGAGGAACAGGAAGAGGAGCAGCAAGAGGAACCAAATGAGGAACATATTGCTACAGCAGTACCTTCCCCAATTAATGAGCCTACTACACCAGAATGGGAAGCACCGTTTAATCAATTAAGCAGCCGGATGGATGCTCAACAAATGAGGCTTGATCAAATGCAAGGGAGATTGGATACACTCCGGGATGAAGTAAGGGAAGGCAATAGGAGAATGGAGCACTTTATGCACCATTTTTGGCAACGTTTTCCTCCACCACCACCTCCATTTCAGTAGATTGTTGGTTGCTGCGGACAGCAAAGTCTTGAGGAGGGGGTAGCCTCCTTTCAGGAAGTTTTTCTTCAACTTTATTTTTCTTTTTCATGAATTAAAATTCTGTTATTTTGTTTTGTTTTGTTTTCTCTTATTGTGTTTATGTTTTGTTTGAGAATAGAAAACGTATTAAAGACTTATGTAGTTCACTCTTTTCATTTAATTTGCATAAAAAACTTAGTTTGCCCTAGTTAACTTCAAAATTTGAACACTTTGAACTTGGATATGGAGTATGCATGTTTTGGACCTTTGCTTAGCAAGAGAATATTTATGTTGTTTAATATGTCTTTGGATGAATTAATCTTCAACTTGATAAATATTTATTAGTTTCTAAATTCTTAAAAGCACTTAGACCAGTTTTTGACTTAGAAACACTCAATGCAATGAAGTAGTGAAGTAAGAAAATTTAGAACACTAGAACCTTCCTCATCACCCTTCAAAACATATGAACAACTCAAGCATCTTAGAAAATGATCTAGGCAACAACTTTCTTGATAAACTCTTTTTTTAAAAAAAAAAAAGACTCGTGTCCTACCTTGATAAATCTATCTTTTGTTAAACCATTTTGAGCTTATAAGGTTATGCTTAAGGCGTACCATTAATATTTTTTTTGCTACACTTAATATTTTAACCATATAACCTAAAAATCTTTTATCTCACCCTATGGAATTAGCCACTTTAGGACTAAATGGATACATGCAAAAAAGTTTTGTTGGGTGTAGTAAGAAAGTTTCAAAGTTATTGATAAAGTCAAATGAAAATAGACCTTGTATTACCTTGATGTTAGTTTATTAGTGCTACTTAAAAAAAAAAGTGCTACTTGAAAAAAAAAAAAAGAATTAGTAAATATGAAGAAAATAAGTGTGGGGTAGTACAAGGAAAAATAGAAAAATTGACTTCTTGGTGAAGGAGCATAAAGAAAAGTTTGGAATCAAGGCAAGGATGAGCTGAATTTGTATTGTTTAAGTTATTGGGGTGTTTGTAATCTATTTGGTCTTAGAGTGGCTATATTCATTTCAACTATCTTCTATCCATTCTTTGATAAACATACCCTCAGCCCCATTACAATCTTTGTAAGACCTATGTGATTTTAAGTTTGATTTGAGTTGTTTAGCAGAGATGACCTACGGGTTCCGGTGCTAAAGGAGAGGCCTATTGTGTTTCTAGAGTTTCAAGAATGAAACCGACTGTATGCTTATGCATTCATATATTCTATACTTCATTACTTAGTTGTGTTGATATTTTGATTTTCAAAAATTGCTTAAAATGATTTGGTCTTGCACACACTCAAGGAAACTAGTTTATATTCTCTTGTTGAAGTTAATCTATTTAGAGTTTATATTGAGTGCTTTTGTTAAAATGCTAAGTTTGGTTTTGAAATTGCAAGGCTTTGTTCAAGTTTGATGGTTTTGAATGAGGGTTGTTCTAATTTGCTTGAGGGCAAGCAAGGTTTAAGTGTGGGGTATTTGATAAGTGTGAATTATATGTAGTTTTTAATGTGTTTTTAGTTATTTTATTTAGTTATTTTGGTTTTATTTGGGTTAAATTTTAGTTATTTTGTTAATATTTATATTTTTAGAGTTAATTCTGTGTTTTGCATGATTTTCAGGGCTAAAATGATGAAAAAGGGCTTAAAGTGTGAAAAGCGCAAAGTTTTGGGCCAAAAGCGTAAATATTGGAAGTTTAAGCGAGAAAAACAGCTCTTAGTCCAGAGGATGGAGCCGTGACCACGTGAAGATATTGAAGGAATTTACACGTGACCACGTGTAAGAGTAAAGTGAAGATTAACGTGGCCAAGTGAAGTAGAAGTGAAGAAACAAGGGAGAAATTAAGCAAGACACGTGACCACGTGTGACCCAAGGCAAAACTCACACGTGGCCACGTGTGAGGAAGGAAAAGGAACACGTGACCACGTGTTCCTCAATGCAAAAGGATGCGTGGCCACGTGATTTTACTCTCCCATCGCGCGAAGGATTCGTCAGATTTCCTGTTTTGAGCAGACTTCTTTTCCTATCTTGATTCTGCAATTTAAGAAGAATTCTACCACGTTTTTGCCTATAAATAGGAGCTCAAAACACAGAAGATGGGATCGATCCTTAGTTTTTCAATTTGTTGTTCTTAGATTACTTTAACGTCTTCCTTTATTTTCAGTTTTTATTCAAGCTTTTGTTTTTAGTCTTAACTATGTCTTTTGAGTAGTTTTCTTTAACTTTTGCTAAAGGATACTTGAATCCTTGACTCATATTGTTATGACTTAAGTTTGTACTTCAATTTAATTACAAGTTTGATTATTTCTTGGTTCTTAAGCAAATTCTTGTCTTTATTCAATCTTAATTTGATTATTAACGTGACTAAACATCGGTTAATTAGTTGAGTTAAGTTGATTAATGATTTGTATGTTCTTAAGTTAGTTTGGTTGGATTAATGCATGTTATAATCTGAGTAAGTTATGATTATGTGTTAAATTGAGTAAATTGAGATTAAGAAGGGAGTAATCAAGAATAGTTGGAAGTTAAAGCTTTTGAGAAAAGTTTTAATAGACATCTAGGAGATTAATTCAGAATTTTCTGCTAAGTATTGAATTGTTCTGGATAAGGGAGTTCAATACTTAGAGTGATAATCTTGAGAAAGTTATCTGGGTTTATTAAACTGAATTTTCCATAATCACTTGTATGTTTTATGTTTATTAAGTCATATCAATATTGGTTAAGGTGGATAGTCCTTTAGTGAAAGTTGTTTTTATCATTGTTTTTTTTACCTCATTTAAATTACTTGTTTCCAATAGAGTTTTCTTAATTATTGTTTACTTTACTTGATTTATTTTGGATTTGGTTTTTATTCTTCAAAACATCAAAATTTGGGATTTCTTTTCTTTCTTTACACACAGAAATTGGTTTTAAAATTGAATTAGCACACAAGCACAAGTTTTCCCTTGGGTTCGATATTTTGGGTCTTAATTCTATTTCCCTATATTACTAACCGATCTAGTACACTTGCTAGACGCCGGTCATTGTGTGCAATTATGCTTTCATATACATATTTTTAATGATGGAGTAAATGTTTATTTGATGCATGCATCTATACTATGAAGTCAAGAAATGCTTAAATATGATAAATGAAGGTTTTTAATGTACGACTATCACATGATTACATGAATGTAATATATATATATATAGGTATATATATGTAAACGTCTAAATAATACACAATTTTTATTGATCTCTTGAAGTTACTATGATACTTGTAGTCTGAAATGTCAACTTTACTTGTAGAAAGAAGTAATGTGATTTGTAGATTATATGTGAACATATAAACATATGTATATATATAATATGATCTTACATGATTGGGTTTGAATTTTGAAAGATGTTTTAGAGTAATGATTCAAAGAATATGTGTAAAGTGAAATGTATGAATATGTCTTTACTTAATTGAAATGACATGATTAAGCATATGTTTTGTCACATGTTTGTATGCTGAAATACAGATCTACAGTGCTATAGACTCCATTATAGAAATTTTATTAAAGCATATAATGGCAATGTTATATGAGACTATGCATACAAGTGTATGCATTAGAGAAGAAGTATCTTGTCATATGATTATTATATGAGAAAATTCTATAAATTGTTTATGAATTGTGCATATATGTATATGTACTAGAGAAGATATATATTTTTACATGATTATGTACGGGTACAAATGGCATTATATAAGTATAGTCTTGACATATGGAATAGTTACATGATTGAATAGGATTACAAGAACAGAATAGTAATACCCAATAGTGAAATGTTCACAGGTTTACAGAAAGTTACACATGAACATGTGTATGAGTACATTGTTCATAGTTATACAAGAGTATACATGTGCATATAAGAATATGAATGAATAAAGAAAAGATAAAGTAAATAGATTTTATTGCCTGCGTTGAGTCTAGGAAGTGGATAGATAGGCATTCCTATAAGGGTACCTTGCAGCTGCGTTAGTTTCAACCCCGTTTGGCTTGTAGTTAACCCCGTTTGGGTGACCAAACAGACATGGTCCCATTTGGATCATATTCAACCCCGTTTGGGTTGTAGTCAACCCCATTTGGGTGACTAAACAGACTTGTACCTTCGGGTGCTACCATATAACCCATTAGCCACCTCTTTAGAATAGTGCAGGCTTTATACCAAAGTCAATAAAAGTTTGATGTTTAACTTAAAGTTTTATGAAGCATGACAATTCATAAATTGATTTCATAATCTAATTTATATGTGAAATTCCTTTTCATCACATATGGAAATTATGATATTAAAAGATACTGCGATATACACTTATGCATGATTATCGCATATAAAAATATTATGTACAGAGTTATATAAATGAACTAGTGCATCACTAATATCTAGTTATGGACTATATTAGAGATAGTATGTTTTCTATAGTAATATGTTTCTTGCTTGAGGTAGATAAATGACTTGCAAGATTCGTCATGTATGAAAGCTATGAAAAATGTTTTGCCAAAATAAGTTTTTTCTATAGCAATGGAATATAAGAGTTATGTATAGGTATTCATGTTGGTGATTGCTTTTCAATTAATACATTGGGTTATATGTTTTCCCTATATCTACTCGTTCTTGTTCTTTATTAAGAATTGATGTATAATGTCTTGTGCATACACATAAAATATTTACAGATTTACAAGTGATAAAGTTCACATGATAATGACATTTGAGATGGAAGTGAGCTAGAAATTTTGGTACAATAAGTATTACGAATATATTTCTAGATTGATAAATGATAAACTTTCATAGTACTAATGCTCTATCTTACTTTCGAATATGCATATGTCCTTGTTGATCATAAGCTTATATATATATATATATATATATATATATATATATATATATATATATATATATATATATATATATATATATAAGGAATGACTGAGTATAAACCGTGGTATATCATTCAATGAATAGATCGCAAGTCTAAAGGATAAATATGCTTATATGATTAAATGTTGTGCATATAAAGCATCAATGCCGAATTTACTATCATTAAGTCATTTGGTTATCATGTGTGGACTCTTGTCTGCATTTTGTTTTTTGTAAATTGGGCATAAGTTATACTTATAGTTCATAATGTATGCTTGTTGGTGACCATTGTGAGTGGTCGCTTGTCAGATTTTGTGTTCCCCACTAAGCTTTATAGCTTAGCACGGATTTTTGTTTATCCGTGTAGGTTGTGAGAGCAAGACTTTCTTCCAGGACTGATATCTGCAACAAGTTGGCCAACACAAGTCTTAGAAGATCGATAATAGAGTCTTCTTTTTGTCCTTATATTTTGTAGTTATGGAAACTTTAATTATGTTGGAAATTTTGTAATTACTATAGATGCTTTGTATATGTAATATTTGATGTTAAGGAGATGCACCCGTAAGTAAAGCTCCTATTAGTTAACTTTTAGATATCTATTTAGTAGAATAACAGATGAAATGTTATGATAAGCATGCTTAATTAATACTAAATAAAGTGTTATAGCTAAGTATAGGGTAAGGGTGCTACAGAAACTTTCATTTTAGGAAACTTTTTTGCATGCATGTGTTATTGCCTTAATTATCAATCCAATTGATTATTAATTAATTATCAATTGATTATTTAATTAATTAATCATATTAAAAATTAAAAAATCAATTTTGGGCTTAAAACAAGGGTAGGCCGAAACCCACACTATAAACCCTAAGATGTGTTCACACACAAACTAGTTTTATGTCTATTGGACCATTTGGGCCTCTTGGAATGAGCCAAGCCCACTCCAACCCTTAAAATCCATTAATAAACTTAATTATAGTTTATAATATTTATTATAAATCACCTCCTTGGGCCTACCAAGTCATTCACTAATTTAAACCAAGTCCGTAAACATAATTAAGCCCATTAAGTGGTTTTAATAAATTAAAATTAATCCAATTAATTTAAGGCCCATTTTAATTAATCTAATTAATTAAAAACACATTAATATATCAGATACATTAGATTTAGAAGATTAAAAATCGTTCTAAATATGAACACACCAAGAACAAACGAAAAACTCTAATTTATCGAACTTTTTGACTAAACAAGTTTACATGCAAAACTTGTTCGATTTTAATTTTGTTTGATCCTATGGCTTAATATCACATATTAAACACATAAATTATCATCAAAATGATCTTAGAGTGGATCAATAAAAAATTAATTTAGAACAGCCCCTAAACTTTATTGAAAAATAAAACCATACACACCATTCTCAATGGTTCTTTTCTGAAAAGAATCATTTTTATTTTTCATTTTATATATTTTGATCACATACATCCAGAAATCAATATTTCTCATTCACGAACAATCAAATCTGATATTTTAAAGTTCATGAAATAAATAACTCAAAAATAAAAACTATTTCGCAAAATATAGAATTGTAGATTCATGGCAAAATCGAGGCTCTGATACCATGTTGGCAATTATCAGTTACATGCATCTCATACATAAGCGAAATTTAAAATTTTTAACCAATAGATTTGATCTTACAATAAATTTACAATATACATATTAATGAGAATAAGAAAAATCACCTTTGATTTTTGTTGAACAGTTGATTTTCCTTCTCACCGGGTAGTCGCAAACCACAGTGTGTAAAATTGAACACCCTCCAATGAGTAATCCACACTAAAGAAGGATTGAATGAACCAACAAGGGGAAATACAAGGCTGGCAAAAATCCCTTCACGCTATCAAGGGGAAAGTGGTGGCTAGGGTTTTGAGAATGAGAGAAACTCTTTTCTCTTAATTGTTCACCTTGTTCCTTTAAAACCCTATCACTTGGATTTTTATAGTTAGGTTAAAAATACAACTTCATAATAGGATTGGGCTCTTTAAAATTTCTGGAGAAATATCAAATGGGCTTTTAAAATTATTAATAATTTATTTGGGCTCAATTAAATCCAATTTAAGTCCTTTCACAAAAGACTATGCACAAAACACACAAACTAGGCCCTTTGTGCATATACTTGGATTTAATCACCCAAATGAATTCCAAATCCATCAAAATTAAATATGTAGGCTCCATAACACTTATGAAATATATTTAATTTATTTTGGTCCAAGAATTAGGCCTCTAAGGCCTTCTGCCTATAGTTGGCGTGAAACCCTTCTTCTAGAGGGTTTCTACGCCAAAGCCATTCTTCTAGGCCTCTTTTAATTTCTCTAATGGATCTATAAATTATTATATCAGCCCTATAACAATTATAGTCTAATAATAATCAATTATGAAATACAATATTTCAATTAGGTCCATTTTATAGAATATTTCTAAAAAGTTCTTCGAACAATTTTACTTGATCATAATTAATTAAACTCTTTAATTAATTATTCTCTTATTCACTTCTCTATTCCCAATAACAATATCAAATATTATTATCCTTGTCATTTTAACATTTTATCCTTTTTTCTATATGTGTGTGACCTATTAGGTTCCTGTCTATATTGACAATATAATATGTAATTGTGAGTTCTATTCAAAACTCACATGATTTAAAATCCTTTAAATCATTTTATCAATCCCTATTGATATTTATGATACACTATTATACAAGTCATGACCTGACTCTAGCTAGGCATCATGACTACCCAAATGTCAGGAAAGTTAAGTGGTTTGACTATACCCTTCCATAGAAACAGTTATCGTGCAATTACTCTTTTCACCACTCTTATCTTAATTAGATTATGAGTATGGATTTCTCTCAACTCATATAAATCTAATTATGTATGTTATATTAATTTAACCATTGTTTCCAAAATGCCCTTCATGGATCTCTATCCATCTTGGCATATTACTCTGGCCAGAGATTCTCTGAACAAGGTAATTATAGAATCATACGAGATAACTTCCCTTAATAAATTTGGGATGGTGAATCCTTTGTCAATCACTCAACTATCTTCAAGTAGGTCATGATATACCCAACCTCCTAACTATGTTCATCTCCAGTTGGAAGTAATCAGTTATGGAGTCAAAGTATACGACCTGCTACATAAGATAACTTTGGTGATCTCAAGTCTAAGGATACTTGCACAACCACTATGAAGAGATTCCTCGCTGAAATAGATTTAATATCCATATGAGGATTCTCTTTGCAGGTCTCCAATGAACTTGTTCTTCTAACAAGCATCCACATGTTAGCTTTGATTATCTTTCATAATCACAGTTATGAGAACCACTCCTTGAACCATTCAAGAAGCATAACATGTGCTAGTCTGTCCGAATTAACAATGTCATGTCGTGTTTGTAAGGACCCAAAATAGGCCTTAGTAGAATTCAAGGGCAATTACATATTATTAAAACCTAATTAAGCATTATTTGATGAATTATTAAGAGCTAAACTATTAATTGGGGCAAAAATATTATTAAGTTATCAATAATTATGTGATAAATGTGTAAATTATATGGTATGAATTTTATAAGGTCATAGTTAAATTATTATTGTTGGTTTAAAAATATTCAAGGGTGTAATTGAAGTAAAAAGTATTAATTTGGGGTAGATTTGTAATTGCAGCATCTTTAGAGGCAAATGTGAATAAATGAATAATTGAGAGGCCAATTGGAGGAAAGGAATAAATGGTGGGGCTAATTTATGAAATAGATTAATGGTGGGGACAAAATATAACATGCAAAGAAATGTGGGCTTATTGTGTAACATGCAAATTGTTGGAGGATTAAAAAGGATATTTGTGGGGGACATGCTGATGTCATTTTCCACTTAACTCACCATGCAAGCCATATATTTTGGAGTATATAAGAGTGTTGGTCGGCCAAATGGAGAAGGAAAAACCAGAAATCCCTATCCCTTATTCTCTCATTTAATGTGTATT
This sequence comes from Excoecaria agallocha, assembly GCA_037975025.1. Classification (NCBI taxonomy): domain Eukaryota; kingdom Viridiplantae; phylum Streptophyta; class Magnoliopsida; order Malpighiales; family Euphorbiaceae; genus Excoecaria; species Excoecaria agallocha. The sequence continues at coordinate 22,145,897 of CM075808.1, read as the reverse complement.
CTCTCAAGCAAACCAAGTTAATCATGCATGATGGCTAATCAAGAAGTAATTGTGTAACAACTTTAAGGTAATTAATATAATGAATTTCATCTTCTTCTTCTCCTTTTAATTCTCATTTTATTGAGTTAATGGTTGAGTATGGTGCTGGAGTTTTGATTAAAAGATGATGATGGTTTTAGAGGAGAAGAGAAGGATAGAAACAAGGAAAAGTTGTTACAAAGAGTAGAGAGAGAGCAAGGAGAATTTAAAGAAGATTTGAGTTGCATGTCCAGGTTTGGGAACTATTATTTCTTGCATGCATTAATATTGTGTTGATTATGGATTTTATTAGTATATTGACTTGAATTAAAATATTAGACATTAATGTGAAAGTGCTGTCCAGAAATTCGGATTGACCTCCAATGACTAATTTGATCATAAGTTGCGTTTTTGAACTCCGAATTTGATGTTATTAGTAGGGTTAGAACCGGGACTTCCGTTCCTACAAATGTTATAGAAATAGTAAGAATGAAATTCTGCCTCTAAGGTCCTCAAAAATGCCCAAAACAGTAGCCTTTGAAAGAAGAAAAGTTAATGAATTTGAAATTCTGAGTTAAGTTTCTATGAACCAGTTTCAGAATTTTGTGGATATCTTGAATTTTAAAACTCTGATTTGAGTAAACTCAGTTGGTACTTACTCTTAAGATTTGGACCTAAAATTTTGTAGAAGAAACCAATATTTAATTCTGCCTCTAAGTGCTCCTAAAATTAATTTAAAGTTCGGACTAAACTGCTACCTAGTTGTTAAAAACATGTTACAGTATTTTTGCTATAAATATTTATTGAGAAGTCGAAATCCATTGAAAAAAAATTCTGGTTAAAATAGACTCATAGGAGCATCTTTTTCATTGAGGAAGGTTGTTTAAATTCTGTACCGATTTTATTATATGAATTTATTAATTGGTGATAAAAACTGAATTGGGTGCAGTAAACTGCTGCCTAGGAAACAAGAATGGACTGTAGTAATTGGAGTGTATCTCTTGTTATAGAGGTTCAAATTAGATGATTCCAATTGGATATTAAACTAGACTTATATACAAAGATTTCATAAGAAGAAATCACACTCAAATTCTGCCTCTAGATATTGTTTATGATTTATTGAATTTAGGAAAACTTCTAAATTCGGATTCTGGACCAGGTTGGGGAAAAATTGAGATATCTGTATGTACAATGATCAGAATGACATAAAATTAATTTCTATTAAAAATAGACTCATAAATACACATTTTATAGGAAGGAAGTAATGCCTAATTTTATTTCTAAGTTTGTCAAATAATTAGCATGAAATTCATTGAATCTGTTGGGACTGTTAGGGTACAGATGTTGGTATTTTGGGCATAAGTAATAGTAGAGAAGTCAAAATATTATTCTGTAAAATTCTGAGTAAACTAGATACCTAGGAGTACGTTTTTGATGAAGAAATGTTGGTCTAAATCCCTCTTGAGTTTATGCTATGAATTTTTATAAGTGACAGCCCCCACTGTTTTGGTTCTATGAACAGCCTATAGTGTTTTTCAAATAACTCGAGTTATAGACAAGATATTAAGATGAATTTTAATGTTCTGGAAACTAGACACATAGGGGAATAAGATTGTAGAAGACCATTTTACTTAAAAATAACATTTACTAGACCAAAAAGGGCACCTAAGTTTGATCTAGAAATCTGCCCCTGTGCAGATTTGTGCAGGAAGAATTGTAATTTGTTTTCTATATTTGGTTTAAATATAGTTATGTTAAATATGTGTATATACGATTACACATTGAATTATAAATAGCATGTAATATGATTGACAATAAAGATAGGTATAATCACATAAATTCAAACTTATGTACATGATTTATTACATGAAATTATGCTTACATGTATATACTTATATGTTGCGCTTATATGCCACTATACAAAGAGTATATGAAGACAGTGACATATGTTCATTCATAGATAATTGTATTGTGCTGATTATACTCGTATTCATGTATATGATTATGATTATCCTGCTCATAGCCATGAATAGATTTATACTACTATGTATATAAATGCATGATTGAAAAGGGATCATTCCTTGAACTAATTTCAAATAGAAATTAGCAATACTCAATAATGTGTATGATCATATGTTTAAAGAAAGTATTACATGAACATGGATATGATTACCTTGAACATCATTATACATGGGTTTTGACATACGGAATAGATTACATGATCGAATAAGATTATAAAGTATAAAGTAGTAATACCCAACAATGAGTATATTTACAGGTTTACAGAAAGTTACACACGAGCATGTGTACGAGTACATTATTTATAGTTACCCAAGAGTATACATGTGCATATAAGAATATGAATGAATAAATGAAAGATAAAGTAAATAGATTTTATTGTCTGCGTTGAGTCTAGGAAGTGGATAGATAGGCATGCCTATAAGGGTACCTTGCAGCTGCTTCTGAACATTTTGACCTGTTTAGGTCCACTTGAATTTAAAAGTATAGTGACCCTGTTTGGGTGTAAAAGTTAAAGTAATTTAAACAATCCTCGTGTGGGTTGTAGCCGACCCCGTTTGGGTCCGCTTGACCGGTCCATGTTATTTGATTGGCCCTATTTGGGTCCATGTTATTTGATTGACCCCATTTGGGTCCACCGATTCATCATACAATTTTATCCCTGCAAGGGATCACCATTTAATATCTCTGGGTATCTCATTTGTACCTTCGGGTGCCACAGTTATAATCAATAGTTTTGTACCTTAGGGTACTACTGTATAACCCGTTATCCACCTCTTTAGAATAGTGCAGGCTTTACACCAAAATTACTTTGGTTAAATTGATGGTATATATGTATGGGTCTTTTGTGATCATAGGTATTTTTCTACATGTTTGTCAATGCATGATATATGAAGGAATTTTTATTAGGTTAAAGAGTATTATAATATTTAATGGATGCAACAATTTTATAATTGCATAAGCAAATTTCATATTAAAGACTATAAAGGTTAGACAGTAACAACCATTGTTTTAAAATAGTTTTCTTATGATTATATATGTGCTCACATTGTTGCATGTACACATTCTTCGATGTGTATTTACTATTTATGATAATGATATATAAGTGCTATGTTTAGTTGATAGGCTTATTTTTATGATACATCTAATATGTTATAGCATGAATAACTTATGGAATATAAAGTAAGCCTATAGTAATATAATAATCTCATGGTAATTGGAAGTGTGGATTTGCTATGTTAATTCTAATTTGTATATATCAAAGGCATGTTAAATAGATGAAAAGATAATAGATAATTATGCTTTTACGGTTTAGTATTAATTCAGAAACTAGATACATGATAATTAGTTGAATTTAAAGCCATGGAACATTAGAGCTTACATGGTTATATATGTTGATTAAAGCATCAATGAAAATTTTATCGCTGAACTTTATGATTTTCGTAATATGAATTAACTGCTGCATTTTTGTTCATTTCTTGGAATAAAGCTTTGTTATATTTGAGGCATGTTGTGTGCATTGTTGACGATCACTGTGAGTGGTCGTTTATCATGATTTAGTTCCCCACTAAGCTTTATAGCTTAGCACGGGTGTTTCATCCGTGTAGGTTGCAAGGCTAGGACTTTTCTAGCAGGACTGATATCTATAGCAGGTTGGCCAACACAAGTTTTAGAAGATTGATAGTAGAGTCTTCTCTTTGCCCTTTTATTTTGTAGTTATGGAAACTTTAAATATGTTGTAAATTTTGTATAAGTACAAATGTTATGTTTGAGAAAACATCGTAATGTATTAAGGACTTTTATATAAATAAGTTATTACTCTTAAATTCACATGATATGGTTTTAATTTCTTTTATAAGTTATCTATTAAGAAATGTTTTCAGCTTGAGAATGTTGTAATATATGTCTTATGGTATAAGATATTGTGGTAATAGCCGAGTATAGGAATTTGGGTGCTACAGTGTTAATTCTATGACTAGGGATATTTAGATATTAACACATTTGCATGCAATAGACATCTCATATCATGAACACTTTTATGATTGCCTTTGCACCGTGTTTATAATATCTAGGACTTCATTTATTAATTTAAGATTTACAAACTCATGTATTTAAATATAGCATTAATAAATGAATGATTCCTTTTATTAAGAATATGAATTCATACATATGAAATACATCCCTTTTATCTAATAAAATATATAATCATTCATCGCATCACATACCGATATAATATGCATAATATATAAAATATGTCATAGCATGGCCAAAAACTATATGATTTTCATAAGCCAATATAAAAGATCAAAGGTCAATCCTAGGTAAAAAACATAAGCTGGTTTTGATCAATAGCTTCCACTTTGCACCTCCATCATCACTGAATTGGATTGATCTCCTTCATGGTCTTCGTGAAATTCCTTTATCTTCATTACAAAGAACGGCATTACATATCATGATTACCTGATGAAGTCCTAATATCACATTCATACATTTCATAAATTTCAAAGCACATGAAACTTGTTGTGTATGTTACCGCCCATACAATTTCTAGTATAATATTGTACACTTTAGGGCCCATTTATTCACCGTGGAACCCATTGGTGGAACTAGCTCACATCGACATTCACATGAGAATCTTAACCCCTCATGGTTGTTGTAAGGTATCAAAATTATATAGTACTGAATATATAATTTCATTTCATTGAAATAATTTATAGCCAAAAGGAATTTAAGATAAAAAAATATAATAGGCCATTCATCATTCTTATATTACATAAGTGAATCAATTGAAATATGCATTTCTTTATTTTGTGCACATTTCGTAATCTTTAATAGCTTGCCTAAGTACTAATTCAAAGGGTGGATAATGGGAACAATGGATACCAATCAGTATCAATGATGGATAACCAAAGGTATCAAACAATCGATATCCAAAGATATCAAACGATAGACCCAAAAAAGGCCGAGCTATGGTTCCATTAAAGGAATAAACAATGGAACCAAATAGGGTCAACTATGGTAGCTACTACTGTATCCCTCTAGGCTTGCCTATCTAATCCACAAGTTAACCAAGACCCATAGGCTTTACCATTTTTAAAAACATTTTTGATTAAACATATTCTTATTTACTCAATTACACATTTTGCTTAAAGCGACAATTCATATAAGAATGCACATTATTCTTATTTACTCAATTACAAATTTTGCTTAAAGCGACAATTCATATAAGAATGCACATTATTCTTATCATAGAACTATATTGAGCTTTAGGCTCTAATAGACATGGATACCAGCCATATGATCACATAGTTACATCAACATAAACTCATCCATATCATACATTACAAGAAAAATGCTCTTTAACGAGGGGAAATCCGGTCGTTAAACGTTAAAATTCGGTCGTTAAAACACTATAACGACCGGAAAAATCCGATCGTCACCGGTCGTTAAAAGCCCAGTCGTTAATAGAATAGACAATCGATTTGATATCCGGTCGTTAAAGTTATTAACGACTGGAACAAATGCGGACGTTAAATATAAATTTTTAGCGACTGGATTTCCCTTCTCTAATTGTATTCTGCTTTTAACGAAGGGAAGTCCGGTTGTTAAAAAAACCCTTTTAATGGTCGGTTTCTCCCTTCGTTAATTATTTACCACTTTCAGCGAAGGGAAAACTGGTCGTAAAAATTAACTTATAATGACCAAAAGTTCCCTTTGCGAATTGTTTATATCTTTTAACAAAAGGAAATTCGGTCGTTAATAATTACAAATGATGACCGAATTTTACATCGCTAAATGTACATCCGATAATTAATATAAATAATTTTATTTAAATATTTCACGTACACCCCATTCACACTCTGAAACATACATATATATCCAAAAATATAATAAATACTCTTTTCATAAATTGTAAAAAACCAATTACAAAGTATAGCAATATTTCAAAATTGTTTGACATTTTATTTGTCATATATAATTTTGTTTAGAAAAATAGCCCATTGCTATACCAACATCTATCTAGCTAGAATTTTCAAAAAAAAATGAATGATAAGCATCAAATCTTCATTGTCCATTGATCGAAAAACCTGCAAACATAAATTTATAATTAATATTCATTTATAAAGGCAGTAGATCAAATGGCTAAGAAAGTAAAAAATAATAATAAGTTTAATAATATATTAACAACATATTATCATATTGCAAATCAAACATGATGAAAATTTGTGTAGAAAGACTACAGGAAATACATGTAAAATGCAATCACATTAATCATAAAAGAAGAAATTATTAATATTTCAAAGAACAATATATATGCTGCCATATACTTAAAAAATATTATAGAATTTATACTCTGGAACATATTTACTTACCTATTAAATGCTTCACTCTGTTTGGGATTCACTTGAAGATGGTGATGCAGGATGCATATTAGATTGTTTACCAAAAATTGCAGCTTCAACCAGACAAATTCCCATATGCTGGAAAGTCACTAATGGTCCATAACAAAGCTGCATGTAATTTAAAATTTTGTCTAATTGATGCATCAAAGGTTTCTATCCCAGTTTCCCATAATTCATTTAATTCCTCTATTAAAGGTTGGAGATAAATATCAATTGCATCGCCAAGACTTACAGGACCAGGAATAATCATTGATAAAATGAAATTTTCTTGCTTCATGCATAGCCAAAGTGGTAAATTATAAGGAATAAGGACAACTGGCCAAATGCTATATGGAGTCTTTGAATTTCCAAACAGTTGAAAACCATCAGTAGCAAGACCAAGTTGAACATTTCGAGGCTCATTAGAAAAAGATTGATGAAGTTCATCAAAAGATTTCCATGACATTGAATCAGCCGGGTGTCGCATTACTCCATCATCGACTCTTTTGTCATGATGCCATCTCATTAAAGAAGATATTTTGGTGGACATAAACAACCTTTGAAGTCGTGGCTTTAGGGGAAAATAACGTAAAAGCTTGAAAGGTATTCTTTTCCCATTTTTACTTTTACTTTCCTCGGTATGTTTATCTTGCTTCCATCTAGATGTACCACAAAATTTGCAAGAGTTGAGACACTTATCTACCTTCCAATATAGCATGCAATCATTCCTACATGCATCAATCTTTCTATAAGAAAGCCCAAGGTCCCAAATTATCTTCCTTGCCTCATAATATGAATCGGGTAAGTTGAATCAATTAGGCAATAACTCTTCTTTTAACAATTTCAACAACATTGTAAATGACTCGTTACTCCAATGGCCAACACTTTTAATATGAAGCAATTTTACCAAAGTCGAAAGCTTAGAGCTTTTTGAACTCTGGTATAAGGGTTGCTCAAAATTAGTTAATAGCCTATAGAATTTTTTTGCCTCAAGATTGGGTTCTTCCTCAGGAACTTCATCATCACCACTGTTCATAGCATCTCCCTCAAAATCGGGATACAAGTTTTTAAAATCCCTTGTATTTCATCCTCATCCTCATCTTCAACCTCTTCTATTTCATTATCATCTAAATCTTAGCAATCTGACTGTGGCTCACCTAACTGCTCCCTATGGTGATACCAAAAGGTGTAATTTTGAATTATTCCATATGCTATCAAATGTGAATTGACCATATCACCTAACTGCTCCCCATGGTGATACCAAAAGGTGTAATTTTGAATTATTCCATATGCTATCAGATGAGGCTAACCTGTGCTTGTGCGAAGTTTCAAATATATTTTATCGCAACTTTGGCCTGAGGAACCCTTGCTTAGTCTATCCTGTAGAGAATGTCGAAGAGCATTAAAATAGGCCAAAGCTAACTCTATAAAAAAGTTGAGGAATCTGATAATGTATTTGTTTTTGTCATCCCAAATAATTCAACTAATCACTCATTTTATAAACAGCTCAACAAAGTGGAAATGCATTAGAAAAGCAAGAAATGAACATAGCAAAATCAAGAAACAAGTAAATTCTCATATGCTACTAATATATTAATTCACGCAAGAGTAGGTAAACGGATGAAAAAAAATTCAATTCAACTCCCACGAAATCAAACAGATCATAACCGAGTCCAGTAATTTAGAACTCATGCTCTTGTAAATCAAAAGGTCACAAAAAATAAAACTAAATAAACTAAGGCAACTACCTCAATACACAGACTAAGATAATCTTTTTTTTATAGGCTGGAATTTAAGAGATGGAGTAGAATAATGTGACAAGACCATAATTCATGACACTAACAACTTCTAAACAGCTAAAAAACTTCTGAACGGCTATTATATTTGAAGCTGGTCCTTTAACATAATAAAATTATTATTATTTCTTTTTATATCCAAATCTCAAGAATAGATCTATCCAATTTTGACTTTAGAATTATATGAGATGTTATTTAGAAAAAAAAGGATAGTGTTTATCAAAATTTATAATTGTAAAAACTGCAAACAACTAAAAAATAACTTAAAATATATTTTCACGTTTGAAAATTTAATAAATTCTAATTTACTACATAATACTAATTACACCTTAGACTTTGCCATGAGATGTCGAATTGTCGTACTAAATTCCATCTCATATGCTGAAAAGTGGTGAATGATAATTCAATTGTTATTTATAGCAGCAGCAATAATGCAAAATTAATATTTTATTTGGGTAAATAATGCTGATAAATGTTTGAATATTGCATTGACTTGTCTGAAAGGTCCAATATCAAGAAAAAATGCTGATACTCCTAATATTTAAGTACTGAACTGTCCCACATATTGAGCAGCTTTTAGATTAAACGTAAAGACAAATAGAAAATCGAAATCAATACAATACTAAACGCCACTTTCTATTGTAGCTCGGTACAGATTCAGATTCTAATTTGGAAAATAAAACAGTACAAGAATTAATAAAAAGCAATGGAGAGAAGGACCAATTTTAATAAAATTACTCACTAGACAATTCAAGAGAAGTCAACAGAGTGATTGGGACATAGTAAGTAATTAGATCATATAACAACCAACCGACTGTTAGGCAAGCAACTTCATCATAGTAAAAGATACGAACAGATACTTAAAGACAATGCATGCATATCAGTGTGTGTGTTTGTATGTGTATTACACATATATACATACATTCATACACATGCACATATATATGAGGCAAAATCTACAGAAGTTCCGATCTCTAAAATAACGAATAAATAAGTATTAAAGCCAATGTTTATCATGATGCAATAGTTGACAACAAGATTTTACAAATACCAAATAATTAAAAAATTAAGTACAAATGAACCATAGCTGCAAGTGATCTGAAGTGCCCTATTTAAAGTAAGATGAAGAGAATGGTAAACATCAACCAAATTCTATTCATTTTTGACATAACTGATTATTAAAATCTTATTTGATTGGTTCTACCAGACAATACTACATAATTAAGTGAACAAATTCCATTAAAAGAATAAAAGACATCAACCACTAAAAACCAAGGAATACAAGACATCTCACTTAGAACGGGAATTTTATTCAAACACTCAAATAGAAAATTTAAAAAGATATTATAAAATTGGAAATTTGTTCAGCTTTAACACCTAAACATGGGACTCGCAGCACAATGGCTTTTGATAAAAGCAACGCAATTATACTGTCCATCCACAACAAAATAAAGATTAGAAAAAGCACAAGATTGGGCCACTAAAATTCAGGTGGGCAGTAGAGCAATTCCTGCATTTCAATTATCAAATATATCACTTTATTTTTCACATTTTCATTTTAGAAAATAGTTATCAATCATTAGAATAAAAAGAAAAACATGTGTTTTTGGAAAAAGATGGCAAATTAAAAATCACGGCAGAATTTGGTTCAGCCCACTTACAAAGTCCAATGTTTTCAAAACTAGATTCCACCTTTAATTCAATTGTTTATTGAATCATGGTTTCATCGATTTGATTGGAGTTCAACTAAGTTTATATATATATATATATATATATATATTACAAAAATAAATTTTAAAATAATTCTTTTTTTTTTAATTTTACAAAGTAAAATTTAAAAATATATAATAAAATTTAATTTACCTTTCCTTCTCGTATATTTCCTCCTCCATTTCCTTATCCGAGCAATCTAACGAAATGCTTCACAATCCAGATCGAAGCTGTTAAAAACCACCACCTTCATGTGGTTGCCGTCATCCTTCTCTTTGCCGCAAAAGAACACCGCTCGCTCAGGGAACAAATTTCCAATTTTATTATATCTTTTTAAATTTTCTATTTGAGTGTTTGACAATACTACATAATTAAGTGAACAAAATTCCATTAATAGAAGCTCTACCCCGCAACAACAAAAGCTGATAGAGCAAAACCAGAGCAACAAGTGCAGAAGAAGAAAAAGAAAAGCAACAACAAAAACCCAACAAATAACCCTGTTAGCCCCCCTACACAACACAACTAGAAAGAAAAACCCCGCTCATCTCCCTCAACCAGACTGCAAAAAGAGCACCAGCAGCAGAGCCAAACTGGAAGAGAAAAACCGACCAGCAACACAGTAGCCAAGAGAGCAAAAAAGAGCAACGAACAAAAAGGAAGCCAAAATAACAAACAAAAAAAACCGACAGCCAGAAAATTAATCACTTACCTGCAATTGCTAATTCCACGGTGCCCTAGTCCAATTGAAGAAGCAAAATTAGATCTCTAGCCACACGGATAGCAATGAAAGTTTTTTTGCCACTTCTACTAGGTTTTGGGATCTGTATTTTGTAGGAATTAAATTTGGAAGATAAAGCATAATAGGTTTAGATTTTAGAGAAAAAGGGTGGAAACAAAAACGAATATAATTTGGCTTGCATTTTACAGGGAATAAATTTGCGTTTTTAATTTCCTAATTTTAAACTTTGGGTATTTTGGTTTTATTTTTTATAAAATAATTGTGAATTATATTTTGGAGGCAATAGAATTTTTGTCCCGCCATTTTTTTAAAGACAGTAACGACCAAAATTTTAATTTTTCAATGACCGAATTTTATCCCCTCGTTAAATAATAATAAAATTTAAGATCTAACGATCGGATTAAATTCCCTTCGCTTTTTGTATATTATTACGACTGGATTTTTATCCCTTCGTTAATTTTTGGTCGTTAAAAATCAATTTTCTTGTAGTGATAGTAGTTGCATGATTATGCAAACAATAATAAGGTATAATCTTTCGTTGATCTATCTCGTCATAATTAACATTTTGCTTGATGCCAATAAGGCAGTATGAAAGTGTGATTCTTGCTACTAAAAGTCTTCATAGGGTTATATACATGTCCATATTGTTGGGTTTTGAATAAAAAAATAAAAACTTAAATGCAGCAAAATTAAGAAATCCACTAGGATCCATGCGATCCAATTGAATCAATTGTGAGCAAGAGTAACAATTACTAACCTCTTCGGAAAAATGTGTTGTAGGTGTTGCCTCACAAGAAACAAACACCCTCTACTAGTATCCACACACAAACGCATTGAGAATATTTTCTTGGGGTGCTAGCTCCCTTCCATGGCGGCTAGGGTTAGAGAAAAATGTTTTTCTCTCTTTTTTTCTCTCAAAGTGATGCCTCACTTTCTAGTGTGTCTCTTAGGGTTACAAACCTTACCTATCATATATATATATATATATATATATATATATATATAGGTAGCCTAACCCTAATTAAGAGAGAGATAGATAATTTCGGGCCTACATCCCCTATTAAAATAAGAAATACCATATTTCTTATTTAAAATATGAATTATAATATTAATCTTAATATTTATTTATTTATTTTGAATTTTAATTTATTACAAATAAAATTTGAAATGTCCAAATTAACCCCTAGTCCATTCATCACATTCTATGTGTGCGACCCAATAGGTTTGTATTATGTTAGCCATGGGCCCTAATCCTGTCACGGGCCCATAAGTCATAAGTGGTCTGTAACAAGACATTATGACTACCCAATTAATATGAATATTGATAATTCGATTTTAATCTAATAGATCTTATTATAATCCATTTATCACTTGATATCTTGTTTGAACATAAGTCATGGTCCATGTTAAACTTATATAGTTCAAACATATAATTTCTAATCACTAAGTGGACTGATAATATCAAATGACATTGGTCTCATCATCAATTCATTTGAGCACGACCATGCATTTCTCAGTCCTACTTATCAAGGAGCACAATAAATATCTCTCTCATAAGAGAGGGGCAAACTCCATCTTGATTATTCATTATCCTCTACATGATTCTCATTATGTCGAATCATGACCTTTATTATTATCCGATTAAAGATAATGTTTGATTTGTTAAAACATAATATTCCTCATGTAGGAAACTATGATAATCTTAGGTCTAAGGATCAATAACATAACTATTACGAGATCACTAATGACAATAACCCATACAATCTCTCATAGCAGGTCTATCCAGTACCTATTCTCCAATAAATAACTACAAGTTTGATTTATATCACCATATATATAATCATCACATAATTATCAATCAAACTCGTACTAGTCTTTATTTATCATTATTCCTTTAATGATAAATGACTAGGGATAACCAAAATAACATTGAATTGTTATTTACAAACATTATTATATTCTAACATGCCAAAATATAATAATACGAAGAAAACCCAATTTTATAAAATGAAATGTGACATTACATAATGACCCAAATATATGGCCTAGCGCATAACCACACACACATATATATATGCAACTTGAATCATGGGAATACATGCTTTTGTTACTCATACTTGTTCACATACTGAGTTAGACTACTTATCATAGCATAGTCTCATTAAGATAAGATATTGAACTTACGTAACTCATTGATAGTTCTCATTGACGTACCTTGTTGCTCTTTGTCATGAGTAGCTTCCATACAACATCATAGTTATTCACATCAATAAATAATCACTTTGAGCAACACTTAAGCATCTATGATTAATATAATAAGTTGAATAAGGTATTTTCATCCTAAGGTCAACACTTATTCCTATTTAACTTCTTAGTTCACTTTTATAGTCTCTTAGATCATAGACAATAGGTTATATGCCCTAACATAATCATATATGTATCAATAATCTTAATTGCACTTTTTATTTTATAACTTTTTATACCTAGGTATGTGTATGTAAGATTGTTCCATCTCAAAGGCCAGCACACTATTTACAGGCATGTGTTTAACTTAATAAGACATAGGGCATGAGCAAATAGACAAGCATGTTCCTTTACATCAAGGCTAGTCACTACTCTCCATTATGACTTGAAGCATAACAAAACTTCTATAGTCTCATAACCAAGCATAAAATGTAATACCCAATAACTTAGACATGTAACATTGCAACTATCCTCTTATTGTCACTAGGGTATATCATAGTTCGTTCATGCCATTGTAAAGAAATGTCAGTGCATAGTATTTTGGCAAAACAATTTATATGACATAGTACATACCTTATACCAACTTTATAAGACACATTAAATAGCATATAATTTTTAAGGTTACTATGTTGCCTCTTACTCTCCTTAGTTTTATGCTCAATATAGACTAAAACACATTATAACAAAATAATTCATATTAGCATTGCCATATACAAGTCCCTCTAAATTAGGTTTCAAGTGAACCCTATACCTTACGTTAGTAGGTTTTATTACTCTAAAACTTCTCACTCTTTCTATATATATATATATATATATATATATATAGAGAGAGAGAGAGAGAGAGAGAGAGAGATTTCTAAGTAAGTGACCACGCCCTATATAGCATATTGGTGGCTTTAGGTGACTCACAGCTTAATTCAATCTACTCGCTCTTATAATAACATTCATGTCATTCAAATTTTGATAATACTTCATCTTATAGTCATACCATTCTACTATATCTTTCTAAACTTTAGGATTAGGAAGACTTCACAAATCTATTAATCCCCCAATAATGTGAGGCCCATAACATGACCCTAATTGTAATTGCATGTTTTAAGTAGGATTTTATTTGACTAAGATTAAATTAAAATGAGAATTTCACATAAAGTATGGGACAAGTGATAAATTATTTTGTTATTATATTAATAGCATGAAAATAAAATTTAATATTATAGTTTAATATTATTTAAGGGTATAATTGAAGTATAAAGTATTAATTTGGGATAAATTTATAATTATGGCATTTTAGGGGTCAATTGTGAATAGAAAATCAAATTGATAGGTCAATTTCAAAAAAAGGATTAAGTGGAGGGGTCACCTTATATCATGCAAAAAAGTGAGAGCCAATGGTAGGACATGCAAACATTTAAAGGACTAAAAAGGGGATTATCCCTTGTTATTATAAAAAGCAAAAATTTAGTAAAGAGAGGAGAGTGGGTTAGATTTGCTTGAAGAAAATTTATAAATTCTCTTCTCTCTAGTCTAAAATCCTAATTTCAATTCTTTAAGTGATCTTGAAGACGAAATTGTGCATGTTGGTTAATCAAGAGTATTTGTGTAACAAATTAAGGTAAATAATCTTTACTGAATTTCATCTTCTTCTTCTCCTTTTCTTTCTCAATTTGTTGAAGTAATGGTTGAGTATGGTGCTAGAATTTTATTTAAATGATGATGTTGGTTGTGAAGGAGAAGAGGAGAGTATAAAAATCAAAGGAAAAGGAGTTGCTAGAGATTGAAAGCAAAGGGCATTTCGGCCAACGATATGGGATGAGAGTCTTCCTATTTGTTTGTGGCTGTTTTGGTAGAATTATGTTGTGAATGTCCTGAAATTTGAGTAATTAAAGAGAAGATAATACTAAAGAAGTGTACATGCAAAGATGAGATGAAAAACTCTTAACCTAGTGTCTGAACATTTAGCATAAGTTAAAATAGAAATCTCTACTTATAACCATTCAAATTTTTAAAGTTATACATGACATATACCTACACAATTGAAAAAATGAACTTAGCCTTAATTATGCCTCTAAATAATGTTTATGATTTATTGAATGTTAGGTGAACTGTTAATTCCAATTCTGGAATAGTTTGTGGAAAAATTGAGATATCTGTGTGTACAATGATCAGAATGACATGAGGTTAATTTTTATGCAAAATAGAATCCTAATTTAACATTTTGTATGAAGGAAGTATGACTTAAAAATGTATGCAAGCATGTCAAATGTTGACTTGAAATTCGTAGGTACTGGATGTACTGTTAGGGAATAGACTTTAGTAATTTGGGCATAACTTTTGGTAGAATTGTTAAATATGGCTATTTTCTCTATGCTCAATTGACAAAACATTGAAATGTTAAATGGCAAATTGGTTACATGTATTTATATAAATTAGAGATTTTGGATCTTTTTACATGATCATATACCTAAGTTGTGTTGTATTGGAAAATTCTAAGAACAAGGCATGACTTAGGTTGAGCACTTAAGTAGGTATGAAATATTACTTGATTGTCATGTTATGATCAAGCTATATATGATGACTAATGATAGCACGATAAAAAAAACTATGTGAATCAATATACATAAACTTTGTATACATAGTTATACTATAGTAATAATATATCTAGACTATAGTTATACATATGCAAATTGATTTAATTAAGTGCAAGTATGGTATATGAAAACATAATTAAACAAAGTATTGCCTGCAATTAGAGTTCAATTGTGGATAGATAGGTACCTATAGTGATTTTATAGCTACCACAGTCGACCTGTTTAGGTCGAAAGTACAGCTGATTCTATGGGATCATAAATAGCCATTTGGGTTGTTAGTTGACCTCGATTGGGTCCATTTGACTGGTCCGCTGTACAGATGACCCATTTGGGTCCATAGATCTAATATCCTCAGATATCCACTATTTTGATACCCTCGGGTATCCACAGTTCCCATTATCCACCTTTAGAATTTAAGCAGTCTATGTTACAATGTAAATACATCATAAATGGTTATAGTATAACAAGGCATATAAATTATGAAATATCTTATTTAACTGAGTTTTCCAATGCATGTATCTTATTCTTATGTTTACATATATGTATAGAACATTTTATGAAATGTTGAATTTATGGAGACTACTTGAATGCTGGAATACATTGCTGATCAGGAACATTTTTACATTTATCATATTCTTATCGTTTATACATTATTTTAAATGTTCTATAAATTTTGTATGATTTACTAAACCAGACGATCATTGTGAGAGGTTATCCTTCACTTTTATTATCCCCACTAAGCTGTGTAGCTTAGCATGGGCTATCTTGATCTGTGTAGGTTTGGGTAGTCAAGGCTTTTGCACAAGAACGTTCTCTACATCAGGATAGGCCGACACCAGTCTATAGGAGTTGATGTAGAAATTTTGATTAATTTTGTATAGTTCCTTACATTTTTAATATGTATAAAGTTTATATTAGATATGTATGTCATATGGAGGTTAAGGTTGTAATAAGCTCTTAGTGAGAATGCTAGTATATGAATGCATCTAGAAGCTAGAATGACTTTATTCAATTGCGTCAGAATGCTAAATGCTATGCATGATGGTGAAATGACTAAGAAAGTTGAATCTAGTATGATTAAGATAATGGGTTGCATAATGAGTCACTGTGCTTATTCAAAATGAAATGTGCATGAAAGATTTGAGAAGCCTAATTTCTAATACAAGTTATATGATTAGACGGATCAGGTAACATGAATGCATGTAGATGTTAATCGAGTTAATTGCTTAACATAAAATGACTTAAGTAGAGTTCACAACATATGATAGAGATGCTAGAATAGGGTGTTTAAAATAATTAGATAGCATACTAACCGCCACTTTAATAAACAATTATCATCAACATTACTCCCTGCTAACTTAATTCGCCATAATTATGTGGCTCTCTTCATAAGCGTATAGACTATACAATACTGTGTTAATGACTTATGAGTGATTCATTGTTTGGGTGAGTGAATACAGATGAAAGGAAGGAGTACATATGGCCGTTCATTAGGAGAGGAAAGTTCATGCTTGGTCGTGTATAAAAAACAATGGGTCATACTTGGCCGTGCATCAAAAACAATAGGCCGTACTTGGCTATGCATTACAAAAAGAGAATGGCCACTTGGCCGTGCATTACGAAAAGAGAATGGACATTTGGCCATGTAAGAATCAAGAAGAACAAGGCCATACACGACAGTGCAAGGGAAAACAAAAGGCCATGCGCGGCCATGCAGGGGAATACAAAGGGCCATACGCGGCCGTGTAGGGGAAAACCAAGGGCCATACGAGGCCATGCAGGGGAAAACAAAGGGCCATAAGCAGCTATTCAAGGGAAAACAAAGGGGTATGCATGGTCATGCACTGGGTCTCTGCTAAAAAATCCAAATCCCGCTTATATGAATTAAACTCTTAAACTTAAGATCTGAACCCAACATTTTACAGTAACACTCACTGAGCCATTAAATATTTCTAACTTCTCTTAGCTTTAACTTAACTCAACCAGTCATTCAGAAACTAATGGTTTCATCACTGTTCTCAAATAACTCTATTCTTATCGGACTAGTCACTTATAGAGCCAACTCTATACCATACACAATCAACATAATATTTCCCATACTTGTTATTAAAGCATTAACTCCTCCTTCAACCTCTTGATCCAGCTCTTTTACTGATGATTTCTTTCTTCCCTTTGCATATAGTGGCAATAATATAATTTACTTAATCGCCCAAATCTAGAAATCAAATCAAGGAAAAAAGAGAAGAAAGACCTATAAGAGGAGGAGACATTACCTTTAAGATGCTAACTCACAAACCCTAAACTTCACCTTCTGCAATCTATACTTCGTAACCAGAGTGAGAAAGAGCTTGCATCTCCCTTCTCTACCTTATATCCAATCTCCACCTTTTCCAGGAAGCTTTAAATGAGTGAGTGGGGTAAATATCTCACTAAGGGAATTTCCAAAATTATCCTTATACACTTTAACCCCTAATAACTTATATTTCTTATATTTTCATCCAAAATTTCTAATTTAATTCAATTGCATCCTTCCTTATAATTTAACTATACTTCATTACACATGTGTACAATTACCAAAATACCCCTCATGTGACTTAACTTTAATAATGCAAAATAATATAATTTGCCATATTTAACCATAATCCTCGTTAATTTACCATAATCCGATTAGGGCCAAGATTGGAGCCTCACAAATCTCTCCCCCTTAAAAGAATTTCATCCTCGAAATTCAAACATATATCTTTATCTTTATTGCTACCAATTTTCCAAACTGTACTTTAGCTATAAGCAACTATAACCCAAAGCATTCTATAACCATAACAAACTCATCCATCTATAACATTAGTTCCAGTCTTTGATTTCAAGATACTCTTATGCTCATTATATTTTCTATCAGTTCTCCCTTCCAGTTGGGCCAAAATATTATGCAGTGATATTCATATGTTATGAGATGATATGGGCTGCTTTGCAATACGTCAATGATTTCATGTATAAAAATTAATCCCAATGCGTATTCTCATATGCTAAACATATTTTTATCCCATCCCAATACCTTGAAATATGTTCAATTGCTGATGCTGTTAGGAAAATTCTAAAAATTATATATAGAGCATCATAATATCCTCGACATCTTGCATCATCATTAATGCCAAAATCAAGTTCTCTTTTAATCATATAAACATTTCAACAAACACCTTAATAAACAATATAAATGTACTTATAATCAGACTTATGCTATACTTCAATCATAGAACATTAAGGCATTTAAGCATTTCCAATATTAGGAGGTGAGGGATACTGGCAATTCCTTTAATATCATATCATAATCTCTGAACCAAAATCCTACTAGTGCTCCAATATAAATCAATCAGAGGTCAATAATCTATCGCAATTAGCAAAATCTGTTTCCCAATAACAATAACGCAGAATATGGCTATTTGCTCTAGGCCAATTCATCTAAACTTTCATGAATAAATTCTTACTTTCTTATTGCCCAGAAAATACTAAACCAGGCCACTGTGATACCATTGATGAGATATCACATGCCATATACATGATGATCACGCAGCGAAAAAAATTAAAATTTAGATCATACATGCCATGCAATATACAACAAAGAATCGAAACATACAATTTTAAGGCCTGTTCACTTACAGAAAATTGCTCCAATTTTTGAGAAAAATTTTTCACATAAAACAGAAAATAGAGATCATGTTTGATATGAGCACGACCAAGCACAATGGCAACAAGAAAGATGAACTAGCATTTCCTCAAGGACCAATAACAAGAGCAAGGTCAAAGAAGCTTAAAAAATTCCTACAAGCATTCATGAAACCTTATGTGGAGAAGATGCAAGTTCAAGAAGAGAAAGAAGCTAAATTGGACTATAAAGACAAGTGTAGGCTGAATGGTGCAATGGGCCTTCAAGCTACTTTATTTAGTTTCTATTCTTTATGTAACATTTAATTAAGTATATTTGGGCAGCCTAGAACCTAGGAAAACGAATTGGGCTTTGTTAGAATAGGTTTGCTTTATTTTGGGTTTATTTTACTGTTTTGGGTAGTTTAAGTGGGTAGGGTAAAGTTGGGCTTGTCTCTTCTAAAGAGTTGGGCCAAAATAACTATTTGAGGCTTAAAATACCTAAGGGGGCCGAATTTTACATGGGAGAATTAAATTTTAATGGGTTTGGGTCAGATTTAGGTTTAGGCCTACATTGGTGAACTTAGGGTCCTAAATTTTAGGAATGGATTTTCCTTGATAAATACTTATTATTTTGGGATATTATTAAGTAGAGTTTGAGGGAGAAATAATAGCTTGACCATATCTTTAAAGGGCTGGCCGAAATTCACTTGTAGCCAACATTAAGTCTACATTCATTCATTCATTTTCTTAGGATAATAAGCATATTTATCATTTTCAGTTAGGATTAATCTCAAATTGTATTTATCTTTATTTCTTCATGTACTTAGTCCATATTATGGCCAAATACATGTAGATAAAGGTTAGGAATTATCTTTGTTATTTATTTTATTATTTATCTCTTAGAGTTAGTGTTTGATTTTAATTCATCTAGGGAGGGGTGGCTGCCTAGCCTATATAAAGGGCCGAATTCTTCATTTGTAAGACACTTGAATTTTGATTAATGAGAATTTTCTTTGGCTTGGCCGAATTTGTGAGAGTTAATTTATTATTGATTCTTGCTATTGCATGAAGAATTAGACTTAGGCTATTTGCATGATTAATGTATGCTTGATTCTTCTTCTTCTTGTTTTCTAAATCAATCTATCATAAGCGTTTCCAATCAATCTTGTTTGGGGGTTCTTTAGATTGGGGGTTTATCATCTTATTTATGTTCAATATTCATGGTATGTTGGCATTCTAGTTTGGCATATAGGCTGGGGTTCCGCATCATTTGGTATCAGAGCATAGGCTAAGGGGTAAATTCTTAACTATCCTTTAATTTTGATTTTAAACTTCAATTTTCTATTTTAGCCGAATAGGATCTTGCATCTAGTTCCTTATTTGGTTCTTGCTCTATTGTGTTAATTACCTATCCTTATGTATTTGATCATTAGTTTGGTTAAAGTTATAAAAAAAAGAAAAAAAATCAATTAGAAACAGCCTTGTTATCAATTTGGATTTACTATCTTGTTAAGTTTCATATTTGTTCAATTGATGAATCTTGTGTTCTTGTTGAATCCGAATTTGCCATTGAATATATATCAAGCATATAATTTGCAATCTTTGAGTGGTTGAACTTAGTTTGGATATAATTTTGATCTACAAAGTGCCTTGCACCACTTGGAGTAAGTTTTGATCAATCAAGCAAGAATTGGAGTTAGAACTTTCACAATTGGTTTGATTTCTTCAAGACCAGGTTAGTACTCCTAATTTTGGATTTGGGTTGTGTTTATAGCATGCTTTCTTTGATTTTTTTTTGTTGAGTCTTACATCAAATCTGTTTAAACTAATCATTAGGTTTAGTTAAACATCGCGTTTAAGTGCATCCGTCGTGTCCATTTTCTTCATTCTAAGTTTTCAATTTGTGTGTCTAAGCTATTTTTGGTTCCAATTACACTAGTTTGACATATTGCACGTTGTTGAACATCTATAAATATTATAGTGCACGAAATCTTTTTCTTGTGTACTAATTTCTGATTTTTGTTCAAATAGGTCAATTTGCCTCTAGAATTAGTATCTTTGCTGTTCTTGTTAGGTTTTTCATTGTTCCCTTTATCAAATTACTTAATTGTCCATATTTGTTTGAGTTTGTTTCTGAAGTGCAATTGTGAGATATCAATTTGTGAGTTAAGAGACAAACACGTGAGGTTGAGTGAATTCTTTCCTTTATTTGTTTATTTAAAGTTTAAAGATGTCCGGAATGAATAGTAAAGAGGAAACCGAGATTGTGCCTGGTAATAAGTTTATGTAAAAAGCTTTTATGGATAGTTTGCAAAAGCTAAATCTCAGGATAGACAGTCTGGAAGATAGCCTTAAAGGTTCCAAGTTTAAGTCTACAAGGGAGGAAGAGGTAGACCAGTTGTACAACGATGATGAGGAAGAGGAGGCTCATTCTTTTCCAAGAAGAGCAAGGAGGTATGACAACCGAATGGAGAGCCAAGACAACAATTTGAGTGCTATCAAGATGAAGATTCCACCATTCAAAGGTAAAAATGATGTGGATGCCTACCTTGATTGGGAAAGGAAGGTGGAGATGATCTTTTCATGCCACCACTATTCGGATGAGAAAAAGGTAAAACTTGCAGCCATTGAATTTTCTGATTATGCACTAATTTGGTGGGATGAGTTATTGAAAAATAGGAGGAGAAATGGGGAACTCCCTATCACTTCTTGGGAGGAAATGAAAAGAATCATGAGAAAGAAGTATGTGCCTAGTTACTATCATAGGGAACTCCACAATTAGTTACAAAGACTTACACAAGGATCTAGTTCTGTGGAGGATTACTACAAAGAAATGGAGACACTCATGATTAAAGCAAGCATTGTGGAGGATGAATATCAAACGATGTCACGCTTTTTGGGAAGTATGAATAGAGAACTTGCTGATATTGTTGAATTACAACATTATGTGGATATGGATGATTTGGTGAACATCGCAATTAAAGTGGAGAGACAACGAAGTAGACGTGGGACATCTAAGTCCTATTCAAATTCCAATAACAACAAATGGAATTCAAAGTGGAACAAGGGAGACTCAAAGAAGGAATCCACTACTAAGTACCTGTCCAATTCCAAAGAGAAAATGGTCACTGCACAAAAAGGTACTTCTGAAACAACCTTTAAAACTAATAGACATAGGGACATTCAATGTTTCAAATGCAAGGGTCGTGGTCATTATGCTAATGAATGTGGGAATAAAAAGACCATGATAATAAGGGGGGATGAAATTATTTCCGATTCTGAATCTGATGAGAATTATGATGATATGCCACCTTTGGAGGATTGATCTGATCTAGATGAAAATGTAGAATATCCTGTTCAAGGGGAGTCCTTAGTTGTATTGCGTGCATTGAATGTAAATGTGAAAGAAGAAGGACTAGAACAGAGGGAAAACATCTTTCATACTAGGTGTTTAATAGGTGGAAAAGTCTGTAGTATGATAATTGATGGGGGTAGTTGTGTTAATGTTGCTAGTACAGTCTTAGTTGATAAATTAGGACTTAAAACTGAGAAACACCCTAACCCATACAGACTTCAGTTGTTGAATGATAGTGGGGAAGTAAAGGTGACCAAACGTGTAACTGTATTATTTTCCATCGGTAAATATGAAGATAAAGTCATTTGTGATGTTGTACCTATGCATGCTAGTCATATTTTGCTAGGAAGGCCTTGGCAATTTGATAGGCGTGTATTACATGATGGATTTAGAAATAGGTACACTTTTGCATTTAAAGGATGTAAACACACACTTGCCCCATTGGCACCTAAAGAGGTATATGCAGATCAAGTAAAGATACATCAATCTGCAAAAGAGGTAAAGGGAAGTGAGAAAGAAAAGAAAAATGAGAGAAAAGAGGCCAGAAGTGAAAATAATAAAAGTAAAGGCCCAACTGTGAGAGACTGCACTAGTGAGAAAAAGAAAGAGAAGTGCAGGAGAGAAGAAGTTAATGTGTGCTGAGGTAAAAGGAGAGCAGAGTGAACCGAGTGAAAAATTTAGCAAATACTCCTTTTATGCAAAAGAAAGAGAGTTGAGGAATGCATACTTAGGTATGAGAGCTTTAGTACTTTTGAGGTTTAAGGACAATTATTTCTCTGAAACTGACCTTGACCCAGATTTGCCTAGTTCTTTTTCTAAGTTATTGCAGGAGTATAAAGATGTCTTCCCCGAGGAGATACCACCTGGGTTGCCACCAATTAGAGGGATTGAACATCAAATCGACTTTGTTCCTGGTGCACAAATTCCAAATCGTCCAGCTTATCGAAGCAATCTAGAGGAAACAAAGGAGTTGCAAAGACAAGTGGAGGAACTTTTAGCAAAAGGACACGTGAGAGAAAGCCTAAGTCCTTGTGCTGTACCTGTTCTTTTGGTACCTAAAAAGGATGGAACCATGCGCATGTGTGTTGATTGTCGAGCAGTTAACAAAATCACTGTAAAGTATCGCCATCCGATTCCTAGGTTAGATGATATGCTTGAAGAGTTAAATGGTGCTATAATATTCACTAAAATTGACTTGAAAAGTGGTTATCATCAAATTAGGATGAAATTAGGTGATGAATGGAAAACTGCCTTTAAAACAAAATATGGTTTGTATGAATGGTTGGTTATGCCTTTTGGCTTAACTAATGCGCCTAGCACATTTATGAGACTCATGAACCATGTTTTGCGTGAATTCTTAGGTAAATTTGTTGTTGTGTATTTTGATGATATCTTGATTTACAGCAAAAACCTAAAAGAGCATTTAAGGCATGTTGAACTTGTGTTAGCTGTTTTGAGAGAACAACAATTGTATGCTAATTTGAAGAAATGCACATTTTGTGTTGATAGTGTTGTTTTCTTAGGATTTGTTGTTAGTGCACGTGGTGTTGAGGTAGATAATGAAAAGGTTAAGGCTATCCAAGAATGGCCAACACTTGAGAATGCAAGTGAGGTGAGGAGCTTTCATGGTTTAGCAAGTTTCTATAGGAGATTTGTTAAGGATTTTTCTACTATTGCTGCACCTCTAAATGAAATCATTAAAAAGTCTGTTGGTTTTAAATGGGGTAAAGAGCAGGAAGATGCTTTTAATGTTTTGAAAGATAAATTGTGTACTGCTCCTGTTTTGAAATTACCTGACTTTTCTAAGACTTTTGAGGTTGAATGTGATGCTTCTGGGATTGGTATAGGTGCTGTTTTGATGCAGGAAAATCGCCCAATAGCATACTTTAGTGAGAAGTTGAGTGGACCACAGCTGAATTACTCTACCTATGATAAAGAGTTCTATGCATTGGTGAGAGCTCTTGAGGTTTGGGAACACTACCTTTTGCCTAAAGAATTCGTGATACACACAGATCACCAGTCTCTCAAATATCTGAAGGGACAAGGTAAGTTGAATAGAAGGCATGGTAAGTGGGTAGAGTACCTTGATACTTTTCCATATGTAATTAAGTACAAGCAAGGTAAAGATAATGTTGTTGCCGATGCACTTTCTAGGAGATATGCATTGATTTCTATGCTTAGTTCTAAATTGTTAGGTTTTGAGCATTTGAAAGAAATGTATGATCATGATTCTGATTTTGGTGAAGTGTACAAGGCATGTGTACATTATGCATTTAATAAGTTCTATAGACATGATGGATTTCTTTTTAGAGGAAAACAACTATGTATACCTGCATGTTCTGTTAGAGAGTTGCTTGTGAAGGAATCACATAGTGGGGGATTAATGGGACACTTTGGCGTGGAAAAGACTTTAGACATGCTTAATGAACATTTTTATTGGCCTAATATGCGAAAAAGTGTTGAAAAAGTGTGTGCTCAATGTTTTGCATGTAAACAGGCTAAGTCTAAGTCCTTAAATCAAGGTTTGTATACTCCTTTGCCTGTTCCTACTGAACCTTGGACTGACATTTCTATGGACTTCATTGTAGGTTTACCTAGGACAAAAAGGGGAAGGGATAGTGTGTTTGTTGTAGTGGACCGATTTAGTAAAATGGCACATTTTATTGCCTGTCATAAAACTGATGATGCAACAAACATAGCCAATTTATTTTTTAGGGAAGTAGTTCGATTGCATGGTATACCTAGGACTATTGTCTCAGATCGGGATTCTAAGTTCCTAAGTCACTTTTGGCGTGTTATGTGGGGTAAACTTGGTACTAAACTTGTGTTTTCCACTACTTGTCATCCACAAACAGATGGCCAAACCGAAGTTGTCAATAGAACTTTAGGAACTATGTTGCGTGCTATAATTGGTAAGAATATTAAAACTTGGGAAGAATGTTTACCATTTGTTGAGTTCACTTATAATTGTGCAATTCATACTTCTACAGGTTTTTCACCTTTTGAAATTGTGTATGGTTTTAATCCATTGACTGTTTTGGATTTGATGCCTTTACCTTTGAATGAACTTTCTAACTTAGATGGTAAGGCTAAGGCTGATTTGGTTAAGACAATACACACGAAAGCACGTGAGCATATTGAGAAGAAGAACAGAATGTATGCAAAGCAGGCTAACAAGGGCCGTAAGCAAGTGATATTCGAACCAGGAGATTGGGTTTGGATCCATATGCGTAAAGAGAGGTTTCCTAATCAAAGGAAGTCTAAACTTGATGCAAGAGGAGATGGACCATTTCAAGTGCTGAAACGAATCAATGATAATGCATACAAGATTGATTTGCCAGGTGAGTATGGTGTAAGTGCAACTTTTAATATTTCTGACTTATCTCCATTTGACTGTGATTCAGATTCGAGGACGAATCCTTTCGAAGGGGAAGGGGATGATATGAGCACGACCAAGCACAATGGCAACAAGAAAGATGAACTAGCATTTCCTCAAGGACCAATAACAAGAGCAAGGTCAAAGAAGCTTAAAGAAGTCCTACAAGCATTCATGAAACCTTATGTGGAGAAGATGCAAGTTCAAGAAGAGAAAGAAGCTAAATTAGACTATAAAGACAAGTGTAGGCTGAATGGTGCAATGGGCCTTCAAGCTACTTTATTTAGTTTCTATTCTTTATGTAACATTTAATTAAGTATATTTGGGCAGCCTAGAACCTAGGAAAATGAATTGGGCTTTGTTAGAATAGGTTTGCTTTATTTTGGGCTTATTTTACTGTTTTGGGTAGTTTAAGTGGGTAGGGTAAAGTTGGGCTTGTCTCTTCTAAAGAGTTGGGCCAAAATAACTATTTGAGGCTTAAAATACCTAAGGGGGTCGAATTTTACATGGGAGAATTAAATTTTAATGGGTTTGGGTCAGATTTAGGTTTAGGCCTACATTGGTGAACTTAGGGTCCTAAATTTTAGGAATGGATTTTCCTTGATAAATAATTATTATTTTGGGATATTATTAAGTAGAGTTTGAGGGAGAAATAATAGCTTGACCATATCTTTAAAGGGCTGGCCGAAATTCACTTGTAGCCAACATTAAGTCTACATTCATTCATTCATTTTCTTAGGATAATAAGCATATTTATCATTTTCTGTTAGGATTAATCTCAAATTGTATTTATCTTTATTTCTTCATGTACTTAGTCCATATTATGGCCAAATACATGTAGATAAAGGTTAGGAATTATCTTTGTTATTTATTTTATTATTTATCTCTTAGAGTTAGTGTTTGATTTTAATTCATCTAGGGAGGGGTGGCTGCCTAGCCTATATAAAGGGCTGAATTCTTCATTTGTAAGACACTTGAATTTTGATTAATGAGAATTTTGTTTGGCTTGGCCGAATTTGTGAGAGTTAATTTATTATTGATTCTTGCTATTGCATGAAGAATTAGACTTAGGCTATTTGCATGATTAATGTATGCTTGATTCTTCTTCTTCTTGTTTTCTAAATCAATCTATCATAAGCATTTCCAATCAATCTTGTTTGGGGGTTCTTTAGATTGGGGGTTTATCATCTTATTTATGTTCAATATTCATGGTATGTTGGCGTTCTAGTTTGGCATATAGGCTGGGGTTCCGCATCAATGTTTATTTTGGTTAGTTTTATAAAATAGAAAACCGAAAATGAATTTTCCAATTATCCAAAATAAAGAAGAAATTAGAAAACTAATAAATGATATTTTCCAATTTTTCTAAATAATCTTAACACACACACACACATACACACACACACACACATACATATATACATACATACATACATACATACATACATACATACATACATACATACATACATATATATATATATATACACACACACACACACACACACATACATATATATATATATATATTTATATATGTATGTATGTATGTATACATGTATCTATTTGTGTTTGTATGTGCATGCATGCATACATATATATGTATATGTATATATATGTGTATGTATGCTCATACATATATATACATATGAATATGTATATATATGTCTGTACATACATGCGCACACACCTACATGTACATATGTAATACATATATATATATATATATGTATGTATGTATGTATGTATGTATGTATGTATACATACATATACGTATGTGTATATATATGCATATATTCACATACATATGCATATACATATACATATGTATGCATGCATATACATATACATACATACATACATATATAAATACATGCACATACATACATATGTATGTATATATGTATGCATGTACATACATACACATATATATACATGTATATATGTATGTATGTACACACACACATACATAAATATATATATATATATACACACACACATGTGTATGCATATATACATATGTATATATATACATATATAAAGAAAATAAATATTTCAGTTTTCCATTGGTTGATAAATGAACGCATTTTCTAAATTTTCTATAGAAAATAAATACTCCAATTTTCTAAGAAAATAGAAAACAGAAAATAGAAAACTATTTTCTGTAAGTAAACGCACCCTTAGGGTTTTTGAAAACTTACACGTTTGGATGCACTTCAAAACTTGATTTTGAAGATGACTAGCATATAAGATGGACTTATATATACCTTAGATCTTGATCACCAAAGTTAAAGGAGAAGCCTTTACGCCACACCACTCTATGCTCACACACACACTCGCAAAGATGACTTAAAATCGAGAGTGCTAGCTCTATGTTTGTGTATTCGGCAATGGGAATGGTTTAAAGTGACAAGATCTGATCTTGTTCTTCTTTTTGGTTGTTATTGCTGCCCCAGAATACAAGAGATGAAGAAAGAATTTTTTCTTTTGAGAGTGGCGGCGCTAGAGAGAGAAAATTATCACCTAGGTCAAAAATAGAATTAACCAATTTATATCAATAATTTAGGAAAGATGTGAATGCCGAAATTCCCGAAATTCCCTTAGAATTAGGAATATGTTCAGCCTCCATCACTTCCTAATTAAGTAAGTTAAATTGATTCAAATTCTATTAGGTTTTTAAATTCAAATTAATTTAAATTTGCATTAGTCATTTAACCAAAATCAACCACTTCATTAGGGATTAATAGTTGCCGAAATTTACTAGGATTCTTCCTTGAATTTTCGGTCACATTATCTCCCTCATAAGTGTTTTATTTTGATTCAAATACTATTTAGGATTTAATACTCAATTACATTAATTAATCTAAGATAATTAATTAATTGAATTTAAACGTTGTGGGTCGAATTTCTCTCTCATGGACCAACTGTTTAACATATTTGCCTTAAATAGCTAGCTATTAGCTATTTAAGGCAAAAAAATTGATTAACAGATTTGCCTTAAACAACTAGCTGTTTAAGGCAAAAATTTTTTACGAGAATCAGTCCAGCTCTGCTACATTTGTGGTCTAATTAGCAATTTTAATACCCATTATATATACATTAATTTGGCTTTAAATAAAAGCCCAAATTAAATGCCCAATACACTATTTAAATATTTTAAGCCTAATGCTTTGTGTACGATCCTATAGGTCCATTTAATATTGGCAATGAATTCATAAATTAATTCAAAGGCTATATATATTCTCTAGCAAGATATTATAGTATTCCAAATTAAATGAAAATGCAAATGACATTTAGTGACCTAATGCAATTTTGCATAATCCCTTACCCATAAATATCCGAATTAATTAAGGCATGGAACTAGTCATCCTTATATATACTAATTCCTTTCTTGATATTTCAGTGACACTGAACTCTCAAATAAATAACGATTTCTCATTATTTCATCTCAGTATGGCCATACACTTCTCAGTTCACTGATCAAGTGGCCGATGATATTTTCTCTCTAATTGAGAGGGGTAATCCCTTCACTTCTCTCATGCTCTCTAACATGAGTTAGTGCATACCCATACTTTTAACCCTGCATTAGGTACATTAGGTGTATGTCAAAGTACACAGTAATTCTTAAAGAGTTTTATAGAGATTTCAGGTCTAAGACTCCAATGCAAAACTTGTACATGAGAAATACTTATGTCTTGTACCATGTAATGTTCTTATGAATAGATCGAATCCAAATACCATGTTTGAAACACCTTATTCTAATGCCTTTATCATGTATCATATAATACCTTTCAATCCTATAATAGAAGGTTATTAACCCAATGTAGTATACATTTAACATAACAACTAGTCTATTTAATTAGGCATCTTATGCATCAATTAGGTGTTTCCCACAACTTTAGTCTCTTAATTACATATGCATAATGACTTATTTTGTAACATACTCATCATATTCATGTTAGTTATAACTATCTTAACTTTGTTTCTTATCATGCATGACATTTATCAATTCATCTAGCATATATATTACTAAGCATTCTAGCTACTATATGCATGCATGCTTTAGCATTCTTTTAATAAACTTATTACATCACTTACTTCATATTACATACATATATTTAATAGCCCTTTTTATACATAATAAACATGTAGAAGAACTTGCACAAAATTAACCAAAAATAACCGTACATCAACTTCTATGACTTTGGTGTTGGCCTGTCCTGATGCAGATATCGTTCCTGAGAAAAAACTTTTACAATAGAACCTACACGGATCAAATAACCCATGTTAAGCTATATAGCTTAATGGGGATACTAAACGTGAAAGACAACCACTCATAGTGGTCATCAAAATATTTAATAGAAAATAATACAATTTACATAATGGAAATAAGTATAATACAAAACACAATATATTAATAACAATGTAACTCTTTCAATAAATTCAACATACTTGAATCTAAACAATTTATAATGAGATCTGAACATCATGAAACTAGATACCAATATATGCATTAGAAAACATAGTTAAACATGGTAATCCATATATTGTATGCATAATTCATACTGTGAATAACTATGAATCATTAATACTTTAATTTAGTTTGCTTAAGTTCTAAAGGTGGATAACGGGATCAGTGGATACCTGAGGGTATCAAAATAGTGGATATCCAATGATATCAAAATTGTGGACCTAATCAGGGACAACTATATGATGGACCGATCAAGGACCCAAGCGGGGTCAAGTAACAACCCAAATGGGCTGTGCATGATCCAGTAGGATCAACTATACTTTAGACCTAAAAAGATTAATGGTGGCAGCTGCAATATCCCTACAGGCGCCTATCTATCCATAGTTAAACTCTAGTAGCAGGCAATACAGTTTATGAGTTCATTTAATATATATATCATGATTGCACCAACATCATATACTTTGCACATGTATGTGATCATATCATAATACACAATTCACTAGTGTATAACATGTATTCCTGCATACTTATAATAATACAAATATCTGTGTTTGAACATACATATCATAATGATCTTATAATTGAACATGTCTTCATTAGGCATCTCATGTGATCATAGTCATCCTAAAAATTTCCTATTTCATAATGCAAGTACATGTTCATACACCCATTTACATAATCATGAATGTACATAGCTGTAGAGTACGCTTGCATATAATAATAAGCTTGTTAATAAGTTGATCATATAAACATGTTTATACAACAATACTTTATCATTACTCAAATCATATGCTATACATAAATCAATATGTTTCCATTTTGGCACACATTTAGCTTAACAACATGTAATTTTGTTATACATATATAATCACAACTTGACTTACATCTATTCTTACATGAAATTTTATGTTAGAAATTGTTAAATTTTCAATGAAATAAATTACATAATCTATTAGGGACCTTAATGTGAAGTTCGGGTGAAATACAAAGGGTCACGGTTACTAAGGAATACCTGGTAACCGTGAGATAAATTACATTTCGATTTTGGACTAAAACTGGACTATCTCACGGTTACCAAGAAAAATCTAGTAACCGTGACATAGAATCTGTCGAGAGGCAGATTTACCGATTCAAATTGTGTTGTGATTTTGACTTGTAAAAAATTATTTTTAGCGAAAACTTTCTTCTACAAACTTGTATCCCTACGTTTCTAGTTTCTAGAACACCAAAAATAATCCCAAAATCATATATGGAACTTGAGATATCAAATATTTCCGAAAACTAGTTCTATGGGCAATACAGTAAACTAGTCCGAGTTCAACCCTAAATTCCATATTCTTAGAGATAGATTTAGGCTTAGCTTCCTCTTAAGAATTGTAGATTTAGATGTTTAATTTCTATAGAAATTAACCTCATGCAATTATGATCATTGTACAAAAGATATCTCAATTTAACCACAACCTATTCCAAAATCGAAATTAACAGTTCAACTAAAATTCAATAAATCATAAAAATTATTTATATGCATAATTAAGGCCAGGTTCCTTCTACAATTTTGTAGGTATATGTCTTGTATAACTTTCTAAATTTAAATGGCATCAATTAGATATTTCTATTTCAACTTATGCTAAATTTTTAGACAATAGGTCAAGAGATTTTCATATCATTCTTCCATGTACTCTTCTTAAGTATTATTCTCTCTTTAATTATTCAAAATTCAAGTCATTCACAAAATGATTCGACCAAAACATCCAAAGACAATTAGGAAGACCCTCATCCCATACCTTGGCCGAAATCCCCCTTCACTTTCAATCTCTTGCCACTTCTTTGCCTTTGGTCATTCTACTCTCCTCTTATGCTTAAATCAACAATTTCATCCATTAACTTTAACTTCCAGCATTTGATCATTCAACCATTCAATAAAATCAAGAAGAAGATGAAGGAGAATATGATGAATCCTTATATTAAGATAATTACCTTTTTGTTTAACACTAATAGTCTTGATTAATCACCAAATGCAAAGATTTCTTCTTTGGTTTCTTAGAGGGATTAACCATGAACACATGAGAGGAAAAGAACAATTTTTGAATCTCACTTTAAAATGCTATCCCACACACCCTCTCTCTTCACAAAATTGACTTTTATACTATCAAGGAAAATCCCCTTTTTGATCCTTTAAAATTTTGCATGTTAGATAAAAACCTTACACCTTTTTGCATGCTTAACCTTAACCCCTCCATTTAAATCTTCTCTTAAATCAACCTCTCCATATATTATTTCTCTTAAATTAACCTCTTAATAACTCATTTATTCACATTTACCCCTAAAGATGCCATATTCACAAATTGACCCCTAAATTAATACTTTATACTTCAATTATACCCTTGAGTAATTCTAAACCATACTATTAAATTTTATTTTTATGCAATTACTATAATTTAACAATTTATCACTTGTCCCCTTTTCCTTATGAAAAATTCACATTTTTAAATTAATCTCAATCAAAAACAAAATCCTACTCAAATCATGCATTTCCTATTAGAGTCATATTAGGGGCCTTACAGTGTTCTAAACACGTATCTATGATCTCTGATTGATACTCTAGTCCTTATGATCTGTAAGACAGAACTCAACTTATTAGAGAGAGTATACTAGTCTTAATTCATTTGTTATTCTCATAACTATGACTGACTAGGGATATTTAGAATGAAGTCTCAATTGTTTCAAGGTCTTACAAACATGTGCCTCACACATGATAACTTAAACTGAAACAACATTCTTGGATAGTTCTATCATTTGATATGCACATGAATACAATAGATAAAACAAATGCCTCATTTATTAATCTTAAATGTTTTATAATAATGTATTGGGGCTAGGGTTTACACTAACAACCACTTACTGTAATACCCTAATCCATAAGACATGCACAATCATCAATACAAATATAAACCTAGTAAAGATCAGGCAATAATAATAATAATAATAATAATAATAATAATAATAATAATAATAATACAAGCCTTAGTTACATGCCACATCATAACCAAATCAAACTCCGAATAAGGAGACATAACATAAATGGCCTTCATTACATTATGAACCTTAAAGAGAACTGCAACCTACCAGATCTTCTCTTCAAGGTGGGTCGAGTCACTATAGCTATGATCCAAAGTGGAGTTTAACCTGAGACCTACACGGATAAACAAACTCATGCTAAGCTATAAATCTTAGTAGGGAAGCAAAACTCTATGGACAAACTTTTACAAAATATCATCAATTCATTACAACCTTCAAAATTTAGGAAAAACATATGAGTCTGCAATATTAATCATTTTACAATGAACATTCTGGAGGAGTCTTCAACCTTAACAAGAAGTACTATTCCTATAATAATCTAGAGAATTATGTGAACTCATTTAGTTCCCGAAGACTTTTCAATTTACTTTTATAAGTAAATCTCTTACTTGATAAACTAGCATAGTTTATGCACCTCATAATCCTTTTATTCATGAATCCAGACATTATGATTATTGATAGTACAAAACTTCAATCATATGCATTTAATCACAATGATTCCATAAAATATGCATTCAAGGTTTAATCAAAGCATAAGGGAGGGCATATGTCATGTAACATCTATAAGGAATACTATTAGACATAATTACTTTACAAATATCACATAATTCTAAGTATAGAATACATTCATAATTTGCATTCCTGTTCATAATCATGTATTCCTTAATGTTATCTTAGCATGGCAAACTAAATATCATATATATAAACTAACCAAATTTGTATGTAATTACAGAGAATGACATTACATATCATGATTGCCCGATAAAATCCCAAAATCATATGCATACATTTCATAAATTTCAAAGCACATGAAACTCCTTGGGTATGTTACCTCCCGTACAGTTGCTAGTATAATACTGTATACTTTGGGTGTCATCTATTGATCGTGGAACCCATCGATGGACCTAGCTCACACCGACACTCATATAGGAACCTTAACCCCTCATGGTTGTTATGAGATATCATAATTATATAATACTGAATATAAAATTTCATTTCATTGAAATAATTTATAGCCAAAAGGAATTTAAGATAAAATAATATAATAGGCCATTCATTATGCTTACTTTACATAAGTGAAGTAATCGATACATGTATTTCTTTATTTTGTACACATTTCATAATCTTTAGTAGCATGCCTAAGTACTGGTTCAAAGGGTGGATAACGGGAGCAATGGATACCAATTGGTATCAATGATGGATACCTAAAGTTATCAAACGATGGATATCCGAATATATCGAATGATGGACCCAAAAGGGTTGACCTATGGTTCCATTAAAGGAACAAACAATGGACCCAAACAGGGTTAACTATGGTAGCTGCGACTGTATCCCACTAGGTTTGCCTATCTAATCAACAACTAAGCTAAGACCCCGTAGGCTTTACCATTCTTAAAAACATCTTTGATTCAACATATTCTTCTTTACTCAGTTTAACATTTTGCTTAAAGCCACAATTCATATAAGAATGCACATTATTTTTATCATAGATCAGTATTGAGCTTTAGGCTCTATTATACATGGATGCTGGTCATATGATCACATAGTTGCATCAACATTCACTCATCCATATCATAGTAGTTGCATGATTATGCAAATAATAATAAGGTATAATATTTCATTGATCTATCTCGTCATAATTAACATTATGCATGATGCCAATAAGGCAATATGAAAGTGTAGTTCTTGCTACTAGAAGTCTTCATACGGTTATATGCATATCCATATACACACGCGCGCGCGCACACACACACACACATATATAAATGCAACTTGAATCATGGTAATACATGTTTTTTTTACTCATACTTGTTCACATACTGAGTCAGACTACTTATTATAGCATAGTTACATTAAGATAAGATGTTGAACTTACGTAAGTCATTGATAGTTCTCAATGGCATACCTTGTTGCTATTTGCTGTTAGTAGCTTCCATACAGCATCATAGTTATTCACACGAATACATAATCGCTTTGAACAACACTTAAGAATCAATGATCAATATAATAAGATGGATAAGTTACTTTCATCCTAAGGTCAACATTTGTTCCTATTTAACTCCTTAGTTCACATTTATAGTCTATTAGATCATAAAAAATAGGTTATATACCCTAACATGATTATATATGTATCAATCAACTTGTACTTTTTATCCTATAACATTTTATATCCAGGTAAGTTTATGTAAGATTATTCCATCTAAACTGCCAGCACACTACTTGCAGGCATGTGTTTAACATAATAAGACATAGGGCATACGCAAATAAACAAGCATGTTCCTTTACATCAAGGCTAGTCACTACCCTTCATTATGACTTGAAGCATAACCAAACTCTATTATTTCAAAACCATAACATGTAATACCCCATCTCTTTTAACTTAGACATGTAACATTGCAACTATCCTCTTATTGTCACTAGGTTATATCATAGTATTTTCATACCATTGTAAAGAAATATTAGTGCATAGTATTTAGGCAAAACAATTTATTCAATAGAGTACATACCTCATACCAACTTTATACGATACATTATGTAAGGCCCCTAACATGACCCTAGATGGAAATGTATGATTTTATTGGATTTTATGTGATTAAGAATAAATTAAAAATGTGTATTTCATATATGAGGTATGCAAATGGTGTTAATTTTATTTTATTATTTAATTGCATGAAAAAAACTTAAATTTAATTAAATTAATTTGGTTTAATAATACTCAAGGGTGTAATTAAAAAGCATGAAGTTTTAATTTAGTAGTCAATTTGTTAATATGGAGATAGAAAGGTTAATTATAAATAAAGGGAAGAAATGAGGGGTTGATTTATGAGAATTATAAAGGAGCATGGTCAATGTATAACATGCAAAATCTAGAGGGAATTATGTGTAACATGCAAATTTACGAAGGACCAACAAGGGAATTTTCCCTACTATTATAAAAGCTAAAATTTAGTTGAAAGAGAGAGAGATATGTAAGAGTGGATAGAGAGATGGATGGCATTTGGCAAGATAAATTTTAGAATTTCTTTCATTTATTACTTTTTTTTTGAAATTCTTTCATTTATTACTTAATTCCTCAATATCTCTGTGGATTCTTGAAGAAAATCTATTGCATGTTGGTCATTCAAGAACAAAGTGATGTCAATCATTAAAGTATTGGCTTTAAAATTTTGTTTTATCATCTTCTCCTTCTTGTTATTTTGTTAAGTTGTTGATTGGAGAAAATACTGGAAATAAATGTTTAAAGAATGAATTTATGTGCAGAAGAAGGATAAGGTAGAAATAACAAATGGAAAGGACTTACAAAAGATTGAAGGCTAAGGGGAAATTCGGGTAAGGTATAGGATTAGGATTCTAATACTTGTATGTGACTAAGTAGGGTAGAAACATGATTTAAATGTATGATAATATGAATAATTGAATAGTAAAAAAAATTTAAGAAGTCTTAAGAAAAAGACATGAAAGCATTATGAACTAATGGTTGTAATTTCAACACAATTTGAGTTAGAAAACTCTAATTCAGACCATTTCGATTTCTAAGTTACATAAGAAATATTTCTACAAAATTTTAGAAGGAACCTGGAGCTAATTATGCATACAAGTCATCTAAATATTTAATTAAAAATTTAATAGAATTGTTGATTTCGGTTCTAGAACAGATTGTAGAAATTATGATATATATCATTGTATAGTGAATGTAATTCTATGAAATTATATTATATGAAAAATAGACTTCTACATCTATAATTTTTATGAAGAAAGTAAAGCCTAATTCAATCCTTAAGCTTGTCAAATTTTAGCTTGATTCTAGACCTATTCATAACGCTGTCAGTAGGAATGGTATTCAATTAAATTTGAATATCTTAAGTTATAGAGATGATTTTGAAATGATTTTTGCTTTTCTAGCAACTATAAACATATGGGAACAAGTTTACATAAGGACACTTTTGCTAAAAATGATGTTTTTTAGGCCAAAATGGCATACAAGTTAGATCTGGAATTCTGCACAAATGCAGAATTCCAAAAGACAAAATTTTTTACGTTTAATATTTAAATGTTGTCATTTCTACGGGGAACATACATTAAGGTTATTATTATACTTTTTATGTTTAAATATTGTTATGTTAAACATGTGCCTTCATGGAAATACATATATTTACAAAAAGTATGTAAAATGATTGATTGAAATGATATGTGTATACATATATGTTCAAACACATGTACATGGCTTGTTATATGAAATCAAATGATAGTGTATATTTTTATACAAATATTCACCAATGAAATTAATTAAGAAATGTTATAGCATGATAAATGAAAGTTATATAAACAATGTATTAGCCTGCTATTAGAGTTCATTTATGGATAGATAGGCACCTATAGGGATATTACAGCTGCTACTGTATTGACCACTTTGGATCCACTGTTTGTCCTTCGGGACCACTGTATTCACCCATTTAGGTTTTTTGTTTGTCCTTAGGGAGCATTGTATTGACTGTTTAGGTTCTCTATTTTGATATCTTCGGATATGCAATGTTTTGATACGTTCGGGTATCCACTATTCCTGTTATCAACCTTTAGAACTTAAGTAGGCTAAATTAAAGTATAATGCAATACAAACAATTAAAATATAATGGTTAATTATGATATATGGAATAGTATGATGGACATTGATTTTATTGAATGGATTACATGTATAAATTCTAAGAGCCTTTTAAGTGTTATTGATGCTAAGAATGTTAAATTAAATGTTAGGATTTATTTATTTTTAAATCTTAAATCTTATCATACATTTTCTTTTAAATGTTTAATTTTGTTGTTTCAAATAATTTATGTTAAATGATTGTGATGATCGCTGTGAGTGGAAGTCTTTCATGCTTAGTATCCCCACTAAGCTTTATAGCTTAGCATTAGGATAGGCCAACATAAGTTCATAGACATTGATGTAGGGATTTTTTTGGTTAATTTTGTATAAGTTTCTTTAATATGTTTAATATGTATATAAGGTTATATAATATATGTATATCATATGGTAAGATAATGTTTCATTAAGTTCAATGTGAAGATGTTAGTATGTGCATGCACATAGGAGTTAAAACGGTTATATATATTATAAAATGCTAAATGATATATATGAAATTAAATATGAACACTAGAGTAGTAATATCTAACATGAATATGATATGTGGTTTATATGATGAGTTATGGTGCATATGTAAATGTAATAACTAAAGTTGTGTGATGCACCTAATTAATACTTGTTGACTAATTAAATGGATCATTAAAATGATTAATGTTGGTTAAATGGGTTAACATCCTAATATAATATGATTGAAATATATGGCATGGTTTATGATAAAGGCAGTAGAAATAGGGTGTTTCAATTTGGTATCCGAGCCAAGTTTAGTCTTTTCTAGGCAATATGAGTCTAGGATTCTATATCATGAGATTGTGTTGTGTTGGTCTAATGCAGAAGTTCCTATTTTTTTGTAGAATAAAGATGGAGAATTCTTCTTGAGATTTTATCGAAGAATCGGTTGAAAGTAATTTACTGATTAGATCAAATCCTTTTGACCCAGTATCATCATCATCTAACCAAAATGAAATTATTGCAGCTATTCCTAGAGAGGCCCTATTAAAAATTTCTTAGGAAAATTCTACAAAGAATGAAAATTCCTAAAGCTCCAATATTTGAGATTAGAAAGCATAGAGCACAAGAATTTCTGGGGCACTAATTTAGAACAATCCAAACAAGCTGAGTTCTTGTTAGAAAAGCTAGAGAGGATATTTGATGAAATTAGTTGTCCTGCTGATCATAAAGTATCTTATACTGTGTCCTTACTTCAAGGCATGGTGTATGATTTATAGAAGCTAGTGTTAAGATAGCCTCAGCTACCTGACCCCCTTACTCGTGGATTCTTTGAGGAAGAGTTTAGAAAGACATATGTTACTTAGGCATACAAGGAGGAGAAATTGTGGTAGCCTTTGAATTTGAGACAACGAGCTTCATCTGTGGCTGAATATGAAAAAGAATTTAGCTATTTATACAAGTATGTTCCTAAGAAGATGCTAACATAAGCTTTTAAATATAGACAATTTGAAGATAGATTGAATGTTTATATTAGAAAGAAGTTAATAGGGCCTACATCATTGTATATGATGGATTTTACCCAACCTTTTTTACAGCTATGAAAGTTGAGAAGCATGAGTTAGCTAAAAGAGAGAGAGAACATAAAAGAACTGGTGCTAGAGGCGGATCTTGCAATAGGAAGAGATTTAGAGGAGCTCAAGGGAGTCAGCCCATATAGTCTATTTTTAGCCCTGATAACAAAGGAAAAAGACAAGAATCAACTAAAATGTCTAAGTCTAGGAAAGAAGCTACAAAAAGATAGAGTGGGGGTCAAGCGCTAGAGTGTCCTCATTGTTCTAAGCATCACTGGGGCAACTGCAGGAAATTGGCTGGAGAAAGTTATGGATATGGTGTTGCAGACCATTTTATATCTAACTGTCCTTTGAAACGGGATCAAGGTTTTGGGCAATAAGGTAGCAGGGGAACTTTTAATGCACCCCCATCTGGTAAAGATAGAGGTAGAGGAAGGGGTGGATCAAATCATCATAGATTCAGCCTAAGGATGTGTTAGAATTAGTTGAAAGACCCTCTGCTCAAATGGTTTTCGATCAGCCTTATGCAATGAAAGCTCGTAAGGAAAAAAATTCTCCAGAAGTTATAGCTGGTACTTTTTCTCTCTATAATTATAACATACATGCACTTATTAATCCTATCTCTACTAATTCTTATATTTGTAATAGGGATTTGGGTAGAGATATGTCAAAAATACAGCAATTAGATTTTGATGTTTGTGTGGCTAGTCTATTGGGACATAATGTAATTATCAACAATGTATGTAAAGACTATCCTATGGTAGTTCAGGGGAAAGAGTTTTCATCAAACTATATTGTGTTGCCTTTTCATGAATTTGATGTAATTCTAGGAATGGATTGGTTATCTAAATATCATACAGTGGTGAATTGTGAAATGAAAATAGTATCTCTTATAGATGATGAAGGAAAGGAAGTGGTAGTTAAACGTAGTCATTCTAAGCTATTGACTGATGTTATATCGGCAATGCAAGCTAGACGATGTCTTAGAAAAGGATGTGAAGCATTTTTAGCTTTAGTCTTTGATTTAAGAAGAGATATAGTGAAGCTTGAGAATGTACCTATTGTGAATGAATTTCCAGAAGTATTTCCTGAGGATTTTCCTAGTCTTCCTCCAGAAAGAGATGTAGAGTTGTTGATTGGTCTTCCACCTAGTATAGCTCCAATCTCTAAGGAACCATATAGAATAGGTCCATCTGAATTAAAGGAGCTAAAAGTTTAATTAAAGGAATTGTTAGGCAAAGGCTTCATCAGACCTAGTGTGTCACCTTGGGGTGCATCAGTTTTATTTGTTAAGAAGAAAGATGGATTGATGAGGATGTGTATTGATTATAGGCAGTTCAACAAAGTCAAAGTGAATAACAAATATCCCTTACCTCAAATTGAGAATTTGTTTGACCAGTTGAGAGGTGCTGGTGTGTTTTCAAAAATAGATTTACGATTAGGTTATTATCAGCTCTAAGTTAAAGATGGCGATGTTCCCAAAACTGCATTCAGACCCAGTTATAGGCATTATTAATTCTTAGTTATGCCATTTGGGTAGATAAATGCACCTACTGCATTCATGGATCTCATGAATAGGGTATTCAGATCCAACTTGGATTAGTTTGTTATAGTGTTTATCGATGACATATTAGTTTACTCCAAAAATGAAGCTGAACATTTGAGAATTGTGTTGTAAACCTTGTAAGAAAATCAAATGTATACCAAGTTGAGTAAATTTGACTTTTGGCTTAAGGAAGTTTCTTTGCTCAATCATGTTGTATCTGCTGAAGGTGTTAGGGTGGATCCATATAAAATTGAACCTATTAGTAATTGGAAACCACCCAAGACTGTGCATGAAGTTAGAAGTTTTGTGGGGTTGGCAAGTTATTACCGTCATTTGTAAAGGGTTTTTCCATTATTGTTTCGCCACTCACTAAGCTATTAAGAAAAAACATTAAGTTTAAGTGGCCTGACCATTGTCAAGCAAGTCAGTTAAAGAAAATGTTGACTGAAGCTCCAGTGTTAACTCAACTAGTATCAAGGAAAGAGTATGCAATGTATAATAATGCCTCCAACGTTGGCTTGGGTTGTGTATTAATGCAAGATGGTAAAGTAGTAGTTGGTTTGGGTTGTGTATTATGTTAGTACGATTTAGTATCAATTCAAAAACTAATCGCATGATAATTAGTTGAATTTAAAGCCATATGACATTGGAGTTTACATTATTATATATGGTGATTATAGTATCAATGAAATTTTTATCGTTAAACTTTATGATTTCCATAATGTGATGTAATTACTAGGTTTTTTTTATTCATTTCTTAAAACAAAGCTTTGTTATAATTGAGGCATGCTGTGTGCTTGTTGACGATCACTGTGAGTGGTCGTTTATCATGATTTTAGTTCCCCACTAAGCATTATAGGTTAGCATGGGTGTTTCATCCATATAGGTTGTCGGGATGTTATTTGCAGCGGGATGGCCAACTCAAGTCAATGAGAGAGACTAGTATAGACTTTTGTTTTTGGGCTCTTTGTATATTGTAAAGACATCAATCAGTTGTTGTATTTTGTAAAAAGACTTTAATGTATATTGTAAAGTTTTAATAGTATAGCACTCTTAGGTATTATGTTGAGTATATGTTCTCTGTATAGTTGGTTTATGTTTAAGTTACACTGTTAAACTTTGTGTTATGAGAAGGGTAAAGTGATACGTATATGTTAAAGGATAAGGGTGCTACACGTGAAGCCCTTCACAATTCAATAGATAGGCTCATAGTTCAGCTCATGAAGAAGACGAAGACCTCGCTGTCTTATTCCTCGGCCTTACGGCACAAATGCCCATGAAATGTACCCTTTTTTCTTCACTCGTGAGCCCCTTCATGAGTCGTGAAATTTAGCCATTTTTCTTCACTCGTGAACCTCTTCACGAGTCATGAACCTTGTCCATTTTTCTTCATGAGTCGTGAACCTCATCCCTTTTCTTCACTCGTGAAACCCCTTCACGAGTCAAATGTTTCTTCACGACTAACAGAGTACTTGGACTATTTTACTTATAAGTTAAGGTAGAGAGCCCCAAATTGAATGATTCTTGTTTCATTTGAAACTAGACTTCCATACGTATATTTCATATGAGAAACCAAAGTCCTAAATCTGTCTCTAAATAGGCCATATGTCAGCTTGAATTCATGAATAGTTTGCTGCCCAGTCACTAGGATCAGACCTCAGTGTTTTGTAAATATCTGAAAATATAAAAATTATATGAAGATGATTTTTGATGTTTTAGAAACTAGAAAACATAGTGGAACAAGTTTGTAGAAGACTATTATTTCTTTAAATGCCATTTTATATGTCAAAAACCGCTTAGAAGTCGAACTCAAAAAACTATCTATGACTATTCATGACTCGTGACTCCTGTCACGACTCGTGACATATGTGACTCTTGAACAAGTGCACGAGTCATGAAATTTGCTCCCTTTCATGAGTAGTGACACCACTCATGACTCGTGATACTTCCCTACTTCACCCAAATATGATTTTTAAGCCCTTTTGTGTCACCAAAGTTGGTCTAAAACCTTTTTAAGTAACTTTAAAGCATTTTAAGCATAAAATAAGGATAAGATGTGACATTAAACATGATTAAATGAAAAATTATATGAGAATAAAGTTAGTAAATGAATACTAACATTAGAACACATGAAAATGATTACTTGAATTTAAAGGTATTATAAAGATTATACAAGTGTGATTTGGCTTTGCCCAAAAATATTGCACATTGAAATTCCGTTACAATGATATGAGAACACTATGATATAACCTAGTGATAATAAGAGTATAGTTGCAAGGTTACATGTCCAATGATTAATAGGGACAGTCGGGGGCATTCGTATTTCATAGTCAGAGGTGAAATTCTTGGATTTATGAAAGACAAACAACTGCGAAAACATTTGCCAAGGATGTTTTCATTAATCAATAACGAAAGTTGGGGCCTCGAAGACGATCAGATACCGTCCTAGTCTCAACCATAAACGATGCCGACTAGGGATCGGTGGATGTTGCTTTTAGGACTCTGCCGGCACCTTATGAGAAATCAAAACTTTGGGTTTCGGAGGGAGTATGGTTGCAAGGCTGAAACTTAAAGGAATTGACAGAAGGGCACCACCAGGAGTGGAGCCTACGGCTTAATTTGACTCAACACGGGGAAACTTACTAGGTCCAGACATAGTAAGGATTGACAGACTGAGAGCTCTTTCTTGATTCTATGGGTGGTGGTGCATGGCCATTTTTAGTTGGTGGAGCGATTTGTCTGGTTAATTTCGTTAACGAACGAGACCTCAGCCTGCTAACTAGCTATGCGGAGGTATCCCTCCGCGGCCAGCTTCTTAGAGGGACTATGGCCTTTTAGGCCAAGGAAGTTTGAGACAATAACAGGTCTGTGATGCCCTTAGATGTTCTGGGCCGCACGTACGCTACACTGATGTATTCAACAAGTCTATAGCCTTGGCCGATAGGCCCGGGTAATCTTTGAAATTTCATTATGATGGGGATAGATCATTGCAATTATTGGTCTTCAACGAGGAATTCCTAGTAAGTGCGAGTCATCAGCTTGCATTGACTACGTCCCTGCCCTTTGTACACACCGCCCAAAATTGCCCCATCAAGTTTTGTTTAAGCCAATTCTCCAACTATTGTGCATTTTAAGCATCCAATAATTATTCCAATAAAATGTTCATATTTTTTAAGACTCATATCTAAAATTTAAAGTCTTTTCCATGTTTTTTAGATTTTTTTAGATTTTTCCTAGTATAATACCTTTAAAAATTATGAAAAATCATTCAAGTGTGAATTTTTATTTTTTATTTTTTTTACAAATTAGATCATATTATTCTTAGCTTGTGTACAAAATTCCAGGTCAAAATTCCTTAAAATGAATTTTTTATGAGGGGGATGGTGGGTGGAAC
This sequence comes from Excoecaria agallocha, assembly GCA_037975025.1. Taxonomy (NCBI): domain Eukaryota; kingdom Viridiplantae; phylum Streptophyta; class Magnoliopsida; order Malpighiales; family Euphorbiaceae; genus Excoecaria; species Excoecaria agallocha. Next base: position 22,101,380 of record CM075808.1, on the reverse strand, counting down.
ATTGTCATGTTTCCTGCTGCCAGGCCCAAATAGGCTTCACAAGCTCTTTAGGGGGGTGTAGCTTGACCCCCCCAAGGGGGCACTGGAGGCGTAGGCTGCGAGGCTTGCATAGGCCATTGGTGGGCATTTCCAATGTGCACATTTGACATGTTCATTATGATTTTGTGCCCGTTTCGGTTTTCGGAGTCAGTATTTGCCATGGTGGGGCCTGGTTCCATGGTGAAAGTGCGAATTTGGCATGCGTCGCCGTGGATGGCCATGATGGGTTGCAGGGGTCGAGCTCCATGTTAGGGTGAGCATGGAGCGCTGCTTGTGTATGGCATTGGCACGATGCATGCGTCGAGCCGGTGCCTACATGCTCGTTGCCTACTGCTTCCCAGTGCATGGTGCGAGGTCTTTGCTTGCTATATGTGTGGCTTTCTTCGGCTCGTGTCCCTTTTCTAAATTATCTCGGGCCTAGCGGTGCGAACAGCGGCTCCATACAACATTTTTGTTGTGCCACTTGGGTGTTCATGCCCGGGGTGCGGCGGTTTGTTGTGTGCGGCTGTTGCTCGATGTACGTGGCGGTGCATGAGTGGTGATATGTTCGTTTGGGTTGGTAGGCTTCATGCTCCGGCATCGAACTGTTCCCCCACGATCCTCTTCAGTCATAGCTTGATCGTGTTTTCACATGCATCGAGGCTTGGACGGGTTCCTGTGTTGCATACCCATACCGGTGGTATTCGAAGATGTCACGTTGAGATGCTTTCGCCCTGAGCCCTATTAGGGCACAGGGTGAACTCCTTAGCTTCTCCTGTGTTCCTGGCATGCCTTTGCGGCTGTCGTGGCCCATGGGACGTCGCTCATGCTCTCGGATATAGAATGCTTTACGGGCGGAGGGAGTATTTTTCCTCCTTAGGCTCGTTGCCCCTTGGTACGAACGACCGAAGCGCCCATCTCGAAGCCCATTGGTGCCATATGTATGGTCCACGAAACTGCGTAAGGGTACTGAAGTCACGAAGGAATGCTACCTAGTTGATCCTGCTAGTAGTCATATGCTTGTCTCAAAGATTTAAGCCATGCATGTGTAAGTATGAACTAATTCAGATTGTGAAACTGCGAATGGCTCATTAAATCAGTTATAGTTTGTTTGATGGTATCTGCTACTTGGATAACCGTAGTAACTCTAGAGCTAATACTTGCAACAAACCCCAACTTTTGGAAGGGATGCATTTATTAGATAAAAGGTCGATGCGGGCTCTGCCCATTGCTCTGATGATTTATGATAACTCGACGGATTGCACGGCCATCGTGCCGATGATGCATCATTCAAATTTTTGCCCTATCAACTTTCGATGGTAGGATAAAGGCCTACCATGGTGGTGACGGGTGATGGAGAATTAGGGTTCGATTTCGAAGAGGGAGCCTGAGAAATGGCTACCACATCCAAGGAAGGCAGTAGGCGCACAAATTACCCAATCCTGACATGGGGAGGTAGTGATAATAAATAACAATACCGGGCTTTTCGAGACTGGTAATTGGAATGAGTACAATCTAAATCCCTTGTGATTTGGCTTTGCCTAAAAATATTGCACATTGAAATTTCGTTACAATGATATGAGAACACTATGATATAACCTAGTGATAATAAGAGTATAGTAACAAGGTTGCATGTCCAAGTTAAAAGAAGTGGGACATCACAACTTATGTTAAATTATGAAACCGTAGAAGCTTGATTACACTCAAAGTCACAAGAAGAATTAATGATTAGTAGTAATGGGAAATAACTTGCTCACCTGTTTGCTAATGCCTATAATATATTACGATTAGCACATGAGCATCCATAGTGTGCTAACAAATAAGATGAAATAAGCTCACATAATCTACCTGGGTATAAAATACAAGTAAAAGGATTAAAATATTTATATGATTATATTAAAGTATATAACTTGTTGTCTATAATCCGATAGACCATTGAAGTGAATCAAAGAACTAAATATGAACAAGTGTTAACCTTTAAATTGTAAGAGAACCTACACATATTACTACTTTATGGATCATAAATGCATGAGTATTGATTTAAATAATTATGTTTGATGTGAGTTATGATAATATGGGAAAACTACTCGTGGTAAATGGTAACAAGGTACGTCATTTAAAAATACCAATGAGTTATGTAATTCAATGTTTTACAATTGATGCTACCATGCTATGATGGGTAATTTGACTCATTATGTGATCAGATATGAGTATCTATAGGGTATGTACTGCTATGATTCAAGTTGCCTTTATATGTACAGATGTATATATGGACATGCATATAATACTATGAAGATTTTTAGTTGCAAGAACTATACGAACTATACTTCCATAATTGCCTCAATGGCCTCACGATTAATATCAAGTATGATGAGATCGATCGATAAAAGTAATAGTGTATTGTGTTTGCATTATTATGTATCCCACTATGATATGTATGAATGATGTTGATGCAACTATGTGATGACATGACTTGCATCCATGTGTAATGGAGCCTAAAACTCAACATTGATGTATGATAAGAATGATATGCATTCTTTATGAATTGTGGCTTGATGCCAAATGATGTATTAAGTACCAAAGAATATGATGAATCAAAGATGTTATTAAAGGGTTAAGCTTGCGGGTCTTAGTTCAGTTGTGGATTAGATAGGCATGCCTAGAGGGATACAGTCACAGCTGCCATAGTTGACCCCGTTTGGGTCTTGTTCCTTAATGGAACCATCGTTCGGCCCTTTTGGGTTCATAGTTTGTTCCTTGCTGGAACCATTGTTTGACCCCATTTTGGTCCATTGTTTGATATCTCCGGATATCCATAGTTTGATACCTTCGGGTATCCATTACTCTCGTTATCCACCTTTTGAACTAGTATTTAGGCAGGCTATTAAAGATGATAAAATATACACAAGATAAAGTAAAACATGCATTCATTGCTCTAATTATGTGATGTAAGCATGAGGAATGACCTATTGTTTGATTGTCTTAAATTCTTTTCGACTATAAACTGTTTTATGAAATGAAATATCATGCTTTATAATACATGATTGAAATGTCTCACTTCAATTAAGGAAGATTCTCGTATGAGTACCGGTATGAGATGGTTCCACCAATAGGATTCCACAGAGATTATATGAATCCTAAAGCATACACTATTGTACTAGAAGTTATACGAACTATAACTTGTGCATTAAGTTTCATGTACTCTATTTATAAAATACATACATGTGACATTAAGACTTTGTCTTATAATCTTGATATTTAATGCTTGTTCTTTATGATCACATGCCACTTTGTCAGTCTATTTATTTATATATAAATGTTTACACATATGTAGACATAATGATAACATTCATTTAACCAAGTGCAATGCATGACATAGAATGATGCTTGTAAGAGAATCAGGTTACCATGCTAAGATAACATGAAGAATGTAAAGTTTGTGAATCTCATATGAGAATTCTATGATATATGTGAAGTAATTATGCCTACTAGGATTACTTGTAGATGCTATATGACTTAAATATGCCTTTATATTATGAATTAATGTCGAATGCCTATTTTAGGTGACCATGTGATTTAATGTAATAAGTGGAACTCTAGTACCATTAATAACCATGGTGTCCAGCCTCTTGATTAAAAGGATTATAAGATGCATGATTTATACTAAGGTAAGAAAAGAAAAGGGTAAGATAATGGCGATAGTAATGAATGGCTAAGCTTTTAGGAAATGAGAAGAGTTTCATAACAAGTTAAATTATTGTAAACATGATATCCATTAGTAAGGTCAAAGACTCTCCTAAGAATGTTATTTATGGAATGAAGAATATAATAGACTCATATGTTATCCTGTGTGATTGTGAAAGTTCTATACATATATGGGATGTAATGTGCTAAGAGGTTATAATTATATATAGAGAGAGTTTTGTTCCCCACTAAGCTTTATAGCTTAGCACGGGTTTGTTTATCCGTGTAGGTTTCAAGAGAAACAGTAGAGGATCGGGCAAGATGCAGTTGCCTTGAGGAGTTTAAGATGCTTGAAGGCCTTTTATGTTATGATTAATTATCTATAAGTTTGATTTATTTATTTGTGGAATGTAATCATGGCTTGTGTTATTATTATTATTGGTATTTATGCCTGATCTCGATTAGGTATGATTGATGATGATTGATGATTATCCATGGTTAAGGAATTAGGGTGTTACAGAGTTAACCGAATACAAAATGATCAGTCCTAGTTAAACATATAGAGAAAAAGGTGCAAATTATCAAACAAAGGTTGAAAGAAGCTAGTGACAAACAAAAATCCTGTGGTGACTTGAAAAGAAAGGATATCGAGTATTAAGTGGATGACAAGGTGTTTTTGAAATTATCTCCTTGGAGAAAGGTACTTAGATTTTGGAAAAAGGGGAAACTCGGTATGAGATTCATTGGTCCATATGAAATTCTTCGAAGAGTTTGACCAATAGCTTATAGATTAGCTTTTCCTATGGAATTATCCAAGCTTTATGATGTATTTCATGTGTCTATGCTCAAAAGATATTGCTCGGATGAATCACATGTGTTACAAGTACTAGACATTCAAGTACAATTGGATTTCACGTATGATGAGAAATCGAAAGAAATTCTGGCTAGGGAAATCAGATAACTGAGGAACAAGCAAATCCTTCTAGTCAAAGTACTTTGGCAGCATCATGGTGTGCAAGACGTAACTTGGGAACTGGAGGCAGCCATAAGAGAGCAATATCCTTAATTTTTTAAAATAGGTATGAATTTCGAGGTTGAAATTCCTTAAGGGGGGAGAGATTTGTAAGGCCCCTAACATGACTTTAGTTAGAAACGCATGATTTTATAGGGTTATATGTGATTAAGAATAAATAAAAAATGTGTATTTGGTATATGAGGTATGGGACTTGTAACACCCTAATCCATCAAGCATGCATAATCATTAATACTAACATAACTTTAATAAAGATTAGGCATAAATAATATTAATAATAATACAGGCCTTAATGCTATCATAACATGGCAACTAAATGTCAAATAACATCATATTATGTCCTACACTGTCCTTACTTTATGTCCAAGTTATCAGTATGCCCATGTATGTGTAAATACTTACATATACAGATTAACAGATTTACATGTGATTTCAGAGAATAAGCATTTCATAACTTAATTACCCGGTAAATCCTAATGCCACTTACATAAATTTCATAGTATTTCATTTCATTGAAATAATTCATAGCTAAAATGAATTTAAGATAAAATAATATAATAGGCCATTCATCATGTTTAGATTGTATAAGTGAAATAATTGATACTTGTATTTCTTTATTTCAATCGCACTTTTTAATCTTTAATTTTTAATAGCCTGCCTAAGTACTAGTTCAAAGGGTGGATAATGGGAGCAATGGATACCCAAAGGTATCAAATAATAGACATCCAAAGATATCAAACTATGGGTATCCAAAGATATCAAACGACCTAAAAGGGCCGAACTATAGTTCCATAAAGGAACAAACAGTGGAACCAAACGAGGTCAACTATGGCAGCTGCAACTGTATCCCTTTAGGTATGCCTATCTAATCCACAACTGAACTAAGACCTACAGGCTTTACCATTTTTAAGAAAATCTTTGATTCAACACATTCCTCTTTACTTAGTACATCATTATACTTAAGGCCACAATCGTATAAAATGCACTTTATTCTTCCGTAGATTGATAGTGAGCTTTAGGCTTCACTACACATGGATGCCAGTCATATAGACACATAGTTGCATAAACATTCATTCATTCATATTATAGTATTTGCATGATTATGCAAACATAATCGAATATAACCTTTCATGGATCTATTTTGTCATAATCAACATTATGTAGGATTTCCATAAGGCAATATGAAAGTATGGTTCTTGCTACTAAAAGTCTTCATAAGGTTAAATGCATGTCCACATACATATAAATGCAACTTAAATCATGGCAATACATGCTTTTTCCATTCATACTTGTTCTTAATTAAGTCCTTAACTCACTTTTATAGTCTATTAGATCAAGGACAACAGGTTATATACCTTGACATGGTCATAAATGCATCAATCTCCTTGCTTATACTTTACATCTTATAAAGTTTTACACCCAAGTATGTTTATGTGAGATTACTTTATCTCAGTGTAAGCACACCACCTATAGGCATGTGATTTACATAATATGTTATAAAACATGAGCAAACAGACAATCATATTTCTTTACATCAAAGCTAGTCACTACTTTCCATTATGACTTAAGGGAGAGAGAACAGAGAAGAAGTGGGTCCAAGGGTGGATCTTCCACTAGAAAGAGAGCTGGAGGAGCTCAAGGAAATAAGCCAGCTGATTTTGGCTATAGTTCTGCAAAAAGGGACAGGAGACAGGAATCTTCTGCAATGTCTAAGCAGGGAAAGGAAGCTTCAGGAAAACAGAGTGGGGGACCAACCTCCAGTATGTCCCTAATGTACTAGATAACATTGGGGTAGTTGCAGGAAATTGACTTGAGCGTGTTTCAGGTGTGGTGTTACTGATCACTTCATGGCAAACTGTCCTTCGAAAAGGGAGCAGGGTGTTGGGCAGCAGGGCAGTAAAGGAACTTTTAATGTACCATCTTTGGGTTGAGGCAGAGGAAGAGGTCGTGGGGGATCAAATCATCAAGGATCCCAGTCCAGGAACATTTCTGAATCAGTTGACAGACCCACAACTCCTGTTGTTCCTATTTGGGTTTATGCAATGAAAGCTCAAAAGGATCAGAATGCTCCAGAAGTCATAGCTGGTATTTTCTCTCTCTTTGATTCTGACATGCATGCACTGATTGATCCCGATTCCACTCATTCTTATGTTTGCACTGGGGATATGGGTAGAAATGTGTCTACTGTACATGAATTGGAATATGATATATGTGTAACCAACCCTTTAGGTCACAGTGTTATTGTTAATAGAGTGTATAAACAGTGTTCTATTGTAATTCAAGGGAAAGAATTCCTTGTTGATCTTATTGAATTACCTTTTCAGGAGTTTGATATTATACTGGGTATGGATTGGCTGTCTAGACATCATGCAGTGATTAATTGTGAAGCTAAAACTGTAACTCTTATTGGTGTTTATGGTAAAGAAACTATAGTTCAGGGCATTCGATCTAAACCATTAGCTAATGTAATAACGGCTATGCAAGTTAAGCGATTTCTTAGAAAAGGTTGTGATGCTTTCTTAGCACTTGTACTTGATTCAAGAAAAGAGAAAGTGAATCTCCAAGAGATTCCAGTGGTGAAAGAATTTCCTGATGTGTTCCATGAAGACTTACCTAGTCTTCCACCTGAAAGAGATGTTGAATTATCTATAGAAATTCTACTTGGTACAGCTCCTATTTCGAAGGCACCATACAGGATGGCTCCTTTGGAATTGAAGGAACTAAAGGTTCAGTTACAGGATTTGCTTGACAAAGGCTTCATTAGGCCTAGTGCATCACCTTAGGGTGCACCGATTTTATTTGTAAAGAAAAAGGATGGGTCTAAGAGAATATGCATAGATTACAGACAGTTAAATAGGGTAACAGTGAAAAATAAGTACCCTTTACCTAGAATTAAAGATTTATTTGATCAGTTGAAGGGTGCTGGAGTGTTTTCTAAGAGTGATTTGCGATTGGGTTATTATCAACTTCGGGTTAAGGATGTGGATGTTCCCAAAATAGCCTTTAGAACCCGATATGGGCATTATGAGTTCTAGTGATGACATTTGGGGTTAACAAATGCACCGGCTGCATTTATGGATCTTATGAATAGGGTATTTAGACCCTACTATGCCCAATTTGTTGTTGTGTTCATAGATGACATTTTGGTGTATTCGAGAAATGAAGCGGAACATGCTGAGCATTTGAAAATTATTTTATAGACTCTGAGGGAGAATAAGTTGTATGCTAAGCTGAGCAAATGCAATTTTGGGCTTAAGGAAATTTCTTTCCCTGGTCATGTAGTATCTTTTGAAGGCATTAGAGTGGATCCAACTAAAATAGAGGCTATAGTGAATTGGAAGCCGCCTAGAAATGTGATAGAAGTGAGAAGTTTTATGGGCTTAGCAGGATATTACTGTCATTTTGTGAAAGGCTTTCCAGTTATAGCTACACCACTCACTAAACTGATGAGAAAGGGTATAAAGTTTGAGTGGACTGATCGGTGTCAAGCAAATTTTGACCAGTTGAAGAAATTATTGACAGATGCTCTAGTTTTGACACAACCAGTTATAGGAAAAGAGTATGGTATGTATAGTGATGCTTCTAGAGTTGGCTTGGGTTGTGTGTTAATGCAAGATGGTAAAGTAATTGCCTATACATCTAGATAGTTAAAGCCGTATGAGCAAAACTATCCAACCCATGACCTAGAGTTAGCTGTAGTATTGTTTGCCTTAAAAATTTGGCGACATTATTTATATGGGGAAAGGTGTAGAATCTATGCAGATCACAAGAGTCTCAAGTATTTGCTCACTCAAAAGGAACTTAACTTGAGGCAGTGAAGATGGTTAGAACTATTTAAAGATTATGATTGTATAGTGGATTACCATCCAGGCAAAGCTAATGATGTAGAAGACGCCTTAAGCAGTAAGATGATGGCTGCTATGATTGCACATCACTATAGATTGAAACTTGCATATGATGGTGCTTTAATAGCATTGTTAAAGGGTAGACCTTGTTTGAGGTAAACAGTGATCGATGCTCAGAAACATGATGAAACTTGCAATAGATTTCGAAGTTTTCAGATGAAAGGACCCAGTCTGAGTATTCAGTGAAAGAGGATGGGGGTGTGTATTACCAGAATAGAGTATATGTTCCAAATGATAGAGAATTAAAAGGACAACATTGAATGAGGCTCACAATACAGTATTTACTATACACCCTGGTGGGAATAAGATGTACCAGGATTTGAAATAATGTTATTGGTGACCTAGTATGAAGAAAGATGTGATAGCATATGTCTCCAAATGTTTGACTTGTCAACAAGTGAAAGCAGAGCACCAATTCCAGTTATCCACTGATTGAACTAAGGCAGGCTAAACTTTATTTATAGTAATGATCATAATTAATCAGTTAAAGTTTATCGTACTCAAAATCATTACTGTGGATCATATTGTTGGTCTGTCCATAGAAATTGTGCTTCATTTGAACACTACAAAAAAACTGGGAATTAGCGACGGCATTTTCCGTCGCTAATTGCCAAAATTCCGTCGCTAATATAATTTAGCGACGGCGCGACGAACAGTCGCTAATAGCCCAGTCGCTAATATATTAGCGACGGAATCCAAAATCAGTCGCTAAATTAGCGACGAAAAATTCCGTCGCAAATTTTTTTTTTTCGTCGCTAATTTATATTCCTATTTAGTCGCCGAATTATAATAATAATATTTAGCGACTGAATTTTCCGTCGCTAAATACAAATTTAGCGACGAAATATTTGTCGCTAATTATTTCCGAAATTATATATTTTACATATTAGCGACAGTTTTTCTGTCGCAAATCCGTCGCTAAATTATTAATTGAATTTTTTTTGCTGTATTTTAAAATTTTAATCCTGTTATTTATTTATTTTTAACCTATAAATAGCAATGATCTCACACATATAAATATATATTGATTCGAAATCAAAATATGTTCCAAAATACACATATATAGAATTCGAAATCAAAATATGTTCCAAAATACACATATAGAGATAATAATTTGAAACATTACATAATATTATCCTTAATCTTATAAACTAAGGAGCCTTTCACTAGTGTCCCAGCGCAGCCAGACCATATGCATACTGTGCAACATTTGTGCGGTTAAGACAATCTATGCAATTGGTCCTGAGAACACCCTTTTGGAATGTTGGATGCTTGGCAGAATGATTTCCATTAGCCACACCATTGCCTCCACTAAGTTTCCGCTCTATTTCATTGGAATTCTCATCATTATCGTTGCATGTGTTCTCAAGAGATAGGTTTCCATTCTCAGCATTCCTGCATGATGCTCATATGCCAAAAATGACACCATTAGGACATGCTAACACCATAGTAAGAAACAGGATCAAAATTAATAATGTAATCTCATCATAAAATAATCATACTATTCAACTGTCTATATAATCTGCCATGCTCTCACTAGTCAATAGTCACTAGTCACTAGCTAATCTCAGCATTCAAATATGGCAATTCTAATGTCCTGGAATATTTAAAATGAAAAATACAACTATGCGTATTCACAGTGAAAGAAGATATTTGAGAAACTAAGCACACATACCAACACAAAAACAATCAGTCAAGGCAACGCATTTCCAGCAAAATGATATGTAGCCTAGCATCTAAGAAGGAAAAAAATCAGATTTCTATGCTGCCACAGTTATACCATGAACATTAAACTAATAGACGTCAAAGATATACTTAAGAATTGATATTATAGGACCGAATCAATCTTTAAAAAGCACCAGATAATGAGAAAGAATTATTTTTCATGACAAGATACAACATAAATTATCCACCAAGAAAGTGTGAGCACAAACACAAAATGATAGACACCCATACAGAGTAGAGAAAGAAAAAAATTCTAAAATGAATTCGAATTCGAACAGTGAGAGAGAGATAGAGAGAGAGAGACGGGGAGTGACAGTGAGGAGAGAGGGTGGGACATAAAGAGAACATAGTGCCATACTTTATTCACCGAAGCTTCGCCGGAGTCCCGCCGGTGTACACCAATACTATCATCGTGAAGATCGGAGTCTCAAGATGTTGCTTCCAGTGGTCACGCGCCTACCTAGGCTGCCGTTTCGTCGGAAATCCAGCAAAACGATCGACAGCTTCTCCTCGTCGATCTCCCTGCTGCCGGCGAGTGAGGGGCCATGGAGGGCGTCGGATGATTCATCTTGCCCTTGCGAGTCTTCCGGCGGTGGTCGTCTCATCGTTCGCCGCTGACAGTCACCGGAAAAAGGAGGAACCGCAAGATGGAGCTAGAAGAAACAGAGAAGCTGCGTTTTCCCCCTTTTTTTAATTCTTTTCTTTTTCTTTCTCAATTTGTGGCCACTTACACCACTGCCTTTTATATCTAGGGTTAGTATTTTGAAAATACTAAAATATCCCTCCCAATTTTGATCATTTTACCTTTATATTTAAGGATAATTTGGTCAATATGTATAATTAATTACTTAATTAAATTTTTTACTCACTCCAAAAATTCAAAATAAAAAAAAATTCACTTTTAAAAAATTTTAAATTTAATTTTAATCTTAAATTCAATCTTTTACCAATAAAAAATAATTTATATTTATTATTATTTATAAAGATCAAAGTAAATATAAAATATTTTTAAATAACTATTAAATTAATAGTATTAATTAAATAATTTATAAAATGAAGTATACTCAATTACTTTAATAAGTATTATGAAAAAATAGATAAATATTAGTTGAATGATACTGAAAAAAAAATAATTACTGAGGTAATTATATACTCATATAATTAAATTAATTGGTAAAATTTCATTAATATGATAATTGTATACAGTGAATATAACGTAGGGATCACTTAATGGTTTTGTATATCTAAAGTTAATTGAAGATAGAATGATGTGAGTTTGTCAAGGTGGCTGATACGGTGAAGGATAGATGGGATAAAATGATTTTCCGTTCAAAATTAACAACAAGGAGTTTTGAACGTACTCACCAAAAATCAGACCAATCTAACGGCAAATGATTTTCCAATCGTCTTCATATACAAAACTGGTCATTACGTAAAAAATCCAGAAAATAGCCTCTTTTTTGCAATAAAAACTGAACTTACAGACCTTAAAAACTAATCTTCACCGTTCAAAATTAACAACAAGAAGTTTTGAACGTACTCACCAAAATTTTATAAATATATATTTTAAATTTTTTAATAATTTAAAATTTGCTCAAAATTTTAACAAAATAAAAATAAATTATAAATTTTTCATAATCATTTTAAATGAAATAATAAACTTTATATTATTATTATATAAATATTTATATTTATTATTTTTCATAATATGACTATATAATACTTATAACAATTACTTTATTATTATTATTAAAATGTAATTTTTTTAAATAAATAAGTTTATATTTGAGGATAATTGATAAAGAAATCAATAGAATTCCTAATAATTTAATATTTGATTTAAATTTTATAAAATAAAAATTAATTATAAATTTTTTTATTATTATTTTGAATGAAATAATAAATTTTATATTACTATTTTATAAATATTTATTTTTTTAATCTTGAACACTCAAATATATAATAATCGTAACAATTAGTTTATTATTATTATTATTATTAAAAATATAAGTTTTCTAAATAAATAACTTTAGATTTTGGTATAATTGATAAAAAATTATTATCAACTTATAAAATAATTTCTAATTTTCTGTTACAAAATAAAATATTTATTTCATATGATCTATATTAAAATTACTTAAAACTATACATAAATCATGTGAGTGAAATTAAAAAAAATTATTTCTTAATTTATTTGCGACGGATTAGCGACTAAATTCTCTGTCGCTAATTGTATTATTGTAACAAATTACTATTAGCGACAGAAAATTTCCGTCGCTAAACCGTCGCAAAAAAGGCGCTATATTTTCCCTCCAAAATTAGTGACTAAAATTTCCGTCGCTAAATTTTCCGGAACTAATTTATGAATAAAAAATTATAAAATTTAGCGACGGATATATTCCGTCGCTAATTCCGTAGCAAAAAATGGCGCGTATACTTCCCGCCAATAATTAGCGACTGTTTATTCATTCCGTCGCTATTTCGTCGCAAAAAAATCGAAAATATTCTTCTCACGACGGAATTATAAAACAGTCGCTAATTCGTCGCAAAATTAGCGACGGAATTGAGCCGTCGCTAATTTTAGTCGCTAATTGGCAGTTTTTTTGTAGTGGAATATGTTCACATGGGAAATTGCCATTTTCTATGACTTATGAAAATGGGAATATTTGTTATTCTCTTGGGTGTAATGTTTATATACATGATGATATGCTTTAAGCTTTAAAGTATTTGTTATTATTGACATGTTATGCTGTATATATATATATATATATATTGTATGTGTATTATGATGACCAATGTGAGTGGTCATCCATCTTTAGATATTCCCCACTAAGCTTTATAGCTTAGCATGAGTTATTTATCGGTGTAGGTTCAGTTATCAAGACTTTTGCTAGGGGACAATATCTGCATCAGTAAGGGCCAACTACCGACTATTAAATCTTGATGTAGGATGTTTTTGTATTACTATTATCATAAGTTTTGTATTATGGCAAGTTATCTTATAAAAATGTATCTAACATATGTTAAGTATTGTAACTCACTAGTAGTAAAGCTAAGAAAGAGTATGTGTGCATGTGATACATAAAGTAGTTTTATATAGTACATTATGCATGACACTAAGTATGAAATGAAAAAAAAAAACAGGAATAGACTTGTAGCACGCACATAGGTATATGAAATAGTATGACATGATTAATGGTAATATGATAGTTAAGCAAACATTTTGTATAAGCATGATTAATATGATTTAATTTATTAGTATAATAGGGTAACTGTATAGGGGGTGCTACATTGTTAGTGTAAGCCCTAGCCCCAATACATTGTTATAAAGCATTTAATTTAATAAATAAGGCATTTGTTTTATCTATTGTATTCCTATACATATCAATTGACAAAACTATCCAAGAATGTTGTTTCAGTTTAAGTTATCATGTGGGAGGCACGTGGTTGTAAGACCTTGAAACAATCGAGACTTTATTCTAAATATCCTTAGTCAGTCATTGTTATGGGAATAACAATTGAATTAAGACTAGTAGGCTCTCTCTGATAATTTGAGTTCTGTCTTACAGATCATAAGGACTGGAGTGTCAATTAGAGATCATAGATAAATTTTTAGAACTTGGTATCTGGATTCAATCCGTTCATGAGAACACTACATGGTACAAGTCATAAGTGTTTCTCATGTGCAAGTTTTGCATTGGAGTTCTTAGACCTAAAATCTCTATGAAACTCTTTATGAATTACTGTGCACTTTGACATACACCTAATGTGCTCGTAACAGGGTGACAAGTATGGGTATGCTTGGGTATGCACTGATCCATGTTAGAGAGCATGAGAGAAGTGAAGGGATTACCCCTCTCGATAAGAGAGAAAATATCATCAGCCACTTGATCAGTGAACTGAGAAGTGTATGGCCATACCGAGATGAAATAATGAGTAATCATTATTTATCTGAGAGTTAAGTGTCACTGGAATATCAAGAAAGGAATTAGTATATATAAGGATGACTGGTTCCATGCCTTATATTAATTTTGGTATTTAAGGGTAAGGGACTATGTAAAATTGCATTAGGTCACTAAATGCCATTTGCATTTTCATTTAATTTGGAATGCTATAATATCTTGCTAGAGAGTATATATAGGCTTTGAATTGATTTATTAATTCGTTGCCAATATTAAATAGACCTATAGGATCGCACACAAAGCATTGGGCTTAAAATATTTACATAGAGTATTGAGCATTAATTTGTGCTTTTATTTAAAGTCAAATTAATATATGTAATGGGTATTAAAATTACTATTTGACCTTAGTCCATGAGAGAGATAAATTCAGCCCAAATAGGATTGATTTCAATTAATTAATTACCTTAGATTAATTAAGTTAATTGAGTATTAAATCCTAATAGCATTTGAATCAAAATAAAACACTTAAAATAGGAGAGAGAGTGACCAAAAATTCAAGATAAAATACTAATGAATTTTGGCAACTATATCCCTAAATTAAGTGATTTGTTTTGATTAAATGTCTCATGTTTATTTTAAATTAATTTGAATTTAAAATTTAAAGGAATTTGAGCTAATATATGTCACTTAATTAGGAAGTGATGGAGGCTGAAATGACTAGCTAAAGAGAGTGAATTTCGGCATTCACACTTAACCTAAACAAGTGATATATATTTGTTAACTAAAGAAATTGAAACCCTAGGCATGAATTTCTCTCTCTCACACTCTTGGTCGAAATACTCAAGGGAAAAGGATTCTTTCTTGTTCTCTTGTATTCTTGGGCAGCAATAGTAACCTAAAGGAAGAACAAGATCAGATCTTGTTGCTTCAATCCATTACCATTGCAAAATATTTAAACATAGAGCTAGCACTCTTGATTTTAAGCCTTCCTTGCAATTGTGTGTGTGAAATAGAGAGGAGTGGCGTAAAAGGCAGCTCCTTTGGCATTGGTGATCAAGATCTAAGGCTAATAAATCCATCTTAGTTGCTAGTCATCATCAAAATCAAGTTTTGAAAGGCATCTAAGGTTGTAAGTTTTCCGAAAAAACCCTAAAATGGCATGTTTTCTATTCTTGTTTATGGATTGCGTGGTATGTATGATCAATTTTAATACTTTTTCGTTGTGTGATGTCATGTCAAATATATGCCATGTCAAATTCCATCAGAAATCCCCTCCACTGAGGTGATGTCTACTATCTTTTAACGATGCAAATTTATAACTTTTCTTCCTTCTTTACTTGAATTTATTCCTTCTTTCTTCAAACACATGTTTCATTACTTAAACACATGTTACATAGAGAATTAACACTAAATTGGTCTTTAAAGTTCAAGTTAGACTCTTTTATCTCTTGGATTTGCATTCTCTCCATATAAGGCCTCATAAAAGCTTGAAGATCTTCTTTTACCTTGCTCTTATGATTGGTCTTTGAGGAAGTGTTAGTTTATCTTTCTTTGAGCTAATGTGCTTGACTATGCTCACATCAAATCCAAAGCAAAATAATGCTAGAAAATGCCAAAAGACTCATTTTTATACATTGTGAACATGATTTGCATCGAAAAAAAATATTAAGATAAGAAATAAAAAATTCAAAGTTTTGTATCCAAGGTTAAATATGATGGATAGTAAACTCATAAAACCATTTTTACTAACCTTTTACATCATTTAAATAGGTTTTCACAAATTAATGACCAAAATAAACATGAAATACAAGAGATAACAAATTTACAAGCTTAGATAAAAGAAATCAAATGATAAAAATTGAAAATAAATATTTATAGTTTAAAATTAAAATTAAAAACTAAACTTATAGTATTTAGAAGTTCTAAATATTACCTTCAGTGTTTGTTTCTCAATGACAAAGGAATCTCGGTGCCTTATGGCTTCTTCATTTTTTTCTTCTTTTACTTTTTTATTTGAAAGTACAGAATGTGTTTTTTTGTAGAGAGAACGAGAAAATGAGAGAGAAGGGGAGAAATCCCCCCAAAATGATTTTTTTCCTTAAATGCCTATCATGATGAGCAATAAATGCTCAGATAAGAATTAGGAAACAAAATTTTGAGTTTTAATCTTTTATTGCCGAGAAAAAAAACTAATTAAGTTACTCCCTTGACTCTAGGGAGTTAGTGTGGGAATCTAAATAGTAAAAAAAAGTCAAACTTTGGTAAAAATTGCCCACTTATCACTTTTTGGGTTTAGTCACGGCCTTGACTCGTGAGTCAAGAGAGTGACTCAACACTAAATCACTTTTTAACCCTTAAAATTGTGCATTTTTCCCTAGCAATAGTTGGAAAGGGGCAAAACCCCAAAAAGAGAATTTTAAATGTCGAAAACTTTAGAGTAGAGCTATAAAAAGACATTTAAAAATATAAATTCCATGAGAGAGACTATCACTTCCATTCCCTATCTATTTACAAGCAATAGTATCCTCATTAGGCAACCCCAGTCAAAAGCCACCTTAGGACCCAATGTTTGCACCTAGCATAGAATTTTCCTTATGAGTGATAGTCTATTGATATGGGACCTATATATAGTGACAATCCATTGATGTGGGCCTTGCATATCCCTACATAAGTTTCCTCTATCACCTTTTTGTCTTTTTTCTCATTTAAGCATCTCAACTAAATACCATTATCCTGTCTCTTATATAGAATTCCATCTGTGCTGTTGAACTGAGTTGACAACTTTTGAATTATTCTTTGGTCTTTCTTTATTGCTTATTTAGGGAACTTTGACTTTCTAGATAATTTCTAATATTATAATACTTAGGTTTCCCATTAGTCTCTTCCATGCTCATAGCTCGTTCATTTTCAAAACAAGGTCTGGCTAAACTCGTAATCACCATGGATCTCATGGCTACTCCTTTTGGATTATCCCATATAAACAATAAGGTTGCCAACACATCTACTAGCTAGTTCTCATCTTCGGGTACATGTCATAACATACATACCTCAAACTAACTAATGCGGAACCCCAAGGTTAAAGAACCCGAAACCCCTTAAACATACGCTTTGATTTCAAAAGACAAAGAAGATAAACTCCCTCCCTATTGAACCCCCAAACAACACGTGAATGGAAATGCAAATAATCGGGATAAGAAGAATAAGAAAATGCCACAATCAAATGATTGATAAGTAATCCTAATTCTTGATGCAATAGAAAAGAAAGCAAGCAATCTCACAATCTCTCTAAAGAATTTCGGCTAAGCCAAGAGAAAACTCTCAAAAGTTTATAATTTGATTCAATAATTATGTTTACAACCTAGGTTAGCCAATTTATAAGGTGGCTAACCCTAATTCACTCTTTAAAACCCTAATTTAAATACTCATATGGCCTTACACGAATTTCCTTGGGCTTTTACAAGCCAATTAAGCCCAAATAAGTCTTAAACACTTAAAATGAAACTAATTAATAAACCTTATAGGCCTAAAATGAAAGCCCAAAAGAAAGACTAAAATAAATAACCAAACTAACTAAACTAAGCCCAAAAGAGGCCCACATGCCTAGCCCATTAATAATACAACTTAAGTGAGTCATGTGACTTTTAAATGAAGCACATGACTTGTACAATTAAAGCCCAAAGTTGTATAAGCCCAAAATTGATGGTAAAGCACCAAATCTGCCTCCTATAAATTGGCGCACGCCCCAATGACATTTGGACCTTATATTTATGTGTTTGAAATCCATTTTGACCCATTTGAAAGTCATAAGGTTGCCCCTCTTCAATGGCATAAGATAGCCCTCTTGGATTCGTATCATTGCCTCCCTCTTTAGAAAAGATTCGTCCTCGAGTCTTCGTCTTGCAATAGTTGGGAATTGGCACTTGAGGAATACATTCATCTTCATAAATGATTTTTGGCGTTGGTGGAAATAATATGAATGCTTCTTCATTGAGAAACTCATCATGATCCTGCAAGTTATAAAAAAAAGAACTATGCAAAACATGGTAGTATTTAATACAGTGATATGATTTTGACCTTCGTGACTTCCCATGTGCACCTCATCCTCCTTATGCAGCAGAGGAGAAATTGTAACATGCAGATCTTCCATCTCCACTAAACCAGCTTCTTCATTCTCACTCAAACAATCAACATCTTCACTTTCAAATATTTTTCCATTATGCACAACATCATTATCCTCTTCCACCTCTAAAACAACCTCATTTACCAAGTTCTCCACATCTTCAAATTCACCCAAAACCTCTTTTTCCTCATCAAGCTCATCAACAACCTCCTCTTCATAGTCTTGAGTAATTTCACTATCAAAGCCTATATCTATATCACCCTTTTCAGGTTCACAAATTATTTCTTCTAGGATAACTTTCTCCTTCTTTCTCTTTGCTTTACTCTCCTCCATCCTAATGAGTGGTTCGAAATATTGTCTAACCAACCATTCTAAATTATTAAGGTCTTGCCTTAACAACTTTACATCTTCCTTAAACGTATTCTTTTCATCTTGATGTAAATGTCGCTTGGACTTGTAATAAGACATCCTCACATTCACTCGTGTTTCACTCAAAATTTGGCTTTTACCCTCTTAATGTCCTTTCACTCTCTTGCCTTTTTCCTCTCAAGCTTGCAACTTTAAAATTGCCCTTCAGAATTTAAATCACAAATCGAAACTTGAGCACGTTTTAGAAAGCAAGGAAATAATACTAACAACAAAAGATAGCTCAAAACTAGAAAAGAAAACTCTAGACACAATGGAGGTGATACACGAACAAGAGTGGTGTACCACTTGATGATAAATAAATTAGAGTATTGGACAAGCAAAGATACTCTAACAATGTAAATGGAACAAAGACTAGTTTAAAACAAAGAAATAAGCAACAAGAATAAAAAAAATGACAATATGGACAAAATAAATGAATTTGATTACTACAAAGTAAACCAAATATAGAACCTAAATATTCTACCCAACAAAGCAAGAAATCAACAAAGAGACCTAATGGATATTCAACATATGGGAAAAAATAATGGATAAAGCATGGTTACATGGAAGTATGAAAATTATAGATAAGCTAGTAAAGCGTATGATCACAAATTTTTTTCTTTGATGAGATTATGTATACATGAATATACACTAATTATGGTATAACTTTTCGTTAATTATTTACATGAACAAAATTGTTTGGATTGTGCTATGAGATGTGCATACATGTTTACACACTAAATATGGCATATCATTACATGATTATATACATGTCTATAAATATTGGTTTACATATTAGAGATTGTGATACATGTATAGTAAAAGCAAGTATGTCTATCTTTTGATACCACGTGATATTATATGCTTGTTTATATGTTAGTACACCAAAAGTATAGTCACAAGGATATTACTTGATTGAAATAGTATGGTTATGCATATGTGATGCCAAATGTTAGCATGCTAAAGTACATGAATACATGGAAGTATAATTGATTATAGATAATATGACAAAGTATATGATGGTATTTTTACGAGATGGTGCATACAAATATATGCATTGAGATTGCATAGCTTTTCATTTATTTCTTACTTGAGTAAAATTGTATAAATTTTTATATGAATTGTGCATATATGTTTATGCACTAGAGAAGTTATATTTTTACATGATTGTGTAAACTTGCAATTGGAATAATATAAGAACATTGTTGATATATGAAATAAACATGAACATAGTATTTCCTACAAATAGGGTTCAATTGTGGATAGATGCCTATAGTGATTATTGCAGCTAGCACCATTTGGCCGAGATGGGTCTAGAGTATAGTTGATCCCATTTGGATCATTAGCCGGTTTCTATTTGGGTTGCTTGACCGATCTAAAGTATAGTTTTACCTTACTTGGGTCTACCAATTTGATATCTTTAGATATCCGCCATTTTGATACCTAAATGTATCCATCATTCTCATTATCCACTCATAGAACTTAAGCAGACTATCTAATATGATTACATTAATTGAACTAAAAGCACAAATGCTCCTATATCATCGTTTAAGTAATGTGAATCATTTTAATAACAATTATGGTTGAAATTATAGTACATGGAATACATGATACATATATGAGGCTACATTAAAAAGATGAGTACTTGGCATTTTATAATTACATAGTCATACTAGACCAAGAAGTCATGCATATGAACTTGCCTTATAATGAAACATTATCAATGATCTAAATGGTGAATATATGATCCTTATAGTCAAAGGCTTCTTATATATATATATATATATATATATGAGGCTACATTAAAAAGATGAGTACATGGCATTTTAAAATTACATAGTCATACTAGACCAAGAAGTCATGCATATGAACTTGCCTTATATTGATACTTTATCAATGATTTAAATGATGAATATATGATCCTCATAGTCAACTGCTTCTTATATGATTATATGTGTGTGTGTGTGTGTTACCTTAAAAAATATCAATGTATAAAATATGGAAAAGTATGACTTGGAGTAAAAGAGTATTTGCTTATTGTATGTATGAGAATCCTTGAGATGGCTTTAAATTGTTTCATATACCTAGCAATGCATGATATATAAAATGGTATGTGATGTTTTACAAAGGTATACAGGTTGGTGTATATTACCATAACTATATTTTACTTGTTGAATATTGTGTAATTGATATGAGTGGTATGTATGACTCATTACATGATAATATAAATGAGTTATGTACTCCTAACATGGGAATTTGATTTATGTGGAGATATAAGTGCAAGGATAGTATTACAATGCTTTAAAGAGTTTGTATAAAAGTCAAGTTAATGATATAATAGCTTAATAATAATATGTATTCAAGTGGATGGAAATATGCCTTATTCATGAAATATGCTATATATATGTATAAGAAGTGGATATTAATTAAATTTATTACATATTTAAAGATTTAGTTTATTAATTTAAAGTTTTGTGATTATAAGATGGCTTCTATCAATGTGGATTGGTATTGCCATGTCTTAAAAATAGTTAAACTCTATGAATATGTGTAAGAGTAAATAAGTAAATAAATAGCATAGTTAAAGAGTGTTTGTCAGTTGATAATGTTTCATAAGCAAGAAAGACTTATACTTCAAGATGATTAGTCAAGAATAACATAAAGGAATTAAGAAAGTAAACTTAATGTATAAGATTTTTGGGGTCAGATGAGTATTATTACAAGTATAAAATCGATAAGCAAAGGAATATGAATAAGTACTTCATATTAGTTAAAAGTTTAAATAAATGATAATATAATCCCTGAAGATCTCTGTGAATATTGTTTAAATGATTAGTTAAATGCTTAAAGTTATGCTTGCATGTGATTGCATTTTTTATGACCTTTGTAAGAGGTCATCCACATGTCTTATATTCCCCACTAAGCTTTATAGCTTAGAATGAGTGTTTTATCCATGTAGGATGCAAGAAAGGATTTTCTTTATAGGGATAATATCTACAATAGGATGGCCAACACAAAAGAGAGATCAGAAATTATTTATATATTGAAATTAAGCATAAGATCAGGGTGTTTCATAACTAGCTTGCTATCTAGGTATATTTGAATGGCATGCTCTACAACATCCCTATCAATCCCTCTAGGTATGTCTTTATCAATCTAGATAAAGACTTTTTCATATTTTTTAATATTAGTTAGGGGTCACACGAATGCAATCAATATCTCTTTAGGGCTTTCTCAAGTTATGAGATTAAATGGAGTAGTATTTTTTGAACTAATGTCAAATATGAATGAGTCATGATTATGATTATGTATTATGAAATTAGATGAGACGTCACACGGATAATCAAAGTTATTCACCTTGTTAACTTGAGTAAGAAAATGTACATCATCATAAATTAGTTCAAGAATATAAATTACATCTGCAAAAGGTTCATCATTTAGGTTAAGGATAGCTGATGAAGTGGTGGATACATTAGGTCCTTCTGCTGTTGATACTTGCTACATGAGCTCATCTTCAAGAATTACCTCCCCATACTTGACATTTTTCCCCTTAACTCTAATGCCTAGAAACTTAGGTGTCAGCACATCCTCTGAATGATCTATGTCCAAATCAACAAGCTTGACAATGATCTCTCACAACCAAAAAAATTGATTTTACCGAAGAATTTTATTGACATATTTAATCCTTAGGTAAAACATGCATAGGTAACAACTTAATGATGGATTTTTTCATCGATAACTTTTACTGGTAGTCTTACCGATTGAATAAAAAAATCCATTGGTAATTTTATTCTAAATTCGGTTAAACATTTCATCATTTTTACCAATTTACCAATAAAAAATCTATCGGTATTTTATCAATAAATTTATTTAATAAAAATAATTTTTAATTAAACAAGAAAAAAATGATATATTTTTTATTGGTAATATTAATTCTTTTCTAAAATGTTGCATTACATATTATTGATTATTTTTTACAAATTTTATGCAAAATCATACATTTTCTGTTTGCAAAAATACAAATGATAAACTAAATATATATTAATTAATAAATTGAATATCTAAAATCAACATATACAATTTAACTATTATGCAAACAATACCAATGCCAGTATTTATAGTACTTTAACTAAAATTTATTTGTACAAGTATGCAAATTACAATACCAAAAACAAAAGATCTATTATATGCAATAAAATAGAAAAAGCTCAATTTGTACAAGCCAATTCATTCATAAAAATTTGAATCTTTTGGCAAAGCCAATATCCCTTCAAAATTGAAAAAGAAAAGGATGCAATATTAAATTTTGAAGATCATAGGAGTACCAATATACCCAGGCCATTCAAAAGTTTGCTAATCCAAATTGAAATGCTAAAAAGAATATTCAATGCAAAAGCTACAATAATCAATGAAATTAAAGAAATATCATTACTAAATAACTAAAAAATAAAAGGAAATTTATAAGGAAAGTAATAGTTTATAGTTTTAAAACTACATTTTTACTAATCTTCTTACATGCATAGACACAGTAGTAAGAACATGCATATGGAAATATACATTTCAAGCATTTAAATAATGCAACTTGGAAGCTCAAATCAATGTGTTGATTATATAGATTTATGAATAAATTAAAAAATATTTGTTTCATGAATATCACATATAACAATAGCAATTTCAGTAAGAATTTATAGGATGAAGTTTGGCACCTTAGGATATTCACACTTACAGAGCTTTGCTAAATGCTTCCCTCTCACCAAAATCTACATTAAAGAAAAATAGTAGGAACCAATACTTATATACTATGATGCACTATTCTAAATGTGGTAGTATGGTTGCATTAATATAATTTAATTAAAAATTTGGGAAATGTTAATGAAAATTATGAGAGAGACAAAAGAAATTAGAATGAATGCTTTTCATTTCTTTATTTTATGCAAAGGTGAATCATTAAATTACAATAATAAAATTCTAGTTAATAAGCTCATAAAAATCATTAGAGTTTAAAAGCAGTCTATTGCCTTTGAACTTAAATTAAAAAGCACTCACTATATGAAAATTAAAGTTAGATTAAATTCAAGTTGTGAAACCAATATAAAATTTAGGATGTGATATTATGATTTAAGTATTTTGTTGGGATTGTGAAACATTAGAAACATACGGTATGTTTAGTGGGAGATTGATTGTGAAAGAAGTCTATAGTGGGGTAAGTAGAAAGCTGCCAGTTATAAAATCACAAAGAGTAATACAAAATTCACATAAAAAGGTATTATCATACTCAAAGTAATAATAGATGACATAATGGGAAGTTTGCTTATCATATTATTTTCCACCCATAAGTCCTAATTTTTTAAAAGATCAATAATCATAAATATAGAGTTTGGCATGTAATTTTATCTTTTATTATTATTTTTTCATAGAGTGGAATATGGATGATTTATGTCCTACATTAGCTCGAAAGTAAGGATCCATCACGTATTGATGCGGAACCCCAGCCTATATGCCAAACTAGAATGCCAACATACCATGAATATTGAATATAAATAAGATAATAAACCCCCAATCTAAAGAACCCCCAAACAAGATTGATTGGAAACACTTATGATAGATTGATTTAAAAAACAACAACAAGAAGAAGAATCAAGCACACATTAATCATGCAAATAGCCTAAGTCTAATTCTTCATGCAATAGCAAGAATCAATAATAAATTAACTCTCACAAATTCAGCCAAGCCAAAGAAAATTCTCATTAATCAAAATTCAAGTGTCTTACAAATGAAGAATTCAACCCTTTATATAGACTAGGCATCCACCTCTCCCTAGATGAATTAAAATCAAACACTAACTCTAAGAGATAAATAATAAAATAAATAAAAAAGATAATTTCTAACCTTTATCTACATGTATTTGGCCATAATATGGACTAAGTACATGAAAAAATAAAGATAAATACAATTTAAAAATAATCCTAACAGCTAGTGATAAATATGCTTATTATCCTAAGAAAATGAAGGAATGAATGTAGACTTAATGTTGGCTAAAAGTGAATTTTGGCCAACCCTTTAAAGATATGGTCAAGCTATTATTTCTCCCTCAAACTCTACTTAATAACATCCCAAAATAATAAGTATTTATTAAGGAAAATCCATTGCTAAAATTTAGGACCCTAAGTTCACCAATGTAAGCCTAAACCCAAATCTGACCCAAACCCATTAAACTTCAACTCTCCCATGTAAAATTTGGCCTCCTTAGGTATTCTAAGCCTCAAATAGTTATTTTGTCCCAACTCTTTAGAAGAGATAAGCCCAACTTTAGCCTACCCACTTAAACTACCCAAAAAAAGTAAAATAAGCCCAAAATAAAACAAACCTATTCAAATAAAGCCCAATTTGCTTTCCTAGGTTCTAGGCTGACCAAATATACTTAATTAAATGTTACATAAATAATAAAAACTAAATAAAGTAGCTTGAAGGCCCATTGCACCATTCGGCCTACACTTGTCTTCATAGTCCAATTTAGCTTCTTTCTCTGCTTGAACTTGCATATTCTCCACATAAGGTTTCATGAATGCTTGTAGGACTTCTTTAAGCTTCTTTGACCTTGCTCTTGTTATTAGTCCTTGAGGAAATGCTAGTTCATCTTTCTTGTTGCCATTGTGCTTGGTCGTGCTCATATCATCCCCTCCCCCTTCGAAAGGATTCGTCCTCGAATCTGAATCACAGTCAAATGGAGATAAGTCAGAAATATTAAAAGTTGCACTTACACCTTACTTACCTGGCAAATCAATCAGCACTATAATGTTGGGATTTATCGGTTACATGCATCTCATACACAAATAGAATTTAAAAATTTTAACCAATAGATCTGATCTTGCCATGAATTTACAATATTAATATTAATGGGAATAAGGAAAATCACCTTTGATTTTTGTTGAACAGTTGATTTTCCTTCTCACTGGGTTGTCGCAAACCATAGTGTCCAAAATCGAACACCTCCAATGAGTAATCCACACTAGAGAAGGATTGAATGAACCGACTAAGGAAGAGAACAAGGGCTGGCTGAAATTTCCTAGATGCTAGCAAGGGAAGTGGTGGCTAGGGTTGAGAGAAAAGAGAGAAAATGTTTGCTCTTAATTGTTCACACTTAACCCTAATACCCTATCACTTGGATTTTTATAGTTAGGTAAAAAATCCAACTTCATAATAGGATTGGACTCTTTAAAATTGCTGGAGAAATACTAATTGGGCTTCTGAAATTATTAATAATTTATTTGGGCTCAATTAAATCCAATTTATGCCCTTTCACAAAAGATTATGCATAAAACCCACAAACTAGGCCCTTTGTGCATATACTTAGATTTAATTACCCAAATGAATTTCAAATCCAACCAAATTAAATATGTAGGCTCCATAACACTTATGAAATATATTTAATTTACTTTGGTCTAAGAATTACAGCTCTAAGGCCTTCTGTTTGTAGTTGGCGTGTAACCCTACCTTTGGAGGGTTTTTGTGCCAACTTAACTTCTTTGGGCCTCTTTAATTCCTCCAGTTGATCTATTAATTATTATATCAGTCCTATAATACTTATAGTCCAATAATAATTAATTATGAAATACATTATTTCAATTAGGTCCATTTTACAGAACGTTTCTAAAAAGTTCTGCGAACAATTTTACTTGATCATAATTAATTAAACTCTTTAATTAATTATTCTCTTATTCACTTCTCTATCCCCATAATAATATCAAATATTATTATCCTTGTCATTTTACCATTTTATCCTTTTCTCTATATGTGTGTGACCTATTGGGTTCCTATCCATATTGGCAGTATACTATGTAATTGTGAGTTCTATTCAAAACTCACATGATTTAAACTCCTTTAAATCATTTTATCAATCCCTATTGATATTTATGATACATTATTATACAAGTCATGATTGACCTCTAGCTAGGCATCATGACTACCCAAATGTCAGGAAAGTCAAGTGGTTTGACAATACCTTTCCATAGAATAGTTACCGTGCAATTACTCCTTTCACCACTCTTATCTCAATTAGATTCTGAGTATGGATTTCTGTCAACTCATATCTAATTATGTATGTTCTATTAATTTAACCATTGTTCCTAAAATGCCCTTTATGGATCTCTATCCATCTTGACATATTACTCTGGCCAGAGATTATCTAAACAAGGCAATTATAGAATCGTGCGAGATAACTTCCCTTAATAAATCTGGGATGGTGAATCATTTGTCAATCACTCAACTATCTTTAAGTAGGTCATGATATTCCTAACCTCCTAACTATGTTCACCCCCAGTTGGAAGTAATCAGTTATAGAGTCAAAGTATACCACTTGCTACTTAAGATAACTTTGGTGATCTTAAGTCTAAGGATACTTGCACAACCGCTATGAAGAGATTCCTCACTGACATAGATTTAATATCCATGTGAGGATTCTTTTTGTAGGTCTCCAATGAACTTGTTCTTCTAACAAGCATCCACATGTTAGCTTTGATTATCTTCCATAATCACAGTTAGGAGAACCACTGCTTGAACCATTCAACAAGCATAACATGTGCTAGTTTGTCCGAATTAACAATGTCATATCCTATTAATTCTATGACTAGGGATATTTAGATATTAACACATTTGCATGTAATAGACACCTCATATCATGAACACTTTTATAATTGTCTTTGCACTGTGTTTATAATATCAAGGACTTCATTTATTAATTTAAGATTTACAAACTCATGTATTTAAACATAGCATTAATAAATGAATAATGCCTTTTATTAAGAATATAAATTCATACATATGAAATTCATCCCTTTTACATGGGCTCTAGAGCATACTCTCTAACAATCTCCAACTTACACTAGAGCCAATCACTCATATGCCTCAGACCCATGCTATTTATATGGTGATCGTGCTTTTATCTGGGAAAGTGCTTTAGTGAGGGGATCTGCCACATTATCATCTGTAAGGACCCTTTCTATTTTCACATCATTTTTAGCTACTATTTCCCTTATGAGATGGTAGTGTCTGAGAACATGCTTGGATCGTTGATGAGACCATGGTTCCTTTGCTTGCGCAATGGCTCCATTGTTGTCACAATATAGAGGAATTGGATCAACAATGCTATGCACCACTCCTAGTTCAGATACAAACTTTTTGATCCAAACTGCTTTTTTGGCTACTTCTGAAGCAGTAATATACTCAGCTTCTGTTGTGGAATCAGCAGTTGTTTCTTGTTTGGAACTCTTCCAACTAACTGCCCCTCCTCCCATTATGAACACATAACCAGATTGTGGTTTACAATCATCCTTGTCAGATTGAAAACCGGCATCTATATACCCACTTACTTCCAAACTGCCCTCTCCATATACCAGAATATATCCTTAGTCCTTCTAAGTACTTAAGGATATTCTTGACAGCTGCCCAGTGTTCCTCTCTAAAATTGGATTGGAACACTCAAAGCAAATGCTACATCTGGATGTGTACATAACATAGCATACGTGATAGAACCAATTACCGATGCATATGGTATTCTATTCATGCTCTCTCTATCCTTTAGTGTCTGCGGACACATAGATTTATAAAGGTATTTTCCATGCACCATGGGTATAAACCCTTTCTTAGAGAGATTCATATTGAATCTCTTCAATACCTTATCTATATATGTACTTTGAGAAAGACCTAGCAACCTATTGGATCTATCTCTATAGATCCTTATTCCCAGAATATAGGATGCTTCTCCAAGGTCTTTCATGGAGAATTGCTTGGACAACCATATTTTAATAGATTGGAGAAGAGAAATGTCATTTCCCATGATCAATATGTCATCCGCATATAGAACTAGGAAGACAATTTCACTCCCATTGACCCTTTTATATACATAAAGTTCATCTTCATTCTGTGAGAAACCAAACTCTTTGATTGTCTCATTGACTTGTATGTTCCAACTCCTAGAGGCTTGCTTCAATCCATAAATGGATCTTTGAAGCTTGCATACCTTTTCGCCATTTCCTGATGTGAACCTTTTGGTTGTGTCATATACACATCCTCAGTCAGATTTCCATTTAGGAAAGTTGTCTTCACATCCATTTGCCAAATCTCATAATCATAATGAGCTGCAATGGCTAAAAGTATTCTTATAGACTTAAGCATTGCTACAGGAGAAAAGGTTTCATCAGAGTCAATACCTTCTTTTTGACGATAGGCTTTTGCTACTAAGCGAGCTTTATAGGTAACTATATTACCTTCCATGTCGGTCTTCTTTTTGAAGACCCATTTGCACCCTATGGGTTTTATCCCTTCAGGTGGTTGAGTTAAATTCCATACTTTATTCTCACACATGGAGTCCATTTTAGACTGCATAGCCTTAAGCCATAAATCACGTTCTGAACTATTCAAAACTTCTTGATAGTTTGTAGGTCCTCTACTACAGTCATGCCTCTATCCGAATCAATGTGAAATCCATATCTCACAGGGATAGAATGCATCCTAGTAGATCTTATAGGATTTTGTGTATAATCATATTCAACTGTAATCTCATCATTATGAAATTCAATCTCGGGTTCAATCGGTTGATTTACTTTTATTTGTGGGTTTTGAACTTCACCAAGTTCAATTTTACTCCCACTATCCTCTCGTAGGAGAAATTCTCTTTCCAAGAAGACAACATGCCTTGAAACAAACACCTTTTGTTCTAAGGGATGGTAGAAATAATATCCAAATGTTTCTTTTGGATATCCCATAAATAAACATTTGTCAGACTTAATATCTAGTTTGTCTGACATTGTCCTCTTCACATAAGCAGGACAACCCCATACTTTCATATGAGAAAGTGTGGGTTTCTTGTTATTCCACATCTCATATGGAGTAACATCAACCGATTTACTGGGAACTTTGTTTAACACATAAACAGCAGTTTCTAGTGCATATCCCCAAAAGGACTTAGGCAAGTCTGCTCGGCTCATCATGGATCGAACCATATCTAATAGTGTTCGATTTCTCCTCTCAGATACACCATTGTGTTGTGGTGTATATGGTGGAGTCCATTGAGATAAAATCCCATTATCTCTAAGATAATCTTGAAATTCTTGGCTTAAGTATTCTCCAACTCCATCTAATCTAAATGTTTTAATACTCTTGCCAAGTTGCTTCTCTACTTCATTTTTGAATTCTTTAAACTTTTCAAATGCTTCTGATTTATATTTCATTAGATAGATATATCCAAATCTGGAGTAATCATCTATGAAAGTAATGAAGTAGGAGTAACCTCCTCTGGCATGTGTAGTCATCAGACCACATACATCTGAATGTATTAAGTCCAAAACCATTTCAGCTCGTTTTCCTTTACCAATAAAGGGAGCTTTTGTCATTTTTCCTAATAAACAAGATTCACATGTATCAAAAGATTCATAATCAAATGATCCCAAATCACCTGACTTGTGTAATTTGGTCATGTGTTTCTCATTTATATGCCCTAAACGACAATGCCATAAATATGAGGTATTTAGATTATCTCATTTTATTCTCTTGGTATCCGCATTATGCACTTCTTTAATTAAATCAAGAACAAATATACCATTCTCAATGATAGCTTTTGCATAAAAAATATTGTTCTTAAAAATGTAACAACACTTGTCCTTTAAAGAAATGTCACAATCATTCAATAAACAACTAAAAGAAATAATACTTTTGGATAAAGCTAGAACATAATAACAATTATTTGATTCCAATATTATTCCACTTGGAAGAGGCAAATGGTAAGTCCTCACAACTGTTGTAGAGATGTTTTGTCTAGTAGCTTACTGCAAACATATTTCTGCCTTTCCAACTCTTCTAAAGCTTCTAAACCCCTGTAGATCATTACACAAATGAGATCCACATCCGGTATCTAATACCCAAGATTGTTTTGAAGCAATAGAATAAGTATTAATTTCAATCATATGAATACCTGAAGTAGAAGCACCAGCTTGCTTCTTCTCCTTGAGAGAATCAAGATAGGCCTTACAGTTACGCTTCCAATGACCATCTTTTCCACAATGAAAGAAAGTTCCTTTGGGATTCTCTTTCTTGGAAACCTTCTTCTTGGAGATCCCACCATTCTTTGGCTGCTCCTGGGTTATCTTTTTCTTCTTCTACTTCTTGCCTTTAGCGGAAGTGACAACCATGACACTTTTTGAATCCTTCTTAAAGGATCCATCAGCTGTTTTGAGCATGTTGATAAACTTAGGAATGGTTACTTGGATCTTGTTCATGTTGAAGTTAAGCATGAAAGGTGCATAACTTGGAGCCAAGAAGTACAAGATTAAATTTATTTATAGATCATTATCCATTACATAGCCAAGTCTACTCAAATGCTCAATATACCCATACATCTTCAATGCATGAGTAGCAGCCGAAGTGCCCTTCACCATTTTGCAGCTAAATAAAGCTGGAGCAACCTCATATTGCTCAGTTCTAGCCTGAGAAGAATAAAGCTCCTTTAAATGCAAAATGATGGTTCTAGCATCCATCATCTCATGTTGCTTCTGAAGCTCCGAGGACATAGCACCCAACATCAGACATGCTGTTACTTCACTATACTCCATGTATTTTTTATAAGTGCCTTTGATCTCATCAATGGCATCATCTGATGGAAGTGGTGGTGGATCTTTATCCAAGACATAATGGATCTTTTTCAGCTCTGAGAACAATTCTCACTTGCCTTATCCAGTCAGAATAGTTGCTGCCAACCAGCTTGTTATCCAAGATTGATTGTATATTAATGTTTGATGTGCTCATAATGATGACCTAGATGTGAAAAAGAAAACATATGAGAGTATGTTCATATATATGTATGCATTAATTAAGTCTTTAATTAATCCATGTACTCCCACTATTTTATTGCGAATTAATAATAGCCCTCACTATTTAATCCAAGAAAACCTGATGGTTTTCTTAGTGGACCAATATCCAATCCTTGATATGAAATTTGACCTTGACTATGGTCAACAAATCGAACTCCATACCCTTGAAAGGTAGGTATCTCTATACCAATTGTGTCTCTACACAACTATTGTATCATTAGGTTATCAACTCTTGATACATGCATATCATAATCTTGCCTCTAGAACCATTAGCCTTAACTGTGGTCAACAAGCTAATGGGCTAGCTAAGATGACCCATTTAATTAGATTCGAACATATTCGATATAATGTGAGCTTGACTGTGGTTAACAACCCACACTATAAAAGAACTCTGGTTCTCCTCAAATTAATGGAAGGCTGATATACCTTAGTATTAGTATGAGGGATTTTAGTTAATTAAGTCTCATCATACATGGTTGGCATACATTGGTATGCATCCTATATCTATCTCATAAATATAAGCATACAAATATGGTATAGTTATAGACTTTACAACATTGATTTCCCTGAGCCAAAAGGGAAATCAAAAGGTCACACCTAGGTAGTATGCATGATTCAAACAAGTAAAATAATTACATTATCTTCAAACTTGTTGGATCTCCATCCGGCCCATATTACTCCTTGATAGTGGTCTCCATCTCTATTTCTAACTCTAATCTAAGTAATCTAATTACATATTACAATTTGAAAAATAAATACAAACCAAAAACAAGTAGCAGGGACATGAAAGTCCTCATTGGGCCGAAACATGCATTATGCTCAATCACATTGGGCCTTTGTCCATAACTATTCATCATGCCAATAATACACCCTTATATGCATTTCTAATGTATAAAATAAAAAATATAATGGATTACTAACTTTGTTTCAACTCTTGAAACTTGCTTTTGAGTTATTTTAATAATGTGATCAAATTAGGAAACTTTTTCATTTTGGAAACTTCCATTTTAGGAAACCTTTTTGCATGCATGTGTTCTTGCCTTAATAATCAATCTAATTGATTATTAATTAATTATAAATTGACTATTTAATTAATTAATCATATTAAATAATTAAAAAATCAATTTTGGGCTTAACACAAGGGTGGGCCAAAACCCACACAATAAAACCCTAAAATGTGTTTATGCACAAACTAGTTTTGTGTCAATTGGACCATTTGGGCCTTTTGGAATGAGCCAAGCCCACTCCAACCCTTAAAACCCATTAATAAAATTAATTATAGTTTATTATGTTTGATTTAAATCAGATCCTTGGGTCCACCAAGTCATTCACTAATTTAAACCAAGTCCGTAAACATAATTAAGCCCATTAAGTGGTTTTAATTAATTAGATTAATTAAAAACACATTAATATATTAGATATATCAGATTTAGAAGATTAAAAATCGTTCTAAACATGAACACACCAAGAACATACCAAGAACACATGAAGAACAATAATTTATCAAACTTTTCGACTAAACTAGTTTTCATGCAAAACTTGTTCGATTTTAATTTTGTTTGATCCTATGAATTAATATCACATATTAAAAACATAAATTATCATCAAAATAATTTTAAATTCGATCAATAAAAAATTTAATTTAGAACAGCCCCTAAACTTTATTGAAAAATAAAAGCCGTTCACGCCATTCTCAATGGTTATTTTCTCAAAAGAATCATTTTTATTTTTCGTTTTATATATTTGATCACATACATCCAGAAATAAATATTTCTCATTCATGAACTATAGTTCATGGAATAAATAACTCAAAAACAAAAACTATTTCGCAGAAAAATCTAGAATTGTAGATTCATGGCAAAACCTGGCTCTGATACCATGTTTGGATTTATCGGTTACATGTATCTCATACACAAGCGAAATTTAAAATTTTTAACCAATAGATATGATCTTTCCATGAATTTATAATATATATATATTAATGGGAATAAGGAAAATCACCTTTGATTTTTGTTGAACAATTGATTTTCCTTCTAACCGGGTTGTCGCAAACCACAGTGTCCAAAATCGAACACCTCCAATGAGTAATCCACACTAGTGAATGAACCAAATAAGGAAGAGAACAAGGGCTGGCAGAAATTCCCTAGATTCTAGCAAGGGAAGTGGCGGCTAGGGTTGAGAGAAAAGAGAGAAAATGTTTTCTCTTAATTGTTCACACTTAACCTAATACCCTATCACTTGGATTTTTATAGTTAGGTTAAAAATCCAACTTCATAATAGGATTGGGCTCTTTAAAATTGCTGAAGAAATATTAATTGGGCTTCTAGAATTATTAATAATTTATTTGGGCTCAATTAAATCCAATTTATGCCCTTTCACAAAAGACTATGCACAAAACCCACAAACTAGGCCCTTTGTGCATATACTTAGATTTAATTACCCAAATGAATTCTAAATCACACAAAATTAAATATGTAGGCTCCAAAACACTTATGAAATATATTTAATTTATTTTGATCCAAGAATTATACCTCTAAGGCCTTCTATTTGTAGTTGGTGTGTAACCCTTCCTCATGAGGGTTTTTGTGCCAACTTCACTTCTTTGGGCCTCTTTAATTCCTTCAATGGATCTATTAATTATTATATCAGTCCTATAACACTTATAGTCCAATAATAATTAATTATGAAATAGATTATTTCAATTAGGTCCATTTTATAGAACATTTCTAAAAAGTTCTGCGAACAATTTTACTTGATCATAATTAATTAAACTCTTTAATTAATTATTTTCTTATTCACTTCTCTATCACCATAATAATATCAAATATTATTATCCTTGTCATTTTACCATTTTATCCTTTTCTCTATATGTGTGTGATCTATTGAGTTCCTGTCCATATTGGCAGTATAATATGTAATTGTGAGTTCTATTCAAAACTCACATGATTTAAACTCCTTTAAATTATTTTATCAATCCCTATTGATATTTATGATACATTATTATACAAGTCATGATTGGCCTCTAGCTAGGCATCATGACTATCCAAATGTCAAGAAAGTCAAGTGGTTTGACTATACCATTCCATAGAACAATTATCGTGCAATTACTCCTTTCACCACTCTTATCTCAATTAGATTCTGAGTATGGATTTTGTCAACTCATATCTAATTATGTATGTTCTATTAATTTAACCATTGTTTCCAAAATGTCCTTCATGGATCTCTCTCCATCTTGGCATATTACTCTGACCAGAGATTCTCTGAACAAGGCAATTATAGAATCATGCAAGATAACTTGCCATAATAAATCTGGGATGGTGAATCATTTGTCAATCACTCAACTATCTTCAAGTAGGTCATGATATACCCAACCTCCTAACTATGTTCACCCCCAGTTGAAAGTAATCAATTATGGAGTCAAAGTATACCACTTGCTACTTAAGATAACTTTGGTGATCTCAAGTCTAAAGATACTTGCACAACCGCTATGAAGAGATTCCTCACTGATATAGATTTAATATCCATGTGAGGATTCTCTTTGCAGGTTTCCAATGAACTTGTTCTTCTAATAAGCATCCACATGTTAGCTTTGATTATCTTCCATAATCACAGTTATGAGAACCACCGCTTGAACCATTCAAGAAGCATAACATGTGCTAGCCTATCCGAATTAACAATGTCCTATCTTATTAATTCTATGACTAGGGATATTTAGATATTAACACATTTGCATGCAATAAACACCTCATATCATTAACAATTTCATGATTGCCTTTGCACTGTGTTTATAATATCAAGGACTTTATTTATTAATTTAAGATTTACAAACTCATGTATTTAAACATAGCATTTATAAATGAATAATGCCTTTTATTAAGAATATAAATTCATACATATAAAATTTATCCCTTTTACATGGGCTTTAGGGCATACTCTCTAACATTGAAATGGTCCATCTCCTCTTACATCAAGTTTAGACTTCCTTTGGTTAGGAAACCTCTCTTTATGCATATGGATCCAAACCCAATCTCCTGGTTCGAATATCACTTGCTTACGGCCCTTGTTAGCCCGCTTTGCATACATTTTGTTCTTCTTATCAATGTGCTCACATGCTTTCGTGTGTATTGTCTTAACCAAATCAGCCTTAGCCTTACCATCTAAGTTAGAAAGTTCATTCAAAGGTAAAGGCATCAAATCCAAAACAGTCAATGGATTAAAACCATACACAATTTCAAAAGGTGAAAAACTTGTAGAAGTATGAATTGCACGATTATAAACGAACTCAACAAATGGTAAACATTCTTTCCAAGTTTTAATATTCTTACCAATTATAGCATGCAACATAGTTCCTAAAGTTCTATTAACAACTTCGGTTTGGCCATCTATTTGTGGATGACAAGTAGTGGAAAACACAAGTTTAGTACCAAGTTTACCCCACATAATATGCCAAAAGTGACTTAGGAACTTAGAATCCCTATCTGAGACAATAGTCCTAGGTATACCATGCAATCGAACTACTTCCCTAAAAAATAAATCAGCTATGTTTGTTGCATCATCAGTTTTATGACAAGCAATAAAATGTGCCATTTTACTAAATCGTTCCACTACAACAAACACACTATCCCTTCGCCTTTTTGTCCTAGGTAAACCTACAATGAAGTCTATAGAAATGTCAGTCCAAGGTTCGGTAGGAACAGGCAAAGGAGTATACAAACCTTGATTTAAGGACTTATACTTAGCCTGTTTACATGCAAAACATTGAGCACACACTTTTTCAACACTTTTTTTTGCATATTAGGCCAATAAAAATGTTCATTAAGCATTTCTAAAGTCATTTTCACACCAAAGTGTCCCATTAATCCCCACTATGCGATTCCTTCACAAGCAACTCTCTAAGAGAACATGCAAGTATACATAGTTGTTTTACTCTAAAAAGAAACCCATCATGTCTATAGAACTTATTAAATGCATAATGTACGCATGCCTTGTACACTTCACCAAAATCCGAATCATGATCATACGTTTCTTTCAAATGCTTAAAACCTAATAGTTTAGAACTAAGCATAGAAATCAATGCATATCTCTTAGAAAGTGCATCGGCAACAACATTCTCTTTACCTTGCTTGTACTTAATTACATATGGAAAAGTATCAAGGTACTCTACCCACTTACTATGCCTTCTATTCAACTTACCTTGTCCCTTTAGATATTTGAGAGACTGGTGATCTATGTGTATCACGAATTCTTTAGACAAAGATTTTCCATTTACTTTGGCTTTGATACATAGGGGCCAGTTATGCTCATGCCCTTCTACAGGTAAATTTATGTCGGTGAAGATGATCTTTTCATATGACTCTCCCTTTACTACCTTTAGAAGTTTAGAAAGGGATATAGTTGTGGTAATTAGTTGACTCACACAAGGCTTCAACCAATTTCTACCTATGAGAAGGTGATTACATTAATAAATCCCACTTCAAAATCTTTGCAAGCATCTTTCATTAACTAGCACTGCAAGCACTGGCTGCTTCTCTATCTCAACGATAACTTTGCCACTTACAGTGATGGCTTGAACTAGTTCTTCATTCCCCACTTCCTTCTCATC
This sequence comes from Excoecaria agallocha, assembly GCA_037975025.1. Lineage (NCBI taxonomy): Eukaryota > Viridiplantae > Streptophyta > Magnoliopsida > Malpighiales > Euphorbiaceae > Excoecaria > Excoecaria agallocha. The sequence continues at coordinate 22,064,120 of CM075808.1, read as the reverse complement.
TTTATAAGTGTCCTACAGGTCACCAGACCTTCTTCAGCTTCAAATGACTTTATTTTGCTATATGTAGTGTAACATCCTTTATTTAATAACCTATTTCTATCATCATACATATATCATTTAGCATAATTATGACTTATTTTCTTACCCTTTATATCAATCTTGCATATACACATGTTATCACTACATTCCTCATTAAGAAGTTTACATGCCTTTCTTATAATATACATTACTATGCAGAAAAAACTCATCAAAAGTTAAGGCATATCATAAGTACATGTTCAAGCTGTTATATTTAGTAAAAGAAAGCCTTATACAATACAAAATTATCATTCACATATACATCCTCACGATTATAAAATTCTTAATACAAAAAGTTATACAAAAAACAAAAAAAGGACTTCATACTTCCAACTTCTCTTAAGACCTAGGTTGGCCTTCTTGATGAAGACTATATCCTTAAGAAAGAATCCTAGCTAAAGAACCTACATGGATAAAATACCTATGCTAAGCTATAAAGCTTAGTAGGGAATAAATTATTTTGAACAACCACTAACAACGGTTGTAGACAATCACATAATATGCATGAGATATAATATTGCATTCATATTAATTATAATAGTAAACTTATAAGCAAGAAGGAAGAACAAAATAAACTATATCAATATTAAAAACACAATATAAACTCATATAGTTCATTAATAACAATTATATAATTGTGCTTTTGATACATCTCTTATAATTTGCCTACCTAAGTTCTATACTTAGATATCAATCATATAAATACCCATAGTTCTTAAATTTTATGGATACCTGAAGGTATAAAAACCTGTGGATCCAATGGGGTTAATACTATGGTCCCAAATGGGGATAACTGTGGACTTAAATGGGGTCAGACTATAGCAGCTGTTACTGTACACTATAGGCATGCCTATCTATCCACAACTGAACTCTAACAGTAGGCATTAAATCATTTATAAACACATTTCATTTATCATGTTTGAACCTCTATTGAATAATTAAATTTATACACAATCACATGCATTTGCACAATTGCTTGTAGATACTACAATACTATAAATATATTTGATCCTATGATATCATAATGGTGTGAGCATTCATACATACTTATACTATTCTAATTATAATATTAAAGTCATATCTACATATGTATAAGTCATATGATTATATATTAATTTAGGTTCATTGATTGGTATAAATATCATAGTGCTATAATTCTTTGATATGATTGTAGAGCTTGTTATGCCCTCATTTTCTTGGTTAAATTGCTTTAAAATAATATAACACTCATTGGTAACATTTTAGTGTCAAAATACTAAGTATGGAGAAAAACAAAAGAGTCATAGAGTTGAGACATAATGGTTTATACCATGTGCCAAAACTCATCTTTATTATAGAAGGGTGTACATGAATAAGATTACATGGTCTCTACCATGTACAACCAAGTAGTTTCAATCCAGAAGAATGTACATTACTAAGACCAAATGGTCTCTGCTATATAGCCTTCATTTCCTTGAAATAGAAGGTTGTACACGGCTGAGACCAAATTGCCTCTGCCATGTACATCAGTCTGTCCTAGAAAATCATCAACTATAAAATTCAAAACTTAGTTTACTTAGTAACAAAATGTCAACAAAAGTTGTTTTCTTTGCAATACACTTCTAACACTTTGTTTCTTCATACATTTACTAATCAAATATACTTGAAATCATCTTATTCAAACTCTAAATATCAAGATACCAATAAAATAGAGCAACATGCTCTAAAAGAAAGATGGTAGATTTTGCTATAAATTTAACTTGGTACCTTATTGTTTAGAGAACAAAACTAACACTACAAAAAAACTGTTGATTAGCGACGGACAATTTCGTCGCTAATTACTTATTTTCCGTCGCTAATGTAAATTAGCGATGCCACGATGAACAGTCGCTAAAAGGCCAGTCACGAATATATTAGCGACGGAATTCAAATTCGGTCGATAATTTAGCGACAAAATATTTCGTCGCTAATTTTTTTCATCACTAATTTATATTCCTAATTAGTCGCCGAATTATAATAATAATATTTAGCGACTACATTTTCCGTCACTAATTAAAAATTTAGTAAAAAATTTAGCGACGACATATTTGTTGCTAATTTGATCGCTAATTATTTCCCAAATTATATCTATTACATATTGGCGACACATTTGCTGTTGCAAATCCGTCGCTAAATTATTAATTGAATTTTTCTTTTACTGTATTTTAAAATTTTAATCCTGTATACAATGATTGTTATTTATTTATTTTCAACCTGTAAACAGCAATGATCTCACACATACAAATATATATTGATTCCAAATCAAAATATATTCCAAAATACACATATATAGATAATAATTTAAAATATTACATAATATTATCCTCAATCTATCATGAAACAATAAAATAGTAAATATTATTGTACTAATTAGCGTCAATAGTATCATCTAAATAAAATAACGATCAAACATATAGTGTGGCTAAAATCACTGGGAAGCAGAACCACCACCATGAGCTGATGGAGAATCATTATGTGGATGATCATCTTGTGCAGCTGAAGGCACAACATAATCATGTCCAGGTTCATTAGTAGCAGTATTAGGCTGATCAACAGCTGGTTGTTGAATCCCAAGTGAGGAAACAATGCTCGAATGGTTTCTATGACAATTTCCTTGACATCTTCCTTGGTTAAAGTGTTGTACTAGCTACGGCGTGATGCAGCTGAACTGGATCCAACATGAGGGACATATGAGCCCAATCCATATAATCTTCTTCTTTTATTGCATTGTGCAACCTCATAAAATAACTCGGTCTCATCTACAGATGATTCCCCTTATGATCGCTCATCTCGAAGCTGCTCATACCTTGCCTATAGAATGTAAACAATTACAACTCATAATTTACAAACACAAATCTTTAAATAATTGTAAAGGCTAAAAGTAATAAATTTTATATTACTTACATGCAATTGCTTACTTCATTCAGCCACATAAGTTTTCCCATCATGATTTAGAGTGAGTGTGTGAACGAAGGCCTCGGGAAGCGTAGGTGGCCAACCATTATGCTTCTCCTAGATTTGAATAATAACGATTTAGCTCATATTTGACAAACTTCGATCCATAGGCATATAATCAATTTAAAACAAACAAATATCAAAAAAAGGCCAGCAAAGTCCCATAACCATATGACCAATTAATTTCACCGGCCTAAAAAATACCAAGCTCCCATATAGGCATATAAGCAACAATATGCATATCGTCAACAATAATAAGCAGCATATCATCAACAATAACCAACATATAATCAACAATAACCAACAATAACCAACATACAATCAATAATAATCAGCTAATAATTATATTAATAATAGCAAGCTCCCATATAGTCATATCATCCATAACAACCAATATATCATCAACAATAACCAGCATATCATCAATAATAACTAGCTATTAAGTATATTAGTAATAGCATGCTCTCATATAGGCATATCATCATCAATAACTGACATATCATCAACAAAAACCAGTTATTCAGTATATTAGTAATAGCAAGCTCCCATATAGACATATCATCAACAGTAACCAGCTATTAAGTATATTAGTAATAGCAAGCTCCCATATAGGCATATCATCAACAATAACTAGCATCTAATAAACATAATATTTGATGTTACAGAAATAGAAAGATAATAATATACTTACCATTCATTACATATGCTCAGTAATAGAATTAAACCACCAGTATATGATCCTGAAGCTTTATCTTGATTAGATCCTCCACAACGGTTAAGCTTTTTTTGCTTGGACACTTCAGTGCGTGTAGGGAGATTGAAAATCTATTTCCATCTTCCAAACAGGTTCTGGAAAGCCTATCGACTTTTCTTTGGACTCCTTTTGATGGTAAAAGAAATCCTTGTAACGAATGGCAGCCTTTGTCTCCCAACCTATCTTAATTAGATCATTGATTTCAAGATCCCAATAGCACTTCTTCTGCAATTATATTACAAGTAGTGTGCAATTAGATACAAGTATAGAGTAAATTCAATGTAACTTGAATGCCTATGTTATGAATGAAAATAACCATTAAGTTTGATTATATATATATATATATATATATATATATTACCTTAAATTCTCCTAAATAAAATTATTTGGTCTTTTTGGAAACCTCCTTCCAACTAACTCCATTCAAATCTATTCGCTGGTAAAAGCCGGTATATATAAACCTTGAGCACTGAGAGGAAGGGTCCAACCTACAAAATGAATTATAATAAAGCTTTGAAGTTATACAATTACTTTAAACCTCTTAACACTTTCACAGTTTGATAGGACGGATGTACTTACATTCCATTTTCGTTGATAGTTATGTATAACTTACTATTAGTTCCATTACTTTCCTCACATGTCATTGATGTAGTGCTGTTGGCAGTGTGTGAAGATGGAGTTGATGCTATATGGTGTCCAGAAGATGAAGCATCAATTATAGGAGGATTTGGGTTGGAACTTGGTGGGTTACATGATCCAATAGGAGGATCTGTCACAGAAGGATGTGGAGCAATAGATGCTGCAGGATCTCTAAGGATATCTGGCATACCTCCATAAGGTGGATTAGTTGAATCCATTTGAGATCGACCCCCACGATGTCCTCTCTCGGCATTATTTTTGCTATTACTATTACTTAATAACTAGCTATTAAGTAATTTAGTAATAGCAATAATAACTACCTCATGCCATACCTATATAACAAAAATGCAACTTATATAGACCAGTGAGAAATTAAGATTAAAAACAAGGTATGAAGAGGCTTATAATTAACCCACAAGCATGCAACATCCAATGTAAATAGGTAGAGAATGGAACAAAATAGGCAACCATCAACCAAATAACCCGAGTAATTAATTTAACTACAATTGCCAGGATGGGAGGACAGTTTAAACTCACCTAATGTACCAATTTTTTGAAACAACATATATTTCTTGTGTTACACAATACATTTCAGGTAATCCCAGACTTCGAACGAGCTTTTTAGTTTGGTAAAAACTTTCAGGCAATATATTGCCTTCGGGCAAAGCTTCCTTAAATAGTTGGACATTTACATCATAAAATCTCTCTAGTAGATTAAACTCGGATTTAGCTTGAAACATCCTAGCAACTATAGAAAGCTGAGAATGGTTATCACAACCAGTATACAACTGTGCATTACCAGATTCCAAAAGATCATAAAATTGTTGACATTGTGGATTAGGCTGCTCATCCACTAAATTTATCAAAGGATTCAATGGACCGGGTTGGTTAGGATTCAATGTACCAGGTAGGTTAGGATTCCCAATAGTTTGATCTTCTAGATTAAAATGTTGATTTTGAGTGTCAAATTGCAAATTAGGCCTACATACATCAAATATCATTTGCTGGTACGGATTAATTGCCTCCACATTTGAATTTGTTTCATTGATTAATTCAAAAGGATTTTCTTCATAACCCATCACATTTATCTCTCCATGGTAATTCCAAACCAAATAATCTTCAACAAATCCCACACGTAATAGGTGATATCTAATAGTGTCAACGTCAAGGAACCTTCGATTCTTATAGTTTTTGCACGGACATCTAATATGATCACCACTCATTTCTTCAGGATGAGAAATGGTGAATTCAAAGGTCTCCATTCCATATATGAATGAGGAATTAGTCCTTCCCATATTATCACACCGATTATACATCCAATTACGATATGAGGATTCCATTTAATCTACATTTTTAAATTTTAACAAAGTGAGGACAAATTTCCAATAGTTTGATAAAAATTTAACTATTATGGTAGAAAACATTAAGATAACAATGAATTACTATTTTTAATTCACACATACGATTGTTTATCATTGATTTGTTTTATAAACTAAGCTTATGACTTCAAAGAAAAAAAGATAATTAAAGCTACTGACTGCACATGAGGGAGGGATAATAGAAACATCGCATAAAAAGAACAACAATTTTAGTTTTTATAGAATAGAGGAAACTACAGCCACACATCAGAAATTTAAGAAAGATTAAGCATACCAAATTAATTAGAAAACTTATAAGATGCAGACAATATAGTACAACAAGAAATTGAGACTATGAATCTCACTCAATCAACAATAACTATAAATTTATACTAGAGATTGAAGATAATGAGTTTATTAAGAAAGAAATGCAAAATCTAGGTGAAACAAAACATAAAAAAGAAGGGTAGTTCTGAAATTATTTTCACAATTTTGCTGCTACCTCAGCCCATTTTTCATCTCCCAAGAAATTTAATAACTAAATCCTTATATCAATTAGAGAAGAGAAACAAAACAAAATTGAGCAAAACCCAGAAATTAAAAACTTAAAAATCCATTTGATATTATCTTTTTTTTTATTAAATGTTGCAAAAGAGTTATAAACTTGTGTTCGTGGATTCAATTATGCCATTGTGTTCTATGTAAAAAAAATCATGAGATGAGTTAAAAATATACTGGGGAAGTGAATTAAATTCCTTTAATCTCAAAATTATTGTTAAGTTACTAAGTCATCTAGTTAAAACTAAACTCAACATAGCTATTTTACAGAATATCTACTTTTGAAAAAAGAAATCGTCAACTACAATTTTCAAAATTAAAGCCAACTAAGGGATATGTACAAATAATGGATTGGGTTTGGTTGCTTCTTATTTAACATGCAGAAACACTAAAGACAATTAAACTTGAAGAAAAACAAGACTAACTATTTTATATAATCAGCGTTTATTTCTAATAACATGGCGGTTGCATGATTGTTGATTATAAAAACATATTGTTCCAGGAATTACTGCATTAAATAATCCTAACCATAATAATAATAATTTTTAATAAAAAAGAATAAAAAGTTTATTAATTATTTCAAGTCTAAGACAATGGTATTGATGAAACCGTGGCTTAATTCTAGAAGAAAATGTGCCAAGCTTTTCTAGTTGGAAAAATAAATAAAAGAGGGAATCCTCTACTTATAAAATAGCTAATATATATATATTCTTGATCGCCAATGAATTATAATTGCATTAAATTACCTAAGCACCTAGCTAGTCATGTTATCTAAGTTAATTATATAATTTCATTTAAGTAAAATATTTTATATGATATTTACTTGTTCATGTAGGCCATCAAAGATTAATTATAGACTTGGACAATTCAAGTTTTAGATATTAATTACAAATATTGATTTTTATTTCTCATTTTGGAAGCAAAATTAGGGATTTGGTGGCATTAGATCTTCAACAAATTAACATTAGCTCTACCACATGGGTTTTATTATCTAATTATACCTCAACAATGCCATCTACAATACAATTTAATATATATATATATATATATATATATATATATATATAAGCCAGCTCAAATATGAAATCAAGAGTTGTAAGATTAGTTATAGCCCAACTGCAACAAGAATAGCCTTACTGGACAACCCTCAAACCTCACGCACCATATCCCAAAACAAAAATGGAACAAAAAAACCCAAATCACAAATGCCAATAAAGCTCAACAGAGCTCTAAAAAACTTGAGCAATCAATAAAGAAGAAAAATAAAATGCAAAAAAATTAAAAGACAAAACCCACATAAAATGAAACTAAGAAATAAAGATGAACAAAACAGGTAAAGATTAAAGAAAATAAACTTTAGAAAAAGCGAGAAATGTTACTTGTTGAAGATCTCAGCAAAATTGTTGAAGATCCTTTTAACAAAATAACCTTCAGATTCTTCTAACAGATCTAGAGCCTCATAATACAAGCAATATAAATTTAAAGGCACAGAAGGAAGAAGAGAAGGAATGATGGTGGCTTGTTGTGGACGGCGCTGAGAGGAATGAAGTGGCAGTAGGGTTTGGCCTTCTTAAGATTTTAAACATAAATAAAAAAATATACAAGATGTTATTAATAGTCCCACATGCAGAGAACTAAATGGGCCAAACCACATCCCTATTCAATTAACTAATGGCCCAAAGGAAATTTGCAACTTACTATTAATTTGACCCATTTCTATATATTACTATTAATTTAATTCATATATATATATATATATATATATATATTGAATACATATTTATTATAAAAATTATTTTATAATTATTGTCTATAGAATATTATTAAAATTAAATGATATTCTCAATAGTGATTTCCTTTTTCCAATTCAGCCAACTTTTTTAAGCCTGTTTTATCCTGATATTTTATTTTGTACCATAGGTATGAATCACCCACTAATAAAATAATTTCTTATCTAATATAAAGTAACTATATTAAAACACTGACAATATAATTTTTTATCTTAGATATTCTTATAAATTATCAAATGACATATAAAATAACTATATTAACAGTTTCTGATAAAACTAATAAAGATCTTCTCAAATTAATCTTTCTGATTCCTAGTATTAAAATCATAGAAAAGAAAATTAATAGGAAAAGTATTTATACTTTAAAGATATTTTAACTATGGAGATACGTGTGGTTTTTGCAGTCGTATTGAAGGATAACATCTGATCTAATGGTGTGCAACCCGTTTTTAACTTGATAAAAGTATGAAATTTATAAAATGCTTATATTTAAGGAACATTACCAATATTTATGTACAATAATTTTGAAATATTTTCGATAGAATGAGAAAATTAGGTTCGAAGATCTTTATTTTGGTCTCTCTTTAATCATGATCCTTTGTTCATTACTAAATCCAATATTCAATTAGGTCTCAGGTTCCTATTTGAATAAGATTTCAAAATTTTTATGTCACCTTTTTAAATTTGATACAAATAGCGATGAATAATTCTAACTAACAATTTTTTGCGAACAATACAAAATTCTAATTAAAACTATGTCCCGTGGTCTTTCAAAATATTTCATGCTGACTAAGCCCGAATGTTGAAAACTAAATTATTATGCACTCCCCAATACATATTTTTGTTATCAATAATAATTAATTAATAGGCCATGCCATTTATTGAAGAAAAATGACGTGTGCAAACTCAATACTTTTAAAAAAATTTTTTTTTCTTCTGAAAATGTACTTTTTTTCTGAACTATATACTTGCACACTTCAAATATCTCAAATTTCATATTCAATAGTCTTTGGACACTTTCAAAATTGGAAAATGGTATTTTAATTTTAGGGCCCACCCAAAGTTCATATATATTACAAAATTAAAAAAAAAGTAATATGAGAAGAGAAAAAATATTATAGTTAATATCTAGTCAATATTATTAAATATTTTAAAAGTGATCACATGCTCTAAGTCCATGTGATTTTTTTATCTTATTTAATTATTTTTTTGTAATTTTAATTCTCAAATTTTTTAAAATAATTTTTAATCTTAATTAGTAACAATAAATATGTATTTGTATTTTCATTTATATTATAATACTTGGAATAATCAAAATTATAAATTTTTAAAAAATTTAATTGAAAATAAGAAAATAATATTATATAGGATAAATTTTTGAAATTACTAAAATGCCTCTACCAAATTTCATCATTATATCCTTATATTCAAGGATAATTTTGTAAATAGGTATAACTAAAATTTTTAATAATTTAAAATTTGCTCAAAATTTTAACAAAATAAAAATAAATTATAAATTTTTCATATTCATTTTAAATGAAATAATAAATTTTATACTATTATTATATAAATATTTGTATTTATTATTTATTATAATACATCAATCTTCAATAATTATAACGATTATTTTATTATTATTATTATTAAAAATGTATTTTTTTTTAAATAAATAAGTTTATATTTGGGGATAATTGATAAAGAAATCAATATAATTCCTAATAATTTAATATTTAATTTAAATTTTATAAAATAAAAATAAATTACAAATTTTTTTATTATTATTTTAAATGAAATAATAAATTTTATAAATATTTATTTTTATTAATCTTGAACACGCAAATATATAATAATCGTAACAATTAGTTTATTATTATGATTAAAAATGTAAATTTTCTAAATAAATAACATTCGATTTTGGTATAATTGATAAAAAAATTATTATCAACTTATAAAATAATTTATAATTTTTTGTTACAAAAGAAAATATATATTTTATATGGTCTATATAAATATTATTTGAAATTATACATAAACCATGGGAGTGAAATTAAAAAATTATTTTTTAATTTATTTGCGACGGATTAGCGATTAAATACTTCCGTCGCTAATTATATTACCGTAACAAAATACTTATTAGCGACAGAACAATTTTTGTCGCTAAACCGTCGCAAAAAAGGCGCTAAATTTTCCATCCAAAATTAGCGACTAAAATTTTTTTTGCTAAATTTTCTCGAAATAATTTCATGAATAAAAAATTATAAAATTTAGCAACGAAAATATTTGTCGCTAATTCCATCGCAAAACATAGCGCGTATACTTCCCACCAATAATTAGCAACTATTTATTGATTGTCGCTATTTCGTCGCAAAAAAAAAAAAGAAAATATCCTTCTCATGACAGAATTATAAAACAATCGTGAATTTGACGCAAAATTAGCGATAAAAATAGTGCCGTTGCTAATTGGTAGTTTTTTTTGTAGTGTAAACTTAAACTTCCTTTTGAGAAATGTATACAAGTGGATATAAATTTCCTTTCATATGGAATCATACCATTTCAGTTCTAAAGCTCTATTTTTTAGCAATCTATTACATTACTCGATTAAATCTATAATTGTTCATACAGAATTTGTAGTTTAATATTCTTAACATAGATATAGTTTCATCTCAATTTAGTAGAATCACACACATACAAACCAAGGATTATTCATAGTTCCCATACCTCTTAATGAATTCTAAGACTCATTCTTCAATCCTTTAAAATTTCCTTCCCATTGCTCTTATTAGCTTTACCTTCTACAGAGAATCATTATATTCATAAATACCCAACTATATAACTCTCTATTAATTTTATTATTTAAGCAAAGAAGAAGATAAAGTAAGAAAAAAGAAGAACCTGTTACCTTAGAACACCTAACTTTAAAACCCTTCTTCATAGCAACTATAGCAAAATCTACATTGAAAAATAAAATAGAGAGATAAAGGGTTTGCTCTCTTTTCCTCTTTAGGTGACCGATCAAGAGTCCCTTTTAAACCTCCACTTTTGTTCCCTCTTTCTCTCACGTGAGAATTTTGGAGAGTCTAAGTAGAGATGGAATCTTGTGATATAATTTGAGTGGAAATTGAGCTTAGGTTTACCCTTAAACGGGATAATGAAGTTTTTACTCGGTACTATAAAAAAGGTTGACTAGACTTTGAATTAGTATACGGACCTCCAAAAAATTATTTCGATTGTACAAACATGTTATTAATAACCTAAATGACCTATTGAAAGTGAAAATTTAATGTTCTAGCAGTTTTAGGATTTTGGGTTTCAGACCGGCTGCACAGGCCGGTGGAGCCAAAAGTATTTTGAAATGATGTCAGAATGGGTTGAAATTTTAACCATGTGTTCTTGAACATAACATGACACACAATGAAAATTTTATGGCATTCTGACATGAGGAATAAAAATTGTATATTCAGGATGCAAAACTAAAATTGGGTTAATCAGGGAGTCAAATTCAGGAATTTTGAATATATGAGGAGATAGTAGTCATTTGGGGGAGGTTATAATTAGACACGAGTGATCCTAGAGTAGTAGGATGTGTGTAAATGGGTTATTGAGTGACATGTGGCTTAATTTAAAGCCATTGGATTCAATAGTAAATAGATGAATCCTAACCATTCCTTTTGCCTATTTAAAGACTAGTTGTAAAGGGGTAGAAAAATATGGAAAACTCTGCAAAAATTTAGCAGGTCTTCCCCTCTTTCTTACCAAATTAGAACCTTTATCTTTTTCTCCTCTCGTCCATTTTTCTTTCACTCAAGCTCTTTCCCTCCAAATCTAAAGCATAAATTTCATCCCTAGATATAAAAACACTTCCTCTTCAACCTAGAGAAAGAATTATAGCAAGAAGAAGTCAAGAAAATAAGAAATAAGGTAAAAAAAAATTAGGTGTAATTTTGTGACTTTGTGAGTTCTATGTGGAACTAATGGGGGAAATTTGTATGTGCAGGTAGGGAATGGTTAGGAAAAGAGTGTAGTAGTTTTAAATTGCCTAAAATTTTAGCTTAAACTCATAATTTCCTTTCTTAAATTTTTCTACCAAAGAAGAAAAACAAGAAGAAGAGAAAGCTAAAGAAGGCAAGGGCAAAAAGAAGAAGGAATAGGATCCTCTCAAGCAAATTAAAGGTTAGTGGATACAAATTACACATCAATTCATCTATTTTGTTGGATTTAACCTAGAATTCATATTATGTAACTAAACATAATTGAGTTAAATTGGAAAATAAAGTAGGGTAACTTAATAATATGATGAATAATCATGATGTAATTAATAGGAATTAGGCAATATAAGGCATAATAAATGTACTAAGAGTGATAAAAAGTAAAAAATAACTAACGTATATAATTATGTATAAGTGTACATAATGATGGAAGTGTAAGTAACTTAGGATTGTTAAGGTAAATTTGGCAGATATCACCATATTAATAATTAAACTGGTCAAAAACCGATGTATGGCCTTTGAATAACATAAAACATTATGAATGTTTGACTTCCTTAAGTGGTCGAATGGTAAAGGTAAGGTTAATGGCATGATTTCATGATTTTCTTATGGTATGAGATCTTTATGTATGGAATGCATGATTGATTAGCCTATACTGATGTAAAATTGGTCCTAATGATGGTCAATATAATATAATTACAATGGTAATAGTGTAAAAATGTAATATAATATGATTATTATTACTACCCTTAGTGTACAATGGGTAATCCAGGACCCTAGGATAGAATGGCTAACCATAGGAGCATATATACCACGGTAATATTGTGAATCTAATGAGATTGTACAGCAAAATGTAATTACATTGCTTAGTCGGCTCATTATACGGTATACTAGAGAATCCAGTATCGTACCCCGTGTTGTACAATCCCTTGAGTGCATTGAGATTATATGATACACAGGGGAATGTGGTATCATACCCTATATTATATGATCCCTCCAGCACATTGGCTTTGCTGAAGCCTTTATTCCCTTTATCCAATTCGAGGATTTTCACTGGTGACAACTAGGGGCAAAATTGCAATTTTTCATATAAATCGAAAATGAAAACTAATTATGGCATTACGTATATTAAAAATATCAATAAGAATTTAATAAGATGAAAAATGAGATTAATAAGTCAAATAATGGTTAAATGGTAATTATGTGATGAACCAGGGGTAAAATGGTAATTTAAGGTTAAAAAGATGAACAATGAGGTTTAAATAGTTAACCGAACTAAAAAGGGAAAAATTGTAATTAAAATATAGTTCAAGGACTAAACTATAATTTGCTCACTCTTAGGAAAATTTTAAGGGACTAAATTGTAATTTATGCATTAAAATTTATCTAAAAGTAAAAGAAAGTCAACTAGGTCAAGTTGGTCAAAATTAAAAAAAGTCAAACTTAGGGACTTCATTGGAAATTTTCACTTAATTGGGTAAATAAAAGAAATTAAATGATAAAAATAACTATTATGATATTTAATAGTAGATTATAGTATCAAAAGAATAAAATTGAATTAAATTACTAAATAAAACTTTTAAGTGATAATTTGGTAATTAGGCCTATACGTTATATTAGAGAATCCAGTATTGTACCTCGTGTTGTACAATCCCTCGAGTGCATTGAGATTATATGATACACAAGGGAATGTGGTATCGTACCCTATATTATATGATCCCTCCAGCACATTGGCTTTGCTGAAGCCTTCATCCCGTTTATCCAATTCAAGGATTTCCACTGGTGACAACTAGGGGCAAAGTTGTAATTTTTCATATAAATCGAAAATGAAAACTAATTATGGCATTAAGTATATTAAAAATATCAATAAGAATTTAACAAGATGAAAAATGAGATTAATAAGTCAAATAAGGGTTAAGTGGTAATTATGTGATGAACCAGGGGTAAAATGGTAATTTAAGGTTAAGAAGATGAACAATGAGGTTAAAATAGTTAACCGAACTAAAAAGGAAAAAATTGTAATTAAAATATAGTTCAGGGACTAAACTATAATTTGCTCACTCTTAGGAAAATTTTAAGGGACTAAATTGTAATTTATGCGTTAAAATTTATCTAAAAGTCAAAGAAAGTCAACTAGGTCAAGTTGGTCAAAATTAAAAAAAGTCAAACTTAGGGACTTAATTGGAAATTTTCACTTAATTGGGTAAATAAAAGAAATTAAATGATAAAAATAACTATTATGATATTTAATAGTAGATTATAGTATCAAAAGAATAAAATTGAATTAAATTACTAAATAAAACTTTTAAGGGATAATTTGGTAATTAGGCCTATACGATATATTAGAGAATCCAGTATTGTACCTCGTGTTGTACAATCCCTCGAGTGCATTGAGATTATATGATACATAAGGGAATGTGGTATCGTACCCTATATTATATGATCCCTCCAGCACATTGGCTTTGCTGAAGCCTTCATCCCGTTCATCCAATTCGAGGATTTCCACTGGTGACAACTAGGGCAAAATAGTAATTTTTCATATAAATCGAAAATGAAAACTAATTATGGCATTACGTATATTAAAAATATCAATAAGAATTTAATAAGATGAAAAATGAGATTAATAAGTCAAATAAGGGTTAAATGGTAATTATGTGATGAACCGGGGGTAAAATGGTAATTTAAGGTTAAGAAGATGAACAATGAGGTTAAAATAGTTAACCGAACTAAAAAGGGAAAAATTGTAATTATAATATAGTTTAGGGACTAAACTATAATTTGCTCACTCTTAGGAAAATTTTAAGGGACTAAATTGTAATTTATGCGTTAAAATTTATCTAAAAGTCAAAGAAAGTCAACTAGGTCAAGTTGGTCAAAATTAAAAAAGTCAAACTTAGGGACTTAATTGGAAATTTTCACTTAATTGGGTAAATAAAAGAAATTAAATGATAAAAATAACTATTATGATATTTAATAGTAGATTATAGTATCAAAAGAATAAAATTGAATTAAATTACTAAATAAAACTTTTAAGGGATAATTTGGTAATTAGGCCTATACGATATATTAGAGAATCCAGTATTGTACCTCGTGTTGTACAATCCCTCGAGTGCATTGAGATTATATGATACATAAGGGAATGTGGTATCGTACCCTATATTATATGATCCCTCCAGCACATTGGCTTTGCTGAAGCCTTCATCCCGTTCATCCAATTCGAGGATTTCCACTGGTGACAACTAGGGCAAAATAGTAATTTTTCATATAAATCGAAAATGAAAACTAATTATGGCATTACGTATATTAAAAATATCAATAAGAATTTAATAAGATGAAAAATGAGATTAATAAGTCAAATAAGGGTTAAATGGTAATTATGTGATGAACCGGGGGTAAAATGGTAATTTAAGGTTAAGAAGATGAACAATGAGGTTAAAATAGTTAACCGAACTAAAAAGGGAAAAATTGTAATTATAATATAGTTTAGGGACTAAACTATAATTTGCTCACTCTTAGGAAAATTTTAAGGGACTAAATTGTAATTTATGCGTTAAAATTTATCTAAAAGTCAAAGAAAGTCAACTAGGTCAAGTTGGTCAAAATTAAAAAAGTCAAACTTAGGGACTTAATTGGAAATTTTCACTTAATTGGGTAAATAAAAGAAATTAAATGATAAAAATAACTATTATGATATTTAATAGTAGATTATAGTATCAAAAGAATAAAATTGAATTAAATTACTAAATAAAACTTTTAAGTGATAATTTGGTAATTAGGCCTATACGATATACTAGAGAATCCAGTATTGTACCTCGTGTTGTACAATCCCTTGAGTGTATTGAGATTATATGATACACAAGGGAATGTGGTATCGTACCCTATATTATATGATCCCTCCAGCACATTGGCTTTGCTGAAGCCGTCATCCCGTTTATCCAATTCGAGGATTTCCACTAGTGACAACTAGGGGCAAAATTGTAATTTTTCATATAAATAAAAAATGAAAACTAATTATGGCATTACGTATATTAAAAATATCAAAAATAATTTAATAAGATGAAAAATGAGATTAATAAGTCAAATAAGGGTAAAATGGTAATTATGTGATGAACCAGGGGTAAAATGGTAATTTAAGGTTAAGAAGATGAACAATGAGGTTAAAATAGTTAACCGAACTAAAAAGGGAAAATTGTAATTAAAATATAGTTCAAGGACTAAACTATAATTTGCTCACTCTTAGGAAAATTTTAAGGGACTAAATTGTAATTTATATGTTAAAATTTATCTAAAAGTCAAAGAAAGTCAACTAGGTCAAGTTGGTCAAAATTAAAAAAAGTCAAACTTAGGGACTTAATTGGAAATTTTCACTTAATTGGGTAAATAAAAGAAATTAAATGATAAAAATAACTATTATGATATTTAATAGTAGATTATAGTATCAAAAGAATAAAATTGAATTAAATTACTAAATAAAACTTTTAAGTGATAATTTGGTAATTAGGCCTAAATTAAGCAACAAGATAGTTAGGTGAAATTGTATGTAAATGCATCAACCACTAAGCGATAAGTTTACTACACACAGGAACAGGTACAGTGATGGAATTTGAAGAGTAGGATGTGGCATGTACACATGGAAGTTCCTTTACATTTTTGTTGTGAATTGGCTTGTATAAATATAATAGACTTGTAAATATGTATACATAATTATGGCCTGTAAATTAATTTATGCTATGAATTGATGGTATTGATGTATGTGAATGTATGAGATAGGGTACTTGAGAAATACTTGTGTGTGAGATAGGATATAGAAGTGCAATGTTTTTGAATGAAGTATTGGAAGAGGAGAAAAAGTATATTGGGAGTGCAATTTAAACCTTCATGCTGCTGAAATTCCATCAATCATCGATAATAATGACAAATGAATAAACAATGAGCCATATTAATCTCAGAATTTAAATATTGGAAAAGAGTAAATGTAGGATGTCACATTTAATGATATCAGAACGTAGTTTAGGCGATCCTAAGATCGGAGTTAATATAAGTGGTATTGATGGGGAGAATGAATGAGATATGGTTTGTACATGCCACATTAAGGTGACATAAATCTTAGAATTTAAAACTTATTTGTTCCTTGTGTATTTCAGTATTGGCCATGGCTTCTAAATCTCGACAAATTGCTAAGTATTTGAGTGATTCTTAGGCGAGGCCTCAGCAAGTCTGGAGGTACAAGAGTCTATACCAAGTACTAGATCACAATAGCCTACCAAGCACACTCCTGTGCTAGTGCCTTAGGCTCCTTTGCCTCCTACACCAGTTGATGTTATGCAGATGATGGTGGAGTATTTCTAGAGATTTTAGGATTTAGCTCTGGCTCAGCAGCCATTATCATCTCAGCCACCTAGAAGATCTATTCTAGAACAATTACGAAGGTTAGAAGTAGAGGATTTTTATGGTCGAGGATAGATTACAGCCATAGAAGCAGAAGAGTGGATTAATAAAATTGAAAGATTATTTGAAATTACTCATAGCCCACTAGAGGAAAAATTAAAAGGAGTTGTGGCTTTATTCCAGGGTCAAACCTATGTATGGTGCGATACAATCGGGCGCCACACCCCAACTAAGCAGATTACCTGGGACTATTTCTATTAGCAATTCAAGGATAAGTATGTGGGCAAAGAATACTTGAGAGCTATAGAAGAGGCCTTTTGGCAATTGCGCTAGGGTACTCGAACTATGATGGAGTATGACAGAGAGTTTGAAAGACTTAGTTTCTATATGAGGGATTATCGATTTCCACCAAAAAAGATGTGTCAACTATTCGAGAGGAGACTTCATAGTGATTTAAGAAGAGTTCTAGCAGTGAGGGAGTACACAAACAAGATGGAATTAGTTGATGCAGCAATCAGAATGGTGACTATTCAGCAGGAAAAAGTGAACAAACGAGCCTGATTTAAGCAAAGAAGGAGACCGACTTCAGGAGCATCAGATAGTGGGCCCAATAAGAGAACTAGGGGTTCTACTGTAGCTCCTCCATAGAATTCCATGGCTATATCAGCAAGGAGCCAGCATACTACAGCTCGAGTAGCCCCCTTTATGGCATCAATGGGTAATGCTCCTCAAGGTTTTAAAGCTGGCAGATATGAGGTACCAGTTTGTGAGCACTGTGGACGACAACATTGAGGGAAGTGATAGAGATTGATAGGGTCATGCTTGAATTATGGGTCTTGAGAGCAATTATGGAGGAATTATCCGAGAGGACAGACACAGGTTACCACATTAGTTGCTTAGACTCCTGCTGGCAGACAAGCTATCACTTCAGCTCATGGTCGAGGTAAAGGTGGAACTACTAAGGCTGCATCCACCCGAGGTAGTACTCCAGCTCCACTAACTATAGATAGGCCTTCTCTTGGCAGGGCATATGTGGTCAGAGCTCGAGAGGATCAGGACATGCCAGATGTGATTGTAGGTAAATTTTAACTATTTGATGATGTTGTATGTGCAGTGATAGATCCTGGGTCCGCACATTCTTATTTGAGCACCAGAATCACATAGGGAAAAAGGTTATAAAAAGTATAGTTAGATCAGGATATCTTGGTGAGCAACTCATTGGGTCATAGTGTGGTCGTGAACAAGATATATAGGGATTGCCCCATCCAGATACAGCAGGCTACCTTCCCTACAAATCTGATTGAACTTCCATTCCATGAGTTTGATGTTATCTTGGGAATGAATTGGCTTTACAAGCACCAGATGATAGTTGACTGTCACTTGAAAAGGATTACTTTAAAGACTCCCAAAAACAAAGAAATCACTATTGTAGGGGAATGATCTAACTTCTTATCCGATGTTATCTCGGTTACCACAGTACACAGGTGTATTAGAAAAAGGTGTGCAGCTTATTTGGCCTTTGTTATTGAAACTGAAGTGGAGAAACCAAAAGTTAGTGATATACCTATAGTTAGAGACTTCCTTGATGTCTTTCTTGATGACTTACCAAGATTGCCTTAAGAAAGGAAAGTTAAATTTACCATTGATGTCTTGCCAGGTACAACACCTATTACGATGGCTCTTTATCACATGGCACCAGCAGAATTAAAGGAATCAAAGATTCAGTTGCAGGAATTGTTAGAAAAAGGCTTCATCTGTCTGAGTGTTTCTCCCTAGGGAGCTCCAGTATTATTTGTGAAGACGAAAGATGGATCTCTCCGACTATGCATTGACTATAGGCAACTGAACAAAGTCACCATTAAAAACAAATATCCATTACCTAGAATTGATGACTTATTTGATCAATTGAAGGGTGCTAGCACATTTTCAGAAATCGACTTGAGATCGGGCTATTATCAGCTTGGGGTAAAAGAAAAAGATGTCTGAAAGACTGTTTTTCGTACAAGATATAGGCATTATGAATTTTTGGTTATGCCCTTTGGTCTCAATAATGCATCAGCTACTTTTATGGATTTAATGAATCGCATTTTCCATCCATACTTGGATCAATTTGTGGTGGTGTTCATTGATGACATCTTGATCTATTCTAAAACACCGGAAGAATATGATTAGCACTTAAGAATTATTCTACAGAAATTGAGAGATAAACAACTATATGCTAAATTCAACAAATGTGAATTTTAGCTGAATAAAGTTACTTTTCTTGGCCATGTGGTTTCAGCAGAAGGCATTAAAGTAGATCTTAAGAAGATTGAAGCCATTCTTGATTGGAAGAAACCCAAAAATGTTCTCGAAATTTGAAGTTTTCTTGGGTTAGCTAGATATTACAAGAGGTTTGTGAAGGGATTCTCCATGATAGCTTTTCCACTTACTAAGCTTTTACAGAAGAATGCCAAATTTGAGTGGAATGAGAAATGTTAGGAAAGCTTGGAGAAATTGAAGAATATGTTGACTGAAGCTCCTATTTCTTTTGCAACCCACTTTCAGGTAAACCATATGTTATTTACAGTGATGCCTCCAGAAGTGGGTTAAGGTGCATGCTTATGCAGGAAGGAAAAGTAATGGCCTGTGCTTCTAGACAATTAAAACCACAAGAAAAAAATTATCCTACCGATGATTTGGAGTTAGCAACCATTGTATTTGCCTTGAATTTATGGATACATTACTTATATTGGGAAAGATGCTATATTTACACTGACCATAAAAGTCTAAAATTTTTGCTGACACAAAAAGAACTTAATTTGAGACAGAGGCGATGGTTGGAACTCACCAAAGACTATGACTAATTGATAGACTACCATCCTAGCAAAGAGAATATTGTGGTTGATGCACTTAGTAGAGAATACCTAATAGCATTGCGAGCTATGAAGCTAAAGTTAAATGTAGCACAAGATGGAGCACTCATAGCTAAAATGCAATTGGGACCGAATTGACTCCAGCAAGTAAAGACTACTCAGAGGTAGGATGATAGGTTAGCCTCTATTATCTCTCATCCATAAATAAAAGTGGGTAAAGGTGTTGAATTCTCTCTTGGCCATAATGATTATCTATATTATAAAGGCAGAGTATGTGTACTCGATAACATGGAATTGAAGAAAAGTATCTTGATTGAAGCTCATAGTAGCCGCTATACCATGCATCCAGGCAGTAACAAAATGTATCAAGAACTGAAGAAATCATATTGGGGGCCAGGAATGAAGAGGGAAATAGCCAATTTTGTGACTAAATGCTTAATATGTTAGCAAGTAAAAGCTGAGCATCAAGTCCCATCATGCTTATTACATCCCATCCCTATTCCCCAATGGAAATGGGAGCAAATTACTATGGATTTTGTGTTTGGACTGCCACTTACCAGGAAGCAGCATAACTCCATTTGGGTGATAGTAGATAGAATGACTAAGTCATCTCATTTTCTTTCTGTGAGATCGAACTTTTCCTTATCCAAGTTAGTAGAAATATATGTGAATGAAATTGTGAGATTGTATGGCATACCTATTTCTATTATTTCTGATAGGGATCCACAATTTGCTTTTAGATTTTGGTAGAAACTTCAAGAGGCATTAGGAACCTGACTGGATTATAGTGCAACTTTTCACCCATAAACAGATGGCCAATCCGAGCAAGTGATACAACTCCTAGAAGATATGTTACGATGTTGTGTATTGTAATTTGCTAGCAGCTAGGAGAGATACCTTCCACTAGCAAAATTTACCTACAATAATAGTTATCAATCTACCATTAAAATGGAACCATATGAAGCCCTAAATGGGAGGAAATGCATAACACCCTTATGTTAGACTGAATTAAGTGAGAGCAAGCTAGTTGGACCATACTTGATCAAGGAAACAGATGAGAATGTGAAGCTAATCAGAGACAACTTGAAAGTAGTAACAGACGGACAAAAATCGTATACAAATTTAAAAAGAAAAGATAGAATTTAATGTGGAGGATAAGGTATTCTCGAAAGTTTCACCATGGTGAAAAGGTTCTTCGATTTGGAAAAAAAGGTAAGTTCAATCCCAGATTTATTGGGCCTTATAAAGTGATACAATGTGTTGGCCAGTGGCTTACATATTAAAGCTACCTTCTGAATTGGAAAGGATCCACGATGTATTCCATGTTTCTATGTTATAGAGATATCATTTGGACTCTTTTCACATTATTACTTCAAAGGACATTCAGCTAAGACCTTATTTGTCTTATGATGAAAAATTGGTGAGAATTTTAGTGCGAGAAATTAAACAACTATGGAACAAGCAAATCTCGTTGATCAAAGTGCTATGGATAAGACATAATGTGGAAGAGGCCACCTAGGACCTGAAGAAACAATGAGATAGCAATATCCGCACTTGTTTAATTCAAGTAAATTTTGGGGATGAAATTTTATTTAGTGAGGGAGAATTATAATGCACCAAAATTTTATTTATCATGCATGGTATGATGTAGAACATAAATAGTTACATTAGGATAAATTTTAGGGTAATTGGAGTTAAATAAGGCAAAGAAATCGAGAAAAATTTTAAGGATAAACGTGCCCGAGCCAGGGAAATCCGAGGATGGGTGATTCGATGGACAGTTTAACCTAAGAATAGATTATAAAAGTATGTGTTAAATTGAAAGTAGTGGTACAATTTGAGTGGAACTGTAAGGCCCCTAACATGACCCTAATTTAATTTGCATATTATTGTAATTAAGTAAGGGGGTAAATTAACATGTTATTATGTTAATTGCATGAAAATATAATAAAAGAGTATGGTTTAATGTTAATTAAGGATGCAATTGAGGATAAAGGTATTAATTTGGGGTTAATTGGTATTTTTGGCATTTTGGTGGCCAATTGTGTAGAGAAGCATTTAATTCAAGGTTAAGTTGAAAGAATGCTTAAATGGATAGGTTAATGTTTGAAAAAGAATTAGTGGAGGGGTTAAAGTCTAACATGCATAAAGGCTTGTGGCATTTGTATGACATGCAAAATGATGAAGGACTAAAGAGGAGATTGTCATGTGGGTATAAAAGGCTTGGGTTAGAGAATTTGAGGGTGAGAATCGGCATTTGTGGAGAGCAAAACCAGAAATTCATCTTCTTCTTCCTCTTTGATTTCCATAGATTTATCTCAAGCATTTAGATGTTAATGGTGCATGTTGGTTAATCAAGAGTTTAAGGCTCTAAGCTAAGGTAATTAAACTCTCATTTTAACACTTCATCATCACCATCTTCTTCTTCATTTTCTGTTGACTGAGAATATGTCATTTGCTGGAAATGTATGTTCATGGTGATGGTATTTATGAAGGAGAAGAGGAAGGAAGAAGGATCAAAGGAAAAGGAATTGATAGAGGTTGAAGACATTGGGTTTATCAGCCAAGGTATGGGAATTTAGGCCATTCATATTGCATGTAAAAATGGATTATTGGAAGTGAATAGAATTTACAGAATTGAATTTACGTTTTTCTGGAAGTTTATCGTTGAAAGGTTGAAGAAGACAGACTTGCCGAGTCGTGAATGACTTCACGAGTCGTGAACATCAGTCTGACTCGTGAAGCTCTTCACGAGTCGTGAAGTCGAGTCTTTCTTCTTCACTCGTGAGCTTCTTCACGAGTCGTGAAGTCAGCTTTTCTTCCTCACTCATGAGCCACTTCACGAGTCGTGAAGTATAGTTCCTTCTCCACTCGTGAGCCCCTTCACGAGTCGTGAGAATCACCTTATTTGCTTCACTCGTGAATCCCTTCGCGAGTCGAACTCCTCTTCACGACTGAATGACCTATCTTGAATGTTTTGCTCATAAGTTGAGTTATAGGACAGCAAATTGAGTGATTCTTTTTGCATTGAAAAATAGACTTCCATACCTATATTTCACATGAAGAAACCTAAGCTTAAATCTGTCTCCATATACATGTAATCTATAGTTGAATCCGGACTAGTTTTCTAGACTACTCTATGTAACAGAAATTGCTAGTATGAACAGATTGTTGCTACACTTGATAATATGATTCTTAAATTGATTGAGACAGATAATTGCTTATGTGATAGAAAGTTAAATGAATAAGGCATGTAATATGACTATCAATGAAGGAATTGTATGCATACACATGCGTTCATTTGTGAATGTGAATAAAGACTAGAAAGGAATTATCGAACCCATACATGTAAATCTTATGACATGTAAGTGCACCTTTTTTATATGCACTTGTGATATGAAAAAGAGAATAATAGCATGACCTTGGCATGTGTATATGCCATATGAAAACATGTTGATATTTTGTATAGCACATGACTTGAATGATGATAAAGGTATATATATATATGTGTTGGAAACATGCTCATGAGAATAAATCGACTATATGCGAATGTACCCACAGGTATGTACATTTATGATTATGTATATGAGTATATGAGCATGTAATTGCCTATGAGATAGAAGATGAATTAGCATGACTACGAACATGTGAAATGCTTAATGAGGGCATGATCAAGTCTATGATATGATGATTATATGTCATGCTTATATGATATGATGCAAATGATATAGTCATACAGATATAGATGAGCCAGATATATATATCTTGGCATATGAAATGTGCATGTATCTGATTATGCACCAGAGAATTCACAGGTTGATAAGACTATGCATATGTGCAAACAGTATACTATGAATACAGTATTAAAATGTGAATTGAACACGAATACAGTTCCGCCTGCGATAGAGTTTTAGATGTGGATAGATAGGCGCCTATAGGGAAATTGCAGCTGCCATAGTTGGCCCATTTGGGTCCATAGTTTATGATCCCGTTTGGATCATGATCAGCCCCGTTTGGGTTGATAGGCTACCCCGTTTGGGTATGCTTGAC
This sequence comes from Excoecaria agallocha, assembly GCA_037975025.1. NCBI lineage: Eukaryota > Viridiplantae > Streptophyta > Magnoliopsida > Malpighiales > Euphorbiaceae > Excoecaria > Excoecaria agallocha. The sequence continues at coordinate 22,039,691 of CM075808.1, read as the reverse complement.
CGGTCCATAGTACAGTTGGCCCCGTTTGGGTCTATAGATTCGATATCTTCGGATATCCCTCTTTTGATACCATTGTGTATCCATAGTTCCCGCATCCACTGATAAAGCTAAGGCAGGCTAAACGTTATTCATAGTAATGATCAAAAGTAAACAATTAAAGTTATTTGACTAAAGATTGATATGTGGCTTATATTGTTGGTTTACCACAAGAATTATGCTTCAATTGAGTATGTTCACTTGGAGTATTGCCATCTATATGAATTATGGAAAAAGAAATATGTGTTTCTCTCTCTTGGGTACAATGCTTATGTACATGAGAATATGCTTATGCTTTAAAGTATATGATATTGTTGCCATGTTACGTTGGACATGTTGATTATAGTATATGAACATATTGTATATGTGTATGTTTTGATGGCCTTGTGTATGGCCATCCATCTGTAGATATTCCCCACTAAGCTTTATAGCTTAGCACGGGTTATTTATCCGTGTAGGTACCTCCTAGGAAGACTTTTGCTCAGGGACGTTCTCTGCATCAGGAAGGGCCAACCATCGACTTATAACCTTGATGTAGGATGTTTTTTTTTTGTAATACAGCTATCATATGTTTTGTATAATGGCCACTCATATTTTGATATGTATATAACCTATGTGGGATAATGTAACTCACTAGTAGTAAAGCTACGAAAGAACATGTGTGCATGTGATATGCATGAAGAAATATCCATATAGTTAGTATGCATGATATTAAGCATGAAATGAAAAAAAAAAAAACAGGAATAGACTTGTAGCACGAATACAGGCATATGAAACCTTGTGGCATGATTAATGGTTAAATGATGACATATTGAACATGTTGCATAAGCATGATTATTAGTAGTCATGATACATGTATTAATGGGGTATTTGCATAGGGGGTGCTACAAATTTTGGTATCAGAGCCTAGGTTTAGTCTTTTCTGGGTAAAGATAAACCTAGGATTCTATAGTATGATATAGTGATTGCTGGCCTGATGCAGAAGTCCCTGTTTTCTTATAGATCAAAGATGGAAAGCTCTAGAGATGCTTTGGAGGAATCGGCTGAAAGCAATAGGCCGGTTAGAACTAATCCTTCCAATGCTGGACCTTCATTCTCCAACCCAAATGAGGTCCCAGCAGCCATCCCTGCAGAAGCATTGTTAAAGATATCACAGGATATGGCTCAAATTCTTCAAAGAATGACAGCGCCCAAAGCTCCAATCTCAGAAATTAGGAAGCATGGTGCTGAAGAGTTTCTAGGCACTAATCTGGAACAGTCTGAGGAAGCTGAATTTTGGCTGGAAAGACTAGAGAGAATTTTTGATGAAATCCACTGTCCAGTGGGTCATAAGGCATCTTGTGCTGTGTCCCTATTGCAAGGAGCAGCTTATGATTGGTGGAAGTTGGTGTTAAGACAACCCCAGCTACCAGATCCCCTTACATGGGAATTCTTCACAGTTGAATTCAAGAAAAAGTATGTTACAGAGGCATATAAGCAAGAGAAGTTAAAACAGTTTCTCAACTTGAAACAGAGAGCTATGTCTGTGGCTGAATATGAGAAAGAATTCAGTCGCTTGTGCAAATATGTTCCTAATGAGATGTTGATTGATGCTTTTAAATGTAGACAGTTTGAAGATGGGTTGAATGAGCATATCAGAGAAAAGTTGATTGGGTCTACATCTTTGCAAGTGGTTAACTTCACTCAATTGGTTACAGCAGCCTTGCGAGTTGAAAAGAATGAAATGGCAAAGAGAGAAAGAGAACAGAGAAGAAGTGGGTCCAAGGGTGGATATTTTACAGGAAAGAGAGCTAGAGGAGCACAAGGGAATCAGCCAGCTGAATCTGGCTATAGTTCTGCAAAGAGGGACAGGAGACAGGAGTCTTCTGTAATGTCTAAACAGGGAAAGGGAGCTTCAGGGAATCAGAGTGGGGGGGGCAACCTCCAGAGTGTTTCCATTGTACTAGAAAACATTGGGGTAGTTGCAGGAAATTGTCTGGAGCATGTTACAAGTGTGGTGGTACTGGTCACTACATGGCAAGCTGTCCTTCGAAAAGGGACCAGGATGTTGAACAACAAGGCAGTAGAGGAACTTTTAATGCACCATCTTCTGGTAGAGGCAGAGGGAGAGGACTTGGGGGATCGAGGCCCCAGGGATCCCAGTCCAGGAACATTTCTGAATCCGTTGACAGGCCCACAGCTCCAGTTGTTCCTATTCGGGCTTATGCATTGAAAGCTAGAGAGGATCAGTGTGCTCCAGAAGTCATAGCTGGTATTTTCTCTCTCTTTGATTCTGACATGCATGCACTTATTGATCCTGGCTCCACTCATTCTTATGTTTGCACTGGGGATTTGGGTAGAAATGAGTCTACTGTGCATGAAATGGAATATGATATATGTGTAACTAACCCTTTGGGTCACAGTGTTGTTGTGAATAGAGTGCATAAACAGTGTCCTATAGTAATTCAAGGGAAAGAATTCCTTGCTGATCTTATTGAGTTACCATTCCGGGAATTTGATATTATACTTGGTATGGATTGGCTGTCTAGACACCATGCAGTGGTTAATTGTGAAGCTAAAACTGTAACTCTTATTGGTACTGATGGTAAAGAAACGTTAGTTCAGGGCATTCGAGCTAAACCAATAGCTAATGTGATATCAGCTATGCAAGCTAAACGATTTATGAGAAAAGGGTGTGAAGCTTTCTTAGCACTTGTGCTTGATTCAAGAATAGAGTATGCAAATCTTCAAGAGATTCCAGTGGTGAAAGAGTTTCCTGATGTGTTCCCAGAAGACTTGCCTAGTCTTCCACCTGAAAGGGAAGTTGAATTGTCTATAGACATTCTACCGGGTACAGCTCCTGTTTCGAAGGCACCATACAGGATGGCTCCTTTAGAATTGAAGGAACTTAAAGTACAGCTACAGGAGTTGCTTGACAAAGGCTTCATTAGGCCTAGTGTGTCGCCTTGGGGTGCACCGGTTTTATTTGTGAAGAAAAAGGATGGGTCTATGAGGATGTGCATAGACTACAGACAGTTAAACAGGGTAACAATCAAAAAATAAGTATCCTTTACCAAGAATTGAAGATTTATTTGATCAGTTGAAGGGTGCTGGAGTGTTTTCCAAGATTGATTTGCGCTCAGGTTACTATCAACTTCGGGTTAAGGATGTGGATGTTTCCAAAACAGCCTTTAGAACCCGATATGGGCATTATGAGTTTCTGGTGATGCCTTTTGGGTTAACAAATGCACCGGCTGCGTTTATGGACCTTATGAATAGGGTATTTAGACCCTACTTGGATCAATTTGTTGTTGTGTTCATAGATGACATTTTGGTGTATTCGAGAAATGAAGTGGAACATGCTGAGCACTTGAGAATTGTTCTACAGACTCTGAGGGAGAATAAGTTATATGCTAAGCTGAGCAAATGTGATTTATGGCTTAAGGAAATTTCTTTCCTTGGTCATATAGTATCTTCTGAAGGCATTAGGGTGGATCCAGCTAAAATAGAGGCTATAGTGAATTGGAAGCCGCCTCGAAATGTGACAGAAGTGAGAAGTTTTTTGGGCTTAGCAGGTTATTACCGTCGCTTTGTGAAAGGTTTTTCAGTTATAGCCGCGCCACTCACTAAACTTCTGAGAAAGGGTATAAAGTTTGAGTGGACTGACCGATGTCAAGTAAGTTTTGATCAGTTGAAGAAATTTCTGACAGAGGCTCCAGTTTTGACACAGCCAGTTACAGGAAAGGAGTATGCTATGTATAGTGATGCTTCTAGAGTTGGCTTGGGTTGTGTGTTAATGCAAGATGGCAAAGTAATTGCCTATGCATCTAGACAGTTGAAGCCACATGAACAAAACTATCCAACCCATGACCTAGAGTTAGCAGCAGTGGTGTTTGCCTTGAAAATTTGGCGACATTATTTGTATGGGGAGAAGTGCAGAATCTATACAGATCACAAGAGTCTCAAATATTTGCTCACTCAAAAGGAACTTAACTTGAGACAGCGAAGATGGTTAGAACTGTTTAAAGATTATGATTGTATAGTGGATTACCATCCAGGCAAAGCTAATGTTGTAGCTGATGCTTTGAGCCGTAAGATGATGGCTGCTATGATTGCACATCGCTGTAGATGGAAAATTGCTTATGATGGCGCTTTAATTGCACAGTTGAAGGCTAGACCTTGTTTGAGGCAAACAGTGATTGATGCACAGAAACATGATGAAAAGCTGCAACAGATTTTGAAGTCTTTACATGAAGGAACCCAGTCTGAGTACTTAGTGAAAAGAGATGGGGGTGTGTATTATCAGAATCGATTGTATGTTCCTGATGACAAAGAATTAAAGAAAACAGTATTGAAAGAGGCTCACAATACAGTATTTACTATGCACCCTGGTGGGAACAAGATGTACCAGGATTTGAAACAAAGTTATTGGTGGCCTGGCATGAAGAAAGATGTGGTAGCCTATGTCTCCAAATGCTTGACTTGTCAGCAGGTAAAAGCAGAGCACCAGTTACCATCTGGTTTGTTGAACCCCATTCCAATTCCACAATGGAAATGGGAGGATATCACTATGGATTTTGTAACAGGATTGCCCTTTACACAGAAAAAGCATGATGCTGTTTGGGTTATAGTTGACAAGCTGACTAAATCAGCTCATTTCATACCAGTTCGGATGGACTACCCTATGGATAAGTTGGCAGAACTTTATATGAATGAGATTGTTAGACTGCATGGCATTCCGGTGTCAATAATCTCCGATCGAGATCCGAGATTCACATCGAGATTTTGGCAAAGTTTGCAACAAGCTTTGGGAACTCAGCTTCGTTACAGTACAGCATTCCACCCTCAGACTGATGGGCAATCTGAGCGGGTTATTCAAATTCTTGAGGATATGATGAGAGGTTGTGTTATGGAGTTTGCAGGAAGTTGGGATAGGTATCTACCCTTAATGGAGTTCGCCTACAATAATAGTTATCAAAGGAGCATCGAGATGGCACCTTATGAGGCCTTGTATGGTCGGAAATGTAGAACTCCTGTTTACTGGACTGAATTGTCTGAGCGCAAAGTTATTTGTCCTGATTTTGTCAAAGATACAGAGGAAAAGGTACTAGTTATCAAGCAGAGATTGAGGGAAGCTAGTGATAGACAGAAGTCTTATGCTGATTTGAAAAGAAAGGATATTGAATATCATGTGGGTGACAAAGTGTTTCTGAAAGTGTCCCCTTGGAGAAAAGTATTAAGATTTGGGAAAAAGGGTAAACTGAGCCCGAGGTTTATAGGCCCATATTAGATTCTTCAAAGAGTTGGGCCAGTGGCATATAGGTTGGCTCTCCCTGTGGAACTAGCCAAACTTCATGATGTGTTTCATGTTTCTATGCTACGGAAGTATCGTTCAGATGAATCTCATGTGATACCAGTTCAAGATGTGCAAGTACAGTCAGATTTCACTTATGATGAAGAGCCTATAGCAATTCTGGCTAGAGAAGTTAGACAGCTTAGAAATAAGCAAATTCCACTTGTCAAAGTGCTCTGGCAACATCACGATATACAAGAAGTTACTTGGGAGCCAGAGACAGCTATGAAAGAACAGCATCCTCACTTATTCAACACAGGTATGAATTTCGGGGACGAAATTCTTAAGGAGGAGAGAATTGTAAGGCCCCTAACATGACCCTAATTTAATTTGCATATTATTGTAATTAAGTAAGGGGGTAAATTAACATGTTATTATGTTAATTGCATGAAAATATAATAAAAGAGTATGGTTTAATGTTAATTAAGGATGCAATTGAGGATAAAGGTATTAATTTGGGGTTAATTGGTATTTTTGGCATTTTGGTGGCCAATTGTGTAGAGAAGCATTTAATTCAAGGTTAAGTTGAAAGAATGCTTAAATGGATAGGTTAATGTTTGAAAAAGAATTAGTGGAGGGGTTAAAGTCTAACATGCATAAAGGCTTGTGGCATTTGTATGACATGCAAAATGATGAAGGACTAAAGAGGAGATTGTCATGTGGGTATAAAAGGCTTGGGTTAGAGAATTTGAGGGTGAGAATCGGCATTTGTGGAGAGCAAAACCAGAAATTCATCTTCTTCTTCCTCTTTGATTTCCATAGATTTATCTCAAGCATTTAGATGTTAATGGTGCATGTTGGTTAATCAAGAGTTTAAGGCTCTAAGCTAAAGTAATTAAACTCTCATTTTAACACTTCATCATCACCATCTTCTTCTTCATTTTCTGTTGACTGAGAATATGTCATTTGCTGGAAATGTATGTTCATGGTGATGGTATTTATGAAGGAGAAGAGGAAGGAAGAAGGATCAAAGGAAAAGGAATTGATAGAGGTTGAAGACATTGGGTTTATCAGCCAAGGTATGGGAATTTAGGCCATTCATATTGCATGTAAAAATGGATTACTGGAAGTGAATAGAATTTACAGAATTGAATTTACGTGTTTCTGGAAGTTTATCGTTGAAAGGTTGAAGAAGACAGAGTTGCCGAGTCGTGAATGACTTCACGAGTCGTGAACATCAGTCCGACTCGTGAAGCTCTTCACGAGTCGTGAAGTCGAGTCTTTCTTCTTCACTCGTGAGCTTCTTCACGAGTCGTGAAGTCAGCTTTTCTTCCTCACTCATGAGCCACTTCACGAGTCGTGAAGTATAGTTCCTTCTCCACTCGTGAGCCCCTTCACGAGTCGTGAGAATCACCTTATTTGCTTCACTCGTGAATCCCTTCGCGAGTCGAACTCCTCTTCACGACTGAATGACCTATCTTGAATGTTTTGCTCATAAGTTGAGTTATATGACAGCAAATTGAGTGATTCTTTTTGCATTGAAAAATAGACTTCCATACCTATATTTCACATGAAGAAACCTAAGCTTAAATCTGTCTCCATATACATGTAATCTATAGTTGAATCCGGACTAGTTTTCTAGACTACTCTATGTAACAGAAATTGCTAGTATGAACAGATTGTTGCTACACTTGATAATATGATTCTTAAATTGATTGAGACAGATAATTGCTTATGTGATAGAAAGTTAAATGAATAAGGCATGTAATATGACTATCAATGAAGGAATTGTATGCATACACATGCGTTCATTTGTGAATGTGAATAAAGACTAGAAAGGAATTATCGAACCCATACATGTAAATCTTATGACATGTAAGTGCACCTTTTTTATATGCACTTGTGATATGAAAAAGAGAATAATAGCATGACCTTGGCATGTGTATATGCCATATGAAAACATGTTGATATTTTGTATAGCACATGACTTGAATGATGATAAAGGTATATATATATATGTGTTGGAAACATGCTCATGAGAATAAATCGACTATATGCGAATGTACCCACAGGTATGTACATTTATGATTATGTATATGAGTATATGAGCATGTAATTGCCTATGAGATAGAAGATGAATTAGCATGACTACGAACATGTGAAATGCTTAATGAGGGCATGATCAAGTCTATGATATGATGATTATATGTCATGCTTATATGATATGATGCAAATGATATAGTCATACAGATATAGATGAGCCAGATATATATATCTTGGCATATGAAATGTGCATGTATCTGATTATGCACCAGAGAATTCACAGGTTGATAAGACTATGCATATGTGCAAACAGTATACTATGAATACTGTATTAAAATGTGAATTGAACACGAATACAGTTCCGCCTGCGATAGAGTTTTAGATGTGGATAGATAGGCGCCTATAGGGAAATTACAGCTGCCATAGTTGGCCCATTTGGGTCCATAGTTTATGATCCCGTTTGGATCATGATCAGCCCCGTTTGGGTTGATAGGCTACCCCGTTTGGGTATGCTTGACCGGTCCATAGTACAGTTGGCCCCGTTTGGGTCTATAGATTCGATATCTTCGGATATCCCTCTTTTGATACCATTGTGTATCCATAGTTCCCGCATCCACTGATAAAGCTAAGGCAGGCTAAACGTTATTCATAGTAATGATCAAAAGTAAACAATTAAAGTTATTTGACTAAAGATTGATATGTGGCTTATATTGTTGGTTTACCACAGGAATTATGCTTCAATTGAGTATGTTCACTTGGAATATTGCCATCTATATGAATTATGGAAAAAGAAATATGTGTTTCTCTCTCTTGGGTACAATGCTTATGTACATGAGAATATGCTTATGCTTTAAAGTATATGATATTGTTGCCATGTTACGTTGGACATGTTGATTATAGTATATGAACATATTGTATATGTGTATGTTTTGATGGCCTTGTGTATGGCCATCCATCTGTAGATATTCCCCACTAAGCTTTATAGCTTAGCACGGGTTATTTATCCGTGTAGGTACCTCCTAGGAAGACTTTTGCTCAGGGACGTTCTCTGCATCAGGAAGGGCCAACCATCGACTTATAACCTTGATGTAGGATGATTTTTTTTTTGTAATACAGCTATCATATGTTTTGTATAATGGCCACTCATATTTTGATATGTATATAACCTATGTGGGATAATGTAACTCACTAGTAGTAAAGCTACGAAAGAACATGTGTGCATGTGATATGCATGAAGAAATATCCATATAGTTAGTATGCATGATATTAAGCATGAAATGAAAAAAAAAAAACAGGAATAGACTTGTAGCACGAATACAGGCATATGAAACCTTGTGGCATGATTAATGGTTAAATGATGACATATTGAACATGTTGCATAAGCATGATTATTAGTAGTCATGATACATGTATTAATGGGGTATTTGCATAGGGGGTGCTACAGGAACTTGAGCTTACGTTGACCCTTAAATGGGATAATGAAGTTTTTACTCAGTACCATAAAAAGGGTTGACTGAAAGTTTGATTGGATTCTGAATTAGTATACAGACCTACAAAAAATTATTTTGATTGCATAAATTTGTTAGTAATAACCTAAATGACCTATTGAAAGTGAAAAATTAATATTCTGGCAGTTTTACGATTTCAGGTTTCGAATTAGCTACACAGGCCATCAAAGCTAGAAGTATATCGAAACAATGTTGGAATGGGCTTAAATTTTAATCATGTATTCTTGATCATACCATGACACATGGGGAAACATTTCAAGGCATTCTAACAAGAGGAACCAAAATTTTATATTCAGGGTGCAAAACTGAGATCGAGTTAATCAGGGGTCAAATTCATGAATTTTTAACATATGAGGAGATAGGAATCATTTGGCAGAGTTTATAATTAGACACAAGTGATCCTAGAGTTGTAGGATGTGTGTAAATGGGTGATTGAGTGACATGTGGCTTAATTTAAAGCCATTGGATTCAATAGTAAATGGATGAATCCTAGCCATTCCTTTTGCCTACTTAAAGACTAGCTATAAAGGGGTAGAAAAATCAACAAAACTCTCCAAAACTACAGTTTCTCCTCGTCTTTTTCTTGCCAAATTTGAACCCTCCTCTTTGTCATTTCTCCTCCATTTTTCTTTCACTCAAGCTCTCTCCCTCTAAATCCAAAGCCTAAATTTCACCCATAGACATAAAAAAAAAACTTCCTCTTCATCCTAGAAAAGAATTATAGCAAGAGGAAGTCAAATAATTGAGAAATAAGGTAAGGAAGATTAAGTGTAATTTTATGACCTTGTGAGTTCTAGGTGGAATTATTAGGGGAAATTTATATGTGCATGTAGGGAATGGTTAGGAGAAGAGTGTAGTAGTTTTAAATTGCTTAAAATTTTAGCTTAAACTCATAATTTCTTTTCTTGAAATTTTGGCCAAAGAAGAAAAACAAGAAGAAGAGAAAGCCAAAGAAGGCAAGGGTAAGGAGAAGAAGGAATAGGATCCTCTCAAGCCAATTAGAGGCTAATGGATGCAAATTACACATCATTTCATCTATTTTGTTGGATTTAACCTAGAATTCATATTATGTAACCAAACATAATTGAGTAAAATTAGAAAATAATTTAGGGTAAGTTAATAATATGATGAATGATCATGATATGAACATAAATAGGTGAAGAACTTACCTTGGAAGTAATGGAACCTAGGTTGGTCGAATGGTGTACCTTAGAGTAATTTGGTGGTATTTGATATTTAATGATATAATTAGTAGGAATTAGGCAATATAAGGCTTAAGAAATGTGTTAAGAGTGATCAAAAGTAAAAATAACTAACATACATAATTATGTATCAGTGTATGTAATGATACAAGTGTAAGTAACTCAGGATTGTTAAGGTAAATTTGGTAGATATCACCATATTAATGATTAAAATGGTTAAAAACCTATGTATTGCCATTGAATGGAAGATAAAACATTATGAATGTATGACTACTTTATGTGATCGAATGGTAAAGGTAAGGTTAATGGCATGATTTCATGATTTTCTTATGGTATGAGATCTTTATGTATGGAATGCATGATTGATTAACCTATGCAGATGTAAAATTGGGCCTAATGATGATCAATATAATATAATTATAATAGTAAAAGTGTAAAAATGTAATATAATATGATTATTATTGTTGCCCTTAGTGTACAATGGGTAATCCAAGACCCTAGGATAGAATGGTTAGCTATAGGGGCATATATATCGTAGTAATATTATGAATCTAGTGAGATTATATAGCAAAATATGATTACATTGCTTAGCCGGCTCATTATATGGTATACTAGAGAATCTGGTATTGTACCCCGTGTTGTACGGTCCCTCCAGTGCATTGAGATTATATGGTACACTAGGGAATCTTGTATCAAGAATTTCCACTGGTGATAACTAGGGGCAAATTTGTAATTTTTCATATAAACCGAAAAAGAAAAATAATTATGGCATTATGTGTTGGGAATTATCGATTACATGCATCTCATACATAAGCGAATTTAAAATTTTTAACCAATAGATCTGATCTTGCCATGAATTTACAATATACATATTAATGATAATAAGAAAAATCACCTTTGATTTTTGTTGAACTGTTGATTTTCCTTCTCACCGGGTTGTCGCATAAACCATAGTATCCAAAATTAAACACCTCTAATGAGTAATCCACACTAGAAAAGGATTGAATGAACCAAAAAAGGGTTCCATACAAGGCTGGCTAAAATCCCTTGATGCTAGCAAGGGGAAAGTGGCGGCTAGGGTTTTGAGAATGAGAGAAACTCTTTTCTTTTAATTGTTCACCATGTTACCCTAAAACCCTATCACATGGATTTTTATAGTTAGGTTAAAAGTCAAACTTCATAATTAGATTGGGTCTTTAAAATTTTTGAAGAAATATTAAATGGGCTTCTATAATTATTAATAATTTATTTGGTCTCAATTAAATCCAATTTAAGTCCTTTCATAAAAGACTATGCACAAAACCCACAAACTAGGCCCTTTGTGCATATACTTGGATTTAATAACCCAAATGAATTTCAAATCCATCCAAATTAAATATTTAGGCTCCATAACACTTATGAAATATATTTAATTTATTTTGGTCCAAGAATTAGGCCTCTAAGGCCTTCTGTCTGTAGTTGACGTGAAACCCTTCCTCTTGAGGGTTTCTGCGCCAAAGCCATTCTTCGGGGCCTCTTTTAATTGCTCTAATGGATCTATTAATTATTATATCAGCCCTATAACACTTATAGTCCAATAATAATTAATTATGAAATACATTATTTCAATTAGGTCCATTTTACAGAATATTTCTAAAAAGTTATGTGAACAATTTTACTTGATCATAATTAATTAAACTCTTTAATTAATTATTCTCTTATTCACTTCTATATTCCAATAATAATATCAAATATTATTATCCTTATCATTTTACCATTTTATCCTTTTCTCTATATGTGTGTGACCTATTGGGTTTCTGTCCATATTAGCAGTATAATATGTAATTGTGAGTTATATTCAAAACTCATATGATTTAAACTCCTTTAAATCATTTTATCAATCCCTATTTATATTTATGATACACTATTATTCAAGTCATGAGCGGCCTCTAGCTAGGCATCATGACTACCCAAATGTCAGGAAAGTCAAGTGGTTTGACTATACCGTTCCATAGAAATAGTTACCGTGCAATTACTCCTTTCACCACTCTTATCTCAATTAGATTAATTCTGAGTATGGATTTTTGTCAAATCATATAAATCTAATTATGTATGTTCTATTTATTTAACTATTGTTCCCAAAATGTCCTTCATGGATCTCTATCCATCTTGGCATATTTCTCTGGCCAAAGATTCTCTGAACAAGGTAATTAAAGAATCATGTGAGATAACTTCACTTAATAAATCTGGGATGGTGAATCCTTTGTCAATCACTCAACTAACTTCAAGTAGGTCATGATATACCCAACCTGCTAACTATGTTCACCCCTAGTTAGAAGTAATCAGTTATGGAGTCAAAGTATACCTTTTGCTGCTTAAGATAACTTTGGTGATCTCAAGTCTAAGGATACTTGCACAACTGCTATGAAGAGATTCCTCACTGACATAGATTTAATATCCATGTGAGGATTCTCTTTGCAGGTCTCCAGTGAACTTGTTCTTCTAACAAGCATCCATATGTTAGCTTTGATTATCTTTCATAATCACAGTTATGAGAACCACTGTTTGAACCATTCAAGAAGCATAACATGTGCTAGGCTGTTCGAAATAACAATGTCCTATCTTGTTAATTCTATGACTAGGGATATTTAGATATTAACACATTTGCATGTAATAGACATCTCATATCATGAACACTTACATGATTGCCTTTGCACTGTGTTTATAATATCTAGGACTTCATTTATTAATTTAAGATTTACAAACTCATGTATTTAAACATAGCATTAATAAATGAATGATGCCTTTTATTAAGAATATGAGTTTATACATATGAAATACATCCCTATTACATGGGCTTTAGGGCATACTCTCTAACATTACATATATTAAAAATGTCAATAAGAATTTAAAAAGATGAAAAATGAGATTAATAAGTGAAATAGGGTGATAATTATATGATGAACCTTAGGTAAAATGGTAATTTAAGGTTAAAAATATGAACAATGAGGTTAAAATAGTTGAACAGGGTAAAAGGGCAAAATCATAATTAAAATAAATTTTAGGGACTAAACTATAATTTAGCACTCTTAGCAAAATTTTAAGAGATTAAAATGTAATTTATGCATTAAAATTTATCTAAAAGTCAAATAAAGTCAACCGGGTCAAATTTGAGGTCAAATTGGTCAAATTTGAGAAAAAGTCAAACTTAGGACTTAATTAGAAAATTTCGCTTAATTGGGTAAATAAAAAAAATTAAATGATAAAAAATAACTATTGTTATATTTAATAGTAGATTATAGTATTAAAAGAATAAAATTGAAATAAATTGCTAAATAAAACTTTTAAGTGATAATTTGGTAATTAGGCCTAAATTAGGCAATAAGATAGTTAAGTGAAATTTTATGTAAATGCATCCACCACTAAGTGATAAGTTTGCTTAGTGTATGGTTTTGTTTGACTGCACGCGAGAACAGGTACAATGAAGGAATTTGAAGAGTAGGATGTGGCATGTACACATGGAAGTTACTTTACATTTTTGTTATGAACTGGCTTGTATAAATATAATTGACTTGTAAATATTTATACATAATTATGGCCTGTAAATTAAATTATGTTATGACTTGATGGTATTGATGTATTCACATGTAAGAGATTGGTTACTTGAGAAATACTTGTGTGTAAGATTGGATATAAAAGTGCAATGTTGTTGAATCAAGTATTGAAGGAGGAGGAAAAGTATATCGGGAGTGTTAATTGAATTTTTACAGGTTTGGGTAGCATGATTTTTAAACCGTGCTGCCAAAATTCCATCAATCATCGATAATAATGATAAATGAATAGGCAATGAGCCATATTAATCCCTAAATTTAAATATTGAAAAAGAGTAAACATAGAATGCCACATTGTTTTTTTTTAATTCATGTTACTTTAATTTTAGTTTTTGTTTTGTTTAATTATTTTATTTTAGTTTAGTTATTATCTTTTGATCAAAAACTTGGAAAATAATCTCAAATTAATTTAATTCATGTATAGATATTTTGCTTAAAAATTCATGTTCCCTTAGGTATGATATTTGGGATCTTAATCTTATTTTCCTATATTACTAGCTTATTTAGTATACTTGCTAGACACCGATCAAGTTTTTGGCACCTTTTTGGGGGAGTAGGTTAAGTTTTTTTTATTGTTGCTGAGGAATAACGATGTTGTTTGTTTAATATCTTTGATTGAGTTAGTCTGGGATTTTATTTTTATTTTGTTTTTGATTTGGTGATTGTTCTTTATGGGAAAAATTTGAGACATTCTTCAAGATGATACAAGATGATGTCGAAGATTATAAATTGTTCCTTTTACAACAGCAATTGAATGATTTCATGAGAAAAATGGAGTTCTCACATACAAATTCATTAAATCATTATTCATCACCATCCTTTGTTAAAGCATCTAATTCTCCATGGGTTTTGAGAGAACAATTGGAAGAATTAAGGAGAGAGAATCAAGAATTGCAATATTCAAAAGAGGCTTAGAAATCTAAAAATCAATTTCTTCTTGACTTGCTGATGAGTAATGATAAAAAAATTTGGGCTAAAAGAGAAGAATGGGAGGCTATATTTACAAGTCAATAGGAAAAGTTATGAATTCAAGAGGAAAAGTTTAGAATTCTACAAGAGAAGTTAAGGACTCAAGAGGAGACAATCAAGAGTCAAGAGAATTTATAAAGGGATCAAGAAAATGACATTGAAAATTTAGAATCTAAACTAGAACTCTTGAGTGTTTCATAACAATTTCAAAGTAATGGTGGTAAGGAGGAAGAAACAAATCACTATTAATGGTGGATAAAGAAGTAATTGATTTTCAGCAGCATAAAGAGGAAGAGGAACAATTCATATTTGAAGACAAGTCATGTGTTTATTTGGAAGATGATATTGGATCTCTTGTGGAGGATTTATCACAAAAAAGAGTAAGAAGTGTTCAATTCTCAAGTAGAAGCACAAAATTCAGCCCATTTGAAGAATTCATTTAAGCTAGAAAAGCCGGTAGAGTTCATTTTTGAAGAGCCAAAGGAGGAGTCATATTTTGTTGAGGATATGGAATTTCCTGCTTTGTTGAACTTTGACAAGTTTCTTCTACTGATGGGAGAAAATGAGGAGCAAGGTCCGAAGAGACAAATATTTGGATCACAAGCTCAATCTCTTGAGAGTAACATGAGTCGAGCTGGAACTCAATAAACCAGAACTTCTCTAACTCTTCTTTTTAAATTTTTGTAGATTTTTTTATTTATGTTTTGTATGTTAGTTTTAAATAATTTTCTTTTCTATTTTTTTTATATTCTTTTATAGTTTAATCCATGTTTTCTTTTATTTAATGTGTTTTTATCTTCTAATTCATAAGTTTAAGATTTAGGTTGAATATAAACTTCTAATGATCTTTGTGATTAATTATCATAATTAAGATTAATAAGTGCTTCTAGGGTACTTAAGGAACTCATATGGTTTTTGAGGTATTACAACTTAGAAGAGCTTAATAAGAATTTAGGTATCTTGAGTTGTTTTCATTATTTAGATGAGAGTTTGACTCAAAGCTTCATGAACTTAAAAAAACATTCTTCATTGGCTAAGTTAAAAATGGATATGATATGTGCTTCAACTAATTTATATGTTTGCACGTTGTTTTGGCATGATTTTAAGTTGAGTTTGAGTAAAATTAATTTTGTTGGTCAAGGTTGAGATTTATTTGAGTAAGTAGGATTCAACTTAGAATTAATATATGCTGTAACTAACTTTTATGCTATCAAATTTAAGCATAAATTTAATTGAGTTTAATTAGAGTGAGTTGTTAATCATGGTTTCATATTTATTTGTGAGGTTTAAAATTAGGGTTTGAAGGGTTACAATTATAAAGGAATTGAGTTAATTTTGCATAACTATCAATTAGTGAGGTTTAAGGTTGATCAATTGGCCTAGAAAAAATTGAGTTTTGGAATAGCCCATAGTCACTCAACTGAGTGGTTTTGATCACTCAGCCGAGTGACTAGTTACTCTCCCTTGTGTTCTTTGCAATTTTAGTCAAATTTGTTCCAGCATAACATCACTCAGCCGAGTGAGGTTGGTCCCTCACACATTGCCTTTGTTATTCATCTTTAATTTTTTCCCTTTTGTGGCCACAATCCTACACTCAATCGAGTGACATTGTTCACTTAGTCAAGTGACACATTCCTACACTCACTCACCCATAATTCTTCCTTACTCTTGCACACATTCACTCAAGTTATTTATTCAACTCACCCAAGCTTTAGTTTTAGCCTTAAATTGTACACTCACTAACTCAAAACCACAATCACTCACTCACCACACATCTCACTCATGCAAGCACACATCTATGATTTAAGCTTGCATAACATTCACATTATCATTTGTATGTATTAAGTCTTTATTACGGCTATGATTGTTTTGATCATAACTTCTGTTACATGTGTCTGATTGAATATTATAATATGTTTCCAAAAAGCTCTTTTGGATATGGACATTCATTACTTGGGCTTTTTACTATGTAATAGCTCATTTTAGGCCCTTAAAATGATGTTTAAGCTTTCAATTTTTAGTTTCAAGTTTTAGGGGCATTTTTCATTTTTTTTTATTTGCTCAATACTTCAATTTGCTTGCTGAGATTAATTTCCATAAATTGGTGTAACTTTATTGTTTTTAAACATAGGTTTGCTTAGAGTTTAATTTTTAGTTAAGTTATGTTAGAGAGTATGCCCTAGAGCTCATGTAATAGGGATGTATTTCATATGTATGAATTCCTATTCTTCATAAGAGGCATCATTCATTTATTAATGCTATGTTTAAATAAATGAGTTTGTAAATCTTAAATTAATAAATGAAGTCCTAGATATTATAAACACAGTTCAAAGGCAATCATGAAAGTGTTCATGATATGAGATGTCTATTGCATGCAAATGTGTTAATATCTAAATATCCATAGTCATAGAATTAACAAGATAGGACATTGTTAATTCGGACAGACTAGCACATGTTATGCTTATTGAATGGTTCAAGCAGTGGTTCTCATAACTATGATTATGGAAGATAATCAAAGCTAACATGTGGATGCTTGTTAGAAGAATGAGTTCATTAGAGACCTGCAAAGAGAATCATCACATGGATATTAAATCTATGTCAGTGAGGAATCTCTTCGTAGCGGTTATGCAAGTATCCTTAGACTTGAGATCACCAAAGTAATCTTAAGTAGCAAGTGGTATATTTTTACTCCATAACTGATTACTTCCAACTGGGAGTGAACATAGTTAGGAGATTGGATATATCATGACCTACTTGAAGATAGTTGAGTGATTAACAAAGGATTCACCATCCCAAATTTAATAAGGAAAGTTATCTCTCGTGATTCTATAATTGCCTTGGTCAGAGAATCTCTGGCCAGAGTAATATGCCAAGATGGATAGAGATCTATGGAGGGTATTTTGAGAATAATGGTTAAATTAATAGAACATACATAATTAGATTTATATGAGTTGACAGAAACCCATACTCAGAATCTAATTGAGATAAGAGTGGTGGAAGGAGTAATTGCACGGTAACTGTTTCTATGGAAGGGTATAGTCAAACCACTTGAATTTCCTAACATTTGGATAGTCATGATGCCTAGCTTGAGGCCAATCATGATTTGTATAATAGTGTATCAAGAATATCAATAGGGATTGATAAAATGATTTAAAGAAGTTTAAATCATGTGAGTTTTGAATAGAATTCACAATTACATATTATACTACCAATATGGACAGGAACCCAATAGGTCACACACATATAGATAAAAAGGATAAAATGGTAAAATGACAAGGATAATGATATTTGATATTATTATGGGGATAGAGAAGTGAATAAGATAATAATTAATTAAAGAGTTTAATTAATTATGATCAAGTAAAATTGTTCGCGTAACTTTTTTAAATGTTCTATAAAATTGGACCTAATTAAAATAATGTATTTTATAATTGATTATTATTGAACTATAAGTGTTATGGGGCTGATATAATAATTAATAGGTCCATTGGAAGAATTATAAAGGCCCAAAGAAGTGAAGTTGGCACAGAAGCCCTCTAGAAGAAGGGTCACACGCCAACTCCAAAATAGAAGGCCTTAGAGGCCTACTTCTTGGACCAAAATAAATTAAATATGTTACATAAGTTTTGTGGAGCCTACATATTTAATTTGGTTGGATTTGGAATTCATTTGGGTAAATAAATCCAAGTATATGTACAAAGGGCCTAGTTTGTGGGTTTTGTGCATAGTCTTTTGTGAAAGAGCTTAAATTAGATTTAATTGAGCCCAAATAATTATAAATAATTCAAGAAGTGCAATTAATAATTCTCCAGCAATTTTAAAGAGCCAAATTCCATTATGAAGTTGGATTTTTTAACCTAACTATAAAAATCCAAGAGATGTGGAATTAGGGTTAAGTGTGAACAATTAAGAAAACACTCTATCTCTTTTTCTCTCAAACCTAGCCACCACCTTCCCTAGCTAGCATCTAGGGATTTCGGCTAGCCCTTGTTCCTCCCAATTGTTGGTTCTTTCAATCCTTCTCTAGTGTGGATTACTTATTGGAGGTGTTCGATTTTGGACACTGTGGTTTGCGACAACCCGGCGAGAAGTAAAATCAACCGTTCAACAAAAATCAAAGGTGATTTTTCTTATTCTTATTAATATGTATATTGTAAATTCATGGCAAGATCAGATATATTGGTTAAAAATTTTAAATTTCGCCTATGTATGAGATGCATGTAACCGATAATTTCCAACAAGTTATGTTTTCTTTACATTTCATTACTCTTAGCTACTTATTGTTTGAGATTGAACTATATTGTTGACTTCTTATAGGTTGATATTGTATTTAGATTGCCTTACTTTATTTTGTAATTACCATGACCAATTGAAATATTTCTCTTCCTTTTATTTAAGCCCAACCATCACCAATTACCCTTGGACTTGAGATTATCATTGACCATTATACCAAGTTTGGCCTAGAACATCTCTTCACTTAGTTACCATGCTTATTCAACCTTGATTCTTGCATTATTTTGGTTTTAGAGGTATATTGAACTTGTTCACTCAATTTCATTGATTTCATGTCTCATTTTGGCTTGATTATGGCTTTTTGCCTATGCTAATATTGCTTTGAGTCAAGTGTGAAGTACTTTAGCTTACATTCCTCTTTGGCACTTACTTGTTTATCAAAATTTGTAAGGTGAGATGATATTTTTGTTGCTTTGCTAAGGATAGTAAAATTTTAAAGAGGGGGGATAGAGCTCAGCTGAGCTAGATGTTGAAAATCAATTTAAGTTAGTTCTCTTACCTTGCTCATTCTCTTATCTTACTCATGAATTGTTTTAGTTATTTTATTTTTTTTAGTTTTTTAGTTTTGTTTTTAGTTTTCATGATTGGTTTTTATTTTTATGCATGTTAGTGTCATAGTTAGTTCAAAATTATCATGTCTTTTACATTTAGAATAGTTTACCCTAGTTTTATTCTCAAAAATTAAACTAGTTAAACTTGAACATGGAATGTGCAATGTTCAAAATTTTTGTTTAGTACTAAGACAAGTATGTTGTTTAATTAATTTTCAGCTAGTTTAACATTCAAATTGATTAATATTTATTAGTTTCTACTTTTTGAACACTAAAGGCTAGTTTTTAAACTTAAATAAAAATAATGCATTGATTAGTTGAGTAAGGAATTTTAAAACACTGGAACCTTTCTCATCACCCTTTAGAAGTAACTCAATTCAATTTAGAATGTGATCTAGGCAATATTTTTCTTGTTTAGCCATATCTTAACTTGATTTCTTACCTTATATGATATATTTATCCTTTGTTAGCCATTTTGAGCCTAATGAGGTATGCTTAATACGTACTATATTTATTTTTCTTGTTACACTCATTCATTAATCATATAGCCTAAAATGTTTTATCTTCTCTTATAGAATTGCCCACTCTAGGATTGGATGGATTAATATGAATTGGGTATTGTAAAGCATATAGTAAGATAATTTTGGTAATATTGTCAAGTTTTATTGGTAAAGTCAAGTAAAAAGTGAATATTCCTTGTTATTACCCATTTCATTATTGTATTGCCAACAACAAAGCTAGTGTGAAAAAAAAGATAAAAAGAAAGAAAAAGAAAGAAAGAAAATTTGAAATAAAGCTAGCATTTATGGCAAAATCTTAAGTGTGGCGTATTTACAAGGAAAAGCAATGGTGACATCTAAAAATAGGATGAATTGTGAATTTGAGTGAGTATCAATAGTTCTTTCTCATAGAAGTACTTTGAATATTAATGGGTTGAGCAAGTTTGGCTAAGTACTTTAATTTTTTAAGTTAATGGGATGAAAGTTTAGAAATGTTAGTCTATTTTATCTTAGGGTGGCTATTCATTTTGATATTCTTTTGTCCATTCTCTAATAACCAACACCTTAATCCCATTACAACCTTTAAAAGTCCTAAGTGATTCTAAGCTTTGTTTTTGAGTTGTTTAGAGGAGATAACCTTCGAGTTTTGATGCTAAAGGAAAGGCCTATGGTGTTTCTAGGATTTTAAGTGCGAAACCAATTGTACAATTTGGTGTTCATTCATTCTAAGCTTCACTATGAATGTAAATTGGTGTTTTGAGTTTGAAACTACTTAAAATATTTTGATCTTGCACACACACATGGAAAATAGCTCATATTGTCTTGTTTGAATTTATTCTAGTTAAAATTTTATTAAGTGCTCCTATTAATTGCTAAGTATGATTTTGAAATGTATAATTCATAGTTGAAGATTGATTATTTTGAGAAGTTGGTTTGTTCAAATTTGCTTAAGGGTGAGCAAAGTCTATGTGTGGAGTATTTGATAGTTGTGAATTTTTAGTACATTTCTAGTTTGTTTTATATGTTTATTTGAGTAAGTTTAGTGTTATTTTAGTTGATTTATGTTTAAATATCTTAACTTTGTTTTTTGAGGCCTAAATGTGAATTTTGGCATCTTATAGGGTAATTTGAATAAAGGAAGAAATTTAATGAAGAAAGGAGGAAAGATGAAGCAAGAAGGTAAAAGAAGAAGTGAAATTCAAGTTAAAGAATAGCATCACTCGGCTAAATAAGCTGGTCACTAAGCTGAGTGTCCAGTCTACTCTCCTGAGTGATGTTTTCACTCACCTAAAGGAAAACTATCACTCAGCCAAGTTGTTCCCTTCTTTCCCTAAGCAAGTATTCACTCTACTAAGAGGTTTTCATCACTCTCCCGAGTAACATAAGAAAAAATACGAAATTAAACTTCCTAATTTAGTAAAACTCCAATTCAACAAGTATTAGGAAGTTTATTAAGGTCCAAACTTCTTATTTGAAGCCTATAAAAGGAGGTCCAAGGCTCCAAAGCAAAGTGGGGAAGTATAATATAGCTAGAGAGTCTTTTAATTACGAATTTTTATTTAGTTTAGCTTTATTTTTTTAGTTATTGTACATTAGTTTTAGTTTTTTTTAGATTAATTTTATTATTTTCTTAGTTTGCAACTGTCTTTA
Source organism: Excoecaria agallocha (assembly GCA_037975025.1). NCBI lineage: Eukaryota > Viridiplantae > Streptophyta > Magnoliopsida > Malpighiales > Euphorbiaceae > Excoecaria > Excoecaria agallocha. The sequence continues at coordinate 22,018,077 of CM075808.1, read as the reverse complement.
TTTTAATTGTTCTTTAATTTTCATCACGTTTGGTAAATAGTTTTTCTTATTTTGCTAAAGGAAACTTTAACCCTTATATTTTCATTGTAATGACTTTATTTTGAGCTTTAATTCAATGCAAGTTTGATTATTTCTTTGTTTTAGGCAACTTTTTATCTTTGGTTGTTATTGAATTAATGATTAACTTATGTTAATTAATGGTTGATGATTAATTTATACATGAGTATTGGTATGCATGTTCATAGGTTTCTTTATTAGTATTGATGCATGATTATATTCTTAATTAGGTGCAATTGTGTGTTGGTAATAGTAGATTAATAATAAGAAAAGTTTATCTAAGGATAGGTTGAAGTTAAGTTTGCTTGCAAAAGAGTTTAATGGATATCTAAGAGTTTAAAACTAGATTTTTATGCTAAGTGTTGAATTATTCCTAACAAGAAGGTTTAATGCTTAAAATGATAGTCTTACATGAGATGTTTTGCTTTATTTGTCTTTTTTTTCATTAATCACTCACGTTACTTTTGTTATTGAGTCATTGCAATTGAAGTTGAGGTGGATAGTTCCTTTAGCAAGAGAATTTTAGTTATTGCTTTGTTTTTAATTCATGTAAGTTTAATTTTAGTTTTTTTTTGTTTAATTATTTTATTTTAGTTTAGTTATTGTCTTTTAATCAAAAACTTTGGAAATAATCTCATATTAATTTAATTCATATATAGATATTTTTCTTAATAATCCATATTTCCTTGGGTACGATATTTGAGATCTTAATCTTATTTTCCTATATTACTAGCCAATCTAGTACACTTTCTAGAAAATCTATAAGGAGATTTTCCTGCTATCGGCATCTAGAAGCATCTTCTTCTTAAACTCCTCCACTCTATAGGAACCTGTTCCATCATCGCTAGCTTAGGCACCTTCAACTCCTGTATCTAATGACATTTTTAGGTCGTTGGCAACTTTAGATGAGGCTAGTAAACGGTATGAGTATACACTACAGGTAGTTCTCATAGCAGTTCGGTTATTATAGGGTAAACTAGTGACTTTATAGATGTTGCAACAAAACGTGCAAGGTAGCAAAGCATATTTAGTAGCTATAGTTGAGAGGTTTGATGCCACTTTATAGGTGGTTGATGACTCTTTGACTTAACTTAGAGATCAAGGGACTCACATTTAGACTAAGGTTCTTAGGGCTAAATGAGTCATGGTAGAGACTGATGAGAAGTTGAAGAGGTACATCAGGTACCTGAGGGGAGATCTAATGACGTATTCAGAGTGCCACTCCAGAGCAATCCTTGAGGTAGGGTATGGGTTGGAGAGGCTAGCAGATGTGATAGTATAGATCTTGCAGTCTTTAACTTCAACACTATCGGGCTTTAGATTCATATTTGGGTAGGCAGTAGAGCAACCACCACTAGCACCTTGGCCATGGCACCAGCCAAACCACCATCTGTTGGGAATTATCGGTTACATGCATCTCAAACATAAGCGAAATTTAAAATTTTTAACCAATATATCTGATCTTACCATGAATTTACAATATACATATTAATGAGAATAAGGAAAATCACCTTTGATTTTTGTTGAGCAGTTGATTTTACTTCTCATCGGATTGTCGCAAACCACAGTGTCCAAAATCAAACACCTCCAATGAGTAATCCACACTAGAGAATGATTGAAAGAACCAACAATTGGGAGGAACAAGGGCTGGCCGAAATCCCTAGATGCTAGCTAGGGAAGGTGGCGGTTAGGGTTGAGAGAAAAAGAGAGTGAGTGTTTTCTTAATTGTTCACACTTAACCCTAATTCCACATCTCTTGGATTTTTATAGTTAGGTTAAAAAATCCAACTTCATAATGGGATTGGGCTCTTTAAAATTTTTGGAGAATTATTAATTGGTCTTCTGGAATTATTTATAATTATTTGGGCTCAATTAAATCCAATTTAAGCCCTTTCACAAAAGACTATGCACAAAACCACAAATTAGGCCTCTGTACATATACTTAGATTTAATTACCCAAATGAATTCCAAATCCAACCAAATTAAATATGTATGCTCCACAACACTTATGTAACATATTTAATTTATTTTGGTCCAAGAATTAGGCCTCTAAGGCCTTTTTTTTTGGAGTTGGCTTATGGCCCTTCTTCTGGAGGGCTTCTGTGCCAACTTCACTTTTTTGGGCCTTTATAATTCCTCCAATGGACCTATTAATTATTATATCATCCCTATAACACTTATAGTTCAATAATAATCAATTATGGAATACATTATTTAAATTAGGTCCAATTTTACAGAACATTTCAAAAAAGTTATGCAAACAACTTTACTTGATCATAATTAATTAAACTCTTTAATTAATTATTATCTTATTCACTTCTCTATCCCCATAATAATATAATTATCCTTGTCATTTTACCATTTTATCCTTTTTTTTTATATGTGTGTGACCTATTGGGTTCCTATCCATTTTGGCAGTATAATATGTAATTGTGAGTTATATTCAAAACTCACATGATTTAAACTTCTTTAAATCATTTTATCAATCCCTATTGATATTCTTGATACATTATTATAAAAATCATGATTGGCCTCTAGCTAGACATCATGACTACCCAAATGTCAGGAAAGTCAAGTGGTTTGACTATACCCTTCTATAGAAACAGTTACCATGCAATTACTCCCTCCACCACTCTTATCTCAATTAGATTCTGAGTATGGATTTCTATCAACTCATATAAATCTAATTATGTAAATTCTATTAATTTAACCATTATTCCCAAAATTCCCTCCATGGATCTCTATCCATCTTGGCATATTACTCTGGCCAAAGATTCTCTGAACAAGGCAATTATAGAATCATGCGAGATAACTTCTCTTATTAAATTTGGGATGGTGAATCCTTTGTCAATCACTCAACTATCTTCAAGTAGGTCATGATATACCTAATCTCCCAACTATGTTCACTCCCAGTTAGAAGTAATCAATTATGGAGTCAAAATATACCACTTGCTACTTAAGATAACTTTGGTGATCTCAAGTCTAAGGATACTTGCACAACTGCTATGAAGAGATTCCTCACTAACATAGATTTAATATCCATGTGAGGATTCTCTTTACAGGTCTCCAATGAACTCGTTCTTCTAACAAGCATCCACGCTTTTATTATCTTCCATAATCACAGTTATGAGAACCACTGCTTGAACCATTCAAGATGCATAACATGTTCTAGTCTGTCCGAATTAACAATGTCCTATCTTGTTAATTCTATGACTAGGGATATTTAGATATTAACACATATGCATGCAATAGACATCTCATATCATGAACACTTTCATGATTGCCTTTGAACTGTGTTTATAATATCTAGGACTTCATTTATTAATTTAAGATTTACAAACTCATGTATTTAAACATAGCATTAATAAACGAATAATGCCTCTTATTAAGAATAGGAATTCATACATATGAAATACATCCCTATTATATGGGTTCTAGGGCATACTCTCTAACACCAACTCCTAGACCACCTCTAGGGCCAGCTTATCGTAGACTATCAGGGCTACATTAGTGGATTATCTTGTATTAGGGAGTTTATCTTTTGTTATGATACTTTGATGTGTATAAAATTCAAAACATGTATTTATTCAGTTTGTATATATTTTATATTTATGGTTGCTCCTTATTTACATCAATCACTCAGAAGAAAAAAATGGAACTAATAATGAAATTTATAAATAAGATAAAAATTGCCAAATATGACGACAAATGAGAGAGACAAAAATATAATAAAACAAAAAGAGGCTTAAAAAGTCCAAATCTAATAAGTAAAGCATTAAAATTTAACTTTTTTCACAATAGGTACTGGAAACTCTTAGTAGACGGCATATACGTATGTCTTTCCAATAAAAGAAAAATACATACATTCTGGAAAGCTACACCATCACTGGAAAAAAAGACTCTCTGCATCTTATCACTCTTAACAAGTGCATATTTCCAAAGAATCTCCCTAGAGGAACACTACTTCAAGAGAGAAGCAACCATACATCTCAAGGAAAACATCAGCCAACAGCAATTTGATTCTACATGCCCCAAATGCTAGTCAAATTTAACTTAGTATAGTTTTACATACCCTAGGTGCTAGCCATATATATTCAAGTAGTATTGATTTTGCAAGCCCCAAACACTAATTAGATCAAATTTCCTTGATTATATATGCCTTAATCGCTAATCAAGCATAACCTTCTTTTATATCTCAAATCTGGATGCTCTAGGTGCTAATTGGACAAGTAAAGACTCGCTGCCTTCAATGAAGTTAGTCTCAAACCCTAATTCTGCATACCCCAGGTGCTAATTAGAAATTTCAAGTAACCAACCTAAAGATTCACTGCCTTAGGCATGCACTTTTTCCCTGTACTCTGAATTTTGGCTCACTTTTTCCTAGTAACCAACCTAGAGATTCGCTGCCTCAGGTATATTTCTCTAATCTTATGTTCTGGAAACTCCAGTACATGTTTATTACTTGATGCTTTTCCTCTGCCATTGATACCTCTTGGGTACCTCCAATTAATGGTCATTTTGAGTATCTCTATACATGTTAGCCACTTGTATAGGAAAAGCAAGCAAATTTATACATATTTTGTTTCTTGTCTTACTATGTTCCTAGTTATTCTGTACAGTTCTACTAAATATATATTTTTTTGGATTGCTGGTGATCATTGCATATTTTATCTAGATTATCCTGCTTACTTTGATAATTTTATTCTGAACTAATAAGTTGTTACAGCATCTTAATGAATTTATGAATAAGATATTGAATGATGTTTCTTTTAATATTTCTATGCTATTAGATCATTTTTCTTAGGTACCATGTATGATTTGACTAGATGACTATTGTAAAGAATTTTTATCATGCATATTATTTTCTCCACTAAGCAATTTTGCTTAGCATGGTGGCTTTTCCTCCGTGTAGCTTTTGTTATCAATGACTAGGTTTGGGATAACTGTAACAAAAAGGAAAATTAAATAGGATATTTGAAGATTTTTGCAATATGATAGAATTTATAGCATTGCAATAAGCATTTTGGAACTAGTATGTACAAATTTGTATAATTTGTAAATATGGAAGAATTGCATTAAGCATAATTTCAACATGTAAATATAAATATAAAGTTATGTAACTTGCTTATTATTGTGTGATGATGAATATGTACTTGATAAAAGACATGTGATTAATATGATTTTTATATCCTATTTACATGCCATATGCCAAGTTACTCTTTAACACGAAAATTTATAATTATTCAACTTTAAATATAGTCCAGTCTATCGTACACTCTCATATCCTTCTAGAGGGTATAGGGGTATTACATCTCATATTGCCTGATACATTGATTTGGTTGGATGCAAAAAAAGGGGGAGTTACACCATTTTGGAAGGATGTCTATTGCTATTATATGTAATTAGTATGTATCCTCATTTTTTAGGCATTCCATCTTATAAGATGAAAGGACTTTGTCTAATTAGACATAAAATTTTGTCTTATTAGACAAAACTAACTTGTTTAAAAAGATGAAGTTGACTTATATGATTAGACAAAAGCTGACTTATTTGATTAGATAAAAGCAAGCTTATTTGATCAAACAAAAGGCTCAACTTTATAGCAAACAAAAGTTGAACAATCATAAAGCATTTTGATTTGTATAATGACTAGCACACTTGGTTGCACAGTGACTCGTACACAAGCTTACACATTGGCTTACCTACTGACCTTTCATTGACTTGCACACTATTTGTAGTCATTATTTGAAGGTAATGCACTCCTTGTACATTAACTTTTTATAGTGGACCATACGCCCTTTTTGGACTTTTCATATAATCATATACCTTAAATTTTGCCTAGGATGGATCCAACCAAAACTAGCTACTTTTGTTGTCATATACTTTTCTATTTTAGAAATGGCTAAAAGAGAAACTGCAATTATTAAATGATCCCTTCCATCGGATATTGCATTGTTATGCCCTTTACCACTTTGTGACATACTGAATAAAGCTATCCTTTATCAGAACTAATGATTGGCTTGAATTTGTAGGATGTTGCACTAGTTCTTTCATCTTTTTCATGGCTTCCTTAGTGCATCCTCTACATGTCATGATGGGTAGCCATGCAAAGTGTGTTCTCATAGTAGGCCTTCATGTTGTCGCATTCTACATCACTCACCATTGAAGTAGAAAATATGGATACAACAGTGGATTGTACTTAAGCCTTTTGGTTTCCATGAAAGGCCTATGATTGAGCTATATCTTATACTATATCATGATATATGGAGGAGCATTACTTTTCTCACCCATATTACTCTTTCGAGTGCATGCAATTTTGAGACTGACAAGGCCTACAAGGAGTGGCTTGATTGCCTAGCTTCAAGGGCTCAAGGTAACCTATAAGTGAGATGCTATTATAAAGCCTTAATATTCATATTATCTTTATTTTCTTACACTTTATTATTATTTAATCTTTCTCATAGGCAACTAAATAAAAAAATTGAACATGCAAAACATTTTCTATTATTATAAATGCAAGGAAATAGCTGAAACATTCTTGAAAATGTAAGAAGTTATCATCTAGTTGTAAGATGTGAGGAGGCCTTAAGTATCACATTGCCATCTTGATAATAATCATGTTTAACATTCAAATGTAACTCTACATAATTCCTATTAATTTTAGGAAATGATATTAATCATATCATGACTCCTGTCATTAATCAGCCCTCTGAGTTTTTCTCGATTAATCATTTTCTCTTTGTCCCTTAACTTCCATGTGGACTTCCCTTTTGGGTTTTTACCCCATTGGGTGTCCTAAATTTTGCAAAAGCTACCTTTTTTGGGTTTTCAACCTAATGGACTTTTATATCTTGAATTTTTTTAGTAGACTTGGTAGGCCAATCAGCAAAAGAACCCCTTTAACTTGTTGCAATTCACTGATTCTTTGAATTCATTCCATTCAATATTAGAGAGGTGTACAACACCCATGGGTAAAAGTTCCTTTACCAAGTAAGGGTGTTCCCATTTTTATTTGAATTTCCATCTCGGGTCAAAAGCAATTTGCTTATATTATTTTAGGACCAAATCTCCTTCTTTCAACTCTATAGGCCTAACTTTTCTTATTAAAGGCCCTAGCGATCCACCTTTGGTATATATTGTTGTTGTAAAAGGTTCACATCCTCTTTTGATTTAGAAGGACTAACTATTGGCATCTACTCTTTACCTAAGAAGACTTAATGGTTGTTGCTTCTGATAGGACTCTCAAGGATTCAAACTCAATCTCAATAGGGAGACTTTGTGAGGCCCTAATCATGACCTTAATCGGATTATTGTTAATTAATAAAGATTATCATTAATTAAGGCAAAATTAGATTATTTTGCAATTATTGAGGTTAAATCCCAATAGGGGTATCTTGGTAATTTTAGCATGTGAGTAATTGAATATGGGTAAGTTGTAATTTTAAGAGAATATGTAATTGAAAATAAATTGTAAGACATGAAAATTAGGAGACCAAAGTGTATAAGGGTATAGTGGGAATTTCCTTAGAAAGATATTTTTCCCCATTCATTTATTATGGGACCCTTGGAGAGAGGAAGGATCATCACTCTCTCTCTCTCTCTCTCTTTCTCTCACTTGGTTCCGGGATTGAAGAAGAAAAACCTAGGGTTTTAGGTGTTTCAACCTCATGAAGGAAAAGAAGGGAATCAAGAGTAAAAGGGATCAATCAAGAAAAGTGAGGGAGGTTTGAAGCTTCAAAGGCCAGGTATGGGAATTAATGTGATTTTGGTATATATGGATAGATTTTTTAGAGATTAGGGTTATGTTGTTTGGATTCTTAAGTGATTAATGAAAGATTATTTGTTTTAAGTTGAGAAAGGAAGGATCATTTGTTTTAAAATGAGTTTTGAAGATCATTTGGCTTATGAGATTATTTTTGTTTACATTGGAACGGAGATCAGATCTATCTGTTTTTGTTTCTAGCAACATTCTTTCTTTGGGTGTCGAGTCATGACATTCTTCATGAGTCATGAAGTCTATCACAAGTCATGCACCTCTTGCCTTCACTCGTGAACTTTTTCATGAGTCATGAATCCCATTCCTTTTCTTCACTCGTGAATGCCTTCACGAGTCAAGCATTCCTTCATGACTCGTGAACCAAGTTTTTGGCCTTCTACTGACTCGTGAATGACTTCATGAGTCATGAAACTTTGTTCAAATCGTGAATGCCTTCATGAGTCGTGCACTGCCACTTGACTATTTTTCCTCATGAAAAGCCCAGCCATTTATACATTCTCCTTTCAAATAGTTCTTCTTCACCCAAGCTGTAAAAACATTCATTAACTTATGAACCAATAACGAGGGGTGTACAATTGAGATAAACAAGATAACCACGAGTAATGTTGAGGGAGTTTGAACATTAAAGTGATGTATAATATGTTATTGGGTTATTATCTGAATTTAAGGATATGAATGAACTTATAAGAGGGAACGTATTGAACTAAATTGTAAGTCATCTAAGCCATCCATTTGCTGTATAGGGCAAGATCATTTAATTTGAGAATTTCTAAGTATGTATATGGAAGACTGAAAAGATTTATAAGAATAAACCTATGAAGTTACGATATAAGACCACTTGAACTTTTAATTAAAGGGCCTTGTGCATGGGGATGCTAATATGAGATATGTTGTTAAGAATTTATTTTAAGGCCTAATGAGCATAAACCTAAAGAGAAGGAGCGGGAGGCAATATAGTAACTTAAATGATATGCTAATTAATGTGTCCTGCAAATTCATTATGAGGTATGTACTAGGTCAAGGGATGATTCTATCTAAATATTACAATTTAACCTAGTTGTAATAAGATAATAGTTGCAAGGTTGCAAATCTAAGATAAAAAGAATGGGCCAACATGACTTATGTGTAATTATTAAACCACAAAAGCTTGAATGCCCTTGAGGTCATAGAAAGAATTATGATTAGCATTGAGGTATAAGAACCTGCTTGCCTGTTTGTTCATGCCTATACTATATTATGATTAACTTATGCCCATTAGTAGTGTGCTAATGACTAAGATGACATGATCACACTTACCCCAACTAAGTATAAAATTTCACAAGATGAAAATACAAGTAAAACGATCGAAGTATATATATATCTGAAAATGTTAAGGTGAATAACTTATTGTCTATAATTTGATAAACCCTGAAAGAGAATCAAGTGATTGAATATAAACACGTGTTGACCTTAAGCTGTAAGAGAACTCGTTTATTTCAGTATATGGACCATAAATGCTTTAGTGTTGTTATATATGTTTATGTCGTAATGTGAATAATTATGAGAATAGGGAGCTCTTCATAGCAAGCAGTAACAAGGTACGTCATCGAGAACTATCCATAATGTATGTAAGTACTATATGTTCTATAGTTTATGAGTAATGAAAGCATGTATTTTCATGATTTAAGCTGCATATATATATATATATATATGTATGTATGTATGTATATGTACATGTGGGCTCGCGCAATGCTAATTATGAAAAATTGCATATTATTATTTATCTAAACCTAAAAACATCATGATATGAATTAAAGAAAGCTGGTGCAACTATATGATCATATGATAGCATCCATGTGTCTTAAAGCCTGGAGCTCAATGTTTGAAGTATGATATGAATGATCTGCTTTATTTTATGAAATGTGGCTCTAAGCCAGATGATGTGCTAAGTAAAGAAGGATATGTTAAATTAAAAATGTTCTTAAGTGGTTAAGCCTGTGGATCTTAGTTCAGTTGTGGATTAGATAGGCATGCCTAGAGGGATACAGTCGCAGCTGCCATAGTTGACCCATTTGGGTCTTGTTCCTTAATGGAACCATCGTTTGACCCCGTTTGGGTCCATAGTTTGTTCCTTGCTGGAACCATTGCTTGACTCCGTTTGGGTTCATAGTTTGATACCTTCGGGTATCCATTGCTCCCGTTATCCACCTTTCGAACTAGTACTTAGGTAGGCTATTAAAGATGATAAAAAGTACAAGAAATAAAGTGATATATATATATATGTATGTATATATATATGTAAATATATGTGTAACGATTTCTTCACGTAGTTAACATAAGCATGATGAATGTCTTATTGTATTATGCTGTTTTATCTTAAATTCCTTTTGGCTATAACTATCTTTATGAAATGAGATGCATGGTTCATTATATCATAATTGTGAGATATGTATATCACCTCAACCATGAGGAAGGTTCTCGTGTGAGTAGAACTCCATCGGTGGGTTCCACAGAGAATATATGGACCCCAAATGTACAATATTGTACTAGAACTTACTTGGACTATAACATGTACACTAAGTTTCATGTGCTCTATTTATAAAATGCATACATGTGACATCGAGACCTTGATTTATAATCACGATATATATAATGCTTGTTCTTTGTGATCACATGTAACTTTGCTAGTCTGTTTAGATATATATATAAATGTTTACACACATGTAGGTTTAATGATAACATTCATTTAACCAAGTGCAATGCATGACATAGAATGAAGATTGTAAAAGAATCAGGTTACCATGCTGAGATAACATAAAGGATGTAAAGTTTATGAACTTGATATGAGAATTGTACTATATATGTGAAGTAAATATGCTTACTAGGACTACTTGTAGATGCGATATGACTTAAATACACCCTTATATTATGAACTAATGCCGAATACCTATATTAGGATAACAAAGTGATTTAATGCGGTAAGTGGAAATCTTATACCATTAATAACTATGATGTCTAGCATCTTGATAAAAAGGATTATAAGATGTGTATGAAGGTTTGCATGCACATATGCATAATGATAACATTGACCTAACTAAATGTAACATATGATATAAATTGGTGTTGTAAGAGGTTTAAGTTACCATGTTAAGATAATATTAATGAACACATATGCATGAAACCTGTAAGGCCCTAAGAATGACCCTAGTTGAAATTACCTGATTTAATGAATTGTTATTTAATTAAGACTAATTGGAATGCATGAATTCCCTAATAGAGTGGTACAGGTAAGTGATAATTTCACTTGATTCATAAATTGCTAGGTATAAAAATGTTTAAGGGTGTAATTGAGGTAAATAATATAAATTATGGGTGAACTTATAAAGGAATATATATATATATATATATATATATATATGTAGTTATGGGGTTGATTTCCTAAAGATTAAAATGTGTGGGGAATCTTTTTGTTGCATGCAAATAATTGGAGGATTGATATGGGAATTTTCTTTAGAGTATTTATATTGGCAAAATAATTGAGGAGGAAGAATGAAGGGAGAGAGGGATCGAAGAACGAAAAGAGAAAGGGGCCTAGAATCAGACCAACGCACACCACCGCCGGCCTCCTCCGCCATTTGTTCCACCGATCCACTCTTTATTTTCTAATTTTTATTTCGTTTGAAATCTCTCTCTCTCCAATCGATAGCTCCTCCTCGAGATTTCGGCCACCTCCGATGTCGAATGGCAGAACGGACACAAACGGAAGACTTCTGGTGGTCCGACGCTCCTTCTTACACTCACCGATCATCCTCAAGCACCAAAAATGAGTAGATCGGAGAGGAAGATGCCGATGGGTCTTGAGGTAGATCCCGACCAAATAGGGAGGCGTTGGGGCGCATGAACACCACCAAGGGACTACTGGTGACTCCAGCTACAAGCGGATAGCACCGATGCACCTCCGATGAGGCTCCAATGAGATTTCGGTGAGCACAATAATAGGTATGGGAACTATGTTAAAACTGGATTGCATGTGTTAAATTAAATCAAAATTTGGTTAATCTTTCTGAGATTATGGTAGTCATAGAGTGTCTATTCTTACATGCAAGTTTTTTAGATGATGTTAAGTAATAGCAGAGTTAATACAGTAAATTATAATTGAAATTGCAGTTGATTGATGTTTAAACCATGAGAAGGCTGAGTTTGTTGCTCTGTCATAAGATTTTCTTGAAATTAAAGCTATATTACATAATAGATTTGGGAAATTTTGGAGATTTACAATTGAATTTAGCCACAGTTTATCAGAATACATGGTGGGAGTTAAGTTGTTTTTGAAATTTGGGATACATGCAAGGAAATATATTGGGTTTATTATAGAATTGCAGGGTAGGGTTCTCTTGGGCCGAGTGGATGATCACGGGTTGTCCAGTTCATCCTCTCTTATTGCCCTATTAATTTAATTATAATATAGACACATTAATTTGCTTCTGAACAATTTTCAATGTAGCATTACGAATAAAGTTTGTTCAATTATTCAAGTTTGAAATGGTTAGTATAAGAAGATGTGGGGATATAGTGAGTTAAGAGTAATCAATGGTGAAGTTGTATTATGGAATTAATTAAAAAGGGATTAAATCTTAATATTAACTATATAAGGATTTTATTTTATCTTTATATAAGTTTTGACAATTGGATAATACAGTATGTATAATCATTAATTTGTTATGTTTATAGGGAATTTTAGAGTATCTATTTCATAAAGTAAATAAGCATCTAATAAGTATATTCTAAGGTAATTCTCATCAAAGATATGAATACATACTTTTGTGAGATTTATATGAATTGGGTTTTGAGCACCATTGTTAACTATAATTTAATTTAGAAAGTAAGTTCATTGTAAAGCAGGATTTTTGATATAACTCTTAATTGCTTAAATGAACTAATATATATATATATATATATATATATATATATATATATATATGGGTGTAAGGTTATATTATATGAACAACTTATGATTTGCTTGTAAAGACAGAACCATATAAGAGTTTCAAAGACTTTATAGATAATAGAGATTATATATTTATATACTCACTATTCATTCCAATATTAATTCAGTAAAAGCAGGTGTAAATGAGAAACTATCACAATTAATGAGTAAATGGCAATGAAGAGTTGTTATTATATATATACATATATATAAGTGTAGAATACTTTTCTATACAATTAAACTCGATTACAAGAACACATTTAAGTAGCAAGTATAATTTATTGTAAAGGCTTAGCGTATAAAATGTGATTGTGGGTAAATTTAACCTTGATTACTTATTTTACTTTATGAATATTCATAGGCATTATTGTGTTGTATGATTTTGTCATGTTGTAAAAAGGTTAAGGAATTACATTATTACATGAGGTTAAGTATAGTAAAAGGAGTTGAGGTGAGTTATGAAATGCTGATATTCATTTATACCACAGTAAATTGCCATAAACTATGGAAAAATATTGAACAAGTATGATAATGAAATATATATATAAGCATGATGATTAATATTACTGCTAATATATGATAAGTTATTTAATCATGTATTTAGGATTAATAAGAACATTCTTGGTTAAATATGCCGATATTACTATGAACCTTAAACTAATTTTGTTGATTATATTACTCTAATTAGAAGAGATTAACAGGTTAAGCCAATGTAAATATGTAATGCATGCTTCATTATTATTATTATTAATATTAATATTATTATTATTATTATTATTATTATTATTATTATTATAGTATAAATAAACATTAAAGTGAATTGATAATTTGTATAAATGATGAGTAACATACATGTAATTTATTAGATTGCTTTTTAAATGTAAAAAAAAGAGCCATAATGCTTAAGTAAACTTGACTTGAATATATTAAGTGTTCTCAATTGACGTTTTCGAGAAATTAATGTCTATAATTATAAAGAGTAGTGCTTTTGTTATCCTATTAGTTTGTCTAGGAACTACCTTATGTGCTGTTAAAGAACATATAGTTTGTTATCTATAATCGAATAGGTGATAAAAGTGGATTAAGGAAATAAAATATAAATTTAGTGAAGATTAATACATTTGGTTGATGTGACCATAACCCGGTGAGTATTATATTGCAGTATTTAAACAAGCAAGAATAGTATAAGTACATTTATATAAGAATTGGTTTATAATATAGTATAAGGCCTATACTTTGTTGGTTAAACTACTTTGATTCAAACTGATTGGCAGGATAGACTATTATGAACATGTGGTGGTATATTTCATTCATAGAGTTGCTTAAACATTAGAGTCTTCTTTGCCAAATATCATTAAAATGTTTTAGCATATAAACTTATGATTTTAGAGTAATTTTTCTTAACCGTGGAATTTGAGTTGCCATTTTTACTTAAATTCAAAAAAGGGTATTTAATGACTTAATGATAAATCACTTAGGAATTTAGCTATTAAGGTTATTAAAACACAAAGTGAGATATCTTATGAATCTAATAAACTATAATAGTGAAACCAAAGATTTATAAATCAAGTCAATAGTAGAATTGGTTTATAGTTTAGTATAAGGCCTGTACTTAAACAAATATAATGATCATTACTTATATATATGTATGCATGCATGCTTAATACATGGATAATTCTATACTACTTGTTAGAAAGGGTATGACTATGGTAATATGTGTGTATTCCTATAATGTTATAGAGGAACCGATGTCATGTTAATACATGAATTTGCCTAAGCTTTTGTGTACGTAAAATTGTATAACTATATGTAATTCTGATATTGAACTTATATGCATGAAGAGACACTTGAACAATATGGATTGGTATGAGTAGGTATTAATTCCAGAATAAAAATATATGTATTAAGTGTAATACGTTGATCACATGTAGCTATTATAGTAATTGAGTATGAGGTTGTGATAATATAATTAAGTACATAGGTGCTTGGAGGATAGTTATGATGAATCGTAAAGGTACATTTTTCTACAATGATAATATGCTTAAGAGATGATACATGCACATGTAATTTATATGATTACATTTCCATAAATACAATATTATGATGCTTGAGCAAGATTGATTATTATTAAGCATATCTAACATATGCCTTTATATGGCCATTGAGTATTGAATACTTATACTGGGTAAGTATAAATTATTTGATTGACGTGAAATTGATATATAGGCAAGTAATTCATGATACTTTACTCATTGCTACACAGTAACATGTGTATGAGTATCAATACACGATACATGATTATACATTTACATATATGTATATGATTGAATAGAGTAAAGCAAAGTAATGTCAAATAAAGTAAAGGAAATTAACTGCTTGCTTAGTGTTTAGAATACGGATAGATAGGCGCCTATAGTGATATTGCAGCTGCCACCGTTGACCTTTTTAGGTATAAAGTATAGTTATCCTACTGGATCATACACAGCCCCATTTGGGTTCTTGATCGGTCCACTGTACAGTTGTCTCTTTTTGGGTCCATAGTTTTGATATCTTCTGATATCCACCGTTTTGATACCCTCAGGTATCCACCAATCCCGTTATCCACCTTTAGAACTTAAGCAAGCTAAGTTACAGTATAATTACATCATAGTCTATTTCAGTACAGTAAGGCATATGTTTATGAGTTTTTCTAATGCATGTATTATATTTATGCATATACTTATATATATGTATGTAGATCAATTTATGAAAAATAGAAATTTATGGATGCTAATTTGAATGTAGGATTACATTGTTGATTGAAAATGTTATATTTTTAAAGTATAGGTATAGTGTATGCATTAAAGTATAATTAACCTGTATTATTGATGGTGCTCATAATTGGTTTTAAACATAGAAATTGTTTAACAAGTTTAAATGTATATAATATACCGAGAAATTATATGCTATATGTATGTTAAATAAATTGTTGAGATATGATAATTCATGGTTTTTTATATATAACATGTTGTGACTAAAAGTATTACCGTGGTATTCTCATGATAGCTCTATATTTCATTTGCTGCATTTTGAGTGTATGCATCGATGACTGCTAGAAGCAGTCGTTCACATGTTTTTGTTCCCCACTAAGCTTTATAGCTTAGCAGGGGTATTTTATCTGTGTAGGTTGCCAGAAAAGATAATATTCGTTGGGGCTATATCTGCAGCAGGATGGCCAACACGAAAGAGAACCACAAGTATAGCTGATGATGTTGAATTGTATTATGTTTATTCATGATGTTTTATACCTATATGTATTATTTGTGAAGTTTGTATTGATCAAAGAAACTTAGTTATGCGTAAAAGTTTTACTATAAAATCCATATGTTGGTTTTATAAATTTTTAAAAAAATAGACTTGAAAAAGCAGCTAAGTGAGTTTAATATTCCAGGTTAAGGTGTTTCAATTAAATACAGGTTTAGGATGTTACAAAACCGAAGTGAGAATTGAGTTATCATAGGAAGAAATCATGTCTAACAATGAGAAACGGAATATTGCATGGCATAAACACTTCTTTAAGCATGTCATGTCAGTTAATTGAAGCAAGTCGAGCTTGTACGATCAATAATCATGATTTCTTGAGTTGTAAGAAGAAAGAATTATGAAATGCATGAATAATAATAGTTTGACATGAATAGTATGATATGATGATGTTAGTGAATTAACTAGTCTAAGCAGGATTGAGCTAAGTCAAGTAAATACTCTAGATTAGTATAATAGGTATTCATTGTTGAGATTGAAGTCTTTCTCAAGTGATTAGTAAAATAACTCATATGTTATTTGGTGTTCTTAATAAAAAGGTTGTGTATATTTATGCATGATTATATGACTCATGGAAAGAGGTTATATATAGAGTTTTTTTCCCCAATAAACTTTATAGCTTAGCACGGGTTTGTTTATCCATGTAGGTTCGAGTTAAGCTCCAGAGGATCGATCAAGAAGTGATTGCCTCAAGGATTTCAGGATTCTTGAAGGCCATTCATGTTATCTATTTATATGCTAATTATTTTATTAGGGTATGTAATCATGGCCTGTGTTATTAATTATTATTATTTCCGTATGACCTTTACTAGGTTTATGATGATGACGATTGATGATTATCCATGGTTAGTGGATTAGGGTGTTACAGACTTACTTCAGTGTGATATTATAACAACCCCATACCCCTTAGGAGGATATAATGGTGCATGATTGATAGGATTAACATGCTCTTTTAAATCCAAATAAATTTAAATTTAGGTTGAGCTATAGCTTCGTTCATTGCACGAAAATATAATATATATATATAATATCATACATTACATTCCAAAAATTAAATAAATTCCATATTCATATATTACAGGCCAAGATATAAATATACATAAATTTATATAGTTATATTATATGGCTTTGGTCATGGTGTCTATAGTTGCCCCCAATTTTAAGGAACTAGTACACTGATTCCAAAGTAAGCTAAAATTTAAAGTAAAAATCATAAAAAACATGTACTTGAGGCAGTTAATATTTGGTTGATTATTTTAACACACGTAACATTTGAGGCAGTGAGTCTTTAATTGGTTAGTTACCGTTAGCTTCTCGATGTGTTAACCCTTAGTTCAGTAGTTACCATCAGCTTGTTGATGCGTTAAACCTTGATTGACTATTTGATTAGCGCTAGCTTGTTGGCCTATAAAATCAAGATGATTCGCTTGTATCTAAATAGTGCTATTTCATAGGCTTGTAGTTTCAAATAAGATGGTTGATTGGTTGATGCCATCTGTCTGCATGTCTAACCTTGCTATTGTTGTGGTTGTCACCATCTATCAGCATGAATAACCTTATTACTATGGTTGAAGCCATACGTTGGCATGTCTACCCCCTCTTGAATCAATATTCTTATTGGAAAGTTTCTGGTAAACATGCATTTATAAGGCATTATAGATAGCTTTAACTAAAAAATATGCTCATCATCTATTGATCTATCTTGAAAACACTACAACATAATTCTTTCCCTCATCATTGGAAATTAAAACAACCTTCTAAACTATCCCTCTTTCAATATGCTTCACTTTTATATTGTGATCTTGGCTTTAGCTATATTGATCAATTATTGGTGAAGTGTTTCACTTTATCTTCAGCCATGCAGAGTAATCATTGGTGAAGTATCTCACTTTATCTTTGGTCATATGGACCAATTGCTGGTGAAGTCTCTCACTTTGTTTTCCTTCCTAATTTAATAATAACTCCATTGTCCAAAAGAGGTAGGAAAGGTTATGGCCATTTCTTTTAAATCCTTGTAGAGTTAAAACATATCCACACTTCTCTTTACTATGCAACTCTTTTAATTTTAACCTATTTATGTGACTTCTTATCGCACCATAGGTGTCTTGGAGCAATGGTAAAGGAATAAGAATCATCATAGACTTCTATCCATTGCCTATTCACAAACACTTTATCCTTCTAATCTAGTTTAGTATAGGTATCATAAACAAGTTTCTCTATACCATAAGTAGACAATATGTCTACTATGAGTTTTGACACTCCCCCCATGACTATCCCAAATATAAAGAAAACCATAATCATCAAGGCTCCCTGTATGATGGTTGACTATGGAATCTTGAATAAAACAATGATAAATATAAAACATAAATAAACATATAAATATGTATCATCAGTTTATATACATCAAAATGTATAAAAAAGTTTTAAAACTCCCTGAATACAAAATATGACTGCTTTAATGGATATGGTCTCCTGCGATATGCTATCCTTGATGATGGTGGGAAAGGTGTGGATGATTATGATGATGATGGGTGTGAAGATGATGGTCTCAAAGAAGATGGACAAGAAGATGAAGGTCTTGATGTTGATTATGGACAAGGCTAACGATACTGCTACAATGCTATCATTGAAGGCTTTGGTGCTAGAGATGGTGCCCTTAACTGGAACCCTAGTATGTACCTAGCTAATGAGTATAGAATTTACCCAATCATCTCAACTAGCTTGCTAGCCCCTATGCTTAACTCCCTAATGGCTAAAGTTTGTTGGCTTGTATAACCCTTTAGGTCATCTCTCATCTTATAGATATGAGTGTCCAATGCCTCTCTAGCCTACCCTATAGCATCCAAAGTGCACTGATTAATCCCCTCTATCCTGGTAGTCTACTAACTCACACTCAAGATTGAAGCATCTATGACCTATAATGCTACATCAAATCTGGCCCTGATAGCTATAAGTGCCCCCAAGATCCTATCCACATGCTGCTAATGATGTTAGATGAGGGTCTATATAATGGTCTTTAATTTGTCTATCCTCTGAAAAAACTTTTTATATGAAAGCTCCGTAAGGGTCTGTGTAGGCTGAGTCAATAGTAGTGCTTTCGAGGTGGATACACTAGGATTTCCATATGGCTAAAATCTCTTGATGTTTTAGATGATGATGGTCATGGTTAAATGGGAAATATCAAAGGCACTGGAGGAGGAAGTGATCTACTAAGAAAGTCATCAAGATCCACCTGCATATCCAACCCAAAATCTACATCTATTTCCACCCTCTAGGGCTCCTGTGCCATGTCCTACTATGGAGGATGATCAAGCTAAACTTATGGTGTTGAAGGTGCCTCTAGTGGCTAGTCCTAGTCCTGACCCTCTGCCGGTGGCTCTGGTATAACAAAGTCTAATATGTGCCTCTTTCTGCTCTCCAAGATCATTAATAATCCTAATTATCCAGGCAATTCATGGATTGGCTCATCCAGCTTCATGATGAGAGCTACCGGTAAATCTATAAAGATGTCCCATTTAAGTGCTAAGCCAAAAGTGCTCTCACATTCTCCCAAGTCTAGCAACAAGCAAGTTAACACTCTCCCGATGCAGATCTATAAGGTAGACTATATGGCCATCCTAAGCAGTGTAAAAATGATCTCGTGAATGATATTGATCCTTCTGCCGTTATGCATGGCCTACAAGCAAATGATGTCGATAGCATTCACCAACCCAGGACTGCCATTATGGCTGAGGAATGAAATGGCCAAGACCCTCTAGAGATATCTGATGCCTATGTATCCAACATAGTGCTCTTGGTTATCTTATGGTGGTACATGACTCTGGGAAGCATTATCACTAGCCAATGTTGCCTTATAATTCCTCTCTCTAGGGTCAAACATCTTACCTAAACTTTAAATGTATTTACCCCCTTCTTTGTGTTAGGTCTTTAATATCCTCTATACTATAGAGTCATTAGAAACTTGTGTGTCATGTCTAGATAGGTGGGAAAGGATGGAGCTAAGAATGTAAGCCATCCTATAGTAAATAGTAATCCATCATACTCATACT
The DNA here is from genome assembly GCA_037975025.1 of Excoecaria agallocha. Lineage (NCBI taxonomy): Eukaryota > Viridiplantae > Streptophyta > Magnoliopsida > Malpighiales > Euphorbiaceae > Excoecaria > Excoecaria agallocha. Next base: position 21,997,928 of record CM075808.1, on the reverse strand, counting down.
CTGTAGGAACTATCGTGATATGAATTAGCTGGTGCGATACTAAACTCTAGATAATGCATGATATCTCTCTACCTCTCGTGCAGTTATCCACCTTAAAGTAGGTATAGCCGGTGTAACCTATGCCTTATGATATGGTATTTGCAAAACAAGATTAAAAAATTAGTCATTTTGGAAATAACTTGCATCGCAAGTAATAACATAAATGAAATTCACATAAACTCTATCAAAATTTTAGCAGCATACCAGCTTAAATAGGTGATAGCCAACTCACATCGAAATGAGTGTTGAGTGCCACATAATATATTACAACATCCTAAACCCATCAATGGGTGTTCTAAAAAACATGCATGATAATCAAAACATAAAAAATTGCAACTATTTTACAAAATTCTAATGAAATTTCAGCAGCATCTCAGGTAGAAATATGCCTACCCTGCACAAAAAAAAAGCATTTAAAAGCAACAACACATGCCGTAGTGGCCACCAAGTAATTTGTATAAGAAGATGTATTTTAATGCGATTTTATGTAAGGCTTGGTCATTCATTTTTACTATTGTAACACCCTTACCCTGCACTTAGCTATAACACTGTGATTAATATTAATCAAGCATGCTTATCAACATTTCATCTGATAATCCACTAAACAGATATCCAAATGTTAACTATTAGAAGCTTCACTTACAGGTGCAACTTACTAACATCAAATATTACATATACAAAGCATCTGTAGTAATTACAAAATTTCCAGAATTTAAAGTTTCCACAACTACAAATCATAAGGACAAAAAGAAGACTCTAATATCAATCTTCTAAGACTTGTGTTGGCCAACCTGCTGCAGAAAACAGACCTGGAAGAAAGTCCTGTTCTCCCAACCTACACGGATAAACAAAAATCCGTGCTAAGCTATAAAGCTTAGTGGGGAATACTATAAATGATAACGACTACTCACAGTGGTCGTCAACAAGCATACATTATAAACTATAAAGTATAACTTATACTCAACAATTAACCATATAAGCATAATTGTCCTTTAATCTTGCGATTCATTCATTGATTATTTTACCACTGTTTATACTTAGTCATTCCTTCCACTTCCTCATATAAGATAGGAATGTAAGCATATACATATTCACATATGAGCTATGATCAACATGTCACATATAAGCTATGATCAACATTCACATATAAATATTCGCAAGTAAAACAAGGCATTAGTACTATGAAAGTTCATCATTTATCAATCAAGAAATATATTCGAATTACTTATTGTACCAATGCATACATAGAATTTCTAGCTTGCTTTTATATCCAATACCATTTTCATGTGAACTTTATCTCTTGTAAATCTATAAATGCTTTATGTGTATGCACAAGACAATATACATCATTTCTTAATCAAGAGCAAGAACGAGTAAATATAGGGAAAACATATAACTCAACTGTATTAATTTGAAAAGCAATCAACAACATGAATACCCATTCATAAACTCTTATATTCATTTGCTTTAGAGAACATACTATCTCTAATATAGTTCATAATTATATATTAGTGATGCACTAGTTCATTTATATAACTCTGTACGTACTGTTTCTATATGCGATAATCATACATGAGTGTATATTGTAACATCTTTTAAATATCATAATTTCCATATGTGCTGAAAATGAATTTCACATATAAATTAGATTCTGAAATCAATTTATGAATTGTTATGCTTTATAAAGCTTTAAATTAACATCAAACTATTCTTAACTTTGGTATAAGGCCTGCATTATTCTAAAGAGGTGGATAACGGGTTAAACGATGGTACCCGAAGGCACAAGCTGTTTAGTCACCCAAACGGGGCTGACTACAACCCAAACGGGGTTGAACGATGGTACCCGAAGGCACAAATTGGTTTAGCCACCCAAACGGGGTGACCACAACCCACACGGGGTTGAACGATGGTACCCGAAGGCACAAGTTTTGGTGTATCTATGGTACCCGAAGGTACGGGGCTTAACGATGGTACCCGAAGGCACAAGCTATTTCTGCAGCTGCATGGTACCCTTATAGGCATGCCTATCTATCCACTTCCTAGACTCAACGCAGGCAATAAGATCTATTTACTTTATCTTTCATTTATTCATTCATATTCTTATATGCACATGTATACTCTTGTATAACTATGAACAATGTACTCATACTCATGTTCATATATAACTTTCTGTAAACCGGTGAACATTTCACTGTTGGGTAATGCTATTCTGTTCTTGTAATCATATTCACTTATGTGGCTAGTTCGTATGTCAAGATTATACTTATATAATGCCATTTGTACCCATACATGATCATGTAAAATATATATATATACATCTTCTTTAGTACATATACATATATGCACTAATCATAAACAATTATACACTTTTCTCATATAATAATCACATGACAAGATACTCCTTCTGTGATGCATACACTTGTATACATAGTCTTGTATGACATTACCATTATATACTTTAATAAAATTTCTATAATGGTGTCTATAGCACTGTAGATCTGTATTTTAGCATGCTATCATGTGACCACACATATGCTTAATCATATCATTTCAATTAAGTAAAGACGTATTCATACGTTTCACTTTACTCATTTTCTTTGAATCATTACTCTCAAACTTCTTTCAACAGTCAAACCCAATCATGTAAGATCATATTATATTTATAGACATATGTTTATATGTTCACATAATCCACAAATCACATTAAGCATCTCACATGTTCACGGTCATGCTAAAACATTTTCTATCTCATAGTACAAATTCATGCTCATACACTCATGTACATAATCATAGATGTACGTACCTGTGGGTACACTCGCATATAGTAGACTTACTCATATGAGCATATTTACCAAATATATATATATATATATATATATCATCATTAAAATCATGTGCTATACAGAATGTCAACATGTTTCCATATAGGCATATACACATGCCAAGGTCATACTATTGCAGTCCTTATTTCATAGCATAAATACATGTCAAAATGTGCACTTTCATGTCATAAGGTTACATATGTATAATATATATATATCAATTTGGCATGTGACAATCATGTACAAAACTATTTACATGTATAAGTTAGATATTTCATCATTAGTCTTTATTGATATACACAATTGAATGCATATGTATTCATATAAATCCTTCATGGATAGCCATATTACATGCTTTAACCAATTAACTTCACTGTCACATAAACAAATATCTCTCTCAATTTATTAAAGAAATCATATTATCAAGTGTAGCAACAATATGCACATAATAGTAAATTCTGTTTCTGTGAGCAGTTTAGGAAACTAGTCCGAATTCAACCCTAAATTCCATATACTTAGAGACCGATTTAAGTTTATATTTCTTCATATGAAATATAGGTATGGAAGTCTAGTTTCCAACGCAAAAAGAATCACTCAATTTGCTGTTCTTTAGCTCAACTTATGAGTAAAACAATCCAGATAGGTCAATCAGTCGTGAAGAAACGTTCTACTCGTGAAGAGGCTCACGAGTGAAGTAAAAGGGCAACATTTCACGACTCGTGAAGGGGCTCATGAGTAGAGAAAAAAGGCAGCATTTCACTACTCGTGAAGGGGCTCACGAGTGGTGAAAAAGGCAGCATTTCACTACTCGTGAAGGGGCTCACGAGTGGTGAAAAAGGGCAGAATTTCACGACACGTGAAGATCTTCACGAGTCGGACAAAAGTTCACGACTCGTGAAGTGCTTCACGACTCGGCACTGACTCTCACAACTGATGAAATCCGTTCTTCCAAAATCAACCCGAAAACCCAGCAAAAACCAGAAAAAAACGTAACTTCAATTTCTGTAAATTACATCCAAATTCTGCAATCAATTCCACATGCAATATGAACAACCTACATTCCCATACCTTAGCTGAAAATTCCTTTGTCTTAAACCCCTTGCAAGCCCTTTTCCTTGCTTCTTCCACCTTCTCTCTCTCCTTTACATCATTTCATACATACAACAACAATCATCCATCATCAATCAAATTAAGAAAGAGATGAAGATGAAGGGATGAACTAACAAGTTAGGATATTACCTTATAGTTATACTAATGATCTAGATTGAACAACATGCAACAATTCCTCTTCAACAAGACCTTGAGAATTCATCTATGGCTTTAAGAAATAAGAAGAAGAAAAGGAAATTGCTGTAACTCTCTCTCTAAAATTTCGTTCACCACCATTTCAAAGAGTTTTCTTTTTTTTTTTCATTCCACTAGCAAAAGACTTTATATAATAGCTAGGAAAATTCCCTCTTTGATCCTTCAACAAAATGCATGTCCTTTAATCAACCCACATCTTTTTGCATGTTATAAATCAACCTAATCACTTATTCTTTCTCTTAAATTAACCTCTCAAATATTCATTTATTAACCTTTGACCTTTAAGATGCTGAATTTACAAATTAACCCTTAAACTAATACTTTGAACTTCAATTACACCCTTGAATGTTATTAAACCAACAATAATAATTTAATTATGACCTTATAAAATTCATACCATATATCTTACGCATTTATCACAATTATCGAACTTAATAACACTTATATCCCAATTGATCCTTGAAATAAAATATTATTTCAATTACACACATAAATAAACAACTAGTTTATCCTTCAATATATAAGCTTATAATAATTCATCTAATTAAGCTTGATTAAACATTAATAATTGGGATTATGTCCTTGAATTCTACTAAGGCCTAATTTGAGTCCTTACAAATCTCTCCCCCTTAAGAAATTTCGTCCTCGAAATTCATACTTGTATCTTTTACTCATGTACAACACTATCATTGCTATAACTCTATGTCTATCACAACCATCTATGATCTAACGCTTACTTTACCATCTTCTTTTCTCACTTTTCATTTGACCTTATCTCCAAATAAGGGCAACCGTATCATACTGTCATATCGTTACTATGCTTAATGTATATCCTGTCAGCTTTCCTATTCAGTCGGGGCCTGTACATGTAGTATGATGCTTGATGCTATGCTTATGCGTAAATGATGCTTTCATGTATGCAATAAGATGCAAATGCATTCTCTCGTGTGCTGTATATGTTTTTGCCCCATCCCATGTATAATGTTTTGTCAACTGCCCATGCCTGTTAAGGATTCACTGACAGGTATACTTAGCGTCGTAATTAACCAAATTTCTCACAACATCATCACATAAGAAAGATTTTATTCACAACTTATACTGTTTCTCTAAAACCATATTAGCACACTTATACTATATTCTATTAACACACTTGTACTATAAGCCAAACACCAATCATATCAGCATTTCTTTAGTTCCTCCAATAAAGAAACAGACATCTCAACATGAGTTACTTTCACAAGATCGGGGACAAATAAGTTCAATGCCCCAAAATTGCTAACTTTAATGATCTCTTTCCCAGTTTCTTTCAATTTATCCACCTTTAATCTATACAAAACAAAACCAAGATATCTGCATTAGGCCAACACACTAACACTTCCATATAACAATTACTCTAAACACTTATAGCCTAGGAACGGCTAAACCTTTGCTCTGATACCACTAATTGTAACACCCTTACCCTGCACTTAGCTATAACACTGTGATTAATATTAATCAAGCATGCTTATCAACATTTCATCTGATAATCCACTAAACAGATATCCAAATGTTAACTATTAGAAGCTTCACTTACAGGTGCAACTTACTAACATCAAATATTACATATACAAAGCATCTGTAGTAATTACAAAATTTCCAGAATTTAAAGTTTCCACAACTACAAATCATAAGGACAAAAAGAAGACTCTAATATCAATCTTCTAAGACTTGTGTTGGCCAACCTGCTGCAGAAAACAGACCTGGAAGAAAGTCCTGTTCTCCCAACCTACACGGATAAACAAAAATCCGTGCTAAGCTATAAAGCTTAGTGGGGAATACTATAAATGATAACGACTACTCACAGTGGTCGTCAACAAGCATACATTATAAACTATAAAGTATAACTTATACTCAACAATTAACCATATAAGCATAATTGTCCTTTAATCTTGCGATTCATTCATTGATTATTTTACCACTGTTTATACTTAGTCATTCCTTCCACTTCCTCATATAAGATAGGAATGTAAGCATATACATATTCACATATGAGCTATGATCAACATGTCACATATAAGCTATGATCAACATTCACATATAAATATTCGCAAGTAAAACAAGGCATTAGTACTATGAAAGTTCATCATTTATCAATCAAGAAATATATTCGAATTACTTATTGTACCAATGCATACATAGAATTTCTAGCTTGCTTTTATATCCAATACCATTTTCATGTGAACTTTATCTCTTGTAAATCTATAAATGCTTTATGTGTATGCACAAGACAATATACATCATTTCTTAATCAAGAGCAAGAACGAGTAAATATAGGGAAAACATATAACTCAACTGTATTAATTTGAAAAGCAATCAACAACATGAATACCCATTCATAAACTCTTATATTCATTTGCTTTAGAGAACATACTATCTCTAATATAGTTCATAATTATATATTAGTGATGCACTAGTTCATTTATATAACTCTGTACGTACTGTTTCTATATGCGATAATCATACATGAGTGTATATTGTAACATCTTTTAAATATCATAATTTCCATATGTGCTGAAAATGAATTTCACATATAAATTAGATTCTGAAATCAATTTATGAATTGTTATGCTTTATAAAGCTTTAAATTAACATCAAACTATTCTTAACTTTGGTATAAGGCCTGCATTATTCTAAAGAGGTGGATAACGGGTTAAACGATGGTACCCGAAGGCACAAGCTGTTTAGTCACCCAAACGGGGCTGACTACAACCCAAACGGGGTTGAACGATGGTACCCGAAGGCACAAATTGGTTTAGCCACCCAAACGGGGTGACCACAACCCACACGGGGTTGAACGATGGTACCCGAAGGCACAAGTTTTGGTGTATCTATGGTACCCGAAGGTACGAGGCTTAACGATTGTACCCGAAGGCACAAGCTATTTCTGCAGCTGCATGGTACCCTTATAGGCATGCCTATCTATCCACTTCCTAGACTCAACGCAGGCAATAAGATCTATTTACTTTATCTTTCATTTATTCATTCATATTCTTATATGCACATGTATACTCTTGTATAACTATGAACAATGTACTCATACTCATGTTCATATATAACTTTCTGTAAACCGGTGAACATTTCACTGTTGGGTAATGCTATTCTGTTCTTGTAATCATATTCACTTATGTGGCTAGTTCGTATGTCAAGATTATACTTATATAATGCCATTTGTACCCATACATGATCATGTAAAATATATATATATACATCTTCTTTAGTACATATACATATATGCACTAATCATAAACAATTATACACTTTTCTCATATAATAATCACATGACAAGATACTCCTTCTGTGATGCATACACTTGTATACATAGTCTTGTATGACATTACCATTATATACTTTAATAAAATTTCTATAATGGTGTCTATAGCACTGTAGATCTGTATTTTAGCATGCTATCATGTGACCACACATATGCTTAATCATATCATTTCAATTAAGTAAAGACGTATTCATACGTTTCACTTTACTCATTTTCTTTGAATCATTACTCTCAAACTTCTTTCAACAGTCAAACCCAATCATGTAAGATCATATTATATTTATAGACATATGTTTATATGTTCACATAATCCACAAATCACATTAAGCATCTCACATGTTCACAGTCATGCTAAAACATTTTCTATCTCATAGTACAAATTCATGCTCATACACTCATGTACATAATCATAGATGTACGTACCTGTGGGTACACTCGCATATAGTAGACTTACTCATATGAGCATATTTACCAATATATATATATATATATATATATATATATATATATATATATATATATATATATATATATATATATATATATATCTTTATCATCATTAAAATCATGTGCTATACAGAATGTCAACATGTTTCCATATGGGCATATACACATGCCAAGGTCATACTATTGCAGTCCTTATTTCATAGCATAAATACATGTCAAAATGTGCACTTTCATGTCATAAGGTTACATGTGTATAATATATATATATCAATTTGGCATGTGACAATCATGTACAAAACTATTTACATGTATAAGTTAGATATTTCATCATTAGTCTTTATTGATATACACAATTGAATGCATATGTATTCATATAAATCCTTCATGGATAGCCATATTACATGCTTTAACCAATTAACTTCACTGTCACATAAACAAATATCTCTCTCAATTTATTAAAGAAATCATATTATCAAGTGTAGCAACAATATGCACATAATAGTAAATTCTGTTTCTGTGAGCAGTTTAGGAAACTAGTCCGAATTCAACCCTAAATTCCATATACTTAGAGACCGATTTAAGTTTAGATTTCTTCATATGAAATATAGGTATGGAAGTCTAGTTTCCAACGCAAAAAGAATCACTCAATTTGCTGTTCTGTAGCTCAACTTATGAGTAAAACAATCCAGATAGGTCAATCAGTCGTGAAGAAACGTTCTACTCGTGAAGAGGCTCACGAGTGAAGTAAAAGGGCAACATTTCACGACTCGTGAAGGGGCTCACGAGTAGAGAAAAAAGGCAGCATTTCACTACTCGTGAAGGGGCTCACGAGTGGTGAAAAAGGCAGCATTTCACTACTCGTGAAGGGGCTCACGAGTGGTGAAAAAGGGCAGAATTTCACAACACGTGAAGATCTTCACGAGTCGGACAAAAGTTCACGACTCGTGAAGTGCTTCACGACTCGGCACTGACTCTCACAACTGATGAAATCCGTTCTTCCAAAATCAACCCGAAAACCTAGCAAAAACCAGAAAAAAACGTAACTTCAATTTCTGTAAATTACATCCAAATTCTGCAATCAATTCCACATGCAATATGAACAACCTACATTCCCATACCTTAGCTGAAAATTCCTTTGTCTTAAACCCCTTGCAAGCCCTTTTCCTTGCTTCTTCCACCTTCTCTCTCTCCTTTACATCATTTCATACATACAACAACAATCATCCATCATCAATCAAATTAAGAAAGAGATGAAGATGAAGGGATGAACTAACAAGTTAGGATATTACCTTATAGTTATACTAATGATCTAGATTGAACAACATGCAACAATTCCTCTTCAACAAGACCTTGAGAATTCATCTATGGCTTTAAGAAATAAGAAGAAGAAAAGGAAATTGCTGTAACTCTCTCTCTAAAATTTCGTTCACCACCATTTCAAAGAGTTTTCTTTTTTTTTTTTCATTCCACTAGCAAAAGACTTCATATAATAGCTAGGAAAATTCCCTCTTTGATCCTTCAACAAAATGCATGTCCTTTAATCAACCCACATCTTTTTGCATGTTATAAATCAACCTAATCACTTATTCTTTCTCTTAAATTAACCTCTCAAATATTCATTTATTAACCTTTGACCTTTAAGATGCTGAATTTACAAATTAACCCTTAAACTAATACTTTGAACTTCAATTACACCCTTGAATGTTATTAAACCAACAATAATAATTTAATTATGACCTTATAAAATTCATACCATATATCTTACACATTTATCACAATTATCGAACTTAATAACACTTATATCCCAATTGATCCTTGAAATAAAATATTATTTCAATTACACACATAAATAAACAACTAGTTTATCCTTCAATATATAAGCTTATAATAATTCATCTAATTAAGCTTGATTAAACATTAATAATTGGGATTATGTCCTTGAATTCTACTAAGGCCTAATTTGAGTCCTTACAACTATAACCATTATTGAGAGGCTATTCAAATTCAAAGGTTAGGCTAACAATTTAACTGTACATAAAAGAAAGAAGATTTGTAACAATTTGAACTAGAGAAGGTAATGTACCTATGTTTCATGGTTTAATTAACTAAATTAGAATTTAACAAATTAATTAATTTAAAAAGAAAATGAGTAAATTAATTACTGTACATTTAAGGGTATTAAACATATCAGACCCAGAGCAAATAGGCAGCAATCATAACCCAAGGATAATAAATACAAACTAAATAACTATACAAAAAAACAAACAAAAAAACATGGCATTTCATGGATAAAATTAACAAACTAACAAAATAGATATAGCTAGGCATTCAAATTAATCCATAGACAGGTGTTCCATGCTAAGTTATAAGAGGAGGTGCTAAAGGTGCCACTAACCCACCGAGCAGGGCCATTATCCTTTCTTCAAACTGTTGGAATCACCTATCTAGCCTCTTATTTATGTCATCCTATATAACTTGAGCTAAAGAAGAGGTTAATATATCCATCAAATTGGAAATTCTTATCCCTAGATCTTCTATCATTTTACTTGTCTTATTTTGCTATATATCATCATTGACCACTTTTTTATGCAGCTTCTTAACTACTTTCTAAAAGCTCGACCGAACAAAACAAATAATTGATATTATATCCCAATTCTAAAATTAACTAAAATCTCAACCTAGGTAGCTGAAGTATGGATCTCCAAACAAGGCGACCATCTGACCCTTTGGACCCCCTAAATGAATTTATGATGGCTACAAAAGACAAATGTCAGGGATGATGCATAATGATTAATGCATGAGCATGGTACATACATAATGCATGGATGCAATAAATGTGTTTGTTAAATGTCAATCACAACTACATACAAGTTGGACGAAACCTTCAAACCTTATTGCTCTTACACGAAAAAGTCATGCTATCTATTTCCTTGGTGGATTTAGCCCATGGGTCAATAGAGAACCTAGTGGACATGTATAGTGCATAATGGAAAATTGATAGCATAACCTCTATTAATTGAAAGCACAGGCATATGGATTTTGGCTTTTTTATGTTTTGAGTAACTCAAACAAATTGGGTTAGGCCCCCAAGGGCATGGTAGCCTTTCACTGGTACCCTCCTAATTCATTTATGTTTTGTCAATACATAAAGGACCACATAGCAAGAAAAAATTTGTTAAGGTTATATAACCTAAGGGAAGTAGCTATTGTCATTACATTGCCTATAGTAGGGTGATGAAACTTTAGGGCTACCCAAGCATGGTCCCTACTAGTAGATCTAACTCATCACAAGCATAATAATTGATGGTTTACCATTTTATATACCAATTGGTACTAAACTCGGATTGGCGGGTCTCCTTGATACCTTCCTACATTGAGTGAATGTAGGGCGTGCTTCAAGATAACATCGTGGCTAAAAGAGAGATGTTTGACTTAATTCTAAGGATCGAATGAGCCTCACTATAACTCATTAATTGGCCATGTCACAATAAAAAGGGGTTAGGCCCAAATTATTATTGATGGTCAACCTATGAGGCATCTAATGTGGGATCAAAGAGGCAAGTATCATAGAGTTTCCATCCAATAAGACTTTGGAAAATGATTCTTAACCTTTTGATGCCCAAACAGAGATCTACGTTTGGGACACTCTTACTTGGTATATCGATTAGGTATTGTTTATAATTACATTTTTATTTATTAATCAACTACCTCCTTCACACACAATCATTGCAAAAAAGTAAATAAACATGTCGATCAAATAATTAAAGCAAATTAAAAAGTGAATAAAATAAAGCAAGCAAATTGTTGTGATCCTAGCAAATGCATTAGATTGACAAGTAATATAGGAGAATATATTTAAGACCCCAGAGTATAATACCTAAGGGATATACGGCTATTTAGTGAGATATCTAGAGTTGAGTAGGATTTATCTGAGATTAATTCCCAAGTTTTCAATTGAGAGCATCCTAAGTTTAATCAACAAAATAAATAAATAAATAAACTAATTAAACTAAATATTAAAATAATAATTAAAACATTGACAATGTACTCTTCTCCTCCCCATACCTAATGCAATAATCTTAAGCCTAAAGAATCATATATCGTAAATATGGATAACCCATCTTAACCCCTTGTATCCCATTTCGGAGCCTACTCCTCTAACTACCCAATATCCTATAGCACCCCTATACAGTTACCCTATTATACTCATATATTAAATCATATTAATCATGCTTATACAAAATGTTCGCTTAACCATCATATTACCATTAATCATGTCATATTGTTTCATATACCTATGTGCGTGCTACAAGTTTGTTCCATTTTTTTTTCATTCATACTTAGTATCATGCATACTGTACTATATAAAACTACTTTATGTATCACATGCACACATACTCTTTCTTAGCTTTACTACTAGTGAGTTACAATACTTAACATATGTTAGATACATTTTTATAAGATAACTTGCCATAATACAAAACTTATGATAATAGTAATACAAAAACATCCTACATCAAGATTTAACAGTCGATAGTTGGCCCTTCCTGATGCAGAGATCATCCCCCAGCAAAAGTCTTGATAACTGAACCTACACGGATAAATAACCTATGCTAAGCTATAAAGCTTAGTGGGGAATATCTAAAGATGGATGACCACTCACAGCAGTCATCATAATACACATACAATATATATATATATATATATATATATATATATATATATATATATATATATATATAGCATAACATGTCAATAATAACAAATACTTTAAAGCTTAAAGCATATCATCATGTATATAAACATTACACCCAAGAGAATAACAAATATTTCCATTTTCATAAGTCATAGAAAATGGCAATTTCCCATGTGAACATATTCAAATGAAGCACAATTTCTATGGACAGACCAACAATATGATCCACAGTAACGATTTTGAGTACGATAAACTTTAACTGATTAATTATGATCATTACTATAAATAAAGTTTAGCCTATCTTAGTTCTATCAGTGGATAACGGTAACTATCGATACACTTCAGTATCAAAATGGGGGATATCCAAAGATATCGGATCTATAAACCCAAATGGGCCAAATTATACTTTAGACCGGTCAAGTAGACCCAAATGGGGTCGCCTAACAACCCAAATGGGGCTGTTCATGATCCAAACGGAATCAAACATACTTTAGACCCAATTGGGCCAAACTATGGCAGCTGCAATTTTCCCTATAGGTGCCTATCTATCCACATCTAGACTCTATTGCAGGCAATACTTTGTTCATGTTCAATTCACATATCAAGATTGTATTCATAGTATACCATTTGCACATGTACATAGTCTTGTAAAGCTATAAGTTCTCTAGTGCATAGACAGATATATGGACATTTTATATAACAAGTTATACATCTAGCTCATCAAATCCGTGTGACTATAAAATTTGCATAACGGCATATAGGCATGACATATAATCATCACATCATATACTTGAACATGTTCTCATTAAGCATCTCACATGTTCATAGTCATGCTAAGCATTTTCTATCTCATAGGGCAATTACATGCTCATACACTCATATACATAATCATAAATGTACATACCTGTAGGTACATTCGCATATAGTAAGCTTATTCTTATAAGCATGTTTATCAATATGTATACCTTTATCATTATTCAAATCATATGCTATACATATATCAACATGTTTCCTTATGGGCATATACATATGACATGGTCATACTATTATATTCCCTATTTCATAGCATAGGTACATGTCAAAATATTCACTTTCTCATCATAGGATTACATATGTATACATAAATTTTGCATATGACACTCATGTACAAATCTAATTACATATATATGTTAGATATTTTCATCACTAATCTTTACCTATGTACACATATGAATGTATATGTATGCATATTATCCTTCATTGATAGTCATATTACATGCCCTATCCAATTCATTTTGCAATCACATAAACACCTATTTAACTCAATTAATTAAAAGTCATAAGATAAAGTATAGCAAAAATCTGCACAGGGCAGCATTCTGGACTCAACTTGTGAGCCACATTTAAAATTTAAGATGTCATTTTTAGGCTAAATTATCTTCTACAATATTATTCCCCTATGTGTCTAGTTTCCATAGCATCAAAACTCACCTTAATATCTGACCTATAGCTCCAGATATTTGAAAAATACTATAGGCTGTTCATAGAACCGAAACAGTGTGTGCTGTCACTTAGAAAAATTCATAACGTAAAATTAAGAGGGATTTAGACCAACATTTCTTCATTAAAGTTATACTTTAATGCCTCTAGTTTAACCATAATTTTCCTTTGTAGTATTTTAACATCTCTACCAAAATTTATACCCAAATCACTAGGGTCTGTTCTCTAACAGTACATTCAGTCCCTATGAATTTTCAAGTCAATATTTGACATACTTGTATACATTTTTAGGTCACACTTCTTTCATATAAAATGCTCCCTTAGGAGTATATTTTGTATATAAATTAACATTACATAATTATGATCACTATACACAAAGTTATCACCATTTAATCACAAGCTATTCCAGAGCCTATTTTTACAGTTCACATGATTTTTCATTAAATCATAAAAAATGGTTAGAGGCAGAATCAAGGTCTGGTCCCTTCTACAATTCTGTAGGTTTATGTCTCATTTAACTATATAATTTTGAATTGATTTGTTTTGAGGTCTCTAACTCAAATTACACTAAAATTCCCATACCTTGGTCGATTATCTTTCCTTGACCTAGTCCTTTGCCACTTCTTTCCCTTTTCTCCTTCCACTTTCCTCTTCTCCTTCACAAGCATCATCATTATCAATTTTAAACTTCCAGCATTCAATAACAACTATCCCAATTGAATGTAAAAGAAGGAGAAGAAGAAGAAGATGACATTTACTAAACCAATTACCTTCATTTTGATGACCAAACCTTGATTAAATCTCATACATGCAAGGATTTTCTTCAAGATTTCTTAAGGAACTTACCATGAACCAAAAGAGAAAAGAAATTTCTGCAACTCCCTTCAAAATGCCAACCCACACACCCTCTCTCTTCAGAATTTAACTTTTTATATTATCAAGAAAAATCCCCTTTTTGGTCCCTCAAAAATTTGCATGTCACATAAAAACCTTACACCTTTTTACATGTTACTAATTGACCCCACCTTTCTTCTTTTTCATACATTGGCCTATCCATTAAATCTTTCTTTTAAATTAACCTCTCAATTTATGCTTTATCCACATTTGACCCCTAAATTTCTGAAATTACAAATTTACCCCAAAATAATATTTTTTTTACTTTAATTACACCCTCAATTAATATTAAACCATACTATTGAATTTTATTTTTATGCAATTAACATAATAACAAGATAATTCATCCCTTTTCCTTTGTTTATACAAAATCCTCATTTAAATTAAATCTTAATCAACCAAATCCCATTCAAAAATATGCAAATTAAATTAGGGTCATGTTAGGGGACTTACATATCCCATTTTGGAGCTTACTCGATAGTTAACATAAATACCGGTCCTAAGACCTAGATATAAACTAGCATCCCATTTCAGAGATTACTACCTTAATACCTATTTACCCTTTAACTATTTCTGAAATTAACAATCCATAAGCCATAAATCCAAGGCCTCCATTTCAAAATCCTATCTCCCTCGATTCACAGCTCATACAAAGCTAAAATAGAGCATGCAAATACCCATTCCATTCAAGCACAATAATCAATCACCCGATGAAGAAAAAAGCTCAAATGCTTAATAAAATAGATAAATGAAGAAACCCAATAAAGAACAAAACATTTAAACACATATATATCAAAAATAAGTTCAATCCATTGCATAGCTATGGGGATTCATAGGTCCCTTATCAATAAAACTACAAATTTAACATTAATAAAGTAAAAAGAGAAAGGAAAAATGAAACCCAAAGAGAAAGGAAAAATGAAACCCAAAAGCCCATTATAGTTGATGAAGCTCCAAATTGAATCTAAGTATTCTCCTCCAACTCTCCAGTAAAATGAAAGATAAAACGAAAAATAATTGTAGAAAATTAAATCTAACCCTAAAATTTGTATTGAAAATAAATATAATCTAAAGTTTACATTAAAAATAAATCTAATATAAGTTACTACTATAAAAAGAGAAAGAAAAATCTACAAATAGAAGAAGAAACCCCTAGGTCTAAAATAATAGCCCCATTCTTTTTTACCACATAAAAATACAACTTTTATAGCATCAGCAATGGACACGGAGAGGACAAATGGTCTCAGCCGAGTCCAGTCGAGCTAAAATGGTACTATAGCATTGGCATATGGCTGAGACTAAATGAGTGCACCTTTCTGGATTGAATTTGCTCGAGTTTTCCATTGGACTTTGCCGAGACAATTGGTCTCGATCAAGTCCATTTGATTAGACTCTGCCGAAACAAATGGTCTCAAGTGAGTCCAAAAATAAAATGGTGTGGATTGGGGTTTCTTTAAGGCACACGACTAAGAAACTTTGGTCTCAGCCGAATGCAAGTCAATTCCTTGAATAAAAGTAAAAATTACCCCATTAAACACATCAAAATATTGATAAGTCTCAATATAATTCTATTTGGCATAAAAAGAGAAATTTAACACTTGAAACAGTAAAAATCACAAAAAACGAGACACAAACACAAATAAAAATATACTAAAATTAAACATGAAACTTAGAGTTATCAAATATCCCACACTTTGCTTTTGCTTGCCCTTGAGCAAATGAAAAAACCACATTCCTTCATACTTAAACTCAAAGAAGGAGAACACAAATTGAGAAAAACTACAACAACACTTTAGTAAAAGTCACTAAACAAAGTCCTAAATCAAAAAGACTTAACTAGACCGTACTAGTAAATCTCATTGTGTGTGTGTGCTAGGCCAAAACAATTTAAAATAACTTTTAAAACAAAAATTTTTAGCACAATCTGACAATTGAAAAAAGAATTCATGTACAAAGGATTGCACCCATGGTTTCACTCTTGAAACTCAAAAGATTTCATAGGCCTCTCCTTTAGCACCAATGCCCGAAGGTCATCTCCACATATAACTCTCGACGAGAAAAGATCCTTAGAACTTAAAAGGTTATAATGTGGCTAAGGTGTGGCTATCAAGAAAATGATTAAGATACACAATTTAGAACCGCCATTTCTACATCAACTCACCCTTTTTCTTCTAAAAATAAGACTTCAAGTCTACCCTTATTCAGTTTTCATCATTGCCATGCTTCAGAAATCCAAAATGTAGAACATTTCTCAAGGAAACAACATAAAAAAAAAAAGAAGAATTCTCCCTAAATTTCTTACTAAGATTATAGCTCAATAGATGTTTAAAAAGCTTAGAATTCTTCTCTTCTACACATAGAGTACCCCACACTTATATGAAACCAAGATTGATGACTTTTTTCTTTTTTTTCTTTTTTTTTTTTGAAACAACTAAAGTAATCAATTTTACAATTGATAAGTAGGGACTAAAAAAAATTCTTCTTAAATAGGAACTACATTCTAAAAAATTTCTAAATCTCACTTGATGTTGGCAATGTATCCCCAACTCTTATAATCTAACAATTAAAGAACAACCCTTTACTCATTAGTACTTTTCAAGAAAAATTTATCTCACCTACTTCTAGAATGGCCAGTTCAAAAAGGGTAAGATAATGGCTTTTAAAGCTTAACGGATCAAAATACATGTGTAATCAATTAACATAAAATTAGCACACATTTAGCATGCTTAAATAGGCTCAAGGGGGCTCGTAAGGGATATTATATAGCAAAGGTACATCAAAAGGTCTTTTCAAAATTGGATCAAGAAAAATATTGCCTAAGTCATTTTCAATCTCATTTTTGAGTTGTTTATTTGCTTCTAAGGGTGATGAGAAAGGTTCTAGTGTTCTAGAATTCCTACTCAATCACCTTCATGCAGTGATTTTTATTATTTTCAAAATCAGGCCTAAAGTGCACATTTATTATAAGATCTACTGGTATTGATCTAATTGAAACTAACCGGTAAAAAAATTCATTCAATAAGTAACCACTCTCTTGCTATTCCAACTAATCTAAATAAGGCTTTCTAATTTTATGATAAAGATTGTTCATAACAGGAATAGCTACGAGGTTAAACTAACCAGGTGCAAAAGTATGTAACAATAACAACAATAAAAAATAAACTTCAAAACTGAACTAAAATCAACAATTGAAAATTAAACTAGAAATAACAAAATAATAACATAAACTATATATTAAAATTAAAACAACAATAAAATAAAGTAAAATACAAAATTAACACAAATATAAAATTACTAGAAAATAAAACACAAAAATAGCTAAATGAGGTGGGTTCATATTCGTCATGCCAAAATTTATGCAAATGCACAAGAAATGGAGTGTTTGAATTGAAAAAGCATGAGAAGAGGAGAAAATGGAATGTAATTCCAAAAGATGGATATAAAATGGGATTTTCCAATTGCACACAGCTAAGAAACTTCTATCTCTATCATATGCTCCCTTCTGTATCAAGATTGCACATTGGACACGGCTAAGACAATTTGGTCTCAGCCATGTGACCCCTTTCGGAACTAAAAATGCATATGGCACATGGCTGAGATAATTTAGCTCTACCA
The DNA here is from genome assembly GCA_037975025.1 of Excoecaria agallocha. Lineage (NCBI taxonomy): Eukaryota > Viridiplantae > Streptophyta > Magnoliopsida > Malpighiales > Euphorbiaceae > Excoecaria > Excoecaria agallocha. Next base: position 21,979,321 of record CM075808.1, on the reverse strand, counting down.
TGTGCACCAAAATTCCTACAAATTATTCAAGTTTCACAACCACTTTCATGCACATTGACACACTCATTTCCAATCTTATTCATGAAAAAATCAATGCCCAAATGAATCACCACACAAATAGTAAAAACACAGATAAAAACCAAAAACTCAAAGTAAAAACAAACAAAATTAACAACATAATTAAAAAGTAAGGAAAAAGAATTAGTTCTGGTTTAATAAGTCCTAGCTCGACTATCATTATTATCTGTTGGTAGAGCTTATGATCCAAATGTTGATCTTTCTAGACTTTCCCCCTCGTTTTCCCCCATCAGTAGGAGAAACCTATCAAAACTCATAAAGGTGGGAAACACCATGTCTTTGATGAAGTACTGCTCCACCTCAGGTTATTCAAACAAGAACTCCATGGCACTTATAGCCTTAATAAACTCCTCAAGTCGATTGAATTCAATGCTTCCACTTAAGAGTTGAACCACTCTTGCTCTTTTGACAAATAATTTTTTGCAAAAGATCTACTTATTCTTCAAGATGAAGGCCTTATCTTCGACTATAACTGGTTCTTCTCTTAGATCATGCACCGCACACTTGATTTCTTCATTATCTACTAGCTGTGTATGACTCAATTTCTCTTCATTTTTGCCATAAACTTGATTTTGCACCAAAATACTCAAAAATTCCAATTTGGATTCTAGGCTCTTGATTCCCAATTCTTAACTTCTCAATATAAGTTCTTAAGTCTTCAATAAATTCTCTTGATTTTTTATCTTTTCCTTTTGAGACTTAATTGTGGCCATCTAATCTTCTCTTTCAACTTTTAATTACCTATCCTTACTTTTAAGCAATTAAAGGAGGACTTAAAATTTGGAAGCACATGACACTTGTTATATCCCTTCTGAGCCAGGATCTTTAAAAGATAGCGATGAGTAAATTGTTGTAGGTTAATTTGAGTACTGCAGCTCTTTCATTTCTCTTCTCAACTCTTTCATTTGCGCTATTAAAAGAACCATTTAATCATCTTGGATAAAACCATACATCATTTGAAAATGCATTATAATCTTCCTGCAAAGAATAACACCAAATCAAAAATAAAGAAAAATAAAAGTCTCAAATAAAGGTCAAATCGAGATATCAAACAAACAACACCATTTATCCCTTGCAACGGTGCCAAAAACCTATTGTGATCCTAGCAAGTACACTAGATCAACAAGTAATATAAGAAAATATATTTAAAATCCTAGAATATCATATCCAAGGGATAAAGGGCTATTCAGTGAGATATCTAGAGTTGAGCATGATTTATCTGAGAAAAATTCCTAAGTCTTCGATGGAGAGCATCCTAAGTCTAATCAACAAAATAAATAAATAATTAAACTAATTACACTAATTATTAAAACATTAATTAAAACATTGCCAAGGTACTCTACTCATCCCCATACCTAATGCAATAATCTTTTGCTTAAAGAATCATATGTCTTAAATGTAAACAACCCATCTAAACCCCTAGTATCCCATTTTGGAGCCTACTACTCTAACTACCCGATATCCCATTTTGGAGCTTACCTAATAACCAGTATAAGTATGGGACCCAAGACCTAGATATAAACGAGCATCCCATTTCGGAGCTTACTACCTTAATACCTATCTATCCTTCAATTATTTCTGCAATTAACAATGCAAAAGCCATAAATATAAAGCCTTTATTCTGAAATCCTATCTCCCTCGATTTATCGCTCATACAAAGCTAAAATAGAGCATTAAAATATCTATTCCATTCAAGTACAATAACCAATCACCCAATGAAGCAAAAAGTTCAAATGCTTAATAAAATTGTTAAATGAAGAAACCCAATAAAGAATAGAACATTTAGACATATATATATATATATTAAAAATAAGTTCAATCCATTACACACACACACACACACACACATATATATTAAAAATAAGTTCAATCCATTACATAGGTATGGGGTTTCATAGGTCCCTTAGCATTAAAACAACAAATTAAACATTAATAAATTAAAAGGAGAAAGGAAAGAGGAAACCCAGAAGCCTATTATAGTTGATGAAGCTCCAAGTTAAATCCAAGCCTTCTCCTCCAACACTCCAGCAAAATGAAAGATAAAACTAAAACTAATTGCATAAAATTATATCTAACCTTAAAACTTATATTGAAAATAAATCTAATCTAAATTTTACATTAAAAATAAATCTAATATAAGTTACTACTATAGAAAAGAGAAAGCAAAACCTAAAAATGGAAGAAAAAAACCGGTCTAAAACATTAACCCTTTTCCTTTTTGCCAAATAGAAATGTAGCTTTTATAGCATTTAAAGTGGACACGGTGAATACAAATGGTCTCAACCGAGTCCAACTAGGCCAAAATGGTACTTTAGCAATGGCACATGGTTGAGACCTTTTGATCTCAACCAAGTGCACCTTTCTGGAATGAATTAGCTCCAGTTCTGCATTGGACTTTACCGAGACAAATGGTCTCGAATGAGTCCATTTGATTGGACTCTACCGAGATAAATGGTCCCGATCAAGTCCAAAAATGAAATGGTGTGGATTGGGGATTCTTTATGGCACACCGCTGATATACTTTGGTCTCAGTCGATTGCAAGTCAATTCCCTGCATAAAAGTCAAAATTACCCCATTAAACAGACCAAAACATTGATAAATCTCAATCTAATTCTATTTGGCATAAAAGATAAATTTAACACTTAAAACACTAAAAGTTACACAAAATGAGACACAAACATAAATAAAAATATACTAAAATTAAACACAAAACTTAGAGTTATCACAAATCCACTACATAATTTATTACAGAAGCAAATCATCCTAAGAAAAGAAAAGATATCATACATAAAATGGGCTATTCACAAAATTTGAGAACATTAGTTCCTACATATATATTTATAAAAAGGGAAATGAAGATTATTTATTAATTTTAAGAAAATGTGGCATGAGTGATCCAAATTTTAATGAAAATAAGACTCTTTTTATTTATGTGTCTTAGGATAAAAATTTGACATTGGTCCATTTTATTAGGAAAAATACAAATTGATTAAGTACAAAACATTTAAATGACTTTTATCGATTAACATGCTAAAAAAATTTCTTTTATACTAAATTATTACATCCTAAAGAATGAAATACATCAAAATAATAAAATGAAATACATCAAAATAATAAAATGAAGTACCAAAAATAAATAAATAAAATAAAATAATAAATAAAACATCATAAATATAATCTAAAATTTAATAAAATGAATAAAGGTGTAGAAAATAACCAATTGAAAGATGACCTCTAAGATAGAATAATTCTCAAAAAAACTTTATAAATGCATAAAAATAATAGCTCACACAAATATACAAAGAAATCAAATTGATTAGCATATTAAAATAATCAAATATCAAAACAAATTAATTAACTAACTAAAAAAATATACTAGAATAAATAAAAATGAAATAAAAATGCAAATCATGTCATACATAAGCGAAAATGAAACTAAAATGCATATAAACACTCAAAACAAACTAGATTAACAAAATAACATTAAAATATGCTCAAAAGGAGAAAATAAGGCTACAGATGCCCCAAAGCAAAAAGGCAAAGGCTCAAGCTAAAGGGAGAGAGGGGATGAGGAGCAGACATCATGATGTCCCATCTATCACATTGATTGATGGCCATCTATGATGTTTTCTTCCCATCTATCATTCGAAAAATAGACAGAAAGCAAGTTTTTAACTCAAAAGCATAGCAAATAAGTTCTAAACTTAAATATATAATTTCAAAACCTTAAAACATGCCACATCTATAGAAACAGTAATCAAATATGACTTAAATCATGCTAACACAAATAAACATACTAAAATATAATTTAAATCAAACATCCATCACGCATCTATGGAAAAGGTAAAATTGAACATACCATTCTACATGTTTTAATGATATCAAATCATCATGGCATTAATGAAAATACAAAATAATTTAAGCAGCATAAAAGAAATATAAATCATCACATCATAAACATAAATTAAAGGCAATTAACTATATAATTATGTGTTAAATTCTAAAAAGAGAAAGAATTTAAGGCATAGAATATTACCCTCGGGAATAATTGATTCTATGATTCTGGAAAGCTACAATCTCTACTCCGATCCTTGATTTCCATGGTTTAAAAATAAAGAAAAGTTTTGTGTTCTTTTAGTATTAATGATTTCAAAAAGCTTTCGTTTTAATAACATAGAATTATTATATCTTTCTCAAAAGTCTGCTCTTTTCCAAAATTCTAAGGATCCTAAAAACCCTAAATTTTTCCCTTTAATATTTGGAGAAGAGTTACAGGTTAGCTCTAACTCAAATTTCTAGAAGAGGAAGCTAAATCCCTTAAAATCTAGCCTGGATAAAATCTGATCGCCATCAAGAATTTCAAAACTAGAAAACGTGGGAAATATGGAGATAATCATCCCTTATACAATTCCTTATAATTGATAAAAGTACCCCTAATTTGACTTGAACTAAATAAGGACAGCCACAGATAACCATCTCTCTATGACATATGTTTGTCTGTCACTACCAGAGGTCCAAACTAAAGGTTTTTGAGATTCTTTTCAAAACTCTCAAAAAATCAAGTTTGAAAACCATAAAACTTTTATGAACATGTGGCAATCGAGTTTGAAGCTTTGAGATTTGCGCTCTCTATCATAAATGTATTGATTTCTCATCTTCGGGTAACCCCTAATCTAGACTGCCTCGGGTCATGGTGTCTACACAGAGACCTAGTTGGGTCAGAATGCTCGCAACTGCAATTACCCTTATAGGAATGCTTATCTATCCACTGCTAAGTACAATACACAAGCATCATATCACTTTTCATACCTTTAATTCATTATATTTATGAGATGTACATAAAACATGGGTGCATATACACATTAATGAATTTATAACTCACAAAAAAAGTGCATACTAGTGATCATACTAAAATTATTTTAAGATATATTCACATGGCAAGAGCATTGAAATTCTCATATGCATACTACTTCACTTGATCAAGTAAAATCCCCAATAAGAATCATAATCAAATCTTACATTCACAAGCTCACACATAGATATATGTATAAATTACCATATAATGTTCTTTGATAATTCATTTATAAATAATATAAGTATTATAAATAATGAACTTAAGTTTTGGCATCATTGATTACTTGTCAAACACACACATATATATAGTACAATAGGGGAGGGGACCCAGTTAAGATGGATGTCAACCCAGTTGGGTTGGTTCCCCACTCAGTCCAAAATGCTTGGGCCTGATCCTGCTTGAATCTATAATGCATTGACCCAGCCGAGGTGAGAGCCATCTCAATCAGGTTGATTGTAGAATTCTAGATTCTGTAAGCACCCAACATGCAATTACCAAACCATTCTTTGCTCCATAATATTAACCAATGAAAACTCATAAGTAATTACTATTTTCTTATATCTAATAAAAATTATACCAAGAATTAAACATATTCGAAGCATTGAAATAAAATTAATGCTCCTCATGCCCAATTTCTACTTAATTAATCTCATCACTATATTATCTACTCTTTTTCCTTTCTAAAGCTTATGGAATTAGTCTCTTTTTCAAATTATTGTTAAAACTCTTCTAGTTTCACAAGTCTACCTACGTATTTCCTTATAGTTCCAAGTTTATTTAAGCCCTTAATTTGTCATTTATACCCTTAGCGGGTCTAAAAGGCCCACAAACCCACAATTCTCTCTACATTAAAAGCTAATGCTATAGGGTGCACACATTCCCAAACACATCTAAAACCCCAAATATGTTCCATAACCATATACTACACATATACACAATTATATGCACGTAAGCTAATAAAGAAATTCCCATACCTTAAAGTGCTCCAGCAAGTCTTCGCCACTCCAAAACTGCCTTTTCTCCCCTCTTTTTACTTGATTCTCCTACTACAATACATAATTTACACTCATAAATTTCCATTATTAACACTTAAATAAATTTACAAAAATTGAAAATTAAGTAGGCAAAAAGGGTGGTAGAAGGGAGAAAACTTACCTTTGTTGCCCATTTCTCTAATCCTAAACTCTCTCTCAGCCAATCAAGTTCACCAAGAAAAAAATGGATGAAATAGTGAGGAAATAGTAAAAATTCAAAGGAGTAACTTACTTGAAGTGGCCAACTCCTTTCGACTCCTTTTACATCCACTTTTGTGCAACTTCTAGAATTGGCTAGGTGCCTCTCTTCTATTGGCCCGCTTATGGCTTTTAGAAGAAATTCTACTTAGGTCACTCATTTAATTAATTCTTAAATATTTTCCCCAACTTATAAATTTATTCAATTTAATCCTTACCTTAGGCCTTTGAATGGTACACATACATACCAAATTATCAAATTACTAAATTACCCCTACATTTCCCTATAATACCTCTATTTCCTATTTTTTTGTTTCTTAGCTACTTCAAACATTCTATAAACATGTATTTCTTCTAGGGTACATGTTGGGGTCTTACAACTAATCAAGGCCCAATCTTCATTTTTCATGCTTTTAGCTCATATTTAAAGCTCTATTTATACTTTTATGTCTTTTTGTGCTTTGTATGTATGTTAAATCTAGGTTGTGAAATCCATTTCATATTGGTACAATATATATTTGCTATTTGATATTTATGATTGTTTTTATATTTTGATTTCAATAAAATGTGTTGTTTTCAATCAAAATGGTAATATTTCCAATAAAAACTAAATAAAGTGGTATTATATCTTCAATTTGCCTTCACAAAATTATTTTTGTTTAAGGTTTTCTCATCTAAAAAATGCCCTAAATGGTTTTTAAAATGATATTCGTCTACTCATTTTTGTAACATCTTTTTAATAGTGTTTTATTTTTAAAAATTTTCTGACATTTTCTAAACAAAATAAATTTTTAAGATAAATATACTTTTGAATTCAAATGTTGAGGATAGATAAATACCTTTTTCTAAAATTAAATTTACTATCAAATATACTATATGTCAAAATAAAGAAAGTTGAATATGGATTGGATCTTTAGATTAACAAAAAGAAACACACCAATATTTTTTTTTCATTTTTTCTTAATAAAAACAAACTCATATGAATTAAGTGAACTACTTGAATTCAAGCTCAATTCAAAAAAAGTTAAGTCATGTTCCAATGGGATCCAACCTAATTGAGTGGCTTATAGTAACTAATAAAGATAATTATTGCCTTTCTATTTTTCTTGTACTTTTTGGTTTTGCTTTTTTTCTTTGAAAGGATTTTTATTATGTTTTTTTGTTGCACATCTCTCATCTTTATACACGTGGTGTTATATCTTTTATTTTTTGCATTTTTTAGTTTTTAGAAAAGGTGAAATATTTATAGGCTAATTCCTTTACTAGCTAATAAAGCCCCGGGCTAAGGACTCTATCTTTTATTCCATCTTTTTCAAAATTGGGACTTTTACTTTAGGTGCCTTACTTTTTAGACCCTGAGTCACCACGGCTCTTCGTCCTCCTCAAAGAAAAAATCCTCCTCAAGTGCAATACCTTTATCTTTTCTCTGCTCAATGGGCATAACTATTGATATAGGGCCCTTTAATTTTGATGGCTAAAGGAGGTGTCATAACAGCAACCATGGTAGAGATGCCCCCAATAGTGGTCGATCTTCGTGTGCAAAGGGAAGTGCTAAAGGCTATTATCCAGCAGGCTATACTAAAGTGGACATTATTTCAATTATCATAACCCTCATCTTATTTTCAAATTCATCCAATCTTCCATCTAACTCTTGACTATTGAAAGTGCCTATTTGGAATGGATCTGCCATGGCTATAGCTTCTAAAGTTGATTTAAAAATATCAACCAAACTCCAATCTGCCTTTAATATTGATTCTACTTTTAACTATCTCAAATGAGCTCTCTAATAAGGTAGTCATTAGGATCTCTAAACCACCTAGGTATGTAATCTAAAATGGCTAAAAATAGGTCAAAAGGTTAGAGTGATGCATGATACATGGCACAAACGTGATGCATGGATATGAACACATTATGATGCATAACATACAAACAAGATACACAAATTTTAAAGGTCAAGAGGAATAACATGCATATTTTACATTATAATATTTATTATCATTATTTATTTGCACACAAAATGAAATGCATGCTCACACATAATCATGCACACAGGCTTTTATAAACTTTAGTTTTCACTTACATCTTAGGCTATAATTTATGCAAGTAAAAATTATACACAAGGTGAGATGTACATACATCAAAAACAATTATACATGCACATTTTGTTGGTCATTATTGTGAAAATACAATTTGTTAGAAATGCATGTATATACAGCATAAATAAACACATGCAAAAGAAAAGAAAAAACTCCTCCCAACCTTATTACTCCGACATAGGAGGTCGTGCAAACTCTTTCCTAAGTGGGATTAGCTTATAAGTTAATATGGAACCCAATAAATACATATGATGCATGGTAAAAAATTGACAGCATAATCTCTCTTTATTTAGAGCGTATACGGATGGGTTTTGATGATTATATATTTGAACAATCCAAATAAACTAAAATAAAAGCCTTTAATGAGTAAACATCTAAGTTTTTTAGGATTTATTCGATACATAAAAGCCTATATCACAAGAAAGGTATTATGGCATATGCCCCCTAGTGAAAGTGTTTATAGCATTACATGGGCTTAAATCCAGTGATACAACTTTAGAGCTACCAAAGCATGATCCTTGCCAATGGATTTATCTCATCACGAGCATGACCGTCGATTGGGTCATCATTTAATATGCTAAAAAGAGCATGGGCTTAGGCTAGTGGTCCTCCTTAATGCTTCTTTACATTGAGTGAACATAGGGATGAGCTTTAGAAATGCATCGAGCTAAAAGATGGATTCCTAACTTAATTATAAGGCTCTAGCATGAACCCAATGCAATTTTTCAAAAAGAGATAAAATATATTAATCATTAAACTCATTTATATTAAATTAACTAAAGGTATTTTCAGAGCAAAATCTCATAGTCCCCAATAGAGTTGCCACTATGATGCATATTAAACCCTATAGGCATCTGACTTGCTCTCGAAAACCTGCTTTTAGGACTCGAGACATGATCAAGGTTCATTTAACTCTTAAAGGCTATTTGCTTCGTAATGGATAGGGATTTAACCCAATCTGCAATACCTCGGGCCTCAAAAAGGTATGAGACAACAGTTTTGGTTATCCCCCTTCATTTTTTGTGATCATTCTACAAGGGCATCTATTAGGCACCATAAGGCATGTATCATGGAGTTGCCACCCAATAAAACATTGGAAATGGAGTTCTAACCTTATGAAACTGAAACCAAAGAGAGTTCAAACTTCATTCTTATTTATACCTTTGGTTAATGTTATATAAATGAGTCATAGAGATCAACTTATCTTATCTATTTTCTCACATGAGTTACTATGTTAGAAAAATAAAGGCGCACCTAAGCACGTTGAAAAGTTGTAAAGCAAAGTATGGAAAGAATTCAAGAATAAAGGATAAATGTAAATATAAAAATATAAAATCATACATAAATCAAGGAATTAATTGAGTTTGTGAGGACATTGGTCCTTGCATGCATGTTTACAAAAGGTAGTGTTTGGGGTGATTAATGAAAAGTGGAACATTAATCACAGCTTTAAAAAGAAAAAGTGAATCCTTTAATTTTAAGGTAGAAATTATTTGGTAACCTTTCAATTTTTCATTCAAAAATCCATTCATTGTAATAGAAAAAACATCAAAGAATAACCATAAGTAAAACAAGCATAAATCAGGCTATAAATTGAATTAGAAATATTGGTTTCCTTATGCACATTTATAAAATATCTTTATATGATTTTTAGAATAAAATAGGATATTGGTCTATTTTATGAGAAAAATCCAATTAGTTAAGTAGAAATATTTTAAATGTTGTTTTTAATTAAAGTGTGCAAGAAATAATTTTTTACTACCTATTACATATTTGCGAAAAGTAAAAGAAAAATTAAATACATGCTTAAAATAATATAAATAGAAAAATAAAAGGAATCCTAAGCTAACCGCTTTGGCTTTTCAACTCGACATGAGATAAGAGTACACATATTAAAATATGTCATGGAAAATAAGATAATTAGTCAGTAATGAATTAAACACAAAATCAAATATAATAATTAAATATATAAAATAAATTGATAAATTAAATAAACATTATATATATATATATATATATATATATATATATATATATGAAATAGTGATAGCAATAATATTAAAACCATTAATGATAATATTATTAATATATAATAATACTAATTATAAATATTATCATTAAAAATAAGAATAAAAATATGACTTGAAGTAAATATTGCACAAATATACAAACAAGCTATGTAATAATTAAATAACAAAAAGTAATTAGTTGGACTAATTAAATAAGCTTAAATAAAATAGCATAAATAAACAATAATCAATAGTTAAAATATATTATAAATTAGAGACAAAGAATAAATAGGCATAATTAGTTTGTCACAAATATTAATTAATTTAATTTAATTAATAAATGAAAATATAAAATATAATATTGATAAAGATATTAATATTGAAAGAATATTAACAATTTAATATTAATAAATTAAACAAAATAAGAAAAATTTTAATAATAACATCAAGCCAAAACCAATGAAAAACAATATAAAATAATAAAATAATATTATATTATATAATATTATGTGTGTGTGTGTGTGTGTGTGAAATGTTGAAGGAAGAAACCAAAAGGACCAAAAATAGGTGAAATAAAGGAGAAAAAGACAAAAAAAGACCAAAATGGCATGAATGGAGTGAGTGACAGAGGAGAGGTGGCATGATTAGGACACTTAGTAATGGAAGTTTTTGACTGTCGTCATAAACTCCATTCGCTAAAGGTCCGCTGCAGTGACAAAAGAAATTTAAAGGAAAAATTCTTTAGCGGCTGGAACAATCGAGCGTCGCTAAAGGACCTGACAAAATAAACTCCAAAGGAATGAAGGGAAAATCATTTTTATACCAAAAAATCTACAAAAAAAAAAAACTCCAATAACATATATAAAAAAAGCTAATTAAAATATATCAATAAATTATATAAAAAATAACAAACAAATAAATTAAAGTAATATATTTAACAAGTTAACAACAAAACTATTAATTGGCAAATAGCCTAATATATTAACCCAATCAACAAATTAATATAATAAACAAAATTAATAAAATAATAAAATAAACAAAACAAATACTCACCAAATATTATGATAAAACAATTAATTTATTAATTAATATAATAAATTAATTGACAAAATTAGTTAGCAAATATACAATTAATTACAAAATAAGAGAAATTAACAATATATTAACGTAGATCTACAAAATTAATAAAAAAAAGTCTATGCCTTTTCCCTATTTTTTGTGAATTTTTGGAATTGTTTTGAGGTAAAAAGCTTAAATTTTCAAGGAAATGGAGGAAGAGAAAGGAAGAAGATGAGGATTTAATTAATAAAGAGAGAGAAAAATGGGATTAGCCACTTTAGGTGGTTACAAAACCCACCCTAAATATCCCAAATGTGATAAGTTTTAAGGGAATTTTTTCCCCAACATTTTTTTGCCCTATTTTTGGGTGTAGAATCCACTATGGGAGTAACTCACGGATCTAGTTCATGAGTCAACTAATGATTCATGGACCATTGACTTTTATGTTGACTTTTGTTTTTTGCCCCTTTTTTCTCGATCAACTGACCTTTAACTTGTAATATTTTACCATTTTTAGTCCTAAAGATGATATTTTTTTGACAGGGTTTATCTTGATATTTGTTTCCCTATGTCTTATATTTCTAGTGAATTAAAAATCACTAAATTAGGATTTGTAGATTTGGATTTATGACTAAAATACTAACAAATGCTCTTAGAAAATTTTTAAGGATAGAATTAATGTTCTGACTTTGAAAAATTGTTGGGAGCAATAGATTCAAAATTAGGTAATGATCCCTTTTTGTTCAAAAATGAGTCTAGTTTCTATTAAAATTGGATTCATCTCAAAATGACCTCTGCGAAGGGAGTTATGCCCGAAATGCTATAGACTTATCCAAGTGCAAGGATAGATTTGGGTCATCTAAGTTCAAGCCTAATTTTGAGAATTTTAAGTACTTAATTGGATTTAGGTGTCTTCATCAAAGTTGTAGATCTATATCCTAAGATTTAAATGGCTTTAGAATTATTTAATTATGTGGTTTATAGGCTACGATAAAGCCAAAACACTTTAAACTATTTTACTTTTTGAAACCCAATTTTCTCTTTTTGCACTGTTAGCATAGGGAAAAGAGGGAAAAGATCCCAAAAAGGATTTTTAAACACTTAAAACCCATTAGAAAGATAAAAAAAAAACATTTTGAAAACATAAAATCTATAAAGAAAGCCTAACACCTCTGCTCTTTATCTAATTATGAGAAACCATTTTCTTATTAGGTAACCCTAATTAGAAGCCTCCTTAAGGCCTAATGTCTACATTGTGGTCATGAAAATTATCAAAGATGACATATGGATGCTAGTTAAAAGAAAAATTACATTAGAGACATGCCTAGAGAATCCTCATATGGATATTAAATCTATGTTAATGAGAAATCTCTTCATAGTAGTAGTGCAAGTATCCTTAAACTTTAGATCACCAAAGTTTTCTTAAATAGTAAGTAATATACTTTAACTTTGTAACTTCTCAAAAGTTATGAGGTTAGATATATCATGATCTACTTGAACATATTTAAGCGATCAATAAAGGATTCACCATCTCAGAATTATTAAGAGAATTATCTCAAATATTTTTTGTTTAGTAAATATTTGGCTAGAGTGAAACACCAAAGTGTGGATGAAATCCACAAAGGGCATTTTAGGAGCAAAGAAAATATTATTAGAACAACCAATTTTAGGTTTACGTGAATTGATGTTAATCCAAACTCAAAACCTAAATGAGATAAAGTAAGGTGAAAGGAGTAATTATCCTATGGAAAGGTTCAATCAAACTACTTGACTTTTCTGTTACTTAGGTAATCATGATACTTGACTAAAAACCTCTCATTATTTGTATATGAGCATAAATATAAATATTAACTAGAGAATTAATAAAATTACTTAAAGAATTTAAATCATACAATTTTTTTTATTGCAATTATAACTATACTGCCAAATTGAACAGAAAACCCAATGGATCAGACACTTATAGAGAAAGGGCATTTCGATAGGGTAACAAAAATAATAATATTTGATATTAAAATGGAATAATATTTATTTTCACTTGGGAAATTAATTTCAGACGTAGAATAAAACTATTTTGTGCATTCATAAAAGAACTTAAAAGAGTGGCTTCTATGTAGAATCCCTGTAGAAGAACTTAATGGTCTAATTTCTAGCCCAAATCAAATTAAATATGATATATAAGTGTTTTGGACCTCACATATTTAATTTGGTTTGATTTGAAATCGATTTGGATAATTAAATCCAAGTCCACATAGAAATATCTAGTTTGCAGGTTTTTGCACATAGACCTTATGGATTAGGCATGGACTTGATTTAATTAGGCCAAATTAATTAATTTATTAATAATAAAATTTGAAATTAATCTCTAGGATTTTCAAGAGTACTAATACTATTGGACATAAGATTTTAACCTAGGTATAAAATGCTAATTATAGTCGGATACTACTTAATCTTTTTCTCCTATTTCTAGTTAACTTTTTCCTCCCCTTTATAGCTGTCTTTTTCCTTTTGAGCCATAGGAAAATTCAATAGTCCCTCTATGACACCCTGTACGCAAACATTGGATCGAGTACTAGTATGTCACACATTTTAATTTCATTATCCCTTGCTTAAGTGGTGAAGTTGGCTATTAACATTACTTTTATTCTCTTATTCGCTTTCCATGCAGTATTCAATTCATTAATTGCACAAATACTATTTATTTGTCAAAAAAAAACTATTTGTTTGGTAAAAATTTTGGTAGCATAAAACCACAATTCAACTCCCACAATCATTATTCATCAATATCAACAATCACACATAACATCTTTCATAATTTCATATATATATATATATATATATATATATATATATATATATATATATATATATATTTGATAATTAACTAGTTGAACTTATCATATTATATAATGTACCAAAATATTTACAAATTACAAAAATGTTCCATATTATATTCAACATATACATGGCATTATAAGATAATCTATCTTCTCCCAAAAAGATTAGTTACTTCCTTTGTCAACCTATCCCTCTATCCTGCAATGATTCACTCCTTTTGTACATACGTGTAGTAAATACTACGCGCTAAGCATTTTCATGCCTAGTTTTGGATACCTAACTAATACATTTCAACACATGGTCATGCAAGTAAATTTTTGCCAATTATTTCACACACACGCACACACAGACATACAGTATGTTTATGTCTTTAATTAAAGAATTTAACTTAAAATACGATTTTACCCTTACCATACAGATTTTGGCCAATAATTACAGTTTTGCCCTTTAAATATATTTTTATCATATTTTTACCATTTTATCTCCTTAGATCCCATTTAAACTCTAAAATTATCAAATTATCCTATTATTTTGTCTAATTGTCAAGATTGCAATTATGCCTTTAATTTATTCATTTCTTTACTTATTTACAATTTTGCCAATAAAAAGACCAATTTAACCATCTACCATTTTGCCACTAGTTCTTTTATATTTTTTTTTACTAAATTACGATTATACCTTTATTTTTTCATTTTTATCCATAATTACACTTCTACCCCTTATTCAACTTTCTTATTCATTCTATTCATCTTGTGTCAACATTCTTTATTTTTATCTCTAAATTCCATAATTTCTTCTATTTTAACCAATTTATTTTTTATTAGGGATTTATCCCTAATATTTTTAGTGGAAACCACATAGATGAATAGAATGTGCAAGACTTAGACCCCAAAGGTCTATATATGTACTATTTCAAGATTGCAATTATGCCTTTAATTTATTCATTTCTTTACTTATTTACAATTTTGCTAATAAAAAGACCAATTTAACCACCTACCATTTTGCTACTAGTTTTTTATATTTTTTTACTAAATTACCATTATACCTTTATTATCCATAATTACACTTCTACCCCTTATTCAACTTTCTTATTCATTTTATTCATCTTTTGTCATCATTCTTTATTTTTATCTCTAAATTCCATAATTTCTTCTATTTTAACCAATTTATTTTTTATTAGGGATTTATCCCTAATATTTTTAGTGAAAACCACATAGATGAATAGAATGTGCGAGACTTAGACCCCAAAGGTATATATATATATATATATATATATATATATATATATATATATATATATATATATACTATTTCACATTTTCACTTCTTTTCAACAATTTTGTTTTTCTTTTTCAATGTGGATCCACCATTCATCCACTTTTATGAGTTGCCATGACTCACTACCATGGTTGGTGTCCCTATGGCTAGCCAATTATATCACATACTTCTAGTTTCTCTATTAAATACTAAGGGAAAAGTTCTTTTCACAATTCCAATAAGAAATTCTTATCATATATACATTTTCTTCACATTATGTAACAATTGATTTTCATGCATAATTATCTTTATTTTTCCATTCTCCATCACTTAACATCACTTATATTATCATATTCTCATTAATTCTATACATATCATCACATAGACATTTTAGGTTCACTGCCAACCATATTTTTTTCTCACCAATACATGTTTCAATTATATTTTTAAGACATGATTAGCACATTTCCTTCATTTATTCAACACAATTTCACCTATATACATTATTTTCTCTACTTTCATAATAGGCTTCAATTTAACGTTTTAACCTTTAAGCCTTTATTCATCCATTTTACCATCCATAACCACTTATCTAACATCCAATTTAAATTTTCTAACACTAATTTCAATTATAAATAGTTTCTACTCAACTTTGCATAACATACATAATCAAAAAAAATTGAAATATAATAGTTTAGGTATCCATAAAACTTATTTGTCTTATTCTAAGCTAATTCTTCTTCCATGTCTCTTTCCTTACTCTTTCTTCTTCTTCTTCTTCTTCTTCTTCTTCTTCCAATTCTCCACCTAGATGAATATTTTCACTCAATTTTTTTTGTAATTTCAACAAAATTCCCATGTACATAACTAATTTTGTTAATTCCTAACTAATTCTACCAAAAATTCTAATTAATCTCTTGGTAAATTTTCTCTTCAAAAAATCTTTCATTTTCAAGCTTTTTTCTTCACTAGTCCCTGGATTATCATAGAGAGAATAACAATTATCTAATTCTAGTTGAAATTTAGATAGAAATTAAGTAGATTTTAAGCTTTAAAAATTCAAAAAGGGTAGAGGAAAATATATGAAGAATTTGGGCAATGGAGGGCGGAGGTAAAGGGAGAAATTTGATGAATTTTTTACATCCTTTCATGCTTTTATAAGCACCCAAATGGATGGCTAAGATTTGTTTAAGCACTATTTAAACCAAGGGTTATTAGATTGCCAATTGTCCTCCTCTTATTGGTTCTAATATTTTTTTTTGTCAAATTTTCATGAAAATTAATAAAAAAATATGGAAAATATTTCTTAGAGTGTGCATAAATTTTTTAGCCAAAATTATGTCATTTTGGTGAATTTTTTAGTCGGATGGTATAATTACCGGTCCACTAATTCACTTTTCTGTATCAAATTTATTTTAATTTTTCACTTCCAAAATTTCAATTATAGTATTTCTATTATATTCTCATGGTTAGAATAATTTTAAGGGGTTTTAGATAATTTTTTATATTTGGTCAAATTACAGGTCAATCGATGAACTATTCATACCAACTCGCTAGTTATTTTTATTTTTGAATTTTGAAGTTCTATTTGATCTCAATTTAATATCAAATTACATTCCTAAACTGACCATTAATAATACTTTCTAGTGCCCATGGAAAGTGCCTGCAGGTCCCCGAATGGTACTATTTATTTTGGTGGCACTATTCATGATTCGAAAAGTATTATTTATATAATCAAAATTTTTGAGGCATTACACCATCTATCATCTATTATTGGTTCTTCTTGTCTCTTCTCTCGAGTGGATTATGCATTGAAGGTGTTCATCATTGGAAATTATAGTTTGCATCAACCTAGTGAGAAATAATCAACATTTCAACAAATCTCAAAAGTGATTTTCTACTTGGTTAAGCTTTGTGTAATTTCATGGCAATGTCCTTTTTTATTATAGTCAAAAATTTAAAAATTTCACTACATATGTGATACATATAGCCATAGAAATCCAACAATATGTTCCTAATAAAAAAATTACAAATAAATTATATAATTTCCATAATATTTATTAATTATTTTTTCTTAATGAATGTGATATTAAAATTTGATAGTGAGGTTATTAACCGTATCAAACTTATATCAATTTACAAAATTTGTAACAAAAATTCATTACATGTTTTTCTTTTTTTTTACCTAATAAAAATTTATTTTGCGATTTTAGTTAATACTAAAAATAAAAAATAATTACTACATTGTTTAAAAATTTAGAAAAAATGCCTTTAACATTTTCTTCAAAATACAAAAATACCCTTAATGTACTTTTTAAGGTCTTATAATGCCCTTAATATTTTTTTGAAAATAGTAAAATACTCATAATATTTTTTTAGAATACTAAAATATCCTTAATATTTTTCTTAGAGTGTTAAAAGGCTCCTTTATTTTCAATTTAAAAAAATAAATATATGTGATGCTGATGTGGCGATGAATTGCTATGTCAATGCCATGCCAGTACTGTTTACTTTGAATTGGCGTAGGATTAGCTCCAATAGAATTATAGGATCCTTTTAGTTATGTTAAGGGCATTTTAGTGATTTATTATTAACATCATAAACAATTTTATGTCAAAATTTACTATAGAAGCATTTTATAATTAAAATAAAAGAACCAGTAGTAAAAATTGAACACGGAACAATGCTAATGTACCAACTTCATTTTTGTTGTTCTTATGCTACAAAAAATTAGGACTAAACAAAAATACTAGTGTGAATCTTTAAAAGGTTATGGCCTCCTAGACTCTGGCCATATGTTAAAGTACAAAATCATCCAAGTATTTTCAAATTATTTGAATATATTTTTAAAATACCAATGCCATTAACATGTATAAAATATCCATAAACAAAAAGTGAAAGTGTAAATGAAAAAAAAAACTACAATAATGATCAAGAATATAAGCAAGTGTCAAATATTTTACTCTATTAAAGTTATATCTTTTCAAATATCAACCCCCAAAATTGAGTACTAGAGAGAAAATGTAATAATGAAAGAGAAGGTTATTAGTCATGAGGGTGACTTTAATGTTGGTGTGACAATCTACTAGCATCAAAAAGGTTATTAGTCATATGGGTTAGGGAGGCAAAGAGAGATAAAGGGTACAAGATTAACAAAATCAATATATCTACCAAAAAGGCTATACTTTATCAAAAAAATTAAATATACAAAACAATAGATATTGCTTAATATAATGAAGTAAAGAGAGATACAAGAGAAGCAAACCAAGCCAAAACAAAAAAATGCTACCTAGAAAAGATAGAGTCCAGCATATAATATCCCAACAAAATAACACCCAATGTAAATATTTCTGCAAATACAACATGCCCATAAAACAAAACTAGAAAAACACTTCTACATTAACACAATTAACCAAGACAAGAGCGCTGATGAAATCGACTGCAACCACGCTCTGACACAAATAAGAAAATCAAGGAAAAAATAAAACAACAAAATTCCAACCATTCAATCAAACCAAACCAAGTGCTCAACTTCTCCTTAACCACTACAAAATTATAGTAGCTAGAAGAAAACTAAGAGTACAAAAGAATATCATAAAATCACAACTTGCCCAGAAAAAGCATAACATCAAAGCAAAGAAAAAGATAAGGCGAGAACAATCGATAGAAACATATAATCAAACTAGAGAATAAGAATACGGAAACATCAAATCCTAATTCAAAACTTTCATTTAAGAATTAAAGGTCAAATTAAAGAATTGATTTAAAAGAAAAATCAAAATCAAAGAATATGTAGAACCAAGGGATGGATGAACTCACGTAAAATAAAAAAGAAAATATAGAAGCAAATAATCAACGATACACCTAGAACCAAATAACCACAGGGGATGGTGACCAGTAGAGTATAGCGTCGAGAAGAACAACAGGCGATGGTAACCAGCAGAAGATAGGATCAACAAGTAGAGGACAATATGGATAGGGATGGCGGCGGTGGCAGATGCGAAGGGAAAAAACTACTGAGAGACAATTTAGTGTTTAAAGAGAAATAAGAAAACAAATATAATAAAAAAAATACCATCTAAATTTAAGGATTAATTAAACCATTAATAAATGTATTAAAAATATATATTTGTATATATTATTACATTAAACCATATAAAATTTAGGTTAACAAATAAAAGTTTGCTTAATTTTAAATTACATTAAACAAATAAAAGATTGCTTAATTTTAAATTACATTAAATGTACCCTTGTTGAAGATATCATTATTTTTCTTCTTTAAAAACAAGAATGGAAAACAATACCAAACATCATGAAATGAGAAAATAATGAAAACAAACATTGTTTACTACCGGATCATATAACGTGAAATCATTGCAACAAACCATCCATTCGGGCTCTACGATAATTGAAAAAACAACCGCAAATATCGGATATTAGTAGGCATACCCATAAAATACACTCTAAACTCTTACAGTCTATGTAAGCATATAGGATAACCAAAATCCAACCACTAGGATAATAAAAGAAACATCAAGGTGGACTGAAACGGAGGATGTTGGTCCAGCGGCAGCCAATGCCAAGCCCTCTATTGTACTGATTTTAAGGGCATAATCATCACGCGCATCTTTAGGAATCACCTTCACTGGTAGCTTCAATCAATCCTTATAGCTCCCTATGTTGCTATTAACGAAGTATCTGATCCCTTCTCCATCCAACAATATGCTATCTAAGCCATCCGTATAGATCTTGATTGGATTATTCATATTACACGACTCATACTCTTCCTCCGTTTTCAGCTCAGCTATAATCCTATGGGCAAGAGAGTACGCAAACCCTGCTCCGTAACAAACATTCCCAAGAAAATCAACCCATTACAACCACGTGATTCAAATTATCACTTCCTAAAAAAATTATCCCACTAAATTGATAAATTTAAAATAACATTTAATGTATTTTTAAAAATTTTATCTCAATAAAATATATAATAACTTGATTAGCTTAATTTGAAAAAAAATATTTTATTCTATTTATTATAATTTTTCATAGAATTAAAAAAAAATCAATTCTTGACTTTGAAAAAATAAAATAAAATAAAATATTCCAGACAAGTAAAAAAAGAAATCTAATAGGCTATGGCAATAATCAAGCGTCTGGGCTTCTGATTCAGGGATAATCCTAGTTTTAGCTAAGATTTGTGAGTGAAAAAAAAAAAGAAAAAAACAAGAAAAGATGAAACATATGTAAATCTATGTAAAAGAGAGGCTCACAAATTTTGTCGCCGACTCTGAAGGTTTTGCCGGAGGACCAATAAGCCACATCAGTATCAGGTTCCCAACCTCGATCCTCGCCGACCACATGCGTGCACTCAGCTTCTACGCTCACTCTATATATTCTAACCACACTCACCCATACCATCCACGCTTTCAGTGATAGTGTGCTGGCCATTCTTATTCTAGAACAAACAACTCACAAATATTCTTCTTCTTCTTCTTTTAATCATTCTTCCTTCGATGAGGAATTAGTTAAGAAATAAAAGCCAAAAGTGGCTCTGGTTACTTCTTTTTATCAACAGATGAACGGTAGTTGCTTAGTTAGGTCCACTGGTTTACTTTCATTAATTTATAACCCAAGTGAAGCTAAATAATTTCTTTTCTTGCCATTGGAACTGCAGATATTTACAAAATAATTTTATTATTCAAGGATATTAGTTCTCATTACTAGATAATATAATTAAATTAAAGTTTATTAGTGTTATAAATAAAATAATAAATTTATGGATATCCATAAATTATATACGTTAAACTCTTAATTTATAATTTTAACTTAATTTATAATTTATAATGTAAATTTCAGCTTCAGTTTTGTAACTCAAATGTTTATATTTATTTTATGTAAATTATATTCACAACTCTATAAATATAGATTTTTCATGCAATATATACAAGTGAAAATAATAATAAAATATACCTACTCTCAATTACTTTCTAAAATTTCTCTATATTCTTATCCTTCTTATAGTTTAATAGTTTTTCTAAAGCCTAATGCGCAAAAAATACCCTTAATATTTACCCAAAAAAAAAGCAAATTTGCACCTAATATTTAGTTATGGGTAATTTTAACCCTAAAATTATCAAAATGGTGCAATTTTGCCTCTTAAATAACGGAATCGTTAATTTGACCGTATTTCATTTTATAACCGCTGTTTTGGGCACGTTGCAAAATTTTGACGGAATGAACTCAAACTAACGGTTTCATTTCTTCATGGGTAAAATTGCACCATTTTGATAATTTTAAAGGTAACATTATCCGTAACTAAACATTATAGGCAATTTTTTTTTTGGTAAACATTAAGAACATTCTTGCACATTTGGGCTTTTTCTATTATTTCATATAGTTTTCAAAGTTTATAATACATTATCAATATGAATCTACTCTATGGTTCATAGTCAAATATTTTCTTTTCTTTATTTTTTTAACTTGCATTATGTTAAATATTATCAGACTTAAGTTTGAGACCCTTGATATTACTATTAAAAACTATTTATCTTGTGTCTTGATGTAAAAAGACTTGGAAATAAAATTTTAGATGGAAATATAGTTGGAAATAAAGCTCCAACCAAAATAAGAGAGAGAACTAAGAGGATTTGGTAATTTAAAAGTACAAGTAAAATTTTCTCTTTATATCTTTTGTTTAATTATCTTCAAATTTTCTAATTTACTTGAGTTGACTTCTTTTGCTTTGTCCTACCCTTCTCTTTTCTATTTTCTTTCTTGAGCTGTCCATTGTTTCTTACAAATGTGTGTTCCTTTTGACAATTCCTTTTTGTTTTAGCTTTATAGTCTATATTTAATCTACAATTAAGTTTGTTTCATATCTCATATTTTCATTTTCATTTTACCACTTGTTGTTCTCACTTAGTGTACAACTTGATGTTTTTTATTCTGTTTTACTCTTGTCTATGACCAATTGTATTTTTTCACAATTCAGGCATTTATTTCCAAGATACTATTCTTAACACAATTACATTTTCTTCAATTCCGTTAGACTTGTTCATTGTTATCATTTTGTCTAGATTCCTTTATACAATTTTATTTTCTTATCCTTACTTTTGATCTTTCTCCTCTATATCTTATGATCAAATTCTATAATTTCATATATGCTACTTCTAATACTCTTTATTTGTCTTGCAATTTCTTCTTTAACTTTTTCAATTATCATCAAATCCTTATTTTCATATGTTTTTCTCCTTTATTCCCCCTCCTAGGATGAAATTTTTAATTTAATCTTTAGACTTCCATTTTAATACACATTTGGTCATTTTTTTCTAATTTTACTCTTTCTGCTTCATGTTGATCTTTATTTCACTTTTGCCCCAAATTTACATGATAGTCTTCATGTTCCTTCTATGTGGTGAAAAATTACAATTTAGTCCCTACGTGGTGACAAATTACAATTTAGTCCTTTTTATGTGTTTTTCTTATTTATTCCTACATAATTCTTTTTTAGGTGAAAAATTATCATTAGGTCCCTAAACTTTCTTTTCATCATGTTTGACTTTGTTGAACCTCAATTTTGACCCTTTTTGCTTCCTTTAACTTTTGTTCCATCTAAATTGTGAAATTTGCATTTTAGTTCTTATACTTATACATGTGATGGTAAATTACAATTTGATCATTAAGACTTTTATTAATTATGATTTTGCCTTTTTTTGATTCTTTGACCATTTTATCTCTTTTTAACCATATTTCTGATGCAAATTTACAATTTCACCCATATCTTCTCACGTAATTATGTTTTTACCCTTTTTAAACCAATTGACCTTATGTTTCATCTTTTTTCATTATTTTATCACACAAATGACATCTTTGGCAAATATTTTCTCATCTAATTCTCATTTTCTTACATATTTACAATTTTAACCTTTTTTGAACTTTTAATTACACTTTTCTATTTATTTATTACTATTCATATTTAGGAAAACTTTCATGCATAATTTACCACTTAGTCCTTATTTTTTTATATATTTATAATTTTTCCCTAATGGTAACTAGTGAAAATTCTCGAATCAGATATGGTAGATGAGGACTGTATGGTTGTATATATAAATTGTATAACTGTATATGTGAGGTGACTACTTAAGCATAGCCATCCCTCAGTATGTGTGAGGTGACTACTTAGGCATAGCCATGCCTCAGTGGAAATATGATCTCGTGGTGCTATCGTGGTATATGAGCCCCTATAACTAGCCATTATATCCTATGATCCTGCATTATCCATTATACACTAAGGGCAATTATTTATTTCACCTTATGTTGTGTTTTTGTACAATTATTTATTTCACCTTATATCATGCATTCTTTTTTCTCATTCATTCATCCATTCATTATTATCACAAATGAATTCATAACAAACATGGTGAATATCATTCAAACTTGATAAAAACAAGGCATTTCCTTATGGTATACCATTTGACCTCATCATAAATTCATGCATACAATGTGTTTTCTCTTCATTTCTCATACCATATGTATTTTCAAGATCACTTTATGTATTCATATGTTGATATACATCTATTTTGCATTAATAACCCTTAGTTACATACATGTGCCCCATTATGTTCACTTACATTATATTATGTCCATATATTATTTTTAGTTCTAATAAATCATGTTGTGTTTACTCATCATTTTATTTTTCATTTCATGTTTAATATGCAAATAATCATCAAATTATTATATGGTATAACATAGATTACCATTCAATCACTATTGGAACATAAGTGTACAAGTCTATTTAATTCATCTAATACATTCTCAAAATATTTTTCCATGTGTGTTAAGCATAATTATAACCTTGATTTAATTTAATTCTTTATTAAACTTTAATTTCATTTTCTTACATAATGGGTCTCATAACTAACATACCCTTTTTCTAAACATATCTTCATACATTTAACATCATATATCTTATAGTTTTTCCTTCAATTATATTAATCTATCATTAATTCAAAATTAACTAACATTTACTTAATTTTTTTCTCATAAGGAACATAATAGGTTGCATAACTAACATGTGATTCATAGTTATGTTTTCTTGTATTTAACATCAAATATCCCATTATCCAAAATTTAATTTCATTAATTTAACATTCATTTGATTTAATACTCATATTATATAATTTTTCTTAAAGTGACATAATACCTCTTTATGCCATTTTCTCACCTTTAATCATAATTTCATGCAATTTCTCATACTAGTCTCATCATTTCACATCTAATTTTATTTATGTACCATCAATTAAATTTTTACTTAACTCATTTCAAAATTCCTAATTTACATAACCTTAAACATATGAAATAAACTAGTTTGGGTATCCACATACCACTTTTTCAAGCTCTCACCCATGATTTTTCTTCCTTTTCCATAATTTCCTTCCATTTTTCCTTTGCTTCAACTTGTTCTCCCTTAGAAATCCATCTTGGCTGAATTTTCTCATGTCTCTATTGCCCAATTTTCTTCAGCCATAACTTAAATTCAACCCACAATATGAATTTTAATGTCAAATTCTACCTAAAAATCTATTTAAAATATTAAATTATAAATAAATTAACTTGAATTTTTTCTTCAAACTTCTCTTCATAATTACATCCATTTTCTCCACTATAAATCTGAATTTTTCTTGATTTTGGGGCTTTTAAAAAATGATAAGTGTGATTTCAATTGACAAAGTATGAAAAGTTATGGTGAAAAAGCTTGAATCAAGTTAAAATGGTGGAATTTCATTAAGTTTTAGGCTATATTTTTGGAGAATGAGAAATTATTTCTAGTCCAATTTTTATCCAGAATATTTTGGATTTTCAGTGAATATTTTGCCCAAAAATCAATAGTTTACAGGGTGGACAAAATCAAACCACTTTATGTGGACATAATTATGTCACTTGTCACTTTCTCATTGGCTCATCCATCCTTATTTTATTTTTTCACAAAAATAAATTTAAAAATTCCTAAATATTATAATTAATATGTTTATAAAATTTGATATTAATCGGAGTTCGTTTTGATAAGTTTTAGGGCACCAAAACATTTTCGACCAGTTTAAAATCTTAATTTTCTCCCCCTTTTTTTAGATTTCATTATTCCTCTCATCAAAATATTCTAAAATTTTTCATTATGTGCAAAACAATACATAGGAAGGTGTGTCTAAAATTTTAGATCATTCTAATCTCGTTTCGATATACTTTCAGTGTTAGAGGTAAAATCAATTAGTTCGAAACTCAAAAATTTAAAGTTGTCAGAAAAATTATTTTTCACTTACAAATATTAATTAAGATTATTTCTAGTAGATATATGCAAACAAAATAATTTTTGGAGGTTTGTGAAATATTTTAAAGCTCAGTCAAACTTATGGTCAACCTTTTTACGGTATCAGGAAAATCCTTCACTGTTCATTTTTTAGGCCTATTTAAGCTCAATTTCTCCTAAAATTATACCATTAGGCTCTATTTAGTACATATTTTCTCATTTAATGGTTAACTACAACTTTCTACCAGGTTACCCATCTTGGTACTACCTGGTTGTGCACTTTTAACACTTATGTGCTTCTAAATTTTGCTATACTATACTACTGTAATCACACTAAAAACTATTCTAGTATCACTGTTCGTGCTTTATAATATATTATTTATATCAGATAAAATTTTAGGGTGTTACAGGTTGAAAGAAAATTTGATGAAGAAAATATTTGGACTAATGATATGGGGACAAATGGATATAGTTTTGAACATGCATTTGAGTCATTCACTCCAAATAGGGTGGAAGTGACTTATAGTCACTCGCTCCCAAGGGTGACAAGTGGAATGCATTTTAGCCATGTAAATGACTCACTCACATCTATAGGGAGTGACTCACACTCAGTCACTCCTACAGAGTGTGACTTATTTAAGTACTCTTTTATCAGTTAGTGACCCAATCACTCCCATAGAGTAGTACTCGCCCATAGGGTTGTAATCACCCAAGGAGTGGGAGTGAGTGAATGGAAGAAAATTTGCTTATTGATAGCCATTAGAATTCTTAATTTAATCGTAACCATCCAAGTCGCAATATATAACGAAAAATATCCTAAAAACTTCAAGAAAACATACATTTCTTCATCTCCTCTCTTTGGTTGAATTGAAGTCTCCCTTTCTCCTCTATCTTCTTTATCTTCTTAACTTAGTTTTACCAAAATTTCACCTTAAATTTTATCCTACTCTAGATTAAGGCAAATATCTTAGCATAATTCAAAGGTAGTATTAGGCATATTTGAGGTATAGAAACTTTTAATTTCTTTACACTTGTTTGAATTTTTTAATGGCTGAAAATGTTATATTAGTGTTGTAAATGATGTGAAAGTGTTATTGTGATGCTTGATCATGTATGATTGATGAAATATAGCAAGCATAATGAGATGGAAAAATTATGCTTTTGGTTTCATTTGACTCAACAATATGTTTTTTAAGCATAAGTTAAGTTGCAAAGCTCTAAAATTAGGTAATTCAAATTGGAATGTAAATTATTCACATAGATCTAAAATTCTTATGATGTTGAAACCTGATTCTGCTTCTTGAGCCATCGAATCCTGGATTGAATTGCAGCAATGGTTGCTGACCTGTCAACTGAAATAGTTTGGACTATTTTTGATGTATCTCTTGCTGTTGGTGTCCAAATGACCTAATTTTTGTTTCATTAGAAACTTAGGACATATATTAGCAATTTGTTAGAATATTTGTATGATAATATAATGAATGACTATGATAATGGTTGTTGCGTAAATACAATGTGATGCCATGCACTTGCCACCTAATATTATTACGACATTATTGTATGCTTAGTAGCATGCTCATAAGTGTGTGTTATTGATGACTTCTATAAGAGGTCATCCTTACGATTTTTGTTCCCTACTAAGCTAGTAAGCTTAGCACGGGGCTTTAATTCATGTAAGTTTAGTTCAAAGGAGTTAAGTTAATGGATTATTTGCAGTACTGAAGGCTAGCACAAAAGGAGGATATTAGGATTTTAAAGTTTAAATTTTGTAATAGCGTTAATGTATTAATATAAAATTATGTTATCCAATATGTATATATTATGTAATGTACTCTAAACTTGTAAATTGATAGTAAAATTTTATGGCATTAATGTATAAGTAATTTAGAATATGACTAAAGATAATATAATAATTGGATGACTAATTAAATTATAAGTGAACACGTAATCCAATACAATGGTTACAGGTTAGAGATTAGAGGGAACCTTACAAATAAATGCCTTAAAAATTTCAGTTTTATGAATAGTACTTTTTATGTTGCGAATAATGTCATCCAAAATGAATATTACCACCTAGGACTACAATGCACTTTTTTAAATACTAAGAAGTACAATTTATTGAAAGTTTGAGAATGTCATTTAAGGTAAAATTGAGGTTAAATAGGATTTCAAAAAGAAAAATAAAAATATGTAACAAGTTCGATATGAATAGTACACCAGTTGACCTAAGGTTTGACTTTAGCTAAAAAAATTATTTGAGACTTCTGAAAAATTAATTTGACCCTAGAAAATGATTATAAATGGTAAAATAGAATTTTTGAAAAGGAACAATTAAAATAAAATTAAGAAAAAAAATGAATTACCAGATCGATAAAATTACCATTGAACCAAAAAATTCACCAAAAGGTCACAGTTTTAACCCAAAAATTTGCATGCACTTAAAGGAATATATTTTTTATATTTATGGGCATATTTTCATGGAAATTTGATAAAGAAAATTAAGACCCCATAATAGGATTACAAATGGCTAAATAATGACCCTTGTATTAAATAGTATATGGTTTAATTCTAACCATCCATTTGGGCATATATAAGAGGATGGAAGGATGTAGAAATTTTATGCATTTACACCCATCTTCTTCCTCCCCCATTATTGGCAAAAATTCACTCTCCATTTTGTACCATCTTTCTCTTTTTATACTTTAATTTTCCACCCAAAAAAATATTTTTTGTCCTTTCCACCTAAAACAAGTGATAAGTGAAGTAGAAGTTTAAGAAATTTGGAGAAAAAGTGAAGAGAAAAATTCACTCGAGTAAGTTTATGTTAAATTTTTTTATAGATTAGGGTTAGAATTAGTGAGTATAGTTGATATATATGTGAATTTTGTTAAAATTATAAGAAAATTTAAGTGAGAATTTCACTTACAATGTGGTCTATATGAGGAAGAAGAAGAAGAAAAAGAAGAAAAAAATGATGATGATGATGATGATGATGAAAGAAAGAAAGGAAAAGGAAAGAGGAGGAAGCTTAGCTAGGATCTAAGGAGAAAAGGGTAGGTGGATATCATAAAATAGTATTTTTCAAGTTGTTTAAGATTATGTATGTGTATGAAATTTGGATAAACGATGGGTTAGATTGAAATTGATGTTATAAATGTTAAATTGGGTATTAAATAAGTTAATGCAAGGATTAAATTAATGTTGGAAGGCTTGAATTGATAAAACCCTAGGTTACATGCATTATGTAAGTAAAACCTTTATATGTATGAGAAGTCTTGATGTTTTAGTGATGGAAATTAAATATATGTCTTAAAAACATGAATGAAACAATTATTGAAAGACAAAGGAAAATTTCGATTCATTTCTCTTTATGGCTAAATTGATGCATGGTTGGAAATAATACGTATACAATGATAAAAAAATGGTAGAACATGATAAAAGTGATGAATAATGATGAATGTGAATGATGCATAAATATTTGAATTGTTACATAACGATAAAGCATGAAAAATCATAAGCTTTGGCATGAAAATTGTGAAGTTGATCAGAAATTATTTTACCTTTTATAACTAGTTACAAAACTTGAAGTATAAGATATAATTAACTAGCCATAGGGACATAATTGTAGTAATGAGTCATGACAACTTGCATTTGTAGGCCAATGGCGATCTATACAGCTACACAGTTGGCATTGTACATTTGACATAGTACAGTTGAAAATACACAAGATAAGATTATAGATATGCACAAGTTTAGGCCTTCGGGGTCCCTGTCCTACACATCCAATTCGTAGGAGTTTCCTCAAAAACTTCTCGGGGGAAAAATGGTAATTATGAGAGTAATGGATATAAAAAGGTAAATTTATAATTTGGTGATAAATTGGTAATATAAGGATAAAATTTATATTACTTTATATGAAATTGCTATTAAATCGTAAAATTGTAATTAAATGATAAGAATTGGTAAAAATAGGATAAAAGTGTAATTATATAGCTAAAATCAAAAGAATTATGGCAAAATAGTAAATAAATGGTAAAATTAAGGAAATAGTAATAAAATATAATTTTAAAGGAAAAACATAATTATAAGGTAAAAATGATGAAATAAAGGCAAAATGGTAATTAAGTTATAGAATAGAAGAATCAGTGACATAATCATAATTATGAGATAAAATTGACATGTTGGGAATGAAATGGTAATTTTGACAACATAATGGAAATCCAAGGGCAAAATAGTAATTTTAGTAATAATTTGAGATTTTAAAGGTAAAATAGTAATTTTTGTAATAATTTTAGATTTTAGGGGTAAAAGGGTCATTTTGAAGGAAAAGAATAATTTTAATAGCAAAATTGAAATAAAAAGTCATTATATAGTGGAAAATGGAAATTAAATATTTTAATAGTAATAAAGAGATGCAGTGAGGAAAATACAAATGAATAATAATAATAATAATAATAATAATAATAATAATAATAATAATAATAATAATAATAATAATAATAATAAAAGGGCATCAATAAGAAAAGTTGTGTATAAAATAAATATGTAGGCATTCAAGGAAGAAAAGATTTATAGAATTAAACAATTAAATTATGCAATTTTTAGTTTAATATATAGTATAGGCGTGTTTGTATGTTCATATTTGAAAAATATTAGTTAGATATCCACCACTAAATACTATGTGCTTAGTGCGTAGATTACAAGTGTGTAAGCAGGAGCATAAATAGGGACAAGACAGAATGAAGGATTTTGAGCCTTGATGTTAAAGAAAGGAATTTTGTAGTATTATATGGCATGTAAATGTATCCAAGAATTTATGTATAAATAATGGACATGATGTATAATTATAAACTTGTGTAATTAAAGATGTTATATATGTATGTTGTTGATGATGAAGATTGTTATATTGTGATAATTGTGATTGTGGGTGATGAATTGTGTTTTATTAGTGGTTGAGCTAGTTGCATAAATATTGGAAGTGCTTAAATTTGATTGTACAGGAGTTAAAATCAAATAAATAGTAACTTCGTGTCCAACTTAAGAATATTGCAAGGTGATTAATTGATAACACAGTGAAGAAAGCCAATTTTGTAAGTTATCAGTATTTGATCCAATAGTCGGATATAGGGTGTTACATTTTATGGTATCAGAACTAGATTTAGGCAATTCTAAGATCAAAGTGTATATTGATTTTGGTGAAGTAATCACACATACATGCCATATATGAATATTTGTGATTAAGGTGATTTTGGGAATTAATGTATACCTGTCCCTTCTCTTTTATAGTGAGAAGAAATGGCTTCTAGCTCAAGAAGACAAGGTTGAGGATTAAGATGCCATAGATTGACTTGGCCAGCCTGCACCACCTCCTATAGCATCGGTACCCCAACAACTAGATTTTTTCTAGGTTATGCAGATTACATACACAACTGACGATGCAAGCTAAAAAGGGTTAGCCACCTTAGCCACAGTAGTAGCCACCATCTCCACCACCGAAAACCCATTCAAAATGGCTCAAAAAGCTGAGAACAAAACATTTTTATGGTGGAGATCATATTGCAACTATAAAAGCTGAGGAATGGGTACACCAAACCAAGAGATCATTTTAGAACACAAATTGTACATTTGAGGAAAAGTTGGAGGAAGAAACAATAAGAAAAGAGGCCTATAAAAAAATGAAATTCGATCATTAAAAGTACTAATCTGATCCTTAAAAGTCAATATAGGACCAAAAAATTTGGTCACCATCCGGTTGTTACAGGCTCCACCGCTAATGACCAAAAAAGGCTGGTGTACCAACTAATCCTTAAAAGTTTTAACGACTAACTAGAAATTCGATCTTTGAAAATTATCAAGGATTGGATTTCTCATCCTTAATAATATATGCTAGGTAGCCAATCAAGTTATTAAGGACTAAAAACTTAGTCCTTAAAGGGTGTATTATGGTCCTTAAAACTTTTAACAACCAACAAAAAATTGATCCCTAAAAGTATTAAGGATTGGATTTTTCATCCTTGATAAAGTATGTCAGATGGTTGACTAAATTATTAAGGACCAAAAATTTAGTCTTTGGAGGGTTTATTAATTGGTCCTTAAAACTTTCAATGACTAACAAATTTTTTTTTGTAATTTTGATTATATTGTGCAATTCATATATATATATATATATATATATATATATATATATATATATATATATATATATATATATATATATATATATATATATATATATATATATATATATATATATATATATATATATATATATATATATAATCAAACTTTCATAAATATAATTTGTAATAGATTACAAATATAGAGTTAACGTCTAAAAAACCAATGAATAAACTAAAATATTGTTTTACAACCCTTTTTCTAAAAATTAATACCTAGCGAAATAAGATGGTCTACATCTCTAAAATTTCCTAACAAAATTGCCATCAACATTTATATGAAGTCTTCAAACCTTCATTGCCATCTTTATATTGCATTTTATTACTGCAAACAAGTACAATAAGATAAAAATGATTTAGTAAAAAGAAATATATACATATCTATTGATAATAGTTAGCTGAAGTTAACCTATAATATGTTTTAAGTTGACTAGTCACTCCTTTAAAGGGTGTTTATGGAGGCTAGACATTAGATTCTTGGATTGCTTACCTCGCATATAATTTACATTTAATTCTCTCCTGTATTTGTTCCATAAATGATGCATTTATTTCAATACATCTTCACGATGAAGTCCATGTCATCACTTTCAAATTTATACTACAAAAATAATAGCATGTAACTAGCTAGAAACCATGCTGTATGCTTAATCAACCCAAGAAATAATAGCTCAACAAAAGAAATCTCAAGGTGAAAATAGCTCATGAACATAATAATTCCCTTTTATGAAGAAAACTTAATAACATAACTAAATGTAATAGCAACCAAATACAACATTTTTCATAATAGCTGCCAAATACTTTTACAACAAACAAATATAGCCAAAAAATTTAACCACAAAAAGAAAAGAAAAGTGCAATTTATTTGCACAAAATAATGAGTACACTTACCACAACAACATCCCACGTGTGTTGAAATTTATCTTTTGGAATCTTTTCCCATGATGATAGCCCTAATGGACATACATGACAATCACAAACAATTAATCGAAGTGCCTTGAGAACAATTTGTGATTTTTCCAACAGTTCGATTATTGTAAGAAACCACTTTCAACTTAGCATTGATTCAAGTGTTGCAACTTCTTTACACTTATTTTTTCCTTTATACTATTTTTATCTTTTTAATAGAATTTAAGCATAAAGATCTCAACCGTTGTCCTCATTTGCTTCCTAAAGCACTAGGTGGAAGAAATGCATCTTTGGTAGCCTCTAAATTGGATGACATCCCATTTCCAAACATTTACTTCATATTTAATCTAAAAAAAGAAAAGATAGGGAAAATGTCATGTTTATCAAAGTATGTGATCAACACCATATTCAATCAAAATGTCATATTTGTTAGCCAAGGGAAAAAAATAATACATGCTTCAAGAAAAAAACATTTCTTTTTAATGGAGGTTATAAGCTATATGTTTTTACTTAAATCTACTCAATGTTTTCCTCTTGAGCATCTCCTACATTGTTACCAAGACAAACATATTTAATCGATGTATCAAGCAGCAGCAGCAGTTGAACTTAGAAAAAAAGAAGAAGAAAGCATCATACATGTGAATATTTTGTATTTATGCTTCCTGCTCTCTTGCCAAGTTTGGAAGGGCTATGCGACAAACTAAGAGTACAACTATAAAAAAAACTTAAACTAATTTCAATCAAACATTTTATTTGATTAAAACAATGAAAATAATCTAATGCTTTAGATGAAACACCCTAAAATACAACTTTACTATATATAATGCAATCTACTTAAATCATGATATTTTAAGCAATTAACTCATTTAACATCTATATGCATTCACGTCATCTTATCCATTTAATCTTGTAACTAATATACTAATTAGGTTTCTCACATCCTTCATGTATATTTAAATTTGAATAAGCATATTGACTCCATATGTAACCCACTATCTTAATACTACTATATCATGCTATTTTAGTCATTTGTCTTTCATGCGTAGCATTCAGCATTTCAGTACATTTGTATAAAGTAATATAGCTTCTAGATGCATGCATATACTAGCATTCTCACTATGAGCTTATTACAACCTTCACTTCTATATATATATATATATATATATTACAAACCTTATACATATTAAACATGTAAGGAACTAAACAAAATTTATCAAAATTTCCTACATCAACTTCTATAGACAGGTGTTGGCCTGTCCTGATGCAGAAAAAGTTCCTGAGCAAAAGCCTTGACTACCAAAAACCTACACGGATCAAAATAACCCGTGCTAAGCTATACAACTTAGTGAGGATTCTAAACATGAAAGACAACCACTCACAGTGTTCGTCAAAAATATAGGATGTACAAAACAATTGAATATTAATAATATTTACACGTTAGGAAAAAGTAAAAGATAAAGTATAATAGCTTACACAACAAGATAACCCTTCAATTAATTCAGCATACTCGAATACATAAAATTCATAATGAGATCTGTATATAATGTATATAATGTAAACAGATACAAATACATGCTTAAGGAACCATTGTTAAACATGATAAATCATATATCAGATATATAGTTCATACTGTGATTAACTGTGAAACAATAATGCTTTACTTTAACCTGCTTAGGTTTTAAGAGTGGATAACGGGATCGGTGGATACCTGAGGGTATCAAATGATGGATATCCGAAGATATCAAAACTATGGACCTAATCAGGGCCAACTATATTGTGGACCGGTCAAGGAACCAAAAGGGTCAAGCAACAACCCAAAAGAGTTGTGCAAGATCCAGTAGGATCAACTATATTGTGGACCTAAAAAGGTCGACTGTGGCAGCTACAATTCCCTATAGGCGCCTATCTATCAACAATTAAACTCTAGTAGCAGGCAATACAGTTTTTCATGTTCATTTAATATATCATGCTTGTACTATATCATACACCCTGTACACGTATATGTTCATATTATAGTACAAAATTTTCTACTGCATAAACATGCATTTATACACACGTGTAAAAGTTCAAGTGTCAGTGATTGAACATACCTCTCATCATGAACTTATACCTGAACATGCTATTCTTTAGGCAACACATCATATTACAATCATGTTGTCATTCATATAGGATCAATGATCATTTTATAAAATCATACTTTCATAAATTCATGTACTTCAACTAGAGTTCCAAAATATATAGTGACAACATATCTTTATAACTTTGTTTTTATAAATCATCAAATTAATCTCATGTTTTTCTATTAACCATATAACTTTCTTATTTATATTTTAAAATGTTCTAAACTCACAAATTAATGCCATATTTTAAATCAAATTACATGTTTTAACATAATTTAGATGTGTTTCAAAAGGTTAGGGTAAGAGTTGGTATTGGATGGGGCTAAAAACTACATTAAACTTCAAAAGGAAAAGGCCATGGCTAAGAAAATTGGTCCCAGCCATGTCTAAAGGCCGAAATTGACATCAGAAGGTGGACACATCTGAGACAAATTGTCTCGGCCGCGACTGCCACTGATGCCTTAAGGAAATTTTTGCAAAACAGTTTTTCTAGTTCACTTTGTACATCATTTTAGACCTTTGAAACGACATTTTTAGCAAAAATGGTCTTCTACAAATTTATTCCCCTATGTTTCTAGTTTCTAAAAAATCAAAAATCTTTGCAAAATCTTTTCTATAACTCAAGATATGTGGAATTTAATAAAATCTGTTCATTATAGTAGGCAACACAGGATTTCCGATTTCAAGTGAAAAATTAGGCAATCTTATAGGCATTATTAGACATTGATTTATTCATATAAATTGTAATTTTGGAAGTATATTTTAAGTAGGAATTGACCTCATGTCATTCTGATCATTATACAATCAATTATAAAGATTATACCCCAAGCTGTTCCAAAATCGGAATAAAAAATGCATCTATAAAAGCTGTAAACATGTAGTAAAAATAGAAACAAAAAATATAGGAATGATGTAAACAAGTTTTCATATCCAACAATATGCCAAACAACAACATTATTGCAATATAATTAGCCCACAAAGAATCTAAAACTTAAAATGATCATAAAAATGCCAATATAAAAAGAATCTATAGTGCTTAATCAAAGAATCCTAATAGTTAAAAAATTGTTATATATTCTAATTTATTTTTTAATAAGATAATGAAATTTATTATAGAGAAACTGAATTATAGGAAGCCATAAGAGCTTCCAAGAAGGTGAAAATATATATAACCAAGTTATAAAACAGAAACCATGCTTAAACCATATTACCACAATAAAATCCCAGCAAGTGAGCAAATAACATTACCCATCCTAACCAACTCTCCAAAATAATGTAGCCATAAAAAATATGGTAAATACTAGCATAACAGCCAGTAAAAATGAGAAAGAAGAGGAGAAACAATATAGAAAATTACCCTATGTCTATACCCTTCTAAACACTTATGTGTTCTTGATGAGTAGTGAAATTTCCAGTCAAGCTTGTTAATGATGTCACACTTCCAATAGAGTAAGTTAGCCAGTAGTAGCTAACAGACCACAAAATACGTCACATCCCACAAAACAGAATTATAACCAAGCAATAAAGTCTTGAGTCCAAAGGAAAGTTTTGAAAGAAAAGTTTGTACATTATCCAACCTGTATTAACAAAAAAATTATAAGATAATTAAGATAGATTATTCATAACAATTATATAGGGCATATAAAAGACCCATGATGCTTAATTTACTGTCAACCATTTGTATGAATTTAGGATTTTTTAATGCCAAAACAATATGATAGTATTCTAAGGTGTATAGTATAACTTCTTATTTTTATAATATAAATTATTAAAGCCCTAATCATGAAAATAGATTAACAATTAATCCAAACATGATGATGGGTAATTTGCAACAACACCATCCAAACATAGTGTTAGTATTAAAATAAGAAAATCAAGACCTTATGCACTAACTAATAGATTAGACCGCTCAACCAAAATCTAGCAATAACTTGGTCAACATAGTTTTAGAAAACGTAACCAAAAATCTAACAATAACATGGTTAACATATTTTAAGAAAACATAACTCAATGTCATAATCCAGAAACTTCCTTAAGAATATAGCAATGCAATCAACACTAATCATCACAAAATCAAAAAAATCATCATCCAAGCTAGGAATTCATAGCCTGAATCGCTCTTTACACCCATCAGACTTTAAATTGAGCCTTGATCATTGCTTTTCCCTTCATGGTTTCTCAGCAGCAGATTTATAATATTAGTTCCAAACCAGGATGACATTAAGCAATATTAAAAATTGAGGTAAAAGAAGAAAAAAAGATAAAATTTATAATTGCATGATAATTTCATAATAACAATAAACGAAAACAATAACATTAGCTAATGATGATTTTTGGACATGGTAATTTCATCATCTTATGATCTGCATAAAAAAAAGATATCAAAAAGTGTCCATCTAAATTATAGCTAAATTACATCAATATAACAATTCTGCAAAATTGAACTTTGGGTTTCTTCATTTTGTAAAATAAGAGAGACAATTAGGAGGTGCACCCTTGACGCATAACTCACTTGGGATTATTTCTCGAAGCAATTTAGGGATAAATATAATAGGGTGGAATATAAAAATTCAATGCAAAGTGCCTTTTGGAGCCTCAAACAAGGGATACATCAGTTATAAAATAAGAGAGATATAGAACTAGATCCTGATAAGGCTTTTGTTGGGGTTACCTAAGAAGGAAAACTACTCTTTGAAATATAAAGAATCATGGATTCTAGAATCTTTTCATGTTTTGCTTACTTTTCTAAAAGATTTTTTGAGATTTTATGCTAATTTTAGGTATTTAAGCAAAGTAAAATGGTTAAATAATGAAGAATATTCCCAAATATATGCCTGAAGGTAATTTCATGCAATTTTGGATACATGGAATATTTACCTTATTTGCTCATTTGCCAACTTGTCTGCTCATATTTGAGTTACACTCCAATGAAAATAAGAGAGAATCTTCCTTCTTCAAGTCCATTTGCCAAGTTATCTAAAATAATAATTTACATATCCATGCAAACTGGTTGTACACCCATGCAATGGAAAAAAAGAATTTATTTTTCAGATCAACTTGACCAAATTGCCTGACTTTTTTAGATTGCACACCCATGCAAGCATTTTTTTTCTATAAGAATCTTTATTATAGAACTTCAAAAAGGTTGGAAAAAATGAGATTCACAAAGTTTTCTTTCAAAATTTAGCATATGGTTTAGAAAGTCAACAAAAAGCCTTTTATAGTTTCTTTACTGTTTTCAACGAAGTTATTCTTTTTAAGATTTTTACATTTTCAATATTTATTTTGACCTTTTACAAAAAATATCCAAAATCCCAACATTCTAATATCTATTTGAGTAAGTACAATGAAGGTAATATAAAAAGTCTTCTCTTTTTGATTCGATTTTCGACAATCAAAAATTTATACATTTATTTCTAAATACTTTAAGCTTTATTTGTTTGTTTATTTGCAACAATTTCTTTAATTTTGATGCTTTTTATTTTTAGCTTTAGGTTATAAAACCCTTTTTTATATTATTTTGCCATGTGATAAAAATAATAGGATTTTGGCATTACAATTTCCTTTTTGTTCATTTTGATTTTCTCTCTTTTGAAAAACTTGTTTTAAAATTATTTTTTTAAAGAATTCTAAGGGCCCCACTTTTTTTTCCTTTTGAATCCATTTGTTGATAAGAACTTTATTTAAAGTGATAAAAAAGCTGATCACTATTTAAGTGAGATATGGTCGTGAATTACATGATGCCACCTATAGTTTTATTTTCCTATAAAAATATTAAGTCAATCATGTGTCTTTTAATGCACACTCATGCATTTCGTGACATGCATCCTAATTTTTTTTATTTATTTTGTTCGCTTTCTAGTTTGTTTTATTATATATCTTGTTATTATTTTTTTGTCACAGATAATCCCTTTTATGAGTGCAACAGGGTGAGCGCTAAAGGTAACTCCGCATTTTTTTTATTATAAAAGATACTTTTCAACTGCTAAAGGAAAATTGCCATAAAAATATTTATAGTAAATAATCAATATTTTCATTAATAAAATAAGACCAACGTCTTGTTTCTCGTCCTAAAACTAACACTTCAATACCAAGTTTCAAATGTAAAAGATTTTGTATATAATAAATTAATATAAGAACTTTTGTAATAAAAC
Organism: Excoecaria agallocha; assembly: GCA_037975025.1. Classification (NCBI taxonomy): domain Eukaryota; kingdom Viridiplantae; phylum Streptophyta; class Magnoliopsida; order Malpighiales; family Euphorbiaceae; genus Excoecaria; species Excoecaria agallocha. The sequence continues at coordinate 21,940,237 of CM075808.1, read as the reverse complement.
TTAGACTGGATGTCTGTAGTGCCCCCCAAAAAATTTTCAACTATATGAATAGCACTTTTTAAATCATTAATAGTGATACTGAGGTGAATAGTACCATTCGAGGACTTATCAGCACTTTTCATGAGTACTAGAAAGTAAAATTTATGGGGAGTCTGTAGATGTAATTTGGTATGAAATTATGATCAAAGAAGTTCTCAAAAGTCAAAAAGTAAAAATAAGTCATGGTTTAGTGTGAATAGTATACTGGTTGCAGAAAAAAGGGCCTCAATTATAAGGTATATTACAATTTTAGGACTTCATCGCTATTCCATCACTATTCGATCATTCCCCCTTTAATAGTGATGGAATAGCGATAGATTTCCAAAATTACAATGTACCTTATAATTGAGGTCCTTTCTTGCAATATTTAAAGATAGGGCTCAAAATTGTAAGGTACAGTATAGTTGAAGCCCTTTTTATAATTAAACCTAAAAAAATTATCTGTAATTCCAAAAAATTATTCAAATCATGGGAGACCATTAGAAATAGTATAAATGAAATTTGAAAAGTGAAAAATTAAAATAAATTTGACATAAAAAGTGAATTATCGGATCGATAATTACATCATCGGATAAAAAAATTTGCCAAAACTTTCTAGTTTTGACCCGAAAATTTATGTACAACCTAAGAAATATTTTTTTTCATATTTTTAACTAATTTTTATAAAAATTTAACAAGGGAAATACTATAGCAAATAGGAGGATGAAAAATTGCATCATAAAAGCCCTTAGATCAAATAACTTGATTTAATTTTAACTATCCATTTAGGGCATATAAAAAATTAATTAATGTACACTATTACATATAATATTATCCTTTACACTTTACAAATACAAAATGATACACCAAAACTTAGACTTCAAGCTTTACTTTTAGTGGCATGTTAATGTTGGACTTATCCCCTCAACACTTACGTACCTACATGGGAAAACACCCATGTTGAGAAATGAATAAATGGGGAGATAAACAATGTAAATGACTTCTTAATGAAGTTATAGATATAAATGATACAATATACCAGCATAAATGTCATAATATAACATTTAATGACTTAACATACTATAATGTGCATTTTACTTAATAATAATACATGCACTAACTAATCATGCCAAACTCCACCATCCATCACATTAACGTACACTAAAATCTCAAAGATTGATTAAATCCTTTACACTATTAGAAATAAATATCTTATCACTCTTAGTCAATTAGATACTCTATCAATGCCTAAATTCCCATTAATTATGGATAATAGGAAAAATCACTAGATACTGATGAACAGTATCAAACACTGAAGACATGAGTCTCAAATCACTAGATACCAAAAGGTATCAAACACTAGACACCTTTTGGTGCCAACACTAGCCGTTGCAGTCATTAACTTTTATAGACACGCCTATCTATCCATGACTATGCAAAATTCAAACTCGCATCTAGACATTAATTAATCATGAGTATTACATTGAATCCACTCATGTTCATATGGTCATCATACATTTTAAAGCATGCCATAATATTCATATAATCATTTATGTATAATTATATTCAAACACTTGAAATATGATTTTAATCGTACTTACAATAAACTTTTCACTAGCGAAAGCATATAAATGAACATTTACGCATTTACATTCCATTTGCATGCATATTATTAAGGTACACACTTTAATGATTAACTACTTATATCATGTTTATTGCATCACATATTAACCATAAACATGTGCTTATACAGTTTGGTGAACATCTGAGGATATTTGATTCAAATTTGGGAACATTAGGATGCATAACACATAACATACTTAAATCATACCTTATCTACATAATTTCTTATATTCATGTTTAGTACACATTTTATATTTCAATGTAAAATCATACATTTCATGTATAATATGTCATGTTATATCCTTATACATGTATTTATAAGGTTCTAAAAATGTTTGAGAAAGTTCGGATGAGTTTTGATAACTTTTTGATGTCTAAAGCTCAAAAATAAAATGGAACAAGGGGATACCCAACTGGATTAAAGTAAATTTAGTCAAATGGGTTGCATTTTATCCAGTCCAAAATTCATCAACATTATTTTATTGGAAAGTAATCCAGTTAGGTTGACTTAAATACCCAATTTTCCTATAGACAGGTCCTCATGATTAGACCTGTTCATACAAAATTTTGGTTTAGATATCTAGTTTGTGCTTTCTTTTGAATTAGCCAAATTGGAGCTCTCTAACTCAAGTTGTAGGTAAAGCACTATCTACAAATCACTTGGATCCTATACCAGATTTTCACTTTACTAAACTTTTTCTATATTACCTTCATTTAAACATGATTTGCTATCAAATTTTCACCCATATAATATTTCAACCCTCAAATGCACACTCTAGCAATTAACATCGACCATATAAATGAAAAAAATAACACTCTTATACCTTTTAAAGCTTGCTCATTCTCTTTATTCTTCTTATTCTTCTTTTTCTTTTTCTTCTTCTTCTTCTTCTTCTTCTTCTTCTTCTTCTTCTTACTCTACACTTTTCCTTTACCCTTCACTTTCACCTTATACTCAACTACTACCATAAAATATAATAAAATAAACACTTATAATTAAGTACACACTTTCTATTTTTGCATGTTAAAGGAAAATAAAAAAGAAGAAGAAAGCACATCTTTATTCTAAAACTATGAGTTACTCACCTAATTCACTTTAAATCTTTAACTTCTATCTTCTTCAATTTATCTTCCATTCAAAAGCAGATTTTTAAGATGTTTTAGTGAGATAAAAAGAGAAAAACAAAATCAAGAATTTCTTGTATAAGGAGGGCAATATTACTCTTCCAAAATGGTTGATTTTTTCTGCCTTAATTAATTTGACATAGTTTCAAAAATGAGTAAGATGTTAAACCCTTTATACATACAAGATTAACATTTCATACTATAATATGTTAGTGAATTCATGAAATAAATATTAATTATGAATATTCTTAATTGTAAAATCATTGAAGGATAAAATTACTATCTCATTATAACATCTTAATCATGTTAATACCTCTTACACATGTTACTACATGAAGATGTTAGCACTCAAGCCTACATATATCATTTCATGTAAACAATCAAGGTCATTTAAACATGTTTATTATTAGTTTCATGATACACTATAGATTTATCATCATTTTCTAAATTTATAAACATGGCATATCTAATTATCCTCATTAAATAACTCTAAAATCGTTTAATTACATTATGCTCATAAAATTCCACTAACAGTTTCCAGTGACCAATTTGCACACTAATTTAGATGGATTAAACAATATTTTTAGGAAAAGAGATCTTCTACAAACTAATTCCTATGTGTTTCTAGTTTTTGGAAAATAAAAAATTATCTCATTATCACATTTAAATCGTAAGATAATTAAGAACCACTAGAAGCTATTCCTACTAAGAAGGCAGCAGGTATATCTAAATTCAAGTTAACATATGACCAATTTAAAGACAGATTTAAAATTAACTTTCTCATATGAAATTTATATATGGGAGTATATTTTTAAACCTAATTGAAATTATTTAATTTGATGCCCTACAACTCAAATTATAAACAAAACACTCCTCAGAGGTCCAGCAAACTCAAAGATAGATTTTGTCAACAAGGACAATTAGTTTTATCACTACTTTGAAAATTCATGGAATAAAATAGGTATAGAACTAGAATAAAATTTATCCATGAGAGTTGTACTCCTATAAGTCTAGTTTATCTAAAATTTAGTCCCATAGCATTTTGACATTTTTACCATATGTTATATCCAAAATACTACAACCTATTCATTGACACTAGATAGTAGTTAACATTACCAAAATCATCTTTTCTTACAAATTAGAAAATTTGTAGAAGAAAATGAGTACATAATTAAACCATCATTCCCTCACAAAATTTATACTCCTATATGTCTAGTTTATGTATAATTTTCCTTATAGAAATTAAACCTCCCCACCATGAATTATATCTATAATATTGTAACCGGCTCTCTACAACTAGATAGCAACTCATTGCAAACTTCAATTAAAAATTAGGACTACTTTAAGACCAAATCAACCTCTAGTTTCTTCTATAAAATTATAGGTCTACATCTTATGTTTAATTACCAACTAGAAACACTAAATTTAGAGTTATAAAACATGAGATAGACTAAAAATATAGAAACTGGTTCCTAAAGAACCAAAATAGAATTTTACTTCTATATTCCTCTTCAAATTAACACATGCAAGGTATAAATCTCTTAGATATCAGACTTAAAACTATATTACCAACTCAAAATACATCTATTATAGATTTTAATCCATAATTCCACCCATGAAAATCACATGCAAAATAAATAGAATTCTCTAACCTTTTTGCATGTTAAAAAGATATCCCTTTTTGTTTTTTTTTTCTTTCAAATTTTTACCCCATTAATACTTTTTTTCTTTTAATTACTCCCCAAAATCCTTTCTTTTATTATAATTAACCCACTAAAATACACTTATATCTCAATTGACTATATAATAATATTTTTATTCCAGTTATACACTTGGTAAAATAACTATTTTACCCACTATCACAGAAAACAATATTTATCAATGTCTTACCCTATAATACTTCAATTAATTGATCTTAATTAGATCTTAATATCATATTAATTCCTATGAATCCTTCTAGGGTCAATATTGGGTACTTACATTGTATACAATTCGGGTTGGGTGGAGATTTTGAAGAAGATGGAAGAGAAAGAAAAAGAAAATGAGAACTATTTGGAAACAAGCCAAATAAGGTTAGTGGATACCTAAACTCTCATATTTCATCAATTATGATTATGTATGCAATGTATAACTATGAAATAAGCCTATATAAATTAAATGATAATTAAATAAGTTGATTTGGATGATAATTAAGTGAAATTATTAGGGTAGCGCCTATCAGAGTTAGTCGATAAGGAAGGATTATCTGTATTTCAAATGGAAAGCACAAGCTCCAAGTTCTATCCTTGATTTTCATAAATTTTAGAATGTTTTGTGGGTTTTAACTTCATTTTTCCTACAAGATTGAAAATGGTATTTAAACTTTGAAAATTTGCCTTTTTCTATGATAGGCGGCTATCTATTTGTATAGATGCCCATTGTTTGCCCTATTTCTTTTGGTTGTCTCCCACCAAATGGCCTATCTTGGTCATCCTAAACCTATTCATGGCTCGATGATAGATGTTTAAAGTTCGTTGAGTCATGACCATAGGTCATTAAGTTATGCTGGAGGGTAATTTTTTAATTTTTAAAGTTATTTTCTACTTCTAACCATCTACCAATGATAGATGCCCATCTATGGGGATTTTATAGCTTTCCACATCTTTCAGCAACTTAAAAACATCGACAATATCTAGTTTGAGGAAATTAGATTTTAATGGGATTTAAGGGGATTTCTAGGCAGATTCTAAGGAAGATAGGGTTGGAAAAGATTCAAAATCTATCCCTTTTATAAATACTAAAAACCCTATGGTTTTTAATAGATTAATCATTTTTTTGTAAAGAAAACCATTAATGTTCTTTAAGGATAAAAATGTAACTTTTATTTCTCTAATAAAAAGGCTCTGTTGCATTCTTTTCTTTATATAAAAACATTTTTAATTCTTTTTTTTTCATTTGTGGAGATTAATTAATCAAACTTGGAGTGTGATTTTCAATGCTATAAAAAAGAAATCTTCTGAGGGTAATATTTTGGGCTTTCAATTTTTATGTTCAAGGAATCATATGACATGTAAATGATTTAAATTCATTATGTAGAATTGTTTCTTTGTTTACTTTTATTCTCTATGTCATAATTATTTTAATTGAATGTTTATTTTAATATTTTCTATGCCATGGTTACTGAATGTGAAAAATAAGATATGTAAAAAAGCATGTTCTAGGATATTTTCTCCCTATTAATGCATGATTTTATTTCTTATTAAAAATTCTATATTTGAGTTAATTTATTATTTTGGCATGATTTAAATTTATATTTAGACTTTAAAATTATTTTCAACATGATTAAGTGGTAGAACATGCATATTTAGGTCAAAATTAGGATTTATTTTCTATTTATATGCATGTTGCTTGATTTTAGGTGTGAGAGATGGGAAGAAGGCCTGACTCATGGCCATCGGTCACATCAAGTAATGAGATGTTGTGGTGCCTTATTTTGACCCATCCCTCACATTCTGTTTGGCCATTTATCCCTAATTTTAGACTTTCTATGGCCTTTGTTTGACCTTTTTAAGGTGTTTTGGTGTTTATTTTTTTATTCAAAGTTAATTCTACCATGATTGTGTTTCCATCTTAATTATTTATTTCTTGTTCCGAAAATGCATATTCATTTTATTTTACTTTATTATTTATTCTCAATTATCACATACTAATTATTTTATCCTTTGTATGTTTATGAGAGAATTAATTTTATATGTATTGGGATGTTCGATGTTTTGAGTTTGAAAGCCTTAGAGGATTAGTCTTTAATGGTTCCATTTCTATACCCTTAAGTTTTTTTATTTCCTTTATGATTTTTTTTGTTTTATTTGAATTATTTTAGGATTTGTAATAGGTAGTAATAAATGAGTTTTTTCTTGTACGCTAATTTAAAAATCACCAAATAATTTTTACTAATTAATTAGAGTTTTTCTTAATAAAATCGACCAATGTCCTAGTTTTTTCACTGAAAAGCTAATTAATAAAAGAAGAGTTCTTATTTTGATGAAAATTAGGATCTCACATCCCACATGTTCTAAAATTGCCAAAAGGACTTTCCATCTTTTTATAAAGATGCATGAGAGAACCCATTTTACCACCTCGAATTAATGCCCTATTTTATATATGGTTGTTTTCTTTATTTGGACTATTTATTTATGTAATTTTTATTTATTTATTTATTTTACTTTACAACTTTCATTATGTACTTGAAGTGAGCATTTTAATTATTGTTGTAAATTGTGTGAGGAGGAAGATAGAAAGTTCATCTTAAAAACTCATTTATCAAAAGAACTAACCAAGGTATAAGTAAGAGTGATGTTTCAAACCATTATTGGTTTGGGCATTTTGAGGTTAGAATCACTTTTCCAATGTACTATTGGGTGGCAACTCCAAGATACCTACCTCCTGAACATACTTAGATGGCTTCGTAGGTTGACCATAAATAATAGAATTGGGGTTTCCCGAGATGCTGTCTCATACCTTTTTGAGGGCCGAGACTTGGCAAATTGGGTCGAATCCCTTTCTATTATGAAGTGGCAAATCTTTACAAAACTTTATCTGGTTTGGGCCCTAAAAGTGAGCCTTTGAGAATGAATCGAATTCTGATGCGAGGTGTTGAGGGGGTCCAATACGCATCACATATGTATATGTGAAATTAAAGTGAATAAATAGTAAAATTGAATGTAATATGCCTTAAAATATGGTAAAAATGTGTTTAATTTTTGAATTATGAATTCTATAGTGATATTGAATATAAAATATTTAAATATGAATACTATGCTCACTAAAATATAAGTAAAATGTATTACCCGATATGTCTATTATTATTGCCCCACCTTATAAATGAAATTTTGTCTCTCTTATTAAATGGGGATACCAATATGCAAAATCAATATTACTTATTGGTATTTTTGAATAAAGTACTAATTACTTGCCTACGTCCCAACCCTGTTGGCTGGCAAAATTATATTTATGATGCTTCTGGGAAAAGGATTCATCCAACTAGTTTTGTTAATGTTAGATGATAGAACAAAAACAATAATAAAAAGTATTAAGAAGTCCATTTCATAGATTGGCTGAGTACATAGCTTAATAATTAGTATATCCGTTTGTCAAAATAGAATCCTTAGACATAAGAGCATGTAAATATGATTAATATGATATGTGACATTTTCACTTTACAATTTATTATCAAATTAATAAAATCTTAATAAATATTACTTTTCCTAATTAATAAAAGAAAAGAAAATGATATGATATGATCACAAGTTATTAAATGTAAACCTACGAAAGATAGAGGAAGAAGGAAAGCAAAGAATATGTTGGAATTTGATAGAGAAATAAAAGCAGAAGAAAAATAGCAACTCATGAATGCATTTACATGATCCGTTACATATGTAATGAGTTTGAGAATGATAGCCTGATTTTCAAATGACACTCCACATTATTTTTATTTATTATTTAGTCTTCATAAGAAGACTTGATTAATTAAGAATTTTTATCCCCTTTTTTAATTACTGAGGATTCCTATATATTTTTGAATATTCGATAATCATACATTAATCTATTATCATCAGTAAAACACTAGAATCAGATAATGACCCAGCTAGGCTAGAGGCCAAATAAACATTGTAGCACCCTTATCCTATAATCTGTACATATAACTTTATTTAGTATTAATTAAGCATGCTTATCATAACATTACATCTGTTATTCTACTAAACAGATATCTAAAAGTTAACTATTAGAAGATTTACTTACAGGTGCGTCTCATTATCATCAAATATTACATATAAAAAACATCTATAGAAATTACAAAATTTCCAACATAATTAAAGTTTCCATAACTACAAAATATAAGGACAAAAAGAAGACTCTATTATCAATCTTCTAAGACTTGTATTGGCCAACCTGCTGCAGATATCAGTCCTAGGAGAAAGTCCTATCCTCGCAACCTACACGGATGAAGAACACATGCTAAGCTATAAAGCATAGTGGGGAACACAAATATGACAAACGACCACTCACAGTGGTCGCCAACAAGCATACATCATGAACTACTAACATACCTTCTGCTTAAATGTAAAAGATACTAGTTCAATAAAATAAATGAACAAGAGTCCTCATACCACACACCTTGACATATTCTAGGAATAAACATATTCAAATTTAAGCATATGTTCAACAAGAATATATATGTATCTTCATGAGAAAGACAGAGCATACATTGAATTACTAACTTACTTCCATCTCAAATAACAATATTATATTAAGTTTATCACTTATAGATCCGTAAATATTTTATATTTGCATACAAGACATTGTACATCATTTCCCAATAGAAAGTAAGAACGAGTAGTTATAAGAAAAACACATAACCCAATGTATTAATTGAAAGGATGTCACCAACATGAATACCTAAACATAATTCTTATATTCCATTGTAAAGAAAACACTTATATTGGCAATACATTTTCATAGCTTGCATATATGATGTATCATACAAATTATTTAGCTAGATATTAGTAATGCACTAGTTTATTCATATAACTCTGTACATACAATTTTTATATGAAATAATTATGCATAAGTGTATATTGCAAACTCTTTTAATATCATAATTTCCATATGTGATGAAAAGGAATTTTATACGTAATATATATATTATGAAGTCAATTTAGGAATTGTCATGCTTCATAAAACTTTAAATCAAATTTTCTTAACGTTGGAATAAAGCCTGCACTACTCTAAAGAGGTGGATAAGGGGTATACGGTGGTACCCGAAGGTACAAGGTCACCCGAAGGCACCAAGGAGATAATAGGTCACCCGAAGGCACCAAGGAGATAATAGGTCACCTGAAGGCACCAAAGAGATAATAGGTCACCCGAAGGAACCACTGATCCAAACGGGACCAGGTTTGTTTAATCACCCAAACGGGGTTGACTACAACCCAAACGGGGTTGAAACTATCGCAGCTACAAGGTACCCTTATAGGCATGCCTATCTATCCACTTCCTAAACTCAACGCAGGCAGTAAAATCTATTTACTTTATCTTTTCTTTATTCATTCATATACATGTATACTCTTATATAACTATGTACAAGGTAATCATATACATGCTCACGCATAACTTTCTGTAAACATGTGATCATATGCACAATTCGGTATTGTTATTCTATACTTTGCTCTTTTCTCATCATATACATATTGATGTTCATACATATATATTCATGTATATATACGAGCATGGTGTCATAGATATAAACGTATAAATTTTCTATAAACAAGTTATCTTGAGCACAATTAAGTATTACTATTTTGTACTTGTAATCCCTTCAAATCAAGTAGCTATTTTACATATGTAATATAATGATACATAGCATCATACTCTATTGAGTTCCTTTAATCAATGATGTGTATGATCATGTTCACAACAGGTTAACATATATGCGTACATACATGTATGACTATATATATATATACACACACAATCACACTCAGGTATCAAATCAAGCAACTGTAATTATATAATACTATAATCATTTACCTCAACATATTATTTAGTAGACATAAGCATATAGGCATAATCATATTCATTAAAATAAGTAATTATCCATATGCTAGTTCATGGTCTTGTTGCATACTATATTTCCTAAACTTTTATAAACTTATAGCTTTAGTTTATAATATTATCGTACCTTTTTGTCGTATACATATATCATCTAACACCATAGTCATGTATAAATTTACAATACCACTATTATTACCTATAATTATACAACCAGTAATGTCATCATTTTATGATCAAATTACTGTAAAATATCATATTATTATTATTACATGTAGTACATTTATACATCAAAGAATTAGGTTATAGTGAATAAGATAGATAGATTTTCAGTTCTGTTTAACATTTTAATTTTGCCATGCTAAATGGCTGAATTAACTAAATTGGACTTTTAAATAATAATCTTTTATATCACTAGTTTCTAATGCTTCAAATACCAGTCAAATATAACCATTAAATTAGGAGTTATAACCCAAACATTACAGACTTTCCAAGAGTGCATTTTTTTAAAAACAGTTTGTGTGACCATATTGAAAAATTCGTGGAACAAAATTAGTACAGAATTGAACTAACATGTATTCATAAGAGTTGTACTCTTGTAAGTATATTTTAACTGGAATTTTTTCCCATAGCATTTTGAGTTTTCTATTATGAGTTATAAGTAAAATACTACAAGTTGTTCGTTAACACTAGACAGCAATTCACAATAACAAAATCAGTTTTAGTTACTAATTAGAAAATTCATAGAAGAAACTTTGTACAGATTTAAGCCAACCTTCCTCCACAAAAATTCTTCTCCTATAAGTCTATTCTATCTAGGATTTTTCTATTGGAATTTATAAGTTACATGCATCTCATACATAAGCGGAATTTAAAATTTTTTAACCAATATTTCTGATCTTGCCATGAATATACAATATAGTATGAGAATAAGAAAAATCACCTTTGATTTTTGTTGAACAGTTGATTTTACTTCGCAACGGGTTGTCGCAAACCACAGTGTCCAAAATCGAACACCTCTAATGAGTAATCCACACTAGAGAAGGATAAATTGAACCAACAATTGGTGTAGAACAACGAGTGACGAAAATTCCTAAGAGCTAGCTTAGGAGTTGGCACAAAAGGGAGAGAGAGTTAGAATAAAAGACTTTCTTGTGTGTTTAATCACTTAACCCTAATTCCTCATTAGTTGGCCTTTTATAGTTAGGTTAAAATTCCAACTCCTTAATGAGATTGGGCTCTTTAAAATTTTTGGAGAATTATTAATTGGGCCTTTGGAATTAATTATAATCATTTGGGCTTAATTAAATCCAAATTAAACCTTTTCATAAAAGATTATGCACAAAACCCACAAACTAGGCCCTTTGTGCAACTAATTGGATTTAAATACCCAAATGGATTCCAAATCCAACCAAATTAAATATTTAGGTTCCATAACACTTATGTAACATATATAAATTAATTTGGTCCAAGAAATAGGCCATTAAGGCCTTCTGTATGGAGTTGGCGTGTGGCCCTCTCAGAAGGGCTTCCACACCAGCTCCAGACCTCTGGCCCCTTTATAACTTCTCCAATGGACTTATTAATTATTATATTAGTCCTATAACACTTATAGTAGTCCTATAACACTTATAAGAAATAAAATAATTAATCATGAAATACATTATTTCAATTAGGTCCAATTTACAAAACATTTCTCAAAAGTTCCGCGGACAATTTTATTTGATCATAATTAATTAAACTCTTTAATTAATTATTATCTTATTCACTTCTCTACCCTCATAATAATATCAAATATTATTATTGTAAGGACCCAAAATAGGCCCTAGTGGAATTCAAGGGCAATTACATGTTATTAAAGTCTAATTGAGTATTATTGGATGAAATATTAAGAGTTAAGATATTGATTGGGGCAAAAATGTTATTAAGTTATAATTAATTATGTGATAAATGTGTAAATTATATGGTATAAATTTTATAAGGTCATAATTAAATTATTATTGTTGGTTTAATAATATTCAAGGGTGTAATTGAAGTAAAAAGTATTAATTTGGGGTAAATTTATAATTATGGCATCTTTAGGGGCAAATGTGAATAAATGAATAATTGAGAGGTTAATTTAAGGGAAAGAATAAATGAATAGGTTAATTTATAACATGCAAGAAATGGAGGGATCACTTTATAACATGCAAAAGGGTGTGGGTTAATTATAGGACATGCAACTTGTTGAGGGACCAAAAAGGGAATTTTCCTAACTATTATAAATAATCTTTTTGCTAGTGGAATGAAAGAGAAACTTAATAAGAGATGGTGGTGGACGAAATTCTAGAGAGAGTGATACGGATCCAAGAGGGCTATCTTATGCCATTGAAGAGGGGCAACCTTATGACTTTCAAATGGGTCAAAATAGAGTTCAAACACATAAATATAAGATGCAAATGTCATTGGGGCGTGTGCCAATTTATAGGAGGCAAATTTAGTGCTTTACCATCAATTTTGGGCTTATACAACTTTGGGCTTTAATTGTACAAGTCATGTACCTCATTTAAAAGTCACATGACTCATTTAAGTTGTAAATGTGGGCTTAGGCGTGTGGGCTTCTTTTGGGTTTAGTTTTAGTTAGTTTGGTTATTTATTTTAGTCTTTCTTTTGGGCTTTCATTTTAGGCCTATAAGATTTATTAATTAGTTTTTGTTTTAAGTGTGTTTAAGACTTATTTGGCTTGTAAAAGCCCAAGAAAATTCGTGTAAGGCCATATGAGCATTTAAATTAGGGTTTTAAAGAGTGATTTAGGGTTAGCCACCTTATAAATAGGCTAACCTAGGTTGTAAACAGAATAATCATTGAATCAAATTATAAACTTTTGAGAGTTTTCTCTTGGCTTAGCCGAAATTCCTTAGAGAGATTGTGAGATTGCTTGCTTTCTTTTCTATTGCATCAAGAATTAGGATTACTTATCAATCATATTGATTGTGGCGTTTTCTTATTCTTCTGATCCTGATTATTTGCGTTTCCAATCACGTGTTGTTTGGGAGTTCAATAGGGAGGGTGTTTGTCTTCTTTGTCTTTTGAAATCAAAGCGTATGTTTAAGGGGTTTCAGGTTCTTTAACCTTGGGGTTCCGCATCATTTGGTATCAGAGCCAAAAGTAAGGTAAATTCCTATTTATCTTAGTGTTAGGTTTGTGTTTTCTTTTCTTTGATTTCTTTATGTTTATGCCGAATTAGGTAGTGATAAGTTTTGATTTGTGTGCTTTTTGTGTGTTAAATTTAGCCTTTTTTTCCTTACCTTGTGTTTTGATTCATTAAAAAGCCATAGAAACCAAACTTGAACTTTGAATCTTTGGCATAAAAAAAAAATTCCAGTAGTAGTAGCCTTTAAATTGGTGTGTTGAATTAAAAAAAATTGTGGTACTGTTCACGGCACTGTACATCGCACTGTTTACGGCACTGTTCATCACACTGTTCTGGAACTGTTCATCAAAAAAAAAAAAAGAAAGAAGAGAGAAAAACGTGAAAGAGAAGAAAAATAGAAGAAAAAAAAAGTAAGGAGCAATTGAGCAAGGGTAGTTTATATAGCCTAAAGAAATCCTAATCCTTTCATAAGTGGGAAAAACTAATCCTTTTTGCTTTAGGATTGGGAGGGGCAGAATTTACACCTTTTTCCAAACACCTTTGGGAATCCTGTAAAGGGTAGGAAATACAATCCTTATTGCTTTGGGTTTAGGTTTTCAAAAATCCTAGTCCATATCTAAATTGGAATTACAATCCTAATCCTAGTTAACAAAGATTTCTACTTGGCAAATATTTGTGCTATCCATTTATTATCCATTTGTGCCAATCATTTTTATCATATGCGATCCATTTGTGTGACCATTTTTGGCAACTTTTCCATCATTTGTGTAACCATTTTTGGAAACTTTCCACCATTTGTGTAACCATTTTTGGAAACTTTCCACCATTTGTGCAACCATTTTTGGTAACTTTTTCATCATTTGTGCAACCATTTTTGGAAACTTTTTCCACCATTTATGTTATCATTTTTGGAAACTTTTGCCATCATTTTGCCATTACTTTGCCATCTTTTTGCCATCACTTTGCCACCATTGTGCACACAACTTGACACACTAATCAAGCTTGTTACATCATTCGGCATAGTGAATAAATTGGCTCTAAATTGATTTGTTTTGCATTTTTTATACTTTATTTAGTTTAATTTGGTATTCTTGTTGATCTCTTTCCTTTGTTGGGTAGAACAACTAGGTTCTAAATTTGGTTTAATTTGTAGTGAATCAAATTCATCCATTTTATTCATATTGTCATTTTCCTTGATTCTTGTTGCTTATTTCTTTGTTTTAAGCTAGTTTTTTGTTCCATTTACATTGTTAGGGTATCATTGCTTGTCCAATACCCTACTTTGATTATCATCAAGTGGTACACCACTCTTGTTCGTGCATCACCTCCATTGTGTCTAGAGTCTTCTTTTCTAGTTTTGAGCTATCTTTTGTTGTTAGTATTATTTCCTTGCTTTCTTAAACGTGCTCAAGTTTTTTGATTTGTGATTTAAATTCTGAAGTGTAATTTTGAAGTTGCAAGCTTGAGAGGAAAAAAGGCAAGAGAGTGAGAGGACATTAAGAGGGGTAAAAGCCAAATTTTGAGTGAAACACGAGTGAATGTGAGGATGTCTAATCACAAGTCCAAGCAACATTTACATCAAGATGAAAGGAATGCGTTTAAGGAAGATATAAAGTTGTTAAGGAAAGACCTTAATAATCTAGAATGGTTGGTTAGGCAATATTTCGAACCACGCATTAGAATGGAGGAAAGCAAAAAGAAGAAAAAGAAGGAGGAAGTTATCCTAGAGGAAATAATTTGTGAACCTGAAAAGGGTGATATAGATATTGGCTTTGATAGTGAGGTTACTCAAGACCATGAAGAGGATGTTGTTGATGAGATTGATGAGGAAAAAGAGGTTTTGGGTGAAGTTGAAGATGTGGAGAACATGGTTAAAAAGGTAAATGAGGTTGTACATAATGCAAAAATATTTGAAAGTGAAGATGTCGTTGATTGTTTGAGTGAGAATGAAGAAGCTGGTTTAGTGGAGATGGAAGATCTGCATGTTATAATTTCTCCTCTACCGCATAAGGAGGATGAGGTGCACATGGGAAGTGACGAAGGTCAAAATCATATCACTGTATTAAATACTAACCATGTTTTGCATAGATCTTTTATTTATAACTTGCAAGATCATGATGAGTTCTTTAATGAAGAAGCATTCATACTATTTCCACCAATGCCGAAGATCATTTATGAAGATGAATGTATTCCTCAAGTGCCAATTCCCAACTATTGCAAGACGAAGATTCGAGGACGAATCTTTTCTAAAGAGGGAGGGAATGATACGGATCCAAGAGGGCTATCTTATGCCATTGAAGAGGGGCAACCTTATGACTTTCAAATGGGTCAAAATAGAGTTCAAACACATAAATATAAGATGCAAATGTCATTGGGGCGTGCGCCAATTTATAGGAGGCAGATTTAGTGCTTTACCATTAATTTTGGGCTTATACAACTTTGGGCTTTAATTGTACAAGTCATGTGCCTCATTTAAAAGTCACATGACTCATTTAAGTTGTAAATGTGGGCTTAGGCGTGTGGGCTTCTTTTGGGTTTAGTTTTAGTTAGTTTGGTTATTTATTTTAGTCTTTCTTTTGGGCTTTCATTTTAGGCCTATAAGATTTATTAATTAGTTTTTGTTTTAAGTGTGTTTAAGACTTATTTGGCTTGTAAAAGCCCAAGAAAATTCGTGTAAGGCCATATGAGCATTTAAATTAGGGTTTTAAAGAGTGATTTAGGGTTAGCCACCTTATAAATATGCTAACCTAGGTTGTAAACAGAATAATCATTGAATCAAATTATAAACTTTTGAGAGTTTTCTCTTGGCTTAGCCGAAATTCCTTAGAGAGATTGTGAGATTGCTTGCTTTCTTTTCTATTGCATCAAGAATTAGGATTACTTATCAATCATATTGATTGTGGCATTTTCTTATTCTTCTTATCCCGATTATTTGCGTTTCCAATCACGTGTTGTTTGGGGGTTCAATAGGGAGGGTGTTTGTCTTCTTTGTCTTTTGAAATCAAAGCGTATGTTTAAGGGGTTTCGGGTTCTTTAACCTTGGGGTTCCGCATCAGAGAGTTACAGAAATTTCCTTTCTCCTTCTCATTTCTTAAAGCCATAGATGATTTCTCAAGGTCTTCTTGAAGAGGAAATACTTGCATGTTGTTCAATCTAGATCATTAGTATAAAACTATAAGGTAAATATTTTAACTTGACAGTTCATCTTTTCATCTTTATCTCCTTCTTATTTAGATTGATGATGGATTAAGATAAATGAGGGATGATTGATGTTGTATTAATGAATTGATTCAAAGGATAAAAAGAAGGTAGAAGAGATAAGGAAAAAGGGCTTACAAAGGACTAAGAGTGAAAGGAGAATTTAAAGAAGATTTGAATTGCATGTCCAGGTTTGGGAACTTATTCTTCATGCATGTGTGTGGATATCAATGTTTATGCTTGGATTAATTAATTTTGATGGTAATTTATTAGTTTATTTAGGGTTAATGAGAGATTTAAATAGGAGAAAATCGTGTTTTTGAATGTTGATGAAAAACTGGGTGTGGATCTTGTGAACCAGTCAGCTTGTTTTGTACATATCTAGAGTTTTAGACCTCAGATTCAGGTGATTCAAAAGAATGGATAAACTAGATTCAATTATCTACAATTCATTAGAAGAAGTAGTGGCTTGATTCTGTTGTTAAAGAACTCATAAAAATCGTACAAGTGAACTGTTTGTGTGTATAGGCAGTTTTGAACAGTTACCAAATTTTTAACCATAACTCCTTGTATTTAAGTCATAATTGAGTGAATTTTGATTCTATGTAAACTTGGTATAATGATAAACAACTTTGTAGAAGATACCTAGGGCTAAATATGTTTGTATGCTAGCCAAATATTCACTTGAATTTGTAGTGAGCTGTTATTCTCGGTTCTGGAACAGATTGTGGGAAATATGATATATCTCCTTGTGTAGTGAACGAAATACTATGAGAATAAATTCTGGGAAAAATATACTTCTAAAACTATACTTTTCATGAAGAAAATAAAGTCTAATTATGTCCTTAAGCTTGTCAAATTTTAGCTTAATTCCAGACCTATACACAGCACTGTTAATAGAAACAGTAATTAATAAAGTGTAAAATCAGTTTTGCAAGTGTTTTATTTTGCATGAATATGATGAAATTGATTGTGTTATTATAATATTTGGTTTATGGAAGAGATGAATCGAAAGCATGCAAATCAAAGTTGAAAGAAGAAAAGTTAATGAATTTGAAATTCTTGGTTAAGTTTCTATGAACCAGTTTTGGAATTTTATGGATATCTCGAGTTTTATAGCTCCAATTTGGGAAATTCCAATTTCTAATTAAACTTAGGACATGGATTCATAGTTTTTTAGAAGAAACCTAAATGTGATTCTGTCCCTAAGTATTTTTTATTTTTACTTGAAATTCGTAGTGAGATGCTATCTAGTTGTAGAGAGCAGGTTGCAGTATTTTTGAAATAATGTTTGATAGAGAAGTCTAAATCCTATGAGGAAAAATCCTGGATAAAATAGACTTATAGCAGAACAATTTTTGTGGAGGAATGTTGGCTTAAATCTATACAAATTTTCTTCTATGAATTTTCTAATTAGTAACTAAAACTGATTTTGTTATTGTGAACTGCTGTCTAGTGTTAACAAATAGCTTGTAGTATTTTTCTTATAACTCATGATAGAAAACTCAAAATACTATGGGACAAAATTCCAGTTAAAATAAACTTATAGGAGTACAACTCTTATGAATAAATGTTAGTTCAATTCTGTACTTATTTTGTTCCACGAATTTTTCAATATGGTCACACAAACTGTTTAAAAAAATGCACTCTTGGACAGTCTGTAATGTTTGGGTTATAACTCCTAATTTAATGGTCCTATTTGACTGATATTTGAAGCATGAGAAACTAGTGATATAAAAGATTATTATTTAAAAGTCCAATTTGGTTAATTCAGCCATTTAGCATGGCAAAATTAAAATGTTAAACAGAACTGAAAATCTGTCTATCTTATTCACTATAACCTAATTCTTTGATGTATAAATGTACTGCATGTAATAATAATAATAATATGATATTTTTACAGTAATTTGATCATAAAATGATGACATTGCTGGTTGTATAATTAAAGGTAATAATAGTGGTATTGTAAATTTATACATGACTATGGTGTTAGATGATATATGTATACGACAAAAAGGTACGATAATATTATTAAACTAAAGATATAAGTGTATAAAAGTTTAGGAAATATAGTATGCAACAAGACCATGAACCAACATATGGATAATTACTTATTTTAATGAATATGATTATGCCTATATGCTTATGTCTATTGAATAATATGTTAAGGTAAATGATTACAGTATTACATAATTACAGTTGCTTGATTTGATACCTGAGTGTGATTGTGTGTGTGTGTGTATATATATATATATAGTCATACGTGTATGTACGCATATAGGTTAACATGTTGTGAACATGATCATACACATCATTGATTGAAGGAACTCAATAGAATATGATGTTATGTATCATCATATTACATATGTAAAATAGCTACTTGATTCAAAGGGATTACAAGTACAAAATAGTAATACTTAATTGTGCTCGAGATAACATGTTTATAGAAAATTTATACATTTATATCTATGACACCATGCTCATATATATACATGAATATATATGTATGAACATCAATATGTATATGATGAGAAAAGAGTAAAGTACAGGATAGCAATACTGAATTGTGCATATGATCACATGTCTACAGAAAGTTATACGTGATCATGTATATGATTACCTTGTACATAGTTATATAAGAGTATACATGTATATTAATGAATAAAGAAAAGATAATGTAAAGAAATTTACTTCCTGCATTTAGTCTAGGAAGTGGATAGATAGGCATGCCTATAAGGGTACCTTGCAGCTGCTTCTGAACATTTTGACCTGTTTAGGTCCACTTGAATTTAAAAGTATAGTGACCCTGTTTGGGTTTAAAAGTTAAAGTTAATTTAAACAACCCTCGTGTGGGTTGTATCCGACGCCGTTTGGGTCCGCTTGACCGGTCCATGTTATTTGATTGACCCCGTTTGGGTCCACCGATTTATCATGTAGTTTTATCCTTACAAGGGATCATTGTTTAATACCTTCGGGTATCTTATTTGTACCTTCGGGTGCCACCATTATAATCAATAGTTTTGTACCTTCGGGTACTAGCGTATAACCCGTTATCCACCTCTTAAGAATAGTGCAGGCTTTATTGTCAAAGGTTAAGAAAAGTTTAATAAGGCATGCAAATTCTTAATTGACTTCATATTATTCTACAGGTGAAATTCCTTTTATTGCATACAAAACCTGCATCTATAGGAATGCCCAATAGTAAATATATGTAAGTAATACTACTAGTATCAAAAATGCATGCTAATTGTTAAATGATGAATTTGTGTTATATTAATTCTTTAATTAAATTGATGATATATATATATATATGCCTTTGTGATCATAAACCTTATTTCTATATGTATGCCAATACATGATTGATGAAGGAACTATGGAACATAAAGTAAGCTTGTAGTAATTTTATAATCTCATGATAATTGGATGTGTTGATTTGTTGTATAATTCTAATATGTTTATATCCTAGACATACAAGAATAGAAGTAAGATAATTTCAATACTCGTGAAGATTGTTTATCAAATTAATAATAGATACCTATACTTTTATGATTATGCATTGAGTAATAAAATAATAATTTTATCAATAGTTTGAACTTAAGTCCAAAGGATGTTAGAGCTTGTATAATCATATATGGTGATTGAAACGTCAATACAAATTCTTACCGTTGAAATTTATGATTTCTATAAGTGAATGTAAATTTATAATTTCTTGTAATAAATCATTGTTATATTTGAGGCATGTTGTGTGCTTTTTGACGATCACTGTGAGTGGTCGTTTATCATGATTTTAGTTTCCCACTAAGCTTTATAGCTTAGCACGGGTGTTCCATCCGTGTAGGTTGCAGGGCTAGGACTTTCTCGCAGGACTGATATTTGCAGCAGGTTGGCCAACACAAGTCTTAGAAGATTGATAATAAAGTCTTCTTTTTGTCCTTATATTTTGTAGTTATGGAAACTTTAATTATGTTGGAAATTTTGTAATTACTATAGATGTTTTGTATATGTAATATTTGATGATAATAAGACGCACCTGTAAGTAAAGCTTCTAATAGTTAACTTTTAGATATCTATTTAGTAGAATAACAGATGTAATGTTATGATAAGCATGCTTAATTAATACTAAATAAAGTGATATGTACAGATTATAGGATAAGGGTGCTACAATTAGTGGTATCAGAGCAGCTAGTTTAGCCGTTTCTGGGCTATAGGTGTTTAGAGTTGTTATCATAGGAAACTATAGAGTGTTGGCCAATGCAGATATCCTGGTCATGATATGGTTAGGTTGAAATGTGATGATTCGATAGAATCTGATAAACAAGATATAAAGATAGTTATATATGTGGGTAAAGGTATATGATTGAAGTTTCAGAAATGGACTATGTGTATAATAGTACTTTCTTGGGATCTTAATTTTGGATTGAATAGTATAAAATATGCCAATATGAAAGGTATATGGGATTATGAAATAGGTATGTTAGAGGGATAAGTAGTGATTATTTTATTATGAAACATAAGATGGAGCTATGCTAAATTGATAAGAAGATCTATAGTTGAGACTATTGAGATGATAATTTGAGGATTCATTATGATGCTCTATATACCTGTCAGTATTTCCTTATCGAGTACGGGCAATTAACGAAGCATTACACTTGGGATGGGGTAAAAACATATACAGTACATGAGAAAATGCATTTGCATCTTACTGCATACACGAAAGCATTATTCACGCATAATATAGCATCAAGCATTATATTACATGTACAAGCCCCAACTAATAAAGAAAACTGACAGGATATATGTTGAGTATAATACTAGTGCAATTTTATGATAATATCGCTTCTTATGGAGATTGAGTTATAAGAGAAGCTAATTAAGTCAGAGTGAGCATTAAGGAAAGTTAGCAGAGATAGTATGGAATGGAAGTGTACAGTGCTAAACATAGAAGTCTAAGAATTGATAGTGGTACTTTTGAGCAAATGTCATAGGTATGAATTTCGAGGACGAAATTCCTTAAGGAGGGGAGAATTGTAAGGACCCAAAATAGGCCCTAGTAGAATTCAAGGGCAATTACATGTTATTAAAGTCTAATTGAGTATTATTGGATGAAATATTAAGAGTTAAGATATTGATTGGGGCAAAAATGTTATTAAGTTATCATTAATTATGTGATAAATGTGTAAATTATCTGTTATAAATTTTATAAGGTCATAATTAAATTATTATTGTTGGTTTAATAATATTCAAGGGTGTAATTGAAGTAAAAAGTATTAATTTGGGGTAAATTTATAATTACGGCATCTTTAGGGGCAAATGTGAATAAATGAATAATTGAGAGGTTAATTTAAGAGAAAGAATAAATGAATAGGTTAATTTATAACATTCAAGAAATGGAAGGATCACTTTATAACATGCAAAAGGGTGTGAGTTAATTATAGGAAATGCAACTTGTTGAGGGACCAAAAAGGGAATTTTCCTAACTATAAATAATCTTTTTGCTAGTGGAATGAAAGAGAAACTTAATAAGAGATGGTGGCGGACGAAATTCTAGAGAGAGTTATAGAAATTTCCTTTCTCCTTCTCATTTCTTAAAGCCATAGATGATTTCTCAAGGTCTTCTTGAAGAGGAAATACTTGCATGTTGTTCAATCTAGATCATTAGTATAAAACTATAAGGTAAATATTTTAACTTGATAGTTCATCTCTTCATCTTCATCTCCTTCTTATTTAGATTGATGATGGATTAAGATAAATGAGGGATGATTGATGTCGAATTAATAAATTGATGCAAAGGATAAAAAGAAGGTAGAAGAGACAAGGAAAAAGGGCTTACAAAGGACTAACAGTGAAAGGAGAATTTAAAGAAGATTTGAATTGCATGTCCAGGTTTGGGAACTTATTCTTCATACATGTGTGTGGATATCAATGTTTATGCTTGGATTAATTAATTTTGATGGTAATTTATTAGTTTATTTAGGATTAATGAGAGATTTAAATAGGAGAAAATCGTGTTTTTGAATGTTGATGAAAAACTGGGTGTGGATCTTATGAACCAGTCAGCTTGTTTTGTCCATATCTAGAGTTGTAGACCTCGGATTAAGGTGATTCAAAATTCTGGATAAACTAGATTCAATTATCTACAATTGATGAGAATTAGTGGCTTTATTTTGTTGTTAAGGAACTCATAAAAATGGTACAAGTGAACTGTTTGTGTGTATAGGCAATTTTGAATAGTTACCAAAGTTTTAACCATAACTCCTTGTATTTAAGTCATAATTGAGTGAAGTTTGATTCTATGTAAACTTGATATAATGATAAAAAAACTTTGTAGAAGATACCTAGGGCTAAATATGTTTGTATGCTATCCAAATATTTACTTGAATTTGTAGTGAGCTGTTATTCTCAGTTCTGGAATAGATTGTGGGAAATATGATATATCTCCTTGTGTAGTGAACGAAATACTATGAGATTAAATTTGGAAAAAATAGACTTCTAAACCTATACTTTTCATGAAGAATGTAAAGCCTAATTATGTCCTTAAGCTTGTCAAATTTTAGCTTAATTCCAGACCTATACACAGCACTGTATAATTTCTATAAGTGAATGTAAATGTATAATTTCTTGTAATAAATCATTGTTATATTTGAGGCATGTTGACTATCATTGTGAGTGGTCATTTATAATGATTTTAGTTCCCCACTAAGCTTTATAGCTTAGCATGGGTGTTCCATCCGTGTAGGTTGCAGGGCTAGGACTTTCTCGCAGGACTGATATCTGCAGCAGGTTGGCCAACACAAGTCCTAGAAGATTGATAATAGAAACTTCTTTTTGACCTTATATTTTGTAGTTATGGAAAATTTAATTATGTTGGAAATTTTGTAATTACTATAGATGTTTTGTATATGTAATATTTGATGATAATGAGACGCACCTGTAAGTAAAGCTTCTAGTAGTTAACTTTTAGATATCTATTTAGTAGAATAACAGATGTAATGTTATGATAAGTAATACTAAATAAAGTGATATGTACAGATTATAGGATAAGGGTGCTACAATTATCCTTGTCATTTTATCATTTTACCCTTTTCTCTATATGTGTGTAACCTATTGGGTTCCTATCCATGTTGGTAGTATAATATGTAATTGTGAGTTCTATCCAAAACTCACATGATTTAAACTCCTTCAAATCATTTTATCAATCCTATTGATATTTTTTATACATCATTATACAAGTCATGATTGGCCTCTAGCTAGGCATCACGACTACCCAAATGTCAGGAAAGTCATGTGGTTTGACTATACCCTGCCATAGAAACAGTTACCGTGCAATTAATCCTTTCACCACTCTTATCTCAATTAGATTCTGAGTATGGATTTCTGTCAACTCATATAAATCTAATTATGTATGTTCTATTAATTTAACCATTGTTCCCAAAATGCCCTCCATGGATCTCTATCCATCTTGGCATTTTACTCTAGCCAGAGATTCTCTAAATAAGGTAATTATAGAATCATGCGAGATAACTTCCCTTTTTAAATCTGGGATGGTGAATCCTTTGTCAAACACTCAACTATCTTCAAGTGGGTCATGATATACCCAATCTCCTAACTATGTTCACTCCCAATTGGAAGTAATCAGTTATGGAGTCAAAGTATACCACTTGCTACTTAAGATAACTTTGGTGATCTCAAGTCTAAGGATACTTGCACAACCACTATGAAGAGATTCCTCACTGACATAGATTTAATATCCATGTGAGGATTCTCTTTGCAGGTCTCCAATGAACTTGTTCTTCTAACAAGCATCCACATTTTAGCTTTGATTATCTTCCATAATCACAGTTATGAGAACCACTGCTTGAACCATTCAAGAAGCATAACATGTGCTAGTCTGTCCGAATTAACAATGTCCTATCTTGTTAATTCTATGACTAGGGATATTTAGATATTAACACATTTACATGCAATAGACATCTCACATCATAAACACCTTCATGATTGCCTTTGCACTGTGTTTATAATATCTAGGACTTCATTTATTAATTTAAGATTAACAAACTCATGTATTTAAACATAGCATTAATAAATGAATGATGCCTTTTATTAAGAATATAAATTTTATACATATGAAAAACATCCCTATTACATGGGCTTTAGGGCATATTCTCTAACAATCTCCCACTTGCACTAGAGCCAATCACTCATATGTCTCAGACCCATGCTATTTATATGGTGATCATGCTTAATTTGGGAAAGTGCTTTAGTGAGGGGATCTGCCATATTGTCATATGTGGGAAACCTTTCTATTTTCACATCATTTCTAGCTACTATTTCCCTTATGAGATGGTAGCGTCTGAGAACATGTTTGGATCGCTGATGAGATCGTGGTTCCTTTGCTTGTGTAATGGGTCCATTATTGTCAAAATATAAAGGAATCGGATCAACAATGCTAGGCACCACTCCTAGTTCAGTTATGAACTTTTTTATCCAGACTGCTTCTTTGGCTGCTTCTGAAGCAGCAATGTACTCAGCTTCCGTCGTGGAATTAGCAGTTGTTTTTTGTTTGGAACTTTTCCAACTAACTGCTCCTCCTCCCATTATGAACACATAACCAGACTGTGATTTACAGTCATCTTTGTCAAATTCGAAGTTGGCATTTGTATACCCATTTACTTCCAAAATGCCCTCTCCATATACCAAGAATATATCCTTAGTCCTTCCCAAGTACTTAAGGATATTCTTGACAGCTGCCCAGTGTTCCTCTCCAAAATTGGATTGGAATCTGCTTGTGACACTTAAAGCAAATGCTACATCTGGACGTGTACATAACATAGCATATATGATAGAACCAATTGCAGATGCATATGGTATTATATTCATGCTCTCTCTGTCCTCTAGTGTCTGCGGACACATAGACTTAGAAAGGTGTTTCCCATGCACTATGGGTATAAACCCTTTCAAGAGAGATCCATATTGAACCTCTTCAATACTTTATCTATATATGTACTCTGAGAAAGACCTAGCAACCTATTGGATCTATCTCGATAAATCCTTATTCCCAGAATATAGGATGCTTCTCCAAGGTCTTTCATGGAGAATTGCTTGGATAACCATATTTTAACAGATTGGAGAAGAGAAATGTCATTTCCTATGATCAATATGTCATCCACATATAGAACTAGGAAGACAATTACACTCCCACTGACCCTTTTATACACACAAGGTTCATCTTCATTCTATGAGAAACCAAACTCTTTTATTGTCTAATTGAATCGTATATTCCAGCTCCTAGAGGCTTGCTTCAATCCATAAATGGATCTTTGAAGCTTGCATACCTTTTCATCATTTCCTGATGTGAACCCTTCTGGTTGTGTCATATACACATCCTCAGTAAGATTTCTATTAAGGAAAGCTATCTTCACATCGATTTGCCAAATCTCATAATCATAATGAGCTGCAATGGCTAAAAGTATTCTTATAGACTTAAGCATCGCTACAGGAGAAAAAGTTTCATCATAGTCAATACCTTCTTTTTGACGATAACCTTTTGCTACTAAGCGAGCTTTATAGGTAACTATATTACCTTCCATGTTGGTCTTCTTTTTGAAGACCCATTTGCACCCTATGGGTTTTATCCCTTCAGGTGGTTGAGTTAAAGTCCATACTTTATTCTCATAGATGGAGTCCGTTTCAGACTGCATAGCCTTAAGCCATAAATCACGTTCTGAACTGTTCAAAACTTCTTGATAGCTTGTAGGCACATTGTCCTCTACTACAGTTATGCCTCTATTCGAATCAATGTGAAATCCATATCTCATAAGGATAGAATGCATCCTAGTAGATCTTTTAGGATTTTATGTATAATCAGGTTCAACTGCAATCTCATCATTATGAAATTCAGTGCCGGGTTCAATCGGTTGATCATCTTCTATTTGTGGGTCTTGAACTTCACCAAGTTCAATTTTACTCCCACTGTCCTCTCGTAGGAGAAATTCTCTTTCCAAGAGGACAACATGCCTTGAAACAAACACCTTTTTTTCTAAGGGATGATAGAAATAATATCCAAACGTTTCTTTTGGATATCCCACAAATAAACATTTGTCAGACTTAACATCCAGTTTGTCTGACATTGTCCTCTTCACATAAGTAGGACAACCCCATACTTTCATACGAGAAAGCGTGGGTTTCTTTTTATTCCACATCTCATATGGAGTAACATCAACTAATTTACTAGGAACTATGTTTAACACATAAACAGTAGTTTTTAGTGCATATCCCCAAAAGGACTTAGGCAAGTCCACTCGGCTCATCATTGATCGAACCATATCTAATAGTGTTCGATTTCTCCTTTCAGATACACCATTGTGTTGTGGTGTATATGGTGGAGTCCATTGAGATAAAATCCCATTATCTCTAAGATAATCCTGAAACTCTTGGCTTAAGTATTCTCCACCTCGATCTGATCTAAGTGTTTTAATACTTTTGCCAAGTTTTTTCTCTACTTCATTTTTGAATTCTTTGAACTTTTATAATGCTTCTGATTTATATTTCATTAGATAGATATATCCAAACCTGGAATAATCATCTATGAAAGTAATGAAGTAGGAGTAACCTCCTATGGCATGTGCAGTCATTGGACCACATACATCTAAATGTTTTAAGTCCAAAACCATTTTAGCTCATTCTTCTTTACCAATAAAGGGAGCTTTTGTCATTTTTCCCAATAAACAAGATTTGCATGTATCAAATGATTTATAATCAAATGATCCCAAATCACCTGACTTGTGCAATTTGGTCATGCATTTTTCATTTATATGGCCTAAACGACAATGCCATAAGTATGAGGTATTTAGATTATCATGTTTCATTCTCTTGGTATCCACACTATGCACTTCTTTAATTAAATCAAGAACAAATATACCATTCTCAATAATAGCTTTTGCATAAAACATATTGTTCTTAAAAATGAAACAACACTTGTCCTTTAAAGAAATGTCATAATTGTTTAATAAGCAACTGAAAGAAATAATACTTTTGGATAAAGCTGGAACATAATAACAATTATTTAATTCCAGTACTAATCCACTAGGAAGAGGCAAATAATAAGTTCCCATAACTGTTGTGGAGATGTTTTGTCCAGTAGCTAACTGTAAACATATTTCTACCTTTCCAACTCTTTTACTGCTTCTAAGCCTCTGTAGATCATTACACAAATGTGATCCACATCCGGTATCTAATACCCAAGATTTTTTTGAAGCAATATAATAAGTATTAATTTCAATCATATGAATACCTGAGGTAGAAACATCAGTATGCTTATTCTCCTTAAGAGAATATAGATAGGCCTTATAGTTACGCTTCCAATGACCATCTTTTCCACAATGGAAGCAAGTTCCTTTGGGATTCTCTTTCTTGGCAACCTTTTTCTTAAAAACCTCACCATCCATTATCTCATATTGCTTCTGAAGCTCTGAGGACATAGCACCCAGCATCAGACATGCTGCTGCTTCACTATCCTCCATGTATTTTCGATAAGTGCCTTTGATCTCATCAATGGCATCATCTGATGGAAGTTGTGGTGGATCTTTATCCAAGACATAATGGATCTTTTCAACTTTGAGAACAATTCTCACTTGCTTGATCCAATCAGAATAGTTGCTACCAACCAGTTTGTTATCCAAGATTGATCGTATATTTGATGTGCTCATGATGATGACATAGATGTGAAAAAGAAAAGATATGAGAGTATGTTCATATATATATATATATATATATATATATGTATGCATTAATAAGGTCTTTAATTAATCCATTTACTCCCACTATTTTATTGCTAATTAATAGCCCTCACTATATAATCCGAGAAAACCCAATGGTTTTCTTAGTGGGCCAATGTCCAATCCTTGATATGTAATTTGACCTTGACTGTGGTCAACAAGCCAAACATCATACCCTTGAAAGGTAGGTATCTCTATACCAATTGTGTCTCTACACAACTATTGGATCATTAGGTTATCAACTCTTGATGCATGCATATCATATATGCATTCCCTAATCTTGCCTCTAGAACCATTAGCCTTGACTGTGGTCAACAAGCTAATGGGCTAGCTAAGATGACCAATTTAATTAGATTTGAACATATTCGATATAATGTGAGCTTGACTGTGGTCAACAACCCACACTATAAAGAACTCTGGTTCTCCTCAAATTAATGGAAGGCTTATATACCTTAGTATTTGTTTTAAGGGTTTTAGTTAATTAAGTCTCATCATACATGGTTGGCATACATTGGTATGCATCCTATATCTATCACATAAATATAAGCATACAAATATGGTATAGTTATGGACTTTACTACATTGATTTCCCCGAGCCAAGAGGGAAATCAAAAGGTCACACCTAGGTAGTATGCATGATTCAAACAAGAAAAATAATTACATTATCTTCAAACTTGTTGGATCTCCATCCGGCCCATCTTGCACCTTGAAAATGATCTCCATCTCTATTTCTAATTCTAATCAAAGTAATCTAATTACATATTACAATTTGAAATGAAATACAAACAAAAAACAAGTGGTCGGGACATGAAAGTCCTTATTGGGCCAAAACATGCATAATGCTCAATCACATTGGGCTTTGTCCATAACTATCAATCATGCCAATCATACACCCTTATATGCCTTTCTAATGCATAAAGAAATGGATTACTAACTTTTTTTCAACCTTTGAAACAATATTTTGAGTTATTTTAATGATGTGATCAAATTAAGAAACTTTTTCCATTTTGGAAACTTTCATTTTAGGAAACCTTTTTGCATGCATCTGTTTTTGCCTTAATAATCAATCCAATTGATTATTATTTAATTATAAATTGATTATTTAATTAATTAATTAATCATATTAAATAATTAAAAGAATCAATTTTGGGCTTATAATCAAGTGTAGGCCGAAACCCACAAAAGAAAACCCTAAATGTGTTCACACACAAACTAGTTTTGTGTCTTTTGGACCATTTGGGCCTTTTGGAATGAGCCAAGCCCACTCCGGCCCTTAAAACCCATTAATAAACTTAATTGATGTTTATAATATTTAATTTAAATTGGCTCCTTGGGCCCACCAAGTCATTTACTAATTTAAACCAAGTCCGTAAACATAATTAAGCCCATTAAGTGGTTTTAATGAATTAAAATTAATCAAATTAATTTAAGGCCCATTTTAATTAATCCAATTAATTAAAAAAACTTTAATATATCATATATATCAGATTTAGAAGATTAAAAGTCGTTTTAAACAAGAACACATCAAGAATACACGAAGAACACCAATTTATCGAACTTTTCGACTAAACTAGTTTTCATGCAAAACTTGTTCGATTTTAATTTCGTTCGATCCTATGGCTTAATATCACATATTAAACACATATAATATCATATAAATGAAGTTTTAATGGACCCATAAGAAATTAAATTAGAACAGCCCCTTAAAATTACATGGGTTTCACGCAAAACCTTTGTTACTTTTCTTCAAAAGTTCCGTTTTTGTTTCCGTCAAATTTATTTGATCACACATACAACAAGAAATGAATATTTCTCATTCATGAACAATTAAATCTGATATTTTAAAGTTCATGAAATAAATAACTCAAAATAAAAAAAACTTATTCCGTAGAAAAATATAGAATTGTATATCCATGGCAAAACCAGGCTCTGATACCATGTTGGAATTTATCGGTTACATGCATCTCATACATAAGCGGAATTTAAATTTTTTTAACCAATATTACTGATCTTGCCATGAATATACAATATAACTATATGAGAAAAAGAAAAATCACCTTTGATTTTTGTTGAACAGTTGATTTTACTTCGCACCGGGTTGTTGCAAACCACAGTGTCCAAAATTGAACACCTCCAATGAGTAATCCACACTAGAGAAGGATAAATTGAACCAACAATTGGCGTAGAACAAGGAGTGGCCAAAATTCCCAAGAGCTAGCTTAGGAGTTGGCGCAAAAGGGAGAGAGAGTTAGAATAAAAGACTTTCTTGTGTGTTTAATCACTTAACCCTAATTCCTCATTAGTTGGCCTTTTATAGTTAGGTCAAAATTCCAACTCCTTAATGAGATTGGGCTCTTTAAAATTGCTGGAGAATTATTAATTAGGCCTTTGGAATTAATTATAATCATTTGGGCTTAATTAAATCCAAATTAAACCTTTTCATAAAAGACTATGCACAAAACCCACAAACTAGGCCCTTTGTGCAACTAATTGGATTTAAATACCAAAATGGATTCCAAATCCAACCAAATTAAATATGTAGGTTCCATAATACTTATGTAACATATATAAATTAATTTGGTCCAAGAAATAGGCCATTAAGGCCTTCTTTATGGAGTTGGCGTGTGGCCCTCTACAGAAGGGCTTCCACACCAGCTCTAGTCCTCTGGCCCCTTTATAACTTCTCCAATGGACTTATTAATTATTATATTAGTACTATAACACTTATAGTAGTCCTATAACACTTATCAGAAATAAAATAATTAATCATGAAATACATTATTTCAATTAGGTCTAATTTACAGAACATTTCTCAAAAGTTCCGCGGACAATTTTACTTGATCATAATTAATTAAACTCTTTAATTAATTATTATCTTATTCACTTCTCTACCCTCATAATAATATCAAATATTATTATCCTTGTCATTTTACCATTTTACCCTTTTCTCTATATGTGTGTGACCTATTAGCTTCCTGTCCATGTTGGCAGTATAATATGTAATTGTGAGTTCTATCCAAAACTCACATGATTTAAACTCCTTCAAATCATTTTATCAATCCCATTGATATTTTTGATACATCATTATACAAGTCATGATTGGCCTCTAGCTAGGCATCATGACTACCCAAATGTTAGGAAAGTCATGTGGTTTGACTATACCCTTCCATAGAAACAGTTACCGTGCAATTAATCCTTTCACCACTCTTATATCAATTAGATTCTGAGTATGGATTTCTGTCAACTCATATAAATCTAATTATGTATGTTCTATTAATTTAACCATTGTTCCCAAAATTTCCTCCATATATCTCTATCCATCTTGGCATTTTACTCTGGCCAGAGATTCTCTGAACAAGGTAATTATAGAATCATACGAGATAACTTCCCTTATTAAATCTGGGATGGTGAATCCTTTGTCAATCACTCAACTATCTTCAAGTAGGTCATGATATACCCAATCTCCTAACTATGTTAACTCCCAATTGGAAGTAATTTGTTATGGAGTCAAAGTATACCACTTGCTACTTAAGATAACTTTGGTGATCTCAAGTCTAAGGATACTTGCACAACCGCTATGAAGAGATTCCTCACTGACATAGATTTAATATCCATGTGAGGATTCTCTTTGCAGGTCTCCAATAAACTTGTTCTTCTAACAAGCATCCACATTTTAGCTTTGATTATCTTCCATAATCACAGTTATGAGAACCACTGCTTGAACCATTCAAGAAGCATAACATGTGCTAGTCTGTCCGAATTAACAATGTCCTATCTTGTTAATTCTATGACTAGGGATATTTAGATATTAACACATTTACATGAAATAGACATCTCACATCATGAACACCTTCATGATTGCCTTTGCACTGTGTTTATAATATCTAGGACTTCATTTATTTATTTAAGATTTACAAACTCATGAATTTAAACATAACATTAATAAATGAATGATGCCTTTTATTAAGAATATAAATTTTATACATAAGAAAAACATCCCTATTACATGGGCCCTAGGGCATACTCTCTAACATTTTCTTCATAGGATTTAGACTTCTTTATCAAACATTATTTCAAAAATACTGGAGCCCACTCTCTACAACTAGGCAACATCTCACTATGAATTTCAAATAAAAATAAAAAATACTTAGGGACATAATCACATTTAGGTTTCTTCTAAAAAACTATGAATCCATGTCTTAAGTTTAATTACAATTGGAATTTCCCAAATTGGAGCTATAAAACTTGAGATATCCACAAAATTCCAAAACTAGTTCATGGAAACTTAACCCAGAATTTCAAATTCATTAACTTTTCTTCTTTCAACTTTGATTTTCATGCTTTTGATTCATCTCTTCCATAAACCAAATATTATAATAACACAATCTATATCATCATATTCATGCAAAATAAAACACATGCAAAACTGATTTTACACTTTATTAATTAATGTTCATATTAACAATGTTGTGTATAGGTCTGAAATTAAGCTAAAATTAGACAAGCTTAAGGAAAGATTTAGGCTTTACTTTTCTTCATGAAAAGTATATGTTTAGAAGTCTATTGTTCCCAGAATATAACCTCATAGTATTTTGTTCACTATACAAGGAGATATCGTTAAAACATTGGTAACTATTCAAAATTGCCTATACACACAAAATAGTTCACTTATACGAATTTTATGAGTTCCTTAAAAATAGAATCAAGCCACGGCTTCTTCTAATGAATTGTAGATAATTGAATCTAGTTTACCCAGAATTTTGAATCACCTCAATCCGACATCTAAAACTCCATATATGGACAAAACAAGCAGGCTGGTTCACAAGAACCACACCCAGTTTTTCCTCAACATTCAAAAACACGATTTTCCTATTTAAATCTCTCATTAACCCTAAATAAACTAATAAATTACCATCAAAATTAAGTAATCCAAGCATAAACATTGATACATGCATGAAGAATAAGTTCCCAAACATGGACATGCAACTCAAATCTTCTTTAAATTCTCATTACTCTCTACTCTTTATAACTACTTTTCCTTTACTTGTTTCGACCCTCCTCTTCTCCTTTACAACCAACATCATAATTCATTAACTTAACTTCCAGCTCTTTACTCTACCATTATCTTAACAAAATGAAAAGAAGAAGGAGAAGAAGAAGATGAAATTCAGTAAAGATTATTTACCTTAAAGTTGTACACTTAGTTGCCTTTACTTAACCATCATAAATCATCACTTAGTTGCTTGAATGATTTTGAAAGAAAATGAGAGAATAGGAATAAAGAATTTCTGGTTTTTCGCTCTCAATTGCCGACACACACCTCTTTCTCCACTGGTAACCTTTATATATAGTGCCATGGTAAATATCCTTCTTGGTCCTTTAAGAATTT
Organism: Excoecaria agallocha; assembly: GCA_037975025.1. Classification (NCBI taxonomy): domain Eukaryota; kingdom Viridiplantae; phylum Streptophyta; class Magnoliopsida; order Malpighiales; family Euphorbiaceae; genus Excoecaria; species Excoecaria agallocha. Next base: position 21,906,390 of record CM075808.1, on the reverse strand, counting down.
GCATGTCACACAACCATCACACACCTTTTTGCATGATATAGTTTGACCCCTCCTTTTAATCTATCCTTTAAATCAACCTCTCCATTTAATCACTTTGATAAATGACCTCTCAATTATTCATTTATTCACATTTGACCCTTAAAATGCAATATTTATAAATTGACCCCTAAATTAATACTTCATACTTTAATTATAACCTTGAGTATTATTAAACCAATGTAATTAAATATTTTATTACCTTATAAAATTCATACCATATAATTTACACATTTATCACATAATTATGGATAACTTGTTAACATTTTTGCCCCAATCAATATCTTAACTCTTAATAATTCATCCAATAATACTCAATAGACTTTAATAATATGTAATTGCCCTTAAATTCTACTAGGGCCTATTTTGGGTCCTTACAAATCTCTCCCCCTTAAAGAATTTCTTCCTCGAAATTCATACCTGTATCCTTTGCTCAAATTTATCATATCAATTCTTAGACTTTGATGTCTAACATTATAAACTTTTATTTCATACTATCTCTACCAACTTCCCTTGATGCTTACTTAAACTTAATTTGATTATCTTATAATTCTATCTCCATATAAGAGCAACCTTATAATACAGTTACATCTCTATAATGCTTAATGTATATCCTATCAGTTTCCTTTTTAGTTGGGGCCTTTACATATAACATGATACTTGATGCTATGCTATGCATAAATGATGCTTTCATGTATGCAATAAGATGTAAATGCATATTCTCATGTGTTGTATTTGTTTTTGTCCCATCCCATATGTAATGTTTTGTCAATTGCCCTTACTCAATAAGGAAATACTGACAGATATATATAGAGCATTATAATGAATCCTTAAATTATCATCTCAATAGCCTCAATTATAGATCTTCTTATCAATTTAGCATAGCTCCATCTAATGTTTCATAATAAAATAATCATTACTTATCCCTCTAACATACCTATTTCATAATCCCATATACCTTTCATATGCGCATATTTTGTACTATTCAATTCAAAATTAAGATCCCAAGAAAGTACTATTATACACATATTCCATTTCTAAAACTTCAATCATATACCTTTACCCACATATATAACTATCCTTATATCATGTTTATCAAATTCTATCGAATCATCACATTTCAATCTAACCATATCATGACCAGGATATCTGCATTGGCCAACACTCTATAGCTTCCTATGATAACAACTCTAGACACCTATAGCCCAGAAACGGCTAAACCAGCTGCTCTGATACCACTAATTGTAGCACCCTTATCCTATAATATGTACATATCACTTAATTTAGTATTAATTAAGCATGCTTATCATAACATTACATCTGTTATTCTACTAAACAGATATCTAAAAGTTAACTATTAGAAGCTTTACTTACAGGTGCGTCTCATTATCATCAAATATTACATATACAAAACATCTATAGAAATTACAAAATTTCCACCATAATTAAAGTTTCCATAACTACAAAATATAAGGACAAAAAGATGACTCTATTATCAATCTTCTAAGACTTGTGTTGGCCAACCTGCTGCAGATATCAGTCCTAGGAGAAAGTCTTAACCTCGTAACCTACACGGATGAAGAACCCGTGCTAAGATATAAAGCTTAGTGGGGAACACAAATATGACAAATGACCACTCACAGTGGTCGCCAACAAGCATACATCATGAACTACTAACATAACTTCTGCTTAAATGTAAAAGATACTAGTTCAATAAAAGAAATGAACAAGAGTCCTCATACCACACACCTTGACATATTCTAGGAATAAACATATTCAAATTTAAGCATATGTTCAACAAGAATATATATGTATCTTCATGAGAAAGATAGAGCATTAGTACTAAGCAAGTTCTTCATTTATTGATCCAAAACGTAATTATGACATTTACTGTACGAATGCATACATTGAATTACTAACTTACTTCCATCTCAAATACCAATATCATATTGAGTTTATCACTTATAGATCCGTAAATATTTTATATTTGCATACAAGACATTGTACATCATTTCCCAATAGAAAGCAAGAACGAGTAGTTATAAGAAAAACACATAACCCAATGTATTAATTGAAAGGCTGTCACCAACATGAATACCTAAACATAATTCTTATATTCCATTGTAAAGATGTAAGGCACCTAACATGAGCCTAATCTAATTTGCATATTTGAATGGGATTTTTATTTGATTAAGATTAAATTAAATGAGTAATTTGTATTTGTATAGGTCAAGAGGGGGTAAATTATCATGATATTATGTTATTTGCATGAGAATAAAATTTTAAGCATGGTTTAATATTAATTGAGGGTGCAATTGAAGCAAAAGGTATTAATTTGGGGTAAGTTTATAGTTTCGGAAACTCGAGGGTCACATGTGGATAGAAATGATTGTTTAAAGGTCAATTTGAGAGAAGGAATAAATGGATAGGTTAATGTTTGAAAGGAATTAAATGGAGAGGTTAAAGTTTAACATGCAAAGATTTGCTAGGTTATTGTGTAGCATGCAAATGGTTAAAGGACTAAAGGGGGAATTATCCCTTGTTATTATAAAAAGCCAACTTTGAAGGGAGAGAAAAAAGAATGGAACGGCATTTTTTCAAGAAAAACACAGAAATGTTTCTTTCTCTCTCTTTTATGATTCAAAGTTGATACCTTAAGTAATCTTGAAGAGGAAATTGTGCATGTTGGTTAATCAAGAGTTTAAGGCATTAAAATAAGGTAATTAATATATCAATGAGCCTTCAACATCTTCTTCTTCTTCTTCTTTTCATTTTAACTGAGGAGGACGTTAACAGTGTACTGAAACTTGTATGTCGATGATTTTTTTGAAGGAGAAGAGGAAGGATGGAAGAGCAAAGGAAAGGGTATTGCTGGAGGTTGAAGACATTGGGTTTGTCAGCCAAGGTATGGGAATTTAGGTTGTTCATCATGCATGTGAAATTGATTGCTGGAACTGGGTATGATTTACAAAATTCAAAGTTACGTTTTGTTGGATTTTAACGATGTGAGGTTGAAGAAGATTGTCCTTGCCGAGACGTAAATGTCTTCAAGAGTCATGAACTTTTGTCCGACTCGTGAAGCTCTTCACGAGTCGTGCATCTTCTTCCAATGTTGGGTCACTCGTGAACCTCTTCACGAGTCATGAAGTATACCTTTTCTTCTCCACTCGTGAACCTGTTCACGAGTCGTGAAGTGTAGCTTTTCTTCTCCACTCGTGAACCTCTTCATGACACATGAGTAATGGCCTTACTAGCTTCACTTGTGAATCTCTTCACGAGTCGAACATGTCGTCACGACTGAATGACCTGTCTAGAATGTTTTGCTCATAAGTTGAGCTATAGAGCAAAAAATTGAATTATTCTTTTTGAATTGGAAAATAGACTTCTATACCTATATTTCATGTGAAGGAACCTTGACTTAAATCTTCCTTTAAGTACATGGAATTTAGGATTGAATCCGGACTAGTTCCCTAGACTACACACAGAAACAGAATTAACAATAATGAGCATATCTTTTTGTAGAGATGTTGAAATGTTACACAATGAAAATTTGGAAAAATTAGAGACATGAAAGTCTGACTTTGATGAAGAAATGTTGGTTTATATCCTTCTAAATTTTACATTATAAATTGTTCTAAATGATAGTCCACACGATTTTGTTTTTAAAATAGCCTATAGTATTTTTTTCAAATAACTCAAGCTATAGGTCAGATATGGAGATGAATTTTGATGCTCTGGAAACTAGACACATAGGGGGATAAAATTGTGGAAGATCATCTTGACTAAAAATGACCTTTTCCTTTCCAAATGTGGCTCACAAGTTGAGTCTGGTATGCTGCCCTATACAAATTATAGATGCACTTGACTTTATGATTACTAATTAAATTGAGACAAATAGTTATTTTTATGATAGTAAAATAAGTTGGACAGGGCATGTAATATGACTATCGATAAAAGAATTATATGCATACATGTACATTCGTTGTGTATATGAATAAAGATTAGTGATGAAATATCTAACCTATACATGTAATTAGACTTGTACATGATTGTCATATGCCTAATTGATGTGCACATATGTAATTCTATGATATGAAAGTGCACATGATCTGAATGATGATAAATGCATATATATACATATATATATGTAAACATGCTTATAGGAATAAGCCTACTATAAGCGAATGTACCCACAGGTATGTACATTTACGTTATGTACATGAATGTATGAGCATGTAAATGCCTTATGAGATAGAAGATGTTGTGGCATGACTATGAACATGTGAGACACTTAATGAGAACATGATCATGTATATGATATGATGATTATATGTCATGCCTATATGTCATGATGCAAACTTATAGTCACATGAAATGGATGAGCTAATTGTAACTTGGCTTATGAAATGTGCATATATCTGTTTATGCACCAGAGAACTTATAGTTTTACAAGACTCTATATATGTACAAACAGTATACAATGAATACAGTATTAATATGTGAATTGAACACGAATATAGTTCTGCCTGCGATAGAGTTTTAGATGTGGATAGATAGGCGCCTATAGGGAAATTGCAACTGCCATAGTTTGGCCCAATTGGGTCCATAGTATATATGATCTCGTCTGGATTATGATCAGCCCTATTTGGGTTGATAGGCGATCCCATTTGGGTCTGCTTGACCGGTCCACAGTACAATTTGGCCCCGTTTGGGTCTATAGATCCGATATCTTCGGATATCCTTCTTTTGATACTGATGTGTATCCATAGTTCCCGTTATCTACTGATAAAGCTAAGGCAGGCTAAACGTTATTCACAGTAATGATCAAAGTTAAATAGTTAAAGTTATTTGACTAAAGATTGATATTGTGGATTATATTGTTTGTTTACCCACAGGAATTATGTTTCATTTAAATATGTTTACATGGGAAATTGCTGTCTATATGAATTATGAATATGAGAATATTTGTTACTCTTTTGGGTACAATGTTTAGGTACATGAGGATATGTTTTATGCTTTTAAAGTATTTCTTATTAATGACATGATATGTTGTACATGTTATTTATAATACACATCGTATGTATATTTTGATGACCGTTGTGAGTGGTCATCCATCTATAGATATTCCCCACTAAGCTTTATAGCTTAGCACGGGTTATTTATTTGTGTAGGTACTATTATCAAGACTTTTGCTCAGGGACGATCTCTACATCAGGAAGGGCCAACTAACGACTGTTAATCTTGATGTAGGATGTTTTTGTATTAGTATTATCATATGTTTTGCTTTATGGCCAGTGATGTTATAAAATGTATATAACTTATGAGAAATGTTGTAACACACAAGTAGTAAAGCTAAGAAGAGTATGCGTGCATGTGATATACATAAAGTAACATTCATATAGAATAGTATGCATGATACTAAATATGAAATGCAATACAGGAATAGACTAATAGCACATACATAAGTTATGAACCGTATGACATGATTAAAGGTAAAATGATAGTTAAACAAATATATTGCATAAGCATGATTAATAGTAATCAAATTACCAGATAAATAGGGTTTTGCATAGAGGGTGCTACAAAAGAAAACACTTATATTGGCAATACATTTTCATAGCTTGCATATATGATGTATCATACAAATTATTTAGCTAGATATTAGTAATGCACTAGTTTATTCATATAACTCTGTACATACAATTTTTATATGCAATAATTATGCATAAGTGTATATTGCAAACTCTTTTAATATCATAATTTCCATATGTGATGAAAAGGAATTTCATACGTAATATATATATTATGAAGTCAATTTAGCAATTGTCATGCCTCATAAAACTTTAAATCAATTTTTCTTAACATTGGTATAAAGCCTACACTACTCTAAAGAGGTGGATAATGGGTATACGGTGGTACCCAAAGGTATTAGGTCATCCGAAGGCACCAAGGAGATAATAGGTCACCCGAAGGCACCAAGGAGATAATAGGTCACCCGAAGGCACCAAAGAGATAATAGGTCACCCGAAGGCACCACTGATCCAAACGGGACCAGGTCTGTTTAGTCACCCAAACAGGGTTGACTACAACCCAAACGGGGTTGAAACTATCGCAGCTGCAAGGTGGACCCTTATAGGCATGCCTATCTATCCACTTCCTAGACTCAACGCAGGCAGTAAAATCTATTTACTTTATTTTTTCTTTATTCATTCATATACATGTATACTCTTATATAACTATGTACAAGGTAATCATATACATGCTCACGTATAACTTTCTGTAAACATGTGATCATATGCACAATTCGGTATTGCTATTCTGTACTTTGCTCTTTTCTCATCATATACATATTGATGTTCATACATATATATTCATGTATATATACGAGCATGGTGTCATAGATATAAATGTATAAATTTTCTATAAACATGTTATCTTGAGTACAATTAAGTATTACTATTTTGTACTTATAATCCCTTCAAATCAAGTAGCTATTTTACATATTTAATATAATGATACATAGCATCATGCTCTATTGAGTTCCTTTAATCAATGATGTGTATGATCATGTTCACAACAGGTTAACATATATGCGTACATATATGTATGACTATATATATAAATACACACACACAATCACACTCAGGTATCAAATCAAGCAATTGTAATTATATAATACTGTAATCATTTACCTTAACATATTATTCAGTAGACATAAGCATATAGGCATAATAATATTCATTAAAATAAGTAATTATCCATATGCTAGTTCATGGTCTTGTTGCATACTATATTTCCTAAACTTTTATACACTTATAGCTTTAGTTTATAATATTATTGTACCTTTTTGTCGTATACGTATATCATCTAACACCATAGTCATGTATAATTTTACAATACCACTATTATTACCTATAATTATACAACCAGCAATGTCATCATTTTATGATCAAATTACTGTAAAATATCATATTATTATTATTACATGTAGTACATTTATACATCAAAGAATTAGGTTATAGTGAATAAGATAGACATATTTTTAGTTTTGTTTAACATTTTAATTTTGCCATGCTAAATGGCTGAATTAACTAAATTGGACTTTTAAATAATAATCTTTTATATCACTAGTTTCTTATGCTTCAAATACAAGTCAAATAGGACCATTAAATTAGGAGTTATAATCCAAACATTACAGATTGTCCAAGAGTGCATTTTTTTAAAAATAGTTTGTGTGACCATATTGAAAAATTCGTGGAATAAAATAAGTACAGAATTGAACTAACATGTATTCATAAGAGTTGTACTCCTGTAAGTCTATTTTAACTAGAATTTTGTCCCATAGCATTTTGAGTTTTCTATCATGAGTTATAAGTAAAATACTACAAGCTGTTCGTTAACACTAGACAGCAGTTCACAATAACAAAATCAGTTTTAATTACTAATTAGAAAATTCATAGAAGAAAATTTGTACAGATTTAAGCCAACCTTCTTCCACAAAAATTTTTCTCCTATAAGTCTATTTTATCCAGCATTTTTCTTCATAGGATTTAGACTTCTCTATCAAACATTATTTCAAAAATACTGGAGCCTACTCTCTACAACTAGACAGCATCTCACTATGAATTTCAAATAAAAATAAAAAATACTTAGGGACATAATCACATTTAGGTTTATTATAAACAACTATGAATCCATGTCTTAAGTTTAATTAGCAATTGGAATTTCCCATTTTGGAGCTATAAAACTCGAGATATCCACAAAATTCCAAAACTGGTTCATAGAAACTTAACCCAGAATTTCAAATTCATTAACTTTTCTTCTTTCAACTTTGATTTTCATGCTTTCGATTCATTGTTGGAATTTTATGGTTACATGCATCACATACATGAGCGGAATTTTAAATTTTTTAACCATATGATCTGATCTTGCCATGAATACACAATATAACTATATGAGAATAAGAAAAATCACCTTTGATTTTTGTTGAACAGTTGATTTTACTTCGCACCGGGTTGTCGCAAACCACAGTGTCCAAAATCGAACACCTCCAATGAGTAATCCACACAAGAGAGGGGTAAATTGAACCAACAACTTGGTGTTCAACTAGGGCTGGCCGAAATTCCCAAGAGCTAGCTTGGGAAGTGGCGCAAAAGGGAGAGAGTTTTTAGAGAAAAGACTTTCCTTTTGTTTTAATCACTTAACCCTAATTCTCATTAGTTGGCCTTTTATAGTTAGGTTAAAATTCCAACTCCTTAATGAGATTGGGCTCTTTAACATAGCCTTCCACCATTTTGCAGCTAAATAGAGCTCGAGCAATCTCATATTGCTCAGTTCTAGCCTGAGAAGAATAGAGCTCCTCTAGATGCAAAACGATGGTTCTAGCATCCATCATTTCATGTTGCTTCTGAAGCTCCGAGGACATAGCACCCAGCATCAGACATGCTGCTGTTTCACTATCCTCCATGTATTTTCGATAAATGCCTTTGATCTCATCAATGGCATCATCTGATGGAAGTGGTGGTGGATCTTTATCCAAGACATAATGGATCTTTTTAGCCCTGAGAACAATTCTCACTTGCCTGATCCAGTCAGAATAGTTGTTGCCAACCAGCTTGTTATCCAAGATTGATCGTATATTAATGTTTGATGTGCTCATGATGATGACCTAGATGTGAAAAAGAAAAGATATGAGAGTATGTTCATATATATGTATGCATTAATAAGGTCTTTAATTAATCCATTTACTCCCACTATTTTATTGCGAATTAATAGCCCTCACTATATAATCCGAGAAAACCCGATGGTTTTCTTAGTGGGCCAATATCCAATCCTTGATATGTAATTTGACCTTGACTGTGGTCAACAAGCCAAATTCCATACCCTTGAAAGGTAGGTATCTTTATACCAATTGTGTCTCTACACAACTATTGGATCATTAGGTTATCAACTCTTGATGCATGCATATCATATATGCATTCCCTAATCTTGCCTCTAGAACCATTAGCCTTGACTGTGGTCAACAAACTAATGGGCTAGCTAAGATGACCCATTTAATTCGATTTGAACATATTCGATATAATGTGAGCTTGACTGTGGTCAACAACCCACACTATAAAGAACTCTGGTTCTCCTCAAATTAATGGAAGGCTTATATACCTTAGTATTTGTTTGAGGGTTTTAGTTAATTAAGTCTCATCATACATGGTTGGCATACATTGGTATGCATCCTATATCTATCACATAAATATAAGCATACAAATATGGTATAGTTATGGACTTCACTACATTGATTTCCCCGAGCCAAGAGGGAAATCAAAAGGTCACACCTAGGTAGTATGCATGATTCAAACAAGAAAATAATTACATTATCTTCAAGCTTGTTGGATCTCCATCCGGCCCATCTTGCTCCTTGATATTGGTCTCCATCTCTATTTCTAATTCTAATCTAAGTAATCTAATTACATATTACAATTTGAAATGAAATACAAACCAAAAACAAGTGGCCGGGACATGAAAGTCCTCATTGGGCCAAAACATGCATTATGCTCAATCACATTGGGCTTTGTCCATAACTAACCATCATGCCAATCATTCACCCTTATATGCCTCTCTAATGCATAAATAAATGGATTACTAACTTTGTTTCAACCCTTGAAACTATATTTTGAGTTATTTAATGATGTGATCAAATTAGGAAACTTTTTCCATTTTGGAAACTTTCATTTTAGGAAACCTTTTTGCATGAATGTGTTCTTGCCTTAATAATCAATCAAATTGATTATTAATTAATTATAAATTAATTATTTAATTAATTAATCATATTAAAAATTAAAAGAATCAATTTTGGGCTTAAAATAAGTGTAGGCTGAAACCCACAGAAGAAAAACCCTAAGTGTGTTCACACACAAACTAGTTTTGTGTCATTTGGACCATTTGGGCCTTTTGGAATGAGCCAAGCCCACTCCAGCCCTTAAAACCCATTAATAAACTTAATTAATGTTTATAATAGTTAATTTAAATCAGCTCATTGGGCCCACCAAGTCATTCACTAATTTAAACCAAGTCCGTAAACATAATTAAGCCCATTAAGTGGTTTTAATGAATTAAAATTAATCAAATTAATTTAAGGCCCATTTTAATTAATCCAATTAATTAAAAACACTTTAATATATCATATATATCAGATTTAGAAGATCAAAAGTCGTTCTAACCATGAACACATCAAGAACACACGAAGAACACCAATTTATCGAACTTTTCGACAAAACTAGTTTTCATGCAAAACTTGTTCGATTTTAATTCCGTTCGATCCTACGGCTTAATATCACATATTAAAGACATAAAATATCATCTAAATGATTTTTAAATGGATCCATAAGAAATTAAATTAGAACAGCCCCTACATTACCTAGGGTTTCACGCCAAACCCTAATGGGTTTCACGCAAAACCCTAGTCACGTTTCTTCAAAAGTTCCGTTTTTGTTTCCGTCAAATTTATTTGATCACACATACAACCAGAAATCAATATTTCTCATTAATGAACAATCAAATCTAATATTTTAAAGTTCATGAAATAAATAACTCAAAACAAAACAAAACTTATTCCGCAGAAAAATATAGAATTGTATATCCATGGCAAAACCGAGGCTCTGATACCATGTTGGAATTTTATGGTTACATGCATCACATACATGAGCGGAATTTTAAATTTTTTAACCATATGATCTGATCTTGCCATGAATACACAATATAACTATATGAGAATAAGAAAAATCACCTTTGATTTTTGTTGAACAGTTGATTTTACTTCGCACCGGGTTGTCGCAAACCACAGTGTCCAAAATCGAACACCTCCAATGAGTAATCCACATAAGAGAGGGGTAAATTGAACCAACAACTTGGTGTTCAACTAGGGCTGGCCGAAATTCCCAAGAGCTAGCTTGGGAAGTGGCGCAAAAGGGAGAGAGTTTTTAGAGAAAAGACTTTCCTTTTGTTTTAATCACTTAACCCTAATTCTCATTAGTTGGCCTTTTATAGTTAGGTTAAAATTCCAACTCCTTAATGAGATTGGGCTCTTTAAAATTGCTGGAGAATTATTAATTGGGCTTCTGGAATTAATTATAATCATTTGGGCTTAATTAAATCAAAATTAAATCTTTTCATAAAAGACCATGCACAAAATCCACAAACTAGGCCCTTTGTGCATCTAATTGGATTTAAATACCCAAATGGATTCCAAATCCATCCAAATTAAATATGTGAGTTCCATAACACTTATGTAACATATATAAATTAATTTGGTCCAAGAAAAAGCCCTCTAAGCCCTTATGTATGGAGTTGGCGTGTAGCCCTCTTCTGGAGGGCTTCCTCCAACTTCTTCATTCCTTTGGCCCTTTATAATTTCTCCAATGGTCCTATTAATTATTATATCAGTCCTATAACACTTATAGTAGTCTTATAACACTTATAAGACAATAATAATTAATCATGAAATACATTATTTCATTTAGGTCCAATTTACAGAACATTTCTCAAAAGTTCCGCGGACAATTTTATTTGATCATAATTAATTAAACTCTTTAATTAATTATTATCATATTCTCCTCTCTACCTTTATAATAATATCAAATATTATTATCCTTGTCATTTTACCATTTTACCCTTTTCTCTATATGTGTGTGACCTATTGGGTTCCTGTCCATGTTGGCAGTATAATATGTAATTGTGAGTTCTATTCAAAACTCACATGATTTAAACTCCTTTAAATCATTTTATCAATCTCTATTGATATTTTGATACATCATTATACAAGTCATGATTGGCCTCTAGCTAGGCATCATGACTACCCAAATGTCAGGAAAGTCATGTGGTTTGACTGTACCCTTCCATAGAAACAGTTACCGTGCAATTACTCCTTTCACCACTCTTATCTCAATCAGATTCTGAGTATGGATTTCTGTCAACTCATATAAATCTAATTATGTATGTTCTATTAATTTAACCATTGTTCCTAAAATGCCCTTCATGGATCTCCATCCATCTCGGCATATTACTCTGGCCAGAGATTCACTGAACAAGGTAATTATAGAATCATGTGAGATAACTTCCCTTGTTAAATCTGGGATGGTGAATCCTTTGTCAATCACTCAACTATCTTCAAGTAGGTCATGATATACCCAATCTCCTAACTATGTTCACTCCCAGTTGGAAGTAATCAGTTATGGAGTCAAAGTATACCACTTGCTACTTAAGATAACTTTGGTGATCTCAAGTCTAAGGATACTTGCACAACCGCTATGAAGAGATTCCTCACTGACATAGATTTAATATCCATATGAGGATTCTCTTTGCAGGTCTCCAATGAACTTGTTCCTCTAACAAGCATCCACATGTTAGCTTTGATTATCATCCATAATCACAATTATGAGAACCATTGCTTGAACCATTCAAGAAGCATAACATGTGCTAGTCTGTCCGAATTAACAATGTCCTATCTTGTTAATTCTATGACTAGGGATATTTAGATATTAACACATTTGCATGCGATAGACATCTCACATCATGAACACTTTCATGATTGCCTTTGCACTGTGTTTATAATATCTAGGACTTCATTTATTAATTTAAGATTTACAAACTCATGTATTTAAACACAGCATTAATAAATGAATGATGCCTTTTATTAAGAATATAAATTTCATACATATGAAAAACATCCCTATTACATGGGCTCTAGGGCATACTCTCTAACATTCATCTCTTCCATAAACCAAATATTATAATAACACAATCTATATCATCATATTCATGCAAAATAAAACATATGCAAAACTGATTTTACACTTTATTAATTACTTTTCATATTAACAATATTGTGTATAGGTCTGAAATTAAGCTAAACTTAGACAAGCTTATGGAAAGATTTAGGCTTTACTTTTCTTAATGAAAAGTATAGGTTTATAAGTCTATTGTTCCCAGAATATAACCTTATAGTATTTTGTTCACTATACAAGTAGATATGGTTAAAACATTGGTAACTGTTCAAAACTGCCTATGCACATAAATAGTTCAATTGTATGAATTTTATGAGTTCCTTAACATCAGAATCAAGCCACAACTTATTCTAATTAATTGTATATAATTGAATCTAGTTTACCCAGAATTTTGAATCACCTCAATCTGACATCTAAAACTCCAGATATGGACAAAACAAGCAGGCTGATTCATAAGAACCACACCCAGTTTTTCCTCAACATTCAAAAACATGATTTTCCTATTTAAATCTCTCATTAACCCTAAATAAACTAATAAATTACCATCAAAATAAAGTAATCCAAGCATAAACATTGATATCCACACACATGCATGAAGAATAAGTTCCCAAACTTGGACATGTAACTCAAATCTTCTTTAAATTCTCCTTGCTCTCTACTCTTTGTAACTACTTTTCCTTTACTTGTTTCTACCATCCTCTTCTCCTTTACAACCAACATCATCATTCATTAACTTAACTTCCAGCACTTTACTCTACCATTATCTTAACAAAATGAAAAGAAGAAGGAGAAGAAGAAGATGAAATTCAGTAAAGATTATTTACTTTAAAGTTGTACACTTAGTTACCTTTACTTAACCATCATAAATCATCACTTAGTTGCTTGAATGATTTCAAAGAAAATGAGAGAATAGGAATAAAGAATTTCTGGTTTTTCACTCTCAATTTCTGACACACACCTCTCTCTCCACTTTTAACCTTTATATATAGTGCCATGGTAAATATCCTTCTTGGTCTTTTAAGAATTTGCATGTCACACAACTATCACACACCTTTTTGCATGCTATAGTTTGACCCCTCCTTTTAATCTATCCTTTAAATCAACCTCTCCATTTAATCCCTTTGATAAATTGACCTCTCAATTATTCATTTATTCACATATGACCCTTAAAATGCCATATTTATAAATTGACCTCTAAATTAATACTTCATACTTTAATTATAACCTTGAATATTATTAAACCAATGTAATTAAATATTTTATTACCTTATAAAATTCATACCATATAATTTACACATTTATCACATAATTAAGGATAACTTGATAACATTTTTGCCCCAATCAATATCTTAACTCTTAATAATTCATCCAATAATACTCAATAGACTTTAATAATATGTAATTGCCCTTAAATTCTACTAGGGCCTATTTTGGATCCTTACAAACATTGTCATGACAATCAGAGTACTCCAACTCTCTCAAAGCATCACACTTTATTGCATCAAGAAAAAAGGAAAATTAAAAAACTACACATTCCCATTGCTTCATTTCCAAAACTTAAATCAACTAAAAAAGAGAATTTTTTTGTTTCCTAAATATAATTTTTTATAAGTCATAGTTGTATTGCTCACTATTAAACACAATTACAAAATAAAGGAGGATAGCTATCCTTCTCAACTATACCCAAGCTTGCACAACATCCACATATTACCTAGGAAAACAATAGGGCAAAGGAAAAATAACCACAAATAAAGAGTGAAAAAGTACAAAATAAAGTAACTCAAATAAACAAAAAGCTAGACCATAAATATTATCTTCAATTCGATGAAGAAATAGAACACCAGCGGTCCAAGTAAAAATTAAAAACTTTATTTTTTTTATAAAGCAACTTGTTAGAATGCAATTTAATTTTTATTTACTTAGAAAAGTAATTTGCTACAAACACTAGCCTTTCCTTCGCCGAAAGAAGGAATCACTTTCATGATGTAATAATCAGTATGAGATTAAAATAAAATTTATACAAATTAGGGTAAAATTCTGAAGCATGAGAAAAAATTCAATAGAGATACTTGAATCAAAAAGATGAATAATTAAAAAAAATAGGTAGAAAAAAAGTATGCAAACTAGAAAGAGGATTATATCTTTGTGAAATTGGTTATAATTGCACAAATTGATACCCGTATATGAACTATGGAGCAGATCTAAAAAAATAAAAATATGGTAAGAATAAACTCAAGAATGCAATCAAAATCACTGTACATATAAAATCTACAAATTGAAGAGATAATCAAAAAGGGAGAAAAGAATCAAATATCAAATAAAGGCAAAGAATAAAAAAAAGAAAAAAAGAAAACTAAAATTTATCTCTCAGTGCATTATAGAATAGAAACCAAGAGAGGAGGATGATACTTACATGACTAATCATGAGAAATTGATTAAGGTAGGACGGAGAAGGATGCAGAGCTTCATCGAAGAGCAAAGGATATGGAATCACATTTTATGCTAGTGGAGAGAAAGAGTTAGGGTTTCTTTTAAGTAAATTAATTTAGCAAATTATTTTAAGTGTTTTTATGAAAAATGTTCTAAATAGCAAAAGAAAAAGTGGGATATGTTCCCGCATGTAGCTTTATAATTAGGGACTGGATTTTTCAGTTTTAGGGATTGTAAATTTTTACCTTCCCTATTTATTGTGAAAAAAAGAGAGTGGATGAAGGGGAAAAATTTTAGTCCCTTTTAATAAGTTTATGGATTGAAAATTTTGGTCTCTAATGCCCTTTTTTTCTAATAGTTAACAGCGTTATTTCAAGGTCTAGCCTACACATGGTAGGAGACAATTAGGAGGTGCACCCTTGACACATAAATCACTTAGGATGATTTCTTGAAGCAATTTAGGGATAAATATAATGGGGTGGATTATAAAAATGCAATGCAAAGTGTAATGGCCTCAACACCGGATTAGCCATGAACTGTATTTTCTGACAGTAAATAGTATTTTTCAGGCTGAAAAGTAGACCCGGAAGTGAAAAATATTTTATTAGACCATCGAAAAATATTGGTCATGGTGTGTCCATGGGTGAAATTTGAAGTAAAATTGAGATCAAATGGACCTCCAAAAGTCAAAAATACGAAAAAGTTAGCGAGTCAATTTCTATTATTAAAGAACTGACTAAACTTTGTATAAATATTTAAAAATAGCAAATGGATTTCGAAAATTACCAAAAATTGCAATTAAGCCTAAAATAATATGAAGATTATAGCTAGATATGATGGGAATTTCATAAAGTTATTTTGAAACTCTTATCCTATTTCATTTAATGTTCATGATAGTTTTCTCCCCCATAAGGGTGGAATATAAAAATGATCTAAATTCATCTTTTAAAAAGGGAATTCTCTCTCTCTTTCTCTCCCTCTCTCTTTCTAAAAACACAAAAATTCTCTCTCCAAATACACACACACTATTTTCTAAACCAAAAAACAAATAGATCAAAAAATGGGTAAGAGAAGCCAAAAAGTGTTGGATTGTTTAATCTTTGAGAATAAAAAATGAAGGTAATATTCATGAGTCCAAAAACCTCTTATTCTAGTGTTTGATTTATTTTTTACAGTGTAAAGATTCTTTTTTTCTTCATTTTTATTCTTTTATTTCAACTTGTAAATTTTTTTCTTGCTTCATTTTTATTATTGTTTTTTTATCATCAATTCATAAAAACTAGATTAAATCATGTAAAGTATGAGATTTTATGCATATATGGAAATCACTTTTCATCATCTTCAACCTCTGTCATCTTTAGTTTTCAACTTTGATTTTCATCTTTTCTTGGTTTTGTTCATTTAAATTTAGTTTTGATTGCTTTTAAATGGTTTTTTATGAGTTTCCTAATCAATTTTTTCCTTTAAAGTGATTGTTTGGAACATTTCACCAAAATCCTATTTTTTTCATTTTTTGGTTTTGTTTCCAGATGTGAGCCATGTGAAGAAGTTCGAGTGACGGCCAGTGATGCTATTTTTCCTTCCCATTGCTTGTGTGCCTTCCTCTTCACTCTCATTTTGACTTGTTAACCGACGAGCCCCTTTCCTTTGTTCCTCTTTCCCTAGAGCCATGCTTATTTAGCCATTTTGTTTGCATATGTGTACATATATTAATGTTCTTCCTTTACTTATTTTTTTATTTGTATTTGTTTATTTATATGTCAATAAATACTTTTATCGTGTTTCGATATGTTCTTTATATATTATCATTATTACTACCATAATCATCATCGTTATTATTATTACTATATATAATTTATATATTATATATATTGCTAGAATATATATATATATATAAGTGTAATAAATAAATAATTATGAAATAAATAAATAATGTAAATGTTAAACACTAATACTAGCAATATATATAGTAATAATTATAATGATGCATCATGCATCATGTATCATGCAAATTATATATACACTTAGGATGCATCATGCATTTTATGCTTTTATATTCATATTTAAACCTATAAATATATTTTATATTTATGTTATTATTATTTATTGTTATTTATACTTTTATATTTATCTTCCTACCCATATTTATACTTATTATTTCCATTTATCTTTTTGTTTATATTTATATTATTTATTCATTTATGATAAAGTAATATATTATAAATTTATTTGTTGTTTTTATTTATTGCTTTAGCATGGCATGTTACATGAATTGAGGATATATCATGCATTGTCTTATTTATTTCTTTTGTCTACATTTTATTACTTATATATTTATATTATATATTATATATACTATAAATTATTTAATATATTATTTAATTATCGCTCATTATTTATTTTTTTGCATTTTTATTTATATTATTATTTTATCATTATATTATCCATGTTATTTTGAATATTTATTCTCTCATTATTTGTTCATTCATCTATAACATGCATGTACAATTATTATCTTAATGTAATTTAAATGTTATTCCAGTACAATAGTCATACAAAATCCAATCTTACATACATATGCCACACTTAAAATGTAAAATTATCTATTTCATTGCACAACTACATTCGTGTCTAGTGCCTGTCCCTTCGAATTCCTATCTACAACCTTCAAATACTTACACGTAATAAATAATTATGCGCTAAGCACAAAATGCCTAGTGGTGGATATCCAACTAATAAATTTCACAAACAAGCATACACTTTTAATTAACTTTTCGTTCTAGCTTATTTTCTACCGTTTAATTTTTTTATCAGTCTTACTTAATTTTCCATTCAAGCTAAATTTTCTTAATTTCCTACTAAACCCTTTTCCTACTTTAAATGTCCTACTTATTTTTATTTGTTTCTTCTCAACTTGTTACCATCATTCACTTAACTTTATTTTCATATTTTCCCTTTTTGATTATTAGAGCCTTGTTTGCACTAATTATATATTATTCTCATTTTAATTTCTTAAATTAGGTTATTAGTTTAATCTCAGTACACATATGATATCCTTTTATCATTATGACATCAATTTAGCATCATTTTTACCTTTGACTATTTGACTTTTGGCTATTTGTCCTTAAATTTCATGCTTAAATTGTAACTTATTTTGTATTCGTATTATTTTCTTAATCTCGGTTATTTTATTTCAACTCTTTGTTTATAATACCCATATACTATGAATATCACAATAATTTTAGTATAATAAACACAAAAATATGGTCTTACTCATACATGCCACATACAAAATACAAGATATTGTCTTCTTTATTGTGCAACTCTATCCAAGTCAAACACCTATCCCTTCGAGTACTAACCTATATCCTTCAAAAACCTATATGCAGTAAATACCTATGCACTAAGCATATAATGTTTAGTGGTGAATACCCAACTAAAAAATTTCACAATCACAGATATATAGGTTTAAAAATTTTTATTTTTATGTAAATATTATCTAATGACTCAGTTCGTTGAATTGATTCATTTATTTCTTGTTCTCGTATTCCTTTTTCCTCTATTCCATTTATTGACTTTTAATTGCATTACTACCAATTGTCGTTCTCATTTCTATTCCTTGTAACAGGTTGTCCATTTGTTCTGTGCACATGTGTGTATTGATTTAATACTTTTTAATCTTTTTGCAACTATTTTATTATTATATGCATTTCTAGTTATTTGATTTCACATCTTATGCTTAGTCTATAATTAATATGATACCTTTCTTCATGGTATGATTTTCAATTTATTACTTCATTGTCTTACTCATTGTATAACTTGGTTTCCATCATTCAGTTTGATTGTTGTCCCTGTTGAATTGCATTTTTTTTTTATTATATAGACACTTATCTTCAAGGCTTTTTTCATAACACAACAACTTTCATCAATCTCATTTAACTTATAATCATCATTACCATTTTGTATCAATTTATTTATAATATTTCATTTTTAACCGTCATTTCTAATTTTTACTTGCATTGGTTAATTTCTATGTTTTATCTCAAAGATTCATAATCTAATTTAACACTTTATCCTTAATTTTTTGTTATAATTTCCATTTAGACCCTAATTCATATTTTAGTATTCGCTCCCATCTTTATTTCTTAAACTTTTTCTTTTGTCATAACTTTACAATTAGGCTCCTGATTTAGTTTCTTAATTTACTATTCATTTCTTGTTTGTCACTATACTTTTAATTCATTATTTAACTTTCCTTGAATCATTATTATGTTTAATTATACATATAAATTTCGAATATCTAACTTGAGATTTACTTTTCATATATCATGAACTCATATTATTTTATTTTCATCCTAAATCCTTGTTGCCTTTTCTTAATTTATATTTTCCTCTTATGCTTTTATCCTTAAATTTATTTGTGTTTCCTTATCCTATTGAATTAAATCATATATTTATTTTTCAAATTATTAATCTTAGTTCTTGATCCTTTTTAGTCATATGTAAAATTTTCACTTAACCCTTATAATATTTTCTTCTCTCATCAATTCTCTTTTATTTATCTATGTAAATTACACTAACATTTGCAGTCCATTTCTTAATCACCATTCTTTATTTTTCCTAATTACACTATGATGACTATATTTTATCATTAACTACATAATTACTCTCATTTACCTTATATTTTATTTCTCCTTTCAATTTATATTTTAATTTTTATAATGTCTCCACATAATGGCAAACTATATTTTAGTCCTTATTAATTGTATTCTTTGTACATTTTTCATCCTTAACCATTTAAATTACATTTTTTAATTTTCTAATTACCCTTAGATCCTTTTTATTACTATTTTTATCTTTTACTTATTTATTTTCCAACCTTTAGATGACCATTACAATTTTAGTCCCTAAAGTTCATTTCATCACATTCTCTATTATAATGCTAATTTATCCCTTTTTGTTCTATTTATATCCTTTATTTCATGTAAACTCCTTAAACTATGTTTCAATCTTTAACACTTTCTTATGTAATGGTAAATTACCATTTTGTCTACACTGTTTCATTTTCTTACATTTCCATCCTTTTTAACCCTTAATTATTTAATTTTATAATTTATTTTAGAATTTCTCCTTTAACTTTTCAAATTACTATTTAGTCCTTATTATTACTTGTTTGTCTTTTTCTCACTTATTTCCCAATTAGGATAAAAATTACAATTTAGTCCCTAAACTTTTTTTAACATATTTGGTTATTTCTTTACTACTTTTGCTCTTTTTGTTCTCTTTTGATCTTTATTCCATTTTAGTTCAAAAATTTACCTTTTAGTCCTTATATTTTCCAATGTGGTGAAAAATTATGGTTTTGTCCCTGAAATGTCTCTTTTATTCATTTTTACCCTTTAACTATTTTACCTTTCCTAATCACTTACATAATTACATATCTACCCTTATTAATCGCTTAATTATATTTTTCACATTATTTACCTTTTTATCACACATTTGATATCTTTTTACATTAAATTTCTCATTTAATCCTTATTTTTTACATAATTACATATTTATCCTGATAGTGCCCAGTGAAAATCTTTGAACCGGATATGTGGGACGAGGAGTCTAATGTTCTAAAATGAGCTGGAGTGACCACAAGGAGTGATCTACACCTCTAGAATGTGTTGAGGGATCACATGGAGTGATCAATGGCTCAACTATCAATCTAATGTGCACATCTCAATAAGTAAACTAGTGGTGGTCTATAATCCAAATCAACTCATAATTCTACTGTGGTACATATCCATATGACTAGCCATTATTTACTAAAATTCTGGTTGTACCACTAAGGGAAAATGAATTTATATATTTATCTTATGTTATATTTTCATATAAATTCATATATTTATAATTATGTAACATTTCTCATTTGATTAGTTCTCATTCATTCATGCTCATTATTCATACATTTATGGTATACATGTCTAATATCATCCAAATATGGTTGAAACATACCATTTTTCACATGGTGCACTATTTAGCTATGATAAGCTCACATGCGTAAATCGTGTTTTCTCACATATTTTCATACTTCATAAGTTCCCATGATCATTTTAAACTTTTATGTAATGGTACACATTCAAATTTAACTAGTATCCATTTATTACACAAGTGTACATCATTAGGTTAATTAAGTCAACTTTATGTCCAAATATAATTCAATGTTCTAATCACTCACACTAGGTTTATTCTTTATTCTAATGTTCATTTCATGCTAAATACTCAATTTAATATAAATGTATCACTTAGTATACCTAAGAATACCATTCGACCACTCAGGGTTTTACCATAAATTAATTTATTTTTTCACTAATTATCATTTATTCCATGTTAATTCACTAATTCACTAATTTATCTTAATTTATTTCATCATTTCCATCATTTGTTCGTTCACATTCCTATACTTTACTATTTGGCCATCATTAAATCATATGCTTATAAATTTGTTTAATTCATCAAATGCATTCTTATCATATTTTTCATGCATATTAAACTTTATTCTAACATTAAATCAATTAAATTCTTTATCTAACTTTAATTTAATTCACTTACATAATAGCTTCCATAACTAATATACCATACTAATCATATTTTCATGCTATTAATATCATATGCCACATTCTTTATCCTTTATTTTCATTAATCTACCATTAATTTGAATAAATACTAACATTACTTAATTAATCTTTAAGGAACATAATAGGTTACATATCTAATGTATTATCTCTAACCATATTTACATACAATTGACTTTATATATTCTATTATTTATCATCAAATTTCACTAATTTACCATTAATTTGAATTATAGTTCACATTTAACAATTTTTTTTCTAAATAACATAATAGAGTTTTAAACTAATTTTATGCATTTATTCATTCTTTTATACAATTTTTCACGCAAATTTAATTCTTTTACATTCAATTTTATTATTGTACAATTAATTTAAATTTAAACATAACATACATTAATAGCCCTAAATTATATAAATTAGGTTTAGATGAAATAAGTTAGTTTAGGTATCCACCTTATTATCCAATATTGATCGTATGTTAATGTTTGATGTGCTCATGATGATGACCTAGATGTAAAAAGAAAACATATTAGAGTATGTTCATATATATGTATGCATTAATTAGGTCTTAATTAATGCATTTACTCCTATTATTTATTGCGAATTAATAGCCCTCACTATATAATCCGAGAAAACCCGATGGTTTTCTTAGTGGGCCAATATTCAATCCTTGATATGTAATTTGACCTTGACTTTGGTCAACAAGCCAAACTCCATACCCTTGAAAGGTAGGTATCTCTATAACAATTGTGTCTCTACACAACTATTGGATCATTAGGTTATCAACTCTTGATACATACATATCATATATGCATTCCCTAATCTTGCCTCTAGAACCAATTAGCCTTGACTGTGGTCAACAAGCTAATGGGCTAGCTAAGATGACCCATTTAATTAGATTCGAACATATTCAATATAATGTGAGCTTGACTATGGTCAACAACCCACACTATAAAGAACTCTGGTTCTCCTCCAATTAATGGAAGGCTTATATACCTTAGTATTTGTTTGAGGGATTTTAGTTAATTAAGTCTCATCATACATGGTTGGCCTACATTGGTATACATCCTATATCTATCACATAAATATAAGCATACAAATATGGTATAGTTATGGACTTTACTACATTGATTTTCTCGATCCAAAAGGGAAATCAAATGGCTATGCCTAGGTAATATGCATGATTCAAACAATAAAAAAATAATTACATTATCTTTAATCTTGTTGGATCTCTATCCGGCCCATCTTGCTCCTTCATAGTGATCTCTATCTCTAATTATAATCTAAGTAATCTAATTACATATTACAATTTGAAAAATAAATACAAACCAAAAATAAGTGGCCGGGATATGAAAGTCCTTATTGGGCCGAAACATGCATTATGCTCAATTACATTGGGCCTTATCCATAACTATTCATCATGCCAATCATACACATTTATATGCATTTCTAATGCATAAAGTAAACATATAATGGATTAATAACTTTGTTTCAACTATTGAAACATACTTTTGAGTTATTTTAATAATGTGATCAAATTAGGAAACTTTTTCCATTTTCGAAACTTTCATTTTAGGAAACCTTTTTGCATGCATGTGTTATTACCTTAATTATCAATCCAATTGATTATTAATTATTTATCAATTGATTATTTAATTAATTAATCATATTAAATAATAAAAAATCAATTTTGGGCTTAAAACAAAGTGTAGGCCGAAATTCACAAATTTAAACCCTAAAATGTGTTCACACATAAACTAGTTTTGTGTCTATTAGACCATTTGGGTCTTTTACGATGAGCCAAACCCAATCCAGCCCTTAAAACCCACTAATAAACTTAATTATAGTTTATAATATTTAATTTAAATTAGCTCCTTGGGCCCACCAAGTAATTCACTAATTTAAATCCACTCCATAAAGATAATTAAGCCCATTAAGTGGTTTTAATGAATTAAAATTAATCCAATTAATTCAAGGCCCATTTTAATTAATCTAATTAATTAAAAACACATTAATATATTAGATATACCAAATTTAGAAGATTAAAAATCGTTCTAAACATGAACTCACCAAGAACATATGAAGAACACCAATTTATCAAACTTTTCGACCAAACTAGTTCATGAAAAACTTGATCGATTTTAATTTTGTTTGATCCTATGGCTTAATATCACATATTAAACACATAAATTATCATCAAAATAATTTTAGAGTGGATCAATAAAAATTTAATTTAGAACAGCCCCTAAACTTTATTGAAAAATAAAAATTCCATACGCCAAAAATAATTATTCTTTTCTCAAAAGAATCATTTTTATTTTTCATTTTATATATTTGATGACATATATCCAGAAATAAATATTTCTCAATCATGAAAAATCAAATCTGATATTTTAAAGTTCATGAAATAAATAACTCAAAAATAAAAAGGAAAACTATTCCACAAAAAATATAAAATTGTAGATTCATGGCAAAACCGATGCTCTGATACCATGTTGGGAATTATCGGTTACATGCATCTCATACATAAGTGGAATTAAAAAATTTTTAACCAATAGATCTAATATTTCCATGAATTTACAATATACATATTAATGATAATAAGAAAAATCACCTTTGATTTTTGTTGAACAGTTGATTTTCCTTCTCACCGGGTTGTCGCTAATAACAGTGACCAAATTTGAACACCTCCAACTAGTAGTAATCCACACTAGAGAAGGACTGAATGAACAACCAATGGAGGAATACAAGGGCTGGCCGAAATCCCCTTGATGCTTGCAAAGGGGGTGGCGGCTAGGGTTGAGAGAGTGAGAGAGTGTTTCTTTTCTCTTAATGTTCACTTAACCCTAAAATCCCTATCACTTGGATTTTTATAGTTAGGTTAAAAAATCCAACTTCGTAATGGGATTGGGCCTTTTAAAATTGCTGGAGAAATATTAAATGGGCTTCTAAAATTATTAATAATTTATTTGGGCTCAATTAAATCCAATTTAAATCCTTTCATAAAAGACTATGCACAAAACCCACAAAGTAGGCCCTTCATGCATACACTTGGATTTCATCACCCAAATGAATTCTAAATCCATCCAAATTAAATATGTAGGCTTGATAACACTTATGAAATATATTTAATTTATTTTGGTCCAAGAATTAGGCCTCTAAGGCCTTCTATCAGGGTTTGGTGTGTAACCCTTCCTCTGGAGGGTTTCTGCGCCAAAACCAATCTTTTGGGCCTCTTTTAATTTCTCCAATGGATATATTAATTATTGTATCAGCCCTATAACACTTATAGTCCAATAATAATTAGTTATGAAATTCAATATTTCAATTAGGTCCATTTTATAAAATATTTCTAAAAAGTTCTACGAATAATTGTACTTGATCATAATTAATTAAACTCTGCAATTAATTATTCTCTTATTTACTTCTCTATTCCCATAATAATATCAAATATTATTATCCTTGTCATTTTACCATTTTATCCTTTTCTCTATATGTGTGTGACCTATTGGGTTCTTATCCATATTGGT
Organism: Excoecaria agallocha; assembly: GCA_037975025.1. Lineage (NCBI taxonomy): Eukaryota > Viridiplantae > Streptophyta > Magnoliopsida > Malpighiales > Euphorbiaceae > Excoecaria > Excoecaria agallocha. The sequence goes on along the minus strand of CM075808.1, from coordinate 21,880,995 downwards.
AGTATATATGTAATTGTGAGTTATATTCAAAACTCACATGATTTAAACTTCATTAAATCATTTTATCAATCCCTATTGATATTTATGATACACTATTATACAAGTCATGATTGGCCTCTAGCTAGGCATCATGACTACCCAAATGTCAGGAAAGTCAAGTGGTTTGACAATACCCTTCTATAGAAACAGTTATCGTGCAATTACTCCTTTCACCACTCTTGTCTCAATTAGGTTCTGAGTATGGATTTCTGTCAACTCATACAAATCTAATTATGTACGTTCTATTAATTTATCCATTGTTCCCAAAATACCCTTCATGGATCCCTATCTATCTTGGTATATTACTCTGGCCAGAGATTCTCTGAACAAGGCAATTATAGAATCATGCGAAATAACTTCCCTTAACAAATTTAGGATGGTGAATCCTTTGTCAATCACTCAACTATCTTCAAGTAGGTCGAATATGCCCAACTTCCTAACTATGTTCACCCCCAATTGGAAGTAATTAGTTATGGATTCAAAGTATACCACTTGCTACTTAAGATAACTTTGGTGATCTCAAGTCTAAGGATACTTGTACAATCGCTATGAAGAGATTCCTCACTAACATAGATTTAATATCCATGTGAGTATTCTCTTTGTAGGTCTCCATTGAACTTGTTCTTCGAATAAGCATCCATATGTTGGCTTTGATTATCTTCCATAATCACAGTTATGAGAACCACCACTTGAACCATTCAAGAAGCATAACATGTGCTAGTCTGTCCGAATTAACAACGTCCTATCTTGTTAATTCTATGACTAGGGATATTTAGATATTAATACATTTGGATGCAATAGACATCTTATATCATAAACACTTTCATGATTGCCTTTGCATTGTATTTATAATATCTAAGAATTCATTTATTAATTTAACATTTACAAACTCATGTATTTAAACATAGCATTAATAAATGAATGATGCCTTTTATTAAGAATATGAATTCATGCATATGAAATACATGCCTTTTACATGGGCTCTAGGGCATACTCTCTAACATGTATAAAATCTTAAGAAATTTAATGTTTCAAGTTGATTTAAAACCTCATTAGTAAAAACTTCCCATAATGCTTGCATATATCTATCAATAACCTTTCCTTGTATAGTAAGCTGAGAAAAAATTAAATAATCAGATACACAATCTTTAACCACGCATAATACTTGGAAAGAATTGTTATATGATGCCTTAATTTGTCTTTTTATCTTGCCATTTCATTTTTCTTTTAGGGAAAATATGTTCTTTATGTATTTACATTCTGCTTGCACCTCAAAATAATTAGTAATTAAGCCATAATCTTCTTTCCAATTTTATTTATGTGATAATAGTTGTCATTTCAAAAAAGGTATAACTATTTCAAACATATCTTGTTATTTAAAATTAAAGATTTGACTCATTCCATAAGCAATTATTGATTATGTCTTTTTTAGGTTGGTGATAGGTTTATATGCAGCAAGCTAATGCAAAAATTTTATGACAGAGCCCTAACAATTGGCGTTCAAAGTTATTCAAAATTTTATATGTATGTTTGACATTTTTGAGTCATTTTGGGTTGAAATTAGACTTAGTCTTTAAACATGACAATAATTGGTGATCTCAATTTTTTTATTCATTTGCTCTATTGAACTTAACTCCAATTATGCTTGATAGATTATATGATTTGGTTACTGGTTTTATTAAATTTAAATTGATTTATTTTAATTATGAAATTTCGTTTGTTAATTAACCATTTCTCAGTTTATGTCTTTAAATTAAGGCAATAGCTTATTGCTATGTTATAAAAAATAATATTTGTAAGTAATTTTATATTTATAAGAGTTACTATTATTGTTTTTAATTTTTCTATTGCTCATTATCGTAGTAAGCATGGAAGAAATTTCTATTGCTTAATTTTTCTCATTGTATGTATGCTATTTCCTTTTCTTCAACTGTTCAAGTTTGATAGAAGCCTTAAGATCCCGCATTATTAATGAATTCAAATATATTCCTTCCAATTTCTTGATGCTTCCTATTTGATCACGTTGCTTGAATTGCCAATATATATACTTTAAACATAGGACTAATCTTATTTTTACTTGGCATATGATTTTATCAATAATTTCAGGTCTTTCATGAAGCTGGCTTAGAATTTGAAAAATAGGTTTTGATGTCAGTTCCTTGTTTGAGTTTTGTTGATTTTCCTGTGCTCTATGTTATAAATATATAGCATTCTGTAGTCTTTTGCCATATCTGAATAAGTGGAATAACATCTTCATTGTGGAAAGGTCAATCAACTAAGATCGCAACTTTTTGTTCTGGTTAGATAATTATTAAAAATATTTCATATTTTTACCAATGGAACGGTGATGGCATTGCCGTCACGAATATTTTTATTTATGAGCTAATTTTACTTATAGAAGTATATTTATTGTAGGTAAATTTCCCTACGAAAATTGATACTCTGTCGAAAAAATTACTAATGAAAAATAAATATCCGTCGTTAAATTTCCTTAAAGAAATTCAATTTTCGTCCGAAAAATTTCCCTACAAAAATTAATTTTCGTTGAGAAAGGTGCCTACAATTGAATCCCCTATGCCTTTTTCCATCGTTAGATTCCGTCAATATTTTGGTTTCCCTACGAAAATTTACTCAATTCCATCAGGAATTTTCGTCGAAAATTTTAGTTTTTCTTATAGTGTATTTAACACCAATTTTTATTTTTATATTATCAATTTAATTTTAATTCAACTCACACACAAAAGTTCTAATTTACATAACCTAAATCATATGAAATAAATTAGTCTAGGTATCCACACACTTATTTTCCAAGCTCCCTCCATGTTTTCTCTTTTTTTTTTCACCTTTTTCTTCCTTTTTTTCCTTTGATTTCACTTGGTTTCCCTTAAATTCCATCCTTGGCCAAAATCCTTCATTATTTCTTTACTTAATTTTCTTTATCCATAATTAATAATAAACTCAAAATATAAATCCTTACATCAAAATTGACCTAAAAATCAATTAAACTCACTAAAATTTCACTAAATTAAATTACTTGAATTCTTTCTCCAAAATTCCATCCATATTTTTCATTTAAAACAGGCTTTAGAGATGGCTAAAGATAAATTTAGGGCCTTAAAATTATTTAGAGTACAACATTTTGTGCGATTAGGTTTATAAAGTTGTGACAAAAATGGAGAAATAGAGAAGTGTATGGGATGACATACAGAGATGAAGCACATGAGTGAGTTTGCTAGAAAATTATGATTTTTTGGCTATTTATAATGGTTAGGATCACTTGGTCACTATTTACTCCAAAATTCCTCATTATGCCACTTGTCACTTTCTTATTAATTCATACTCATCTCACTCCCATCCCATCAGTGGGTACTATCCCATGGAAGCGAGTGAGTAAACTTAGCCTGAATAATCAAAATTTCATATGTTTATCTCCATTTTATGAATTATAATGTTTTCCTTATCATACTTCCATAACAATTTGTCCAAAACATATAAAAATATTACATAGGCTTTGTTTAAAATTTTAGGTCAATCCAAGTTCATTTCAATACTTTTCTAAGCCTGGAGACAAAATTACTGATTAAAAACCTAACATTCCAAAGTTATCCAAAAAATTATTTTTCACTTTTGAAAATTCATTTGAACTATTTATAATGGCTTATGTGATCGAAATAATTATTTGAGGTCCATGGAATATTTTTGAGCTGGTCAAAGTTTGGTCAACCTTTTTATGGTCCGGGTAAATTTTTTACTATCCATTTTGAGGGCCTATTTGACCTCAATTGTAACACCCTCTTACTATAATACTAATCCTAATTTCATTTATAACGCATTAACCATGCTTTACTCTATCATATTGCCATAATGCAAATTATCACATATTTATCATTTTACTATTACTAATCGCGTGCTTTATCTTATTATGCATTGTCATACATATCATTTACTGTATAAATTACTCCAATTCATATGTACCTGCATATTATGTTTTAGTTGCAAAAGTGAACTTAGCGTAACTCAAAATTTCCATTTTAGATACATCATTACATATATACTACCCCTAATTCATACGTACATGCATATTATGTTTTAGTTACAAAAGTGAACTTAGCACAACTCAGAATTTCCATTTTAGATACATCATTACATATATACTACCCCCAATACAAAAGTTGCACAAAATATTAACTAAGAACTTCCTACATCAACTTTCTTTCTCAGACTTGTGTTGGCCTTCGTGATGTAAAAGTATGTCCTTGAGCAAAAGTCTTAACTGTAGAACCTACATAGATTAAAAAAACCCGTTCTAAGCTATAAAGCTTATTGGGGAACATAACATATGGACAACCTCATTTGGAAGTTGTTAAAATAATGCATACACATAAACATATTTTAGGCATACAAATCAATCATTTTAAACAATGATCATAACATCTCCATGTACTAATCACTCTCATATAATTCTCCTATCCATTGTTAATTACTTATTAAGATTTTACTTAATTATCAATTATTTATTCTTAGAATTATTCATCTACGTCAATTATACTTTTTAGATTTCTATAATTTATTCTTGAATAATCAAATTGGCTTACTAGTCTTAATTAAATGTATATTATTATCAATCTAAATTCAGTAGAAAGCCTATTTATAAATCATAGAACTTTAAATTAATAAATTGGGTCCTTATACACAAATGAATATTAATAATTCCCATATTATATAAATATGTGTATTATATTCCATGTATCAAGGCATGTATTAATAGTTTTAATTAATTTTAAATTCTTATTATGCTACATCATTCTTTCTTTGGGTACGGTTTTAATTTCCTAATGCATTGAAATATTAATTTACTTTTATCTCAAACATATATTGAATAAGCATGATGTGAGTTCATAATTCATTTATGTTTACAAGTAAGACGTCACACATAACATTACTCAATGTTAAGTAAGAAACATGTAACTACAAACGATACATACTAGCCAATAAAACTATTGAAAGACATCATATTGCATAATATAAGTACATATATCTTGTATTCCTAGGTATAAGAAACAATTTGAAGTTACTTAAATGCATTTAAAACTTTAACATTCAAGCGTAACACAAGTCATTTAACAATAGCAAGCAAGCAATATATGACTATAGGAAATATACATTCACTAATATGATTATTGATAACACATCAATGATTCACAAATTAATTATGCATATAGTTTATAATTCTATTATGTAAACGTGATACTAAATGCTTTTAATATACATATATAAACTGTAACAACCTTTAATATCATGTTTTCCATATGAATTATAGAGTTTCATATAAAAGTAATATGGAGATCAAGGGAAGAACTATCATGTATCTTTATTATTTAGTTTTGGCAGTTTGCTTTTCTATAATCTACATCAAGCTTGTACTTTTCTAAAGAAGTGGATAATGGGCAATACATTTTGTACCCAAAGGTACAAAAATGATACCCAAAGGTATCAATCATATAGATACCTAAAGGTATCAATCATATGGATCCGAATGAGGTCAAACATGTGGACTAGTGAAATGGACCCAAACGAGGTCAATCATGTGCTATGTATCTAAACGGGGTGAAACTATGATAGCTGTAAATTACCCTTATAGGCATGCCTATCTATCCATAACCTAGTCATAGATGCATGCATTGTTAACCTCTTTACTTTAACTTTCTTTACTTTTCCCTTTCCAACCATGTAAATAGATATATTTGTATAATAATAAGTATGGCACTATATCATTGATCATGTATAAACATTCTGTGGGCATGATGTCATATGTATGCTGTAGTGACTGTATTCTATACTTATAATCAAAGACATCTAATTCATCATATATATGTGAAAGTGAACCTTATCGCTATGTTATCTTTATTCACATAATATGTGTATGCATATCTAAATTTCATTCTTTTATTAAGAAAAAACTATGTTTTAAAATGCATATTAATTATACTTACACTTTCATGCCTATACACTTCATTATTATACTGCTATGATAAATTCATAATAACTTTAATAATATAGAAAGAAACATATGCAAATTATCATTTCATAAACACATATTTATACAACTCACTGTGTACAAATCATAATCATCTATATACTTAAAGTATATCATTATCTATATCTATCCCAATTCTATATTTATGTATAATTATTTGATAACATATTGGTATACCCAATAATTAGTATTAATTTGCATAATCAAAGTTATACCTACTCGTGTGCATGACATATGAACATATTATTTTTGGTTCATTGATGACCTTACAGTATGCTAAACTAGAATTAACTTCAACACCATATTCATATAACATTATCACATGTTTATATAATTCCAATAAAAAAATAAATAAATTCTTAATCAAATATTCACTTTGGCTTATTTACTATATTAGAGTTATAAATTAGCATAACTTTAAATTAAATATATTTTTATGTCTTTTAGTATTAGTGCCCATTTTTGTAACTTTATTTCCATATATCTTTTTACTCCATACATAATTAAGGTCACATTTTACCTTTATTTTCATGTTTAGAATACTCTAAAATTGTTTGGGAAGGTTTAGACAAGTTCTTGTGATAATTCGGGGCAAAAAAATATAATGTAAGAGGAAATAGGGGAGGTTATAGTGACAATTGATTCAACTATAATATAGGTGCAATTCAATTATGGAAGGGGCTCATGGTGGCAATGAATTGGTTATGACCATGAGATACCATTCTGCTCCAAAAATCCTAATGATAGATTTATAGGTTCCAATTGTATGCTATTTTAGACCTATCGAATGATATTTTCAATAAAAAAGGTCTTCTATAAAGTTATTCCTTTATGTTTCTAGTTTCTAAAATATTAAGAATCATTCCATGTGTGTAAGGAAATCTCTAGATATTTATTAAATAATACATATTTCTCTCAGTGATAAGGCAACAACAAATATGATTTTCAAGCTACATTTTAATAGGCTTCGAAATAGAGTTATACGTTGTCTTCTTCATATCAAATCTAGGTATGTAAGTTTAATTTCTAACCCAATTAGAATTAATAAATTTGTAATACTATAACTCAATATATAGATAAAACAATCTCACCGAGTTAAGTTAACCTAAAGACAAATTTTCATCATCAAAGGGATATCTTCCTTATTTTGATTTTTGTTGAAACACCTTCAAAATAACACACAAGTAATAACCATTTTCCTAAATTGTAAATGAGTTTTTTTGTATAAATTAACACAATTTTTTCTAATAAAATGGGATTAATTATCCCAATTTTTTAAATTAAATCACACAATAAAATATTTTTTTATAAAATATGCATATGGGAACTAATGTTCCTAATCAAAATGATTCTATAAATAAATCCCCCAATTTTTGTATTATTTTACCTTTACATAGTTAGATTTATTTTTATATCATAATTTTATTTCTTTCATATGCCGTGCATTTACTGCTTTCAATATGACATATTTTATAGCTTTCCATATGTGTTTTAGTGTACAGTTAATTTATTCTAGGCTAACAACTTGCATGAGAAGAGAGATAAAATAATTAATTTGGAAACCCACTTATGCACCATTAACCAAGGTATAAATCAGAAGAAGGTCCCGAACTATCTTTATTTTGGCCTTATAAGGTTAGAACTCAATTTTCTAATATTCTATTGGGTGGCAACTCCAATGATACCTACCTTTTAGTACCCCATAAATGCCCATGCAGGTTGATTGCCAACAATGGATAAGGGTACCCCGAGATGCTATCTCATACATTTTGAGGTCCGAGGCTTGGTGAATTGGGTTGAATCCTTATCCATTGATAAATGACCAACTTTTATAAGTTAAATAAACCTTTATCTGGTCTCAAATGTTAAAATTGGATTTTCAAGAAAAAATTGGATGCGTTGGGGGGTTTGGTGCATGTCACACAATTTTACAACCAATTTAGCTTATACTTTTTTTACTTAACCTATTGTGCCCACTATCGGTTGAGTCAAGCTGACCATTGTCGAGGGGATTCCAACAGTAGATAGAAAAAATATGGCATTGCGAGTTTCACTAGCAAAGTATGGGTAGAATAAGAGTTTGCTCACGGTGGTCTTGAACATGATTTTATAGTTGATGATGATCAGCTATGAGATTTTTAAGTAGTAAATAATTTAGTTTGCAGGATAAAAGATCCTACCATAAGATAGTGGAGAAATTAGAGGCTCTAACTAGATTAATATCAGCTATAAAAGGGGTAAACCTTAAAGATATAGATTTAAAAAGTCAAGATGTATTGCCTAGTAAATTTAAGATGCCAAATTTGCTAAAGTTTGATGGTACTTTTTGCAACACCCTCTTACTATTAACCTATTATATATATCTAATTAAGTTACTTTAATCATACATCACAACACTATCATGCCTGTATATTATTCATCATATAATCATTATATTACTATTACTCATATCATTCTATATCATATATTCATATAGGTGTTACTTTAGCTATTTGCATGCTTTATCTCATTTATAGCATTATGCATACCATGTTATGTATGTGTTACTTTAGGTTCTACATGCACATTTATTTTTGCTTAGTTATATCATGAGTCAATTACAATTCAATATACACATATTAAATCCATCCTCATATGCCTAATAGCTTTAATATACAATATTTCAAAATACTAATACAAAATCTCCCTACATCAAATCTTGTCAGTCTTATGTTGGTCTTTCCTGATGTAGAGAATGTCCCTATGCAAAAGTCTTATCTACAGAACCTACAAAGATAAAACACCCATGCTAAGCCATAAAGCTTAGTAGGAAACATAAGACATGTGGACAACCTCTTACAAAGGTCGTCAAAAATGCGATCACATATAAATAATCATTTAAAACATATTCACAGCGATCTTTAGGGATTATATTATCTTTTATTTACACTTTTAACCAATATTAGGCACTTATTGATATTTCATTGCTTATTGGTTTCATACTTATAACAATATTCATCTGACCCCGAAAATCTTTACATCAAGTTTACTTTCTTAATTCCTTTATGTTATTATTGACTAATCAACTCGACGTACAAGTCTTTCTTGCTTATGAAACATTTTCAATTGTTAAACACTCTTTAACTATTCCATTTATTTATCACTTATTTACTTTTACACATATTCATATACTTTAACTATTTTTAAGACATGGCAATATCAATCCACATTCTTAGAAACCATCTTATAACCATAAGACTTTAAGTTAATAAACTACATCCTTAAATATATAATAAATTCAATTAATTTCCATTTTTTATACATATATATAGCATATTTCATGGATAAGATGTGTTTCCATCCACTTGAATACTTATTATTATTATTAAGCTATTATAGCATTACCTTTAATACTATACAAACACTTTAAAGCATTGTATACTACTCTTGCACTTCTATCTCCATATAAATCAAATTCACATTTTATGAGTCTATAACGTATTTATATTATCACATAATAAGTCATACATACCACTTATATCAATTACACAATATTTAACAAGTAAAATATAGTTATGGTAATATACATCAACCGATATACTTTTGCAAAATATCACATACCATTTTGTATATCATGCATTCCTAGGTATAAGAAAACTTTAAAGCCATCTCAAGGATTTTCATGCATACAATAACCAAATACTCATTCACTCCAAGTTATACTTTTCCATATGTTATACATTGATGTTTTTGAAGGTAACACACACACACACATATAATCATATAAGAAGCATTTGAGTATAAGGATCGTGTATTCATCATTTAGATCGTTAGTAAAGTATCAATATCAAACACGTTCATAAACATGACTTCTTGGTTTAGTATGACTATGTGATTCTAAAATGGCAAGTACTCATTTTATAATGGATCCTCATATATGTATCATGTATTCCATATACTATAATTTAAGCCATAACTGTAATTAAAATGATTCACATTACATAAATGATGGTATAAGAGCATTTGTGCTTTTAATTCAATTATTGTAATCATATTAGATAGCTTGCTTAAGTTCTAAGGGTGGATAATGGTAATGGTAGACAACCTTAGGTATCAAAATGGTGGATACCCGAAGATATCATATCGATAAACCCAAACAGAGCCGAACTATACTCTAGGTTGATCAAATAGACCCAAATGACTATTCATGATCCAAAAGAGATCAACTGTACTCTAGACCCAATTGGGCTAAATAGCAGCAGCTAAAATTATCCTTATATGCACACATCTATCCATAACTGAACTCTATTTTCAGGCAATACTGTGTTTAAATTTATTTCATATACAGGCTTTTGCTTATATTATTCCACTTGCACATGTTCATAATCAAGTAAAAGATATACCATCTGTAGTGCATAAACATGTATGCACATGTATATAATTATGTAAAAGATATATCATCTCTAGTGCATAAACATGTATGCACATGTTTATATCACAATTTATACAATCTCTAGTGTATCTACATGTACACACAGTCTCATATAACAATGCCATAATGTACTTTAACTTGGTTTCCATAATTAAGCATAAAATCATTGCAGTCATGTACTTTGCTAGATTATCTATAATTAAAAAAACTTTCATGTAATCATATACTTTAGCATGCTAACATTTGGCATCATAAATGCATAGCCATGCTATTTCAATCAAGTAATAATACATACCCATTCATGAACTTACCATATAACATGCCTCATACTCAATGCTTTACATTGTGAACTCATAACTTACCAAGTTATATCATATTTTATCAAATATTTCTTCATATATCAATTCTTTACATTATATTGTCCTTTTGACTACACATTTGACACAATAACATATATGCATGATATATAATCATCAGATAATATCATGTTCAATTCAACTAACATATATGTGCTTTTACTATACATGTATGACATTCTCTAGTATATGAACAAATATTTATATAAACATGTATATAATCATGTGATATAAAAAAGATACCTAATCCCTAGTATATAAACATGCATTCTCAACCTTATATAACATTATGATCAACTTGTACATAAGCATTTATATCTTGGTTATATATATATATATGTTGACATTTTAACATATAGACATGTCATACAACTATAACATATAAGCATGATTTTGTTATGTTAATGAGTTAAATAATAACATACCTTTATCATAAGTATGCTTCAATAAGTAGTCATGCTTATAGTTTACGATATGATATTGTTTTACATATTCCATAAACTTATCTCTCTTAATGTGTTATTTTTCCATTGTAAATGTGCTTAAGATACTTAAGATTATTTCTACATATAGACAAAATGATGTAATAAAGATGCTTTAATTCATTAGAGATGATAAAAGATGTTCCAAAGATGTATACATAAATTGTGGTAAATTCTTGCAACAATTCCGCATAGAGATAGATTTCCAAGCTTGTTTTTAAGGCTATTTTTAACCTAACAAAAGCCATTTCTGGCCAAAATAATCTTCCACAAACATGATCCAATATGTTTCTAGTTTTAGGAACATTAAAAGTAACATCAATATCATTTCAACATTTTATGATATTACAAAAATGCTAGGGACTATTCTAAGAAGTAGTGCTGCAAACAGTTCCGGATTCAAGTCACATTTTGAAATATTTAAAAGTAGAATTAAACTATGCTTTCTTCATAGAACTTGTAGAAATATAGGTCTTTTTTAACAAGAAATTAGACTCATAGGATTTAAACCTCCATAACAAGAGATACACCTAAATTACTATAACTTATTCCTATTTTCTAGACAGCACTTCACTATACCCAATTCAATTTTTTTATCACCACTTAGAAAATTCATAGAATAAATTAACTATAGAATTTAAAAATATTTCCTTCACAAAAATTATGCTCTTATGAATTATTTTAACCATAATTTTGTCTTAAAGGATTTTGACTTCTTTATGAAAATTTATAGCAAAAATATAGGAACATAATCCTAACAACTGGGCAGCACGTCAAAATGAATTTCAAGTTAATTTTAAGGACACTTCGAGGTAGAATTAAACTCAATGCTCTTCTACAAAATTAAAGGACCATGTATTAATTTTAATTATCAACTAGAATTACCAAAATTAGACTTATAAAACTCGAGATATGATTAAAATACAGAAACTAATTCCTAATAAACCAAACTAGATTTCTACTTCTTAAATCTTTAACAAATCAAAACATGCAAGATATAAGATTTCACTTGACTACTATAATATCAATTAAAAATGCATTCCATTACACATTTTATCCATATTTTCTATTGTTAAATCCGCATGCAAGATGAGTAAAAATACCTAACCTTTAATGGAAAACCAAATCTTCCATCAAGAATTCTTTTTCTTCCTCTTTCCTTGCTATTGTGTTTCTTGAAGATTCCTTATCTCAAACCCTCACATGTAATTTTTAGAAACTTAAAAGTGTTATAATTGATTAAGAAACAAAATTTGTCAAGAGAAAGAAGAGAAAAGAGAGATGTTGATGGATTTTATAAGAGAGAGAGAGGAGGGATTACACTTTTTAGTGAGAGAGGAAGGAAAGAATAAAAATTTGCATTTCTTTCTCTTTTTTCCATGCCAAAATTGTTCTTCTCATCTCAAAAACAAAGAAAATACTTTCTCTCTCCAACATGCAAAGGTTCTAACACTTAAATAGAAGGGCAAAGTATCCTTATGCTCCCTCATCTATTTGCATGTTAGAAATGTGTCCCTATTTATTCTTTCTTTCCAATTTGATCCCATGATTACTTTATTTTCTTTAATTACACCCCATCTTCCTTATTTTTTTATTTTACCCACTAATACATAATATATCACAACTGACCACTTAACTATAATTTATTTTCAATTGCACCCTTGTATACCACAATTTTAACTGACTCTCTAACCCCCTACCATATGAGACCATTAATCATTATTAGACCATTAATTAAACTTGATTAGATTTTACTAACATGATAATGCTCTTGAATTCTAGTAGAGCCTTTTTTAGGTCTTACACTTTTGACCCTTTAACATATATCAAACATTATGCTTTAGTCTTGAAGTGGACTACCCTTAATAAAAGATAGAAGGTGGATTACTTCAGTCTTAATCTTATGACGAGTCTTATTGTTGACTGGTATCATGGTTTAAATAGGAAGACTAAATAGGATTGAGAAAGGTTGATAGAGGAATTCCTAAGGTAGTATGATGTAGCACTTATATAGAGGTTACCAATAAAGACTTAGAGTTATTGGAATATATACTTAGAGAGTCCTTCCATGAGTATCTCACTCGATGGAGGAATAAAGTGATAGAAATAAAAAAAAGCCTAACACATTAAATCAAGACTACCTATTTATTTGGAATGTTAGTCTTTACTTGAAAGAGGGACTTAAAATGAAAAGGATGAAAGACTAAGTCTTTAAAAGATATAACAATTAAGGAGGAAGAAGAGTATTTGGAAAAAAAATGCTAGCTCCATAGGTTTATGTAGTGGTGGTTATAGTAGTAATAAGTGAGGTTTTGGTAACTGAATTTCAGTAATAGTACTCGTAATAGTAGTGGTAGTGGAAGTATTATTGGTAGGATCATGAAAGTATTAGCCACAGGAACCATTTAATTACATTTTTCAAATTTTGGTACACCCCTATCCTGATGCCTTAAACATTTAATGAAAGATGGGAATTACAACTTTATCACCTAAGCTCATAAGGAACCAGGGTCAACTGAGACACAAGTCAAACTTGTATTTGGCTTTCCATCAACATACAAGGCACGAAACTAATAATTGTCACATGCCAAGGGATCATATATATGATTCGATTAACTCTTTGCAAATACAAAACCTTGAAAAGAGAACTAAGAAAATAAAGGGCTTATAATGTTGTACCACAGCCAGCATTTATGGTTTGATTTGGGTTGCTAGAATTATACATCCTTTGAGATCTATATGGTAATGATTAATTGGATATTACTTCTAAGGCTCATGGAAAATGTGAGTAGTTAAAATGCAAGTGTAGAGGTACTAACAAAGGTGGCAAGATAGGGGAATCAATAAACTTAGTGGATAGTTAGGTCACAAATAATGAAACTGATTTAGCTAAGGCCAAATAGGAGTCAAAAGACCTATGAGATACTAATGATGATGAGAAAAAAAGTGAAAAATAAGGAGACAATCCAAGCTATCATAAGAAATGGCACGTGCTTGAAATTGAAAAGCAACTAGTGCTTGTTGTGCTAAAGGAAGAGAGAACATCAGAGGATAATCAAGTCCTCACGCAACTAAAAAAGATGCTTGCATAGATTTTAATTTGGGATCTGCTAAGGCAATCACCCTTTCGTAGGTAGAAGTTAGTGGAAGCCCTATATGAGTCAACAATTGCTACAACAATATCCCTATCTAAATGTTTAGAAGTGGTAAAAGGAGATTCAAAAGAGAAAATTATCTTCACCAATACAGACTTTCCCATTTAAAGAAGAGAGCATACCTGGCCTCTATACATTAAGGCAAATTAAATGGCAAGCATACTACTTATGTAGTGATAGATGATGGCTTTTCCATCAATGTGTGTCCTTTTATATCAATGGCAGCCTATGGTATTGATGAATACATGCTCACTAAATCTAGGATCACTATAAAGGCCTATATAATTCAAAAAGAGAAGTTGCTGGTACATTTAAGGCAGTAGTGCAAAAAAGGACCTATTGATATAGGTCATGTTTGTAGTGCTTCAAATATTAGCTTTCTCTCTATTATTATGATGACTTTGGTTCCACAAGTTAGGAGGAGTTCATTCCACTTACATTAGATGGTTCGAATCCCATACGAAGGTGGTGTAGTCACTATTAAGGCAGTAAGAGAGAATTCAATTTCTATATTTGGCATAGCCAACTAGCCATTCAATAGGTTTTATATAACCAAGATTAGTATTGAGGAAGAAGGAGTGGAATATGGGAATCCCTAAATTGTTAACATGATGAAAAAAATTAGTTATCTACCAAATGCTAGAGTGGGAAAAATCTTAAGGGACCTATAAGCCTATTCCTCCCATTGATTTTAAAGGCAAGAGGGGGTTGGTTTATTGTACGAATGGTGTTGAGAAGAAGATTGATCCATTACTAAAGGGTATCATCCATATCCTTGAAATTTTTATGCTATATTTAAGCAATACAAATACAATGGGGAAATTAAGCCCACTGTTGATGGAGGTGAAGCTATCATTGGCTTTGAGATCTTTAATAATGTTTTTAGTTGGTTAGCTAGAATCATCAAGACTGTACTGGAATTTAGGGATGAATAAATTATGTTCAAGCTCGCTAATTTTGATTTTGATCATTTAGAGGAGATACTAACACTTCAGTTTCTAGTCATTAAGGCTAAAGAGAATAAAAGGATCAAATTTGAAGTGGCAATCCCTGAAGATGGGCATATAAAGCTAGAACTATAAGGAGAATAAGGCAAAGCATCCATTGCTACATTAGCTATCCTTAACCCATATGATGATTCTTTTATTGATGCTACTATATTCCTGAATTATTTTGTGATGATGTATCTTTATTTGCACATATTAATAAGATGATTAACTTTGCTTATTTGTTTGATGCCTCATTTGATTACATCATGCATGATTATTATCATGATTCATTCATACTTGATATTAATTCAACAAATACTACTCCATTTATTCATAAAACCTATAATAACCCTAAAGAGATCTTGACTGCGTCTGATGTAACTCTTGAGGAAACATTAAAATTTGAGAGAATATTAAAAAAATTATGATGTTAGAATGATAATAAAGGAATTATTGTATTTAATTGTGTAATGTGGTGAACAGTAATGAAAACCAGAAATTAATAAGAAAAAAAGAAAATTATAGTATTATAAGGAAATAATAAATAAACTAATTAGACAAAATATTAGTATTAGATTAAATATGAATTGAATGCTTAATAACTTAGAATTTTAGTATGCAATAAGTGAAATTTGTTAGTTGGGTATCCAACACTATGTTCTATGCTTACCAAGTAGTTGTTTGTTGCATGTAGGGATAGGAAATCAATGCTGAAGGCATATGATGATTGAAGGAAAAAGAGAAGATCATGTAATAGTTATGACCATCTTATGTATGTGTAGTATTTATATGAGATGTGTGTGTGTGTGTGTGTATGATATATATATATATATAAAATTAGCTTTATGGTGTGTTATGTCCAAGTCATGTATATTTAATTAAAATATTAGGAGAATGAGATGTTTATATTGATATAAATGCATATGCATGGATATATGGTTGATGGTTTTATGTTTATAATGATTGTGATTGAATATAGAAGTGTCATGTTATTGCCTGGATTATTGGAGTTAGAGGTTGACTATTGGGAGTGTAATTTTGAACATTTTGTGTGAGGATAGGTTCAATTTATAGCTGTTATGCTGTCAAATTTTTTACAAAATGAATAGTAACTTTTGACCAAATAAATAGTGAAATTATGATGGTATTCAAAATGGCATGTAGAGGACAACTTTATTGGTAACTAGAAATTTACCTCAATTATTAAAGAAAATGAAATGTGAACTAGGAAATAATATTGTTAGTAAAAAATCGGTAACTCCATTTATAATTTGACAATAGATGGGTCTAAAAGAGTATATGGCATCATAATTTTCCAATTCCATGTATAGATTTGTTGGTTAATATTGCATCAATGTGTATGATGTATAGTTTTGTGGATAGGTATGCAGGGTACAAATGAACTCTATATAGGATAGTAGATTGGGTGAAAGCAACTTTTATGACATAATGGGGAACCTATGTGTACAAGGTCATGCCATTTGGGTTTAAAAATGCTAGGGCTAATTATTAAAGAATGGCCTCCAAGATCCTCAGTGATTTGATCTATAAGAAAGTTAAGGTGTAGATAGATGACATAATGATCAAATTAGTCATAAGAAAAGGTTAATTTCAAGAATTGGAAAAGTTTTTTCCAATTGATCGACAAGTATAACCTTTACCTTAACCCAAAAAAGTTTGTGTTTGGGGTCACCTCAAGCAAACTATTAGGGCACATCATAAGTTAGTGAGGATTAGAAATGGATCCAAATAAGGTGAAAGCCATCCAAGAAATGCCAACACTCTAAAATGAAAGGAAATTAGGGGATTCTTAGGATGAATTCAATACATTAGTCGGTTTATCAGTAAGCTTGCCTCCAAATGTGAGTTGATCTTTAAGCTTTTGAGAAAAGACCAATTGATCAAATGGAATAACAACTATCAAAAAGCCTTAAACACCATTAAGGAGTACTTACTGCATCCTCTAGTCCTCCAACCACTAAAACTATCAAAACTATTGATATTGTGTCTGGTACTAGAATTAAATTCGGTAGGTGCCATGTTAGCTCCAGAAGATGAATCGGAAGCAGAGCTTGCTTGCTATTATCTAAGTAAGAAGTTTCTGCCATATGAGATCAAATTTGTAGATGTCAAAAAGATCTGTCTAATAGTAATGTGGGTCTTTAAGAAGCTAAGACACTACTTCTATTCTTACCGAATTTAGGTTGTGGCCAAGTATAACCCTTTTAGGTACCTTTATTTAGCACCATCCCTGCTGAGGATAATGGGAAGGTGGCATTTGTTGTTACAAGAATTTGATGCGAAACATATCGCTAGGAAGACTACTAAAGGAAGAGCTCTTGCAAAGTTTTTAGCTAAACATCCATTAGAAGGTGGCATCATGACTATAACAACTCAAGGTTATCAGGTGTATTTGGATGGAGCTATAAATAACAAAGGAGTAGCAAAAGGGGTTATCCTCATCACACTTAATGGTGTGAAGCTCCCCCTGGCTAAGAAATTAGGATTCAAAGTGAATAATAATAGAGCTAAGTATACAGCCTACATATATGGGCTGGAAGAGCTAATAGCCATGGGTGAAAAGGCAGTCGAAGTATTTAGGGATTCATTAGGTGAAAGGAAAGTAGCCTATCAAAGAAGAACGACTAGTGTTATATGTTGCAAAACCTAAAAAACCTAAGCAATCAGTTAGAGATATGAACTTTTCATCAAATACCTCAAGATGAAAAATCAGTTAGTGGATGCATTTTGAATCTTGGTGTCCATATGGGATAACCTAGATAGAATAGCCATGAGACCAATAGTGATCATGAATTTAACCAAGACTTACTTTGAGAATGAAAACTTTATGAGCATAGAAAAGACTAAAAGGAAATTATGGTATTATAGTATTCAAAATTATCTAGAAAGATGAGACTTTCTTGAAAAAGCAATATAGAAAGACTAGAAAATGATTCCAAAGTTATCGGCTCAATTCATTAGTGTGAATGGGATTATATACAAGAGACATGCCGACAATATTCAATTGAGGTACTTAAATTGGAGAGAAGCCAAGAAGGTGATGGAATAAAGCAAAGCAGGTAGTTACGGTTCCCATATGAATGGCTTAATGCTTATTAATAAGATTATACATCAAGGTTTCTTTTGGCCACTTATAAACATCAATTGCACTTGATACTTAATGTTATGCCATCAGTGTTAGGAGTATGTGGGCTTAAGTGATTTACCTCTTATAGGGTTGTGTAATATGTTGTCTCCATGGCCTTTCTTAGCATGAGGGATATATATATAATAAGAGAGATTCATCCAATAACTTCAGATGGATATAGATATATTATGGTTGCCATTGACTATTTAATAAAATCAGTAGAAGCAAAATCTTTTAAGAAGCTAAGGGCACAAAAAATGGTACGAGTAAGGCCCCTAACATGACCCTAATTTAATTTTGCATATTTGTATGATTAAGTTAAGGGGATAAATTAGCATGCTATTATGTTAATTGCATGAAAATAAAATAAAAGAATATGGTTTAATAGTATTTGAGGGTGTAATTGAAGTAAAAGATATTAATTTGGGGTTAATTTGTAATTGTGGCATATTAGTGGCCAATTGGGAATAAAAGCATTTAATTATAGGTTAATTTGAAAGGATGAATAAATTGATAGGTTGATTTTTTGAAAAAGAGTTAGTAGAGAGGTTAAAGTCTTACAAGCATAAAGGTTTGTGGCATTTGTGTGGCATGCAAACTTTCAAGGGACCATAGAGAGAATTTTGCTTGTTGATATAAAGATAATAAGTTAGTGGATTGTGAGGTGGCTAGTTGAGATCTTGAGAACGACATTTGAAGAGAGAAAACCAGAAAATTGTTTATCTCTTCTTCCTTTGATTTTCATTCAATTATCTCAAGCAATTAGGTGATAATGTTTGTGGGTTAATCATGAGTTTAGTGCAGTAAATTAAGGTAATCAAACTCTTAATTTAACCCTTCATCATCTAAATCTTCTTCTTCTTTTCAAGTTAACTTAGAACAATGTATTTGCTGGAAATTTAAATGATGATGGTGATGGAATTTGTGAAGGAGAAGAGGAAGGAAGAAGGAACAAAGGAAAAGGAATTGATAGAGGTTGAAGACATTGGGTTTATCAGCCGAGGTATGGGAATTTAGGCTGTTCATATTGCATATGAAGTTGATTTCTGGAATTGAGTAGGATTTACAGAACTTAATTTACGTTTTTTTGGAATTTTAACGATGCGAGGTTGAAGAAGAAGACTATTTCTTGCCGAGTCGTGAACATTAGTCCGACTCGTGAAGCTCTTCACGAGTCGTGAAGTGCAGTTTTTCTTCTCCACTCGTGAAGCTCTTCACGAGTCGTGAAGTACAGATCTTCTTCTTCACTCGTGAGCTTCTTCACGAGTCGTGAGATTTGCTCTTCACTCGTGAAGCCCTTCACTAGTCGAACTGCCCTTCACGACTGAATGACCTGTCTGGAACGTTTTGCTCATAAGTTGAGCTATAGAACAACAAATTGAATGATTCTTTTTGCATTGAAAATTAGACTTCCATACCTATATTTCATATGAAGAAACCTAAGTTTAAATCTGTCTCTAAGTACATGTAATCTAGGGTTGAATCCAGACTTGTTTTAGACTGCTCAATATAACAAAAATTGCAATATTGTGCAAATCATTGCTACACTTGATTATATGATCTTTAAATTGATTGAGACAGATAGTTGCTTATGTGATAGTAAAGTTAATTGAATAAGACATGTAGTATGACTATCAATGAAGGATTTATATGAATACAGATGCATTCAATTATGTATATGAATAAAGACTAGTGATGAAATATCTAACCTATACATGTGATTAGTCTTGTGCATAATGGTCATATGCTAAATTGATATATATACACATGTAAATCCTATGACATAAAAGTGCACATATTGACATGTATCTATGCTATAAAATAGGGATTATAATAGTATGACCTTGGCATGTGTATGTGCCCATATGAAAACATGTTGATATGTTGTATAGCACATGACTTGAATGATGATAAAGGTATATATATGTGTTGGAAACATGCTCATAAGAATAAATAAACTATATGCGAATGTACCCATAGGTATGTACATTTATGATTATGTATATGAGTATATGAGCATGTAATTGCCTTATGAGATAGAAGATAAATTAGCATGACTATGAGCATGTGAAATGCTTAATGAAAACATGATCGAGTATATGATATGATGATTATATGTCATGCCTATATGTTATGATGCAAATTATATAGTCATACAGATTTGAATAAGCCAGATGTATAACTTGGCATGTGAACTGTGCATATATCTGATTATACACCATAGAATTCATAGTTATATAAGACTATGTATATGTGCACAACATTATACTATGAATACAGTATTAATATGTGAATTGAACACGAATATAGTTCTGCTTGCGATACAGTTTTAGATGTGGATAGATAGGCGCCTATAGGGATATTGCAGCTGCCATAGTTTGGCCCGCTTGGGTCCATAGTATATGTATGATCCCGTTTAGATCATGATCAGCCCCGTTTGGGTTGATAGGCTACCCCGTTTGGGTATGCTTGACCGGTCCATAGTATAGTTTGGCCCCGTTTGGGTCTATAGATTTGATATCTTCGGATATCCTTCGTTGATACCGATGTGTATCCATAGTTCCCGTTATCCACCGATAAAGCTAAGGCAGGCTAGACGTTATTCATAGTAATGACAAAGAAATTAAATAGTTAAAGTGATTTGACTAAAGATTGATATTGTGGATCATAATGTTGTTTTACCACAGGAATTATGTTTTATTTGAGTATGTTTACATGGGAAATTGCTGTCTATATGAATTATGAATATGAGCATAATTATTACTCTTCTGGGTACAATGATTAGGAACATGGAAGAATATGTTATGCTTTAAAGTATTTGGTATTAAAGACATGATATGTTGCATATGTTATTAATTGTATACATTGTATATGTATGTTTGATGACCTGTGTGTGTGGTCATCCATCTGTAGATATTCCCCACTAAGCTTTATAGCTTAGCACGGGTTATTTTATTCGTGTAGGTTCAAATAGCAAGACTTTTGTTGAGGGACGTTCTCTGCATCAGAAAGGGCCAACCATCGACTTATAACCTTGATGTAGGATATTTTGTAATACAATTATCATATGTTTTGTATATGGGCCAGTTATCTTATGATATGTATAAAACCTATGTGGAATATTGTAACTCATTAGTAGTAAAGCTAAGACAGATGCGTGTGCATGTGATATGCATAAAGTAATCTTCATATAGTTTAGTATGCATGATAATAGGTATAAAAAGGAAAAAAAAACATGAATAGACTTGTAGCTCGAATATAAGCATATGAAATCATATGGCATGATTAATGGCTAAATGATGATTAATTGAACATGTAGTATAAGCATGATTAATAGTATTCATGATACATGTTTAATGGGGTATTTGCATAGGGCGTGCTACAATTTGTGGTATCAGAGCCCTAGGTTTAGCCTTTTCTGGGTAAAAATGAACTTAGGATTCTATAGTTTGATATAGTGTTTTGTTGGCCTGATGCAGAAGTCCCTGTTTTTCTTATAGATTAAAGATGGAGAACTCTAGAGATACTCTTGAGGAATCGGCTGAAAGTAACAGGCTAGTTAGAACTAATCCTTCCAATATTGGACCTTCATCCTCCAATCCCAATGAGGTCCCAACAGCCGTCCCTACATAAGCATTGTTAAAAATATCACGGGATATGGCTCAAGTTCTTCAAAGAATGACAGCACCTAAAGCTCCAATTTCTGAAATTAGAAAGCATGGTGCTGAAGAATTTTTAGGCACTAATCTTGAAAAATCTGAAGAAGCTGAATTTTGGCTGAAAAGGCTAGAGAGAATTTTTAATGAAATCGGTTGTCTAGTGAGTCATAAAGCATCTTATGCTGTGTCTCTGTTATAGGGTGTAGCTTATGACTGGTGGAAGTTGGTATTGAAGCAGCCTCAGTTACCAGATCCCCTTACATGGGAATTTTTCACAGCTGAATTCAAGAGAAAGTATGTTACTGAGGAGTATAAGCAAGAGAAGTTAAAGCAATTTCTCCACTTGAAACAGAGAGTTATGTCTGTGGCTAAGTATGAGAAAGAATTCAGTCACCTGTGCAAATATGCTCCTGATGAGATGTTAACTGATGCTTTTAAATGTAGACAGTTTGAAGATGGATTGAATGATCATATCCGAGAAAAGTTGATTGGGTCTACATCTTTGCAAGTGGTTAACTTCACTCAACTGGTTACAGCAGCCTTGCGAGTTGAAAAGAATGAAATGGCAAAAGGGAGAGAGAACAGAGAAGAGGTGGGTCCAAGGGTGGATCTTTTACAGGAAAGAGAGCTAGAGGAGCACAAGGAAATCAGCCAGCTGAATCTGGCTATAGTTCTGCAAAAAGGGACAGGAGACAAGAATCTTCTGCAATGTCTAAACAGGGAAAACAAGCTTCAGGGAATCAGAGTGGGGGGCAACCTCCAGTGTGTCCCCATTGTTCTAGGAAACATTGGGGTAGTTGCAGGAAATTGTCTGGGGCATGTTTCAAATGTGGTGGTACGGATCCCTTCATGGAAAGTTGTCCATCAAAGAGGGAACAGGATGTGGGACAGCAGGGCAGTAGAGAAACTTTTAATGTACCATCTTCAGGTAGAGGCAGGGGAAGAGGACGTGGGGGATCGAGTTATCAGGGATCCCAGTCCAGGAACATTTCTAAATCAGTTGACAGGCCCACAGCTCCAGTTGTTCCTGTTCGGGCTTATGCAATGAAAGCTAGAGAGGATCAGAGTGCTCCAGAAGTCATAGCTGGTACATTCTCTCTTTTTGATTCTGATATGCATGCACTTATTGATCCTGGTTCCACTCATTCTTATATTTGCACTGGGGATATGGGTAGAAATGAGTCTACTGTTCATGAACTAGAATATGATATTTATGTAACCAACCCTTTGGGTCACAGTGTTGTTGTTAATAGAGTGCATAAACAATGTCCTATTGTAATTCAAGGGAAAGAATTCCTTGCTGATCTTATTGAGTTACCATTCCGAGAGTTTGATATTATGTTTGGTATGGATTGGCTGTCTAGACATCATGCAGTGATTGATTGTGAAGCTAAAACTGTAACTCTCATTGGTTCTGATGGTGAAGAAACTTTAGTACAGGGCATTCGATCTGAACCTATAGCTAATGTAATATCAGCTATGCAAGCTAAGAGATTTTTGAGAAAAGGGTGTGAAGCTTTCTTAGCACTTGTGCTTCATTCAAAAATAGAAAATGTGAATCTTCAAGAGATTCCAGTGGTGAAAGAGTTTCCTGATGTGTTCCCTGAAGACTTACCTAGTCTTCCACCTGAAAGGGAAGTTGAATTGTCTATAGACATTCTACCTGGTACAACTCCTATTTCGAAGGCACCATATAGGATGGCTCCTTTGGAATTGAAAGAACTAAAAGCTCAGCTATAGGAGTTGCTTGACAAAGGCTTCATTAGGCCTAGTACATCACCTTGGGGTGCACCGGTTTTATTTGTGAAGAAAAAGGATGGGTCTATGAGGATGTGCATAGACTACAGACAGTTAAATGGGGTAACAATAAAAAATAAGTATCCTTTACCAAGAATTGAAGATTTATTTGATCAGTTGAAGGGTGCTGGAGTGTTTTCCAAGATTGATTTGCGCTCGGGTTATTATCAACTTCGGGTTAAAGATGTAGATGTTTCCAAAACAGCCTTTAGAACCCGATATGGGCAATATGAGTTTCTGGTGATGCCTTTTGGGTTAACAAATGCACCGGCTGCATTTATGGATCTTATGAATAGGGTGTTTAGACCCTACCTGGATCAGTTTGTTGTTGTGTTCATAGATGACATTTTGGTGTATTCGAGGAATGAAGCTGAACATGCTGAGCATTTGAGAATTGTTTTACAGACTCTGAGGGAAAATTAATTGTATGCTAAGCTGAGCAAATGTGATTTTTGGCTTAAGGAAATTTCTTTTCTTGGTCATGTAGTATCTTCTGAAGGCATTAGGGTGGATCCAGCTAAAATAGAGGCTATAGTGAATTGGAAGCCGCCTCGAAATGTGACAGAAGTGAGAAGTTTTCTGGGCTTAGCAGGTTATTACCGTCGCTTTGTGAAAGGCTTTTCAGTTATAGCCACACTACTCACTAAACTTCTAAGAAAGGGTATAAAGTTTGAGTGGACTGACCGATGTCAAGCAAGTTTTGATCAGTTGAAGAAATTTTTGACAGAGGCTCCAGTTTTGACACAGCCAGTTACAGGAAAGGAGTATGTTATGTATAGTGATGCTTCTAGAGTTGGCTTGGGTTGTGTGTTAATGCAAGATGGCAAAGTAATTGCCTATGCATCTAGACAGTTGAAGCCACATGAACAAAACTATCCAACCCATGACCTAGAGTTAGCAGTAGTAGTGTTTGCCTTGAAAATTTGGCGACATTATTTGTATGGGGAAAAGTGTAGAATCTATACAGATCATAAGAGTCTCAAATATTTGCTCACTCAAAAGGAACTTAACTTGAGACAGCGAAGATGGTTAGAACTGTTTAAAGATTGTGATTGTATAGTGGATTACCATCCAGGCAAAGCTAATGTTGTAGCTGATGCCTTGAGCCATAAGATGATGGCTGCTATGATTGCACATCGCTGTAGATGGAAAATTTCTTATGATGGCACTTTAATAACACAGTTGAAAGCTAGACCTTGTTTGAGGCAAACAGTGATTGATGCACAGAAACATGATGAAAAGTTGCAACAGATTTTGAAGTCTTTATATGAAGGGACCCAGTCTGAGTACTCAGTGAAAGAAGATGGGGGTGTGTATTATCAGAATCGATTGTATGTTCCTGATGACAAAGAATTAAAGAGAACAGTATTGAAAGAGGCTCACAATATAGTATTTACTATGCACCCTGGTGGGAACAAGATGTACCAGGATTTGAAACAAAGTTATTGGTGGCCTGGCATGAAGAAAGATGTGGTAGCCTATGTTTTCAAATGTTTGACCTGTCAGCAGGTAAAAGCAGAGCACCAGTTACCCTCTGGTTTGTTGAACCCCATTCCAATTCCACAATGGAAATGGGAGGATATCACTATGGATTTTGTAACAGGATTGCCCTTTACACAGAAAAAGCATGATGCTGTTTGGGTTATAGTTGACAAGCTGACTAAATCAGCTCATTTCATACCAGTTCGGATGGACTACCCTATGGATAAGTTGGCAGAACTTTATGTAAATGAGATTCTTAGACTGCATGGCATTCCGGTGTCAATAATCTCTGATCGAGATCCAAGATTCACATCAAGATTTTGGCAGAGTTTGCAACAAGCTTTGGGAAATCAGCTTCGTTACAGTACAGCATTCCACCCTCAGACGGATGGGCAATCTGAACGGGTTATTCAGATTCTAGAGGATATGATGAGAGGATGTGTTTTGGAGTTTGCAGGGAGTTAAGATAGGTATCTACCATTAATGGAGTTCGCCTACAATAATAGTTATCAAAGGAGCATCGAGATGGCACCATATGAGGCCTTGTATGGCCGAAAATGTAGAACTCCTGTTTATTGGACTGAATTGTCTGAGCGCAAAGTTATTGATCCTGATATTGTCAAAGACACAGAAGAATAGGTGCAAGTTATCAGGCAGAGATTGAAGGAAGCTAGTGATAGACAGAAGTCTTATGCTAATTTGAAGAGAAGAGATATTGAATATCAAGTGGGTGACAAAGTGTTTCTGAAAGTGTCCACTTGGAGGAAAGTATTGAGATTTGGGAAAAAGGGTAAGCTAAGTCCGAGGTTTATAGGCCCATATGAAATTCTTCAAAGAGTTGGGCCAGTGGCATATAGATTGGCTCTCCCTATGGAACTAGCCAAACTTCATGATGTGTTTCATGTTTCTATGCTTCGAAGGTATCGATCAGATGAATCCCATGTGATACCAGTTCAAGACGTGCAAGTACAGCTAGATTTCACTTATGATGAAGAACCTATAGCAATTCTGGCTAGAGAAGTTAGACAGCTTAGAAATAAGCAAATTCCACTTGTTAAAGTACTCTGGCAACATCATGATATACAAGAAGTTACTTGGGAGCCAGAAGCAGCTATGAAGGAACAACATCCTCACCTATTCCAAACAGGTATGAATTTCGAGGACGAAATTCTTAAGGGGGAGAGAATTGTAAGGCCCCTAACATGACCCTAATTTAATTTTGCATATTTGTATGATTAAGTTAAGGGGATAAATTAGCATGCTTTTATGTTAATTGCATGAAAATAAAATAAAAGAATATGGTTTAATAGTATTTGAGGGTGTAATTGAAGTAAAAGATATTAATTTGGGGTTAATTTGTAATTGTGGCATATTAGTGGCCAATTGGGAATAAAAGCATTTAATTATAGGTTAATTTGAAAGGATGAATAAATTGATAGGTTGATTTTTTGAAAAAGAGTTAGTGGAGGGGTTAAAGTCTTACAAGCATAAAGGTTTGTGGCATTTGTGTGGCATGCAAACTTTCAAGGGACCATAGAGAGAATTTTGCTTGTTGATATAAAGATAAGAAGTTAGTGGATTGTGAGGTGGCTGGTTGAGATCTTGAGAACGGCATTTGAAGAGAGAAAACCAGAAAATTGTTTATCTCTTCTTCCTTTGATTTTCATTCAATTATCTCAAGCAATTAGGTGATAATGTTTGTGGGTTAATCATGAGTTTAGTGTAGTAAATTAAGGTAATCAAACTCTTAATTTAACCCTCCATCATCTAAATCTTCTTCTTCTTTTCAAGTTAACTTAGAACAATGTATTTGCTGGAAATTTAAATAATGATGGTGATGGAATTTGTGAAGGAGAAGAGGAAGGAAGAAGGAACAACGGAAAAGGAATTGATAGAGGTTGAAGACATTGGGTTTATTAGCCAAGGTATGGGAATTTAGGCTGTTCATATTGCATATGAAGTTGATTTCTGGAATTGAGTAGGATTTACAGAACTTAATTTACATTTTTCTGGAATTTTAATGATGCGAGGTTGAAGAAGAAGACTATTTCTTGCCGAGTCGTGAACATTAGTCCGACTCGTGAAGCTCTTCACGAGTCGTGAAGTGCAGTTTTTCTTCTCCACTCGTAAAGCTCTTCATGAGTCGTGAAGTACAGATCTTCTTCTTCACCCGTGAGCTTCTTCACGAGTCGTGAGATTTGCCTTATTTGCTTCACTCGTGAAGCCCTTCACTAGTCGAACTCCCCTTCACGACTGAATGACCTGTCTGGAATGTTTTGCTCATAAGTTGAGCTATAGAATAGCAAATTGAATGATTCTTTTTGCATTGAAAATTAGACTTCCATACCTATATTTCATATGAAGAAACCTAAGTTTAAATCTGTCTCTAAGTACATGTAATCTAGGGTTGAATCCAGACTTGTTTTAGACTGCTCAGTATAACATAAATTGCAATATTGTGCAAATCATTGCTACACTTGATTATATGATCTTTAAATTGATTGAGACAGATAGTTGCTTATGTGATAGTAAAGTTAATTGAATAAGACATGTAGTATGACTATCAATGAAGGATTTATATGAATACAGATGCATTCAATTGTGTATATGAATAAAGACTAGTGATGAAATATCTAACCTATACATGTGATTAGTCTTGTGCATGATGGTCATATGCTAAATTGATATATATACACATGTAAATCCTATGACATAAAAGTGCACATATTGACATGTATCTATGCTATAAAATAGGGATTATAATAGTATGACCTTGGCATATGTATGTGCCCATATGAAAACATGTTGATATGTTGTATAGCACATGACTTGAATGATGATAAAGGTATATATATGTGTTGGAAACATGCTTATAAGAATAAATCAACTATATGCGAATGTACCCACAGGTATGTACATTTATGATTATGTATATGAGTATATGAGCATGTAATTGCCTTATGAGATAGAAGATGAATTAGCATGACTATGAGCATGTGAAATGCTTAATGAAAACATGATCGAGTATATGATATGATGATTATATGTCATGCCTATATGTTATGATGCAAATTATATAGTCATACAGATTTGAATAAGCTAGATGTATAATTTGGCATGTGAACTGTGCATATATCTGATTATGCACCATAGAATTCATAGTTATATAAGACTATGTATATGTGCAAAACATTATACTATGAATACAGTATTAATATGTGAATTGAACACGAATATAGTTCTGCCTGCGATATAGTTTTAGATGTGGATAGATAGGCGCCTATAGGGATATTGCAGCTGCCATAGTTTGGCCCGCTTGGGTCCATAGTATATGTATGATCCCGTTTGGATCATGATATGCCCCGTTTGGGTTGATAGGCTACCCCGTTTGGGTATGCTTGACCGGTCCATAGTATAGTTTGGCCCCGTTTGGGTCTATAGATTTGATATCTTCGGATATCCTTCGTTGATACCGATGTGTATCCATAGTTCCCGTTATCCACCGATAAAGCTAAGGCAGGCTAAACGTTATTCATAGTAATGATAAAGAAATTAAATAGTTAAAGTGATTTGACTAAAGATTGATATTGTGGATCATAATGTTGTTTTACCACAGGAATTATGTTTTATTTGAGTATGTTTACATGGGAAATTGCTGTCTATATGAATTATGAATATGAGCATAATTGTTACTCTTCTGGGTACAATGATTAGGAACATGGAAGAATATGTTATGCTTTAAATTATTTGGTATTAAAGACATGATATGTTGCATATGTTATTAATTGTATACATTGTATATGTATGTTTGATGACCTCTGTGTGTGGTCATCCATCTGTAGATATTCCCCACTAAGCTTTATAGCTTAGCACGGGTTATTTTATCCGTGTAGGTTCAAATAGCAAGACTTTTGTTGAGGGACGTTCTCTGCATCAGGAAGGGCCAACCATCGACTTATAACCTTGATGTAGGATATTTTGTAATACAATTATCATATGTTTTGTATATGGGCCAGTTATCTTATGATATGTATAAAACCTATGTGGAATATTGTAACTCATTAGTAGTAAAGCTAAGACAGATGTGTGTGCATGTGATATGCATAAAGTAATCTTCATATAGTTTAGTATGCATGATAATAGGTATAAAAAGGAAAAAAAATATGAATAGACTTGTAGCTCGAATATAAGCATATGAAATCATATGGCATGATTAATGGCTAAATGATGATTAATTGAACATGTAGTATAAGCATGATTATTAGTATTCATGATACATGTTTAATGGGGTATTTGCATAGGGCGTGCTACAGTACGGTTTATCAAACAAAATCTAATATGTAGATATGGCATTCCTCATCATGTGGAATCCAATAATGGGGTTCAATTTCAGGCACAAACCAAGTAAGTGCTCCAAAAGTATATGATTCAATATCATAAGTCCTCTTCTTTCCACTCGTAGATAAATAAGACCTTTAAGGCTGTAAAGAAGAATTTATAGAAGATTTTTTGCAAAACTATATAGACATATAAAGATTGGGCCAAAAATCTACCATTCACACTTGAAGGATAATGAAGTAGTCTCAGGAGTTTGACAAGAGCTACTCCTTTCTCTTTGGTATATGGGTCAAAAGCCGTGTTGCCAGTAAAGATCGAGTTACAATCATTCAGGGTTGCTTTAGAAGCAAAGTTGCCAAAGAAAAAATAGGTAAAGCACAGATTGGTATCATTGAACTTGTTGGATGAATTGGATGAGAGCTTATTATCATAACCAACAGTATCATAAAAGGTTAGCTTGATCTTTCAGCAAAAAGGTTAAAGGTCATCATTTAAAGAAATGTTACTTGGTGTTTAAGCAAATGAGACTAGGTGTGCCAGATTATAAAAAGAAGCTTTGACCTAAGTAGATGGGACATTTTATGCTAAATAAGTTATGGTCAAAAGGAGCATCCATCTTTATAGGCAGTGCCATAAATGAGTTTAAAGAGCTAGTTAACATTGGTTGAAGAGGTTCCATGGCTAAGATGAAAATCTAAAGAAGAGAAAAAATAGTCCTATGGTTGAAAAATCGAAAAAAGGGATCCTAAGAAAAAAAATAGGGTTGAGAGAAAATATTCAATTAAGAAAACCCATGAGGGCTAATTGCTAATATGGGTTAAATGCACTCAAGGTTTTATTTCTTGAGATAAATAGAAAATGTGTTATGAATTAAATGTCATCTCATGATTATTGTTATGTGGTGTCATCACATATAATGAATAAGTTGAGTTAAGCATGTAAATTGACAAAAGTTAGTTTATTCATTAGAAAAAGCAACAATAGTAAACAAGCAAAATGGACACAAAAAAAAAAACCAACACAACAAGAAAAATGCCAAAAATATTGAAAAACAACAACATAAAAAAATATAACAGGCATTATTCATTATCAATTTGGGCAGACACTTATTTTTATTACAAGCTAATTTGTTTTGAAAAAGAAAATTATCAATTACATTATGTTGTTCTCACTCTTGCCTTTACTACCTCGATGCCTCAACTAGAAAGCCCTGTTATACGTAACTTTTATAATCCATAAGTGATATTAAGTACTGGTCTCAAAGTCATATATTTGCATAGATGGGATATTGGCCTTCACTAGTAAGTACCTCTAATAATCATAATGACTAGAAACAAATGTATTAGTCAGTATTCTTCCTCCAAAGAACAATAAGTTCCTCACTATGCCTTATTTCTCTTTGAACTGACGAGCATAATGGGAAATGATGCAAAATGTAAACCTACGTAGCTTTGATAGTAACATGTAGTTGGAATGATCATCGTAGGTCATATAATCTAGCATTATCCAAGGGCTTATGAAACTCAACCTCTACTAAGAATGACATTCAACAAGACTATAACATTAGAGAATCAAACCAATGCCATTTGGGCTTAGAGCCAAAGATCTGTAGACATTGGGTATTGAGGAAACATTTGTTATGGTTACCTGAAGAGGAAGGTTGCTTATTGTAAGATGATGAGTGAAGGATTCTAGGGTCTTTTAATGTTTTTGAGTGTTTTGCACTTTTTTAGTCATTTTGGGAAAGAAAAAGGGTCAAATGATGAATAATATTCAAACAAAATCTCTATATTATTTTGCCCATTTACCAACTCGGCTATCATTCTTGGTTACACTCCTTTGTAAACCTACTTGGACAACCATCAAAGGTAAAAAATCTACCTTTATTTGCCAATTTGACTTGTTGATTGCAGTAAGTAATTTACACACCTAAAGAAGAGGTATTTCATAGTCATGTAAGTTAAAAAGTGTATCCGCTTTTCAGAATCAACTTGACAAATTGCTTTAATTTTTAAGCTTGCATGTCCAAGAAAAGAGGCTCGCATGCTGGGTAAACATTCCTATATATAGTTTTGGACATAAAATAAGAAAAAGGTTGGAAAAATTGATCTTAAATTCTTTTCTTCAAAAGTTCTTTGGATTTTAGCTCTCATGTTTTAAAGCCCTTTTTCAACTATTGTAATGTGTAAAGATTCTAAGAATCTAACATTCTTTGGTTTATTTCGAGTAAGTATACTAAAGTTAATATAAAAAGTCTCCTAATTTTGATTCAATTTTTTGCCATGTAAAGTTTCAAATGTTATAAATTTTATTTGTTGACTTATTTATAGCATTTTGATTTTTTTTATTTTTTCTTAGATTTAGGTTATAAAATCCTTTTCAAGGATATTTTGCTGTGCAATAGAAATAAATAGGATTACTGTAATATTATCTTTTCTTTGTCTGTCTTGATCTTTTTTTTTTTAAAAGGGTTACTTTAGAAATCAGGTCTTTTTTTAATCCGTTTTTAAACCCATTGATTGATAAGGACATTATTTTCAAAGGGAAGAAAAGTTACTCACTTGACAGCGAGTATAGCTTGTTGGGAAATATCGGTTACATGCATCTCATACATAAGCGGAATTTAAAAATTTTTAACCAATAGATCTGATCTTACCATGAATTTACAATATACATATTAATGAGAATAAGAAAAATCACCTTTGATTTTTGTTGAAAAGTTGATTTTCCTTCTCACCGGGTTGTCACAAACCACAGTGTCCAAAATTGAACACCTCCAAGGGGGGTGGCGGCTAGAGTGAGAGAGTGTTTCTTTTCTCTTAATGTTCACTTAACACTAAAATCCCTATAACTTGGATTTTTATAGTTAGGTTAAAACATCCAACTTCATAATGGGATTGGGCTCTTTAAAATTGTTGGAGAAATATTAAATGGGCTTATGGATTTATTAATAATTTTTTTGGGCTCAATTAAATCCAATTTAAATCCTTTCATAAAAAACTATGCATAAAACCCACAAAGTAGGCCCTTTATGCATACACTTGGATTTAATCACCCAAATGAATTCCAAATCCATCTAAATTAAATATGTAGGCTCCATAACACTTAGGTCAAAGAATTACTCCTCTAAGGCCTTCTATCAGGGTTTGGCGTGTAACCCTTGCTCTGGAGGGTTTCTCCGCCAAAACCAGTCTTCTGGACCTCTTTTAATTTCTCTAATGGGTCTATTAATTATTATATCAACCCTATACTACTTATAGTCCAATAAAAATTAATTATGAAATATAATATTTCAATTAGGTCCATTTTACAAAATATTTCTAAAAAGTTATTCGAACAATTTTACTTGATCATAATTAATTAAACTCTTTAATTAACTATTCTCTTATTCACTTCTCTATTCCTATAATAATATCAAATATTATTATCCTTGTCATTTTACCATTTTATCCTTTTCTCTATATGTGTGTGACCTATTGGGTTCCATTCCACATTGGCAGTTAATATGTAATTGTGAGTTCTATTCAAAACACACATAATTTAAACTTCTTTAAATCATTTTATCAATCCTTATTGATATTTATGATATACTATTATACAAGTCATGATTGGCCTCTAGCTAGGCATTATGACTACCCAAATGTCAGGAAAATCAAGTGGTTTGACTATACCTTTCCACAGAATAGTTACCGTGCAATTACTCCTTTCACCACTCTTATCTCAATTAGATTCCGAGTATCAATTTCTGTCAACTCATATAAATCTAATTATATATGTTCTATTAATTTATCCATTGTTCCAAAAATGCCCTTCATAGATCCTTATCCATCTTGGCATATTATTCTGGCTAGAGATTCTCTGAACAAGGCAATTATAAAATCATGCGAGATAACTTCCCTTAATAATTCTAGGATGGTGAACAATCACATAACTATCTTTAAGTAGGTTATGATATACCCAACCTCCTAACTATGTTCACCCCCAGTTGGAAGTAATTAGTTATGGAGTCAAAGTATACCACTTGCTACTTAAGATAACTTTGGTGATTTCAAGTTTAAGGATACTTGCATAACTGCTATGAAGAGATTCCTCACTGACATAGATTTAATATCTATATGAGGATTCTCTTTGCAGGTCTCCAATGAACTTGTTCTTCTAACAAGCATCCACATGTTAGCTTTGATTATCTTCCATAATCACAGTTATGAGAACCACCACTTGAACCATTCAAGAAGCATAACATGTGCTAGTCTATCCGAATTAACAATGTCCTATCTTGTTAATTTTATGGCTAGGGATATTTAGATATTAACACATTTGCATGCAATAGACATCTCACATCATGAACACTTTCATGATTGCCTTTGCACTGTGTTTATAATATGTAGGACTTCATTTATTAATTTATGATTTACAAAATTATGTATTTAAACATAGCATTAATAAATGAATGATGCCTTTTATTAAAAATATGAGTTCATACATATGAAATGCATCCCTATTACACGGGCTCTAGGGCATACTCTCTAACAATCTCCCACTTGCACTAGAGTCAATCACTCATATGTCTTAGATCTATGCTATTTATATGGTGATCGAGCTTAATTTGGGAAAGTTCTTTAGTGAGGGGATCCGCCACATTATCATCTGTGGGGACCCTTTCTATTTTCACATCATTTCTAGCTACTATTTCCCTTATGAGATGGTAGCGTCTAAGAACATGCTTGGATCATTGATGAGATCATGGTTCCTTTGCTTGCGTAATGGCTCAATTATTGTCACAATATAAAAGAATCGGATCAACAGTACTAGGCACCACTCCAAGTTCTGATAAGAACTTTTTAATCTAGACTACTTCTTTTGCTACTTTCAAAGCAGCAATGTACTCAGCTTCTGTCATGGAATCAACGGTTGTTTCTTGTTTGGAACTCTTCCAGCTAATTGCCCCTCCTCCCATTATGAACACAAAACCAAACAGTGATTTACAATCATCTTTGTCAGATTGTAAGCTTGCATCTGTATACCCATTTACTTCCAAACTGCCCTCCTATATACCAAGAATATATCCTTAGTCCTTCTCAAGTACTTAAGGATATTCTTGATAGCTGCTAGGTGTTCCTCTCCAAAATTAGATTGGAATCTGCTTGTGACACTCAAAGAAAATGCATCTGGACGTGTACATAGCATAGCATACATGATAAAACCAATTGCAGATGCATATGGTATTATATTCATGTTCTCTCTATCCTCTAGTGTCAGCGGACACATAGACTTAGAAAGTTGTTTCCCATACACCATGGGTATAAACTCTTTCTTAGAGAGATCCATATTGAACATCTTCAATATTTTATCTATATATGTACTTTGAGAAAGACCTAGCAACCTATAGGATCTATCTCTAAAGATCCTTATTCCTAAAATATAAGATGCTTCTCCAAGGTCTTTCATGGAGAATTACTTGGATAACCATATTTTAATAGATTGGAGAAGAGAAATGTCATTTCCCATGATCAATATGTCATACACATATAAAACTAGGAAGACAATTGCACTCCCACTAACCCTTTTATACACACAAGGTTCATCTTCATTCTATGAGAAGCCAAACTCTTTGATTGTCTCATTTAATCGTATGTTCCAGCTCCTAGAGGCTTGCTTCAATCCATAAATGGATCTTTGAAGCTTGCATACCTTTTCACCATTTCCTGATGTGAACCCTTCTGGTTGTGTCATATACACATCCTCAGTCAGATTTCTAATTATGAAAGCTGTCTTCACATCCATTTGCCAAATCTCATAATCATAATGAGCTGCAATGGCTAAAAGTATTCTTATTGACTTAAGCATCGCTACAGGAGAAAAGGTTTCATCATAGTCATTACCTTCTTTTTTACGATAGCCTTTTGCTACTAAGCGAGCTTTATAGGTAACTATATTACCTTCCATGTCGGTCTTCTTTTTGAAGACCCATTTACACCCTATGGGTTTTATCCCTTTAGGTGGTTGAGTTAAAGTCAATACTTTATTCTCTTACATGGAGTCCATTTTAGAATGCATAGCCTTAGTCCATAAATCACGTTCTGAACTATTCAAAACTTCTTGATAGCTTGTAGTCTCATTATCCTCTACTACAGTTATGCCTCTATCTGAATCAATGTGAAATCCATATCTCGCAGGGATAGAATGCATCCTAGTAGATCTTCTAGGATTTTGTGTACACTCAGGTTCAACTATAATCTCATCATTATAAAATTCAATCTCGGGTTCAATCGATTGATCTACTTCTATTAGTGGGTCTTGAATTTCACCAAGTTCAATTTTACTCCCACTGTCCTCTTGTAGGAGAAATTCTTTTTCCAAGAAGACAACATGCCTTGAAACAAAAACCTTTTGTTCTAAGGGATGATAGAAATAATATCCAAATGTTTCTTTTGGATATCCCACAAATAAACATTTGTCCGACTGAACATCTAGTTTTGTCTGACATTGTCCTCTTCACATAAGCAGGACTACCCCATACCTTCATATGAGAAAGTGTGGGTTTCTTGTTATTCCATATCTCATATGGAGTAACATCAACCGATTTACTAGGAACTCTGTTTAACACATAAACAACAGTTACTAGTGCATATCCCCAAAAGGACTTAGGCAAGTCTCCTCGGCTCATCATGGATCAAACCATATCTAATAGTGTTTGATTTCTCCTCTTAGATACACCATTGTGTTGTGGTGGAGTCCATTGAGATAAAATCTCATTATCTCTAAGATAATCTTGAAATTCTTGACTTAAGTATTCTCTACCTCGATATGATCTAAGTGTTTTAACACTCTTGCCAAGTTGCTTCTCTACTTCATTTTTGAATTCTTTGAACATTTCAAATGCTTCTGATTTATATTTTATTAGATAGATATATCAAAATCTGGAGTAATCATCTATGATATAATGAAGTAGGAGTAACCTCCTCTAGCATGTGTTGTCATTGGACCACATACATCTGAATGTATTAAGTCCAAAACAATTTTAGCTCGTTCTCCTTTACCAATAAAGGGAGCTTTTGTCATTTTCTCCAATAAACAAGACTCGTATGTATCAAATGATTCATAATCAAATAATCCTAAATCACCTGACTTGTGTAATCTGGTCATGCATTTCTCATTTATATGGCCTAAACGATAATGCCATAAATATGAGGTATTTAGATTATCTCATTTCATTCTCTTGGTATCCACATTATACACTTCTTTAATTAAATTAAGAACAAATATACCATTCTCAATGATAGCTTTAGCATAAAACATATTGTTCTTAAAAATGTAACAACATTTGTCTTTTAAAGAAATGTCATAATCGTTCAATAAACAACTGAAAGAAATAATACTTTTAGATAATGTTGGAACATAATAAAAATTATTTAACTCCTATATTAATCCACTTAGAAGAGGTAAATGGTAAGTCCCTAAAACTGTTGTAGAGATATTTTGTCCAGTAGCTAACTGTAGACATATTTCTGCTTTTCCAACTCTTCTACTGCTTTTAAGCCCCGGTAGATTATTACACAAATGAGATCCACATCCGATATCTAATACCCAAGATTGTTTTGAAGCAATAGAATAAGTATTAATTTCAATCATATGAATATCTAAAGTAGAAGCATCAACTTGCTTTTTCTCTTTGAGAGAATCTAGATAGGCCTTGCAGTTATGCTTCTAATGACCATCTTTTCCACAACGAAAGCAAGTTCCTTTGGGATTCTCTTTCTTGGCAACCTTCTTCTTAGAAACCCCACTATGCTTTGGCTGCACCTTGGTCATCTTATTATTCTTTTGCTTCTTGCCTTTAGTAGAAGTGACAACCATGACACTTTTTGAATCCTTTTTGAAGGATCCATCAGCTGTTTTGAGCATATTGATTAACTCAGGAATGGTTACTTGGATCTTGTTCTTTTTGAAGTTAAGCACGAAAGGTGCATAACTTGGAGCCAATGAGTACAAGATTAAATCTACGTATAGATTATTATCCATTACATAGCCAAGTCTATTTAAATGCTCAATATACCCATACATCTTTAATGCACGAATAGCAGCCACAGTGCCTTCCACCATTTTGTAGCAAAATAGTACTCGCGCAATCTCATATTGCTCAATTCTAGCCTGAAAAGAATAAAGCTCCTTTAGATGCAAAATGATGGTTCTAGCATCCATCATCTCATGTTGATTCTAAAGCTCTGAGGACATAGCACCCAATTTACAGAACATTTCTTAAAAGTTTCGCGGACAATTTTACTTGATCATAATTAATTAAACTCTTTAATCAGTTATTATTTTATTCACTTCTCTACCCTCATAATAATATCAAATATTATTATCCTTTTCATTTTACCATTTTATCCTTTTCTCTATATGTGTGTGAACTATTGGGTTCCTGTCCATATTGGCAGTATAATATGTAATTGTGAGTTCTATCAAAAACTCACACGATTTAAACTCCTTCAAATCATTTTATCAATCCCCATTGATATTTTTGATACATCATTATACAAGTCATGATTGTTAGGCATCATGACTACCCAAATGTCAGGAAAGTCATATGGTTTGACTATATCCTTCCATAGAAACAGTTATCGTGCAATTACTCCTTTCACCACTCTTATCTCAATTAGATTTTGAGTATGGATTTCAGTCAACTCATATAAATCTAATTATGTATGTTTTATTAATTTAACCATTGTTCCCAAAATGCCCTCCATGGATCTCTATCCATCTTGGCATTTTACTCTAGCCAGAGATTCTCTTAACAAGGTAATTATAGAATCATGCGAGATAACTTCCCTTATTAAATCTTGGATGGTGAATCCTTTGTCAATCACTCAACTATCTTCAAGTAGGTCATGATATACCCAATCTCCTAACTGTGTTCACTCCCAGTTGGAAGTAATCAGTTATGGAGTCAAAGTATACCACTTGCTACTTAAGATAACTTTGGTGATCTCAAGTTTAAGGATACTTGCACAACCGCTATGAAGAGATTCCTCACTGACATAGATTTAATATCCATGTGAGGATTCTCTTTGCAGGTCTCCAATGAACTTGTTCTTCTAACAAGCATCCACATGTTAGCTTTGATTATCTTCCATAATCACAGTTATGAGAACCACTGCTTGAACCATTCAAGAAGCATAACATGTGCTAGTCTATCTGAATTAATAATGTCCTATCTTGTTAATTCTATGACTAGGGATATTTAGATATTAACACATTTGCATGCAATAGACATCTCACATCATGAACACCTTCATGATTACCTTTGTACTATGTTTATAATATCTAGGAATTCATTCATTAATTTAAAATTTACAAACTCATGTATTTAAACATAACATTAATAAATGAATGATGCCTTTTATTAAGAATATAAATTTTATACATATGAAAAACATCCCTATTACATGGGCTATAGGGCATACTCTCTAACAATCTCCCACCTGCACTAGAGCCAATCACTCAAATGTCTCAGAACCATGCTATTTATATGGTGATCATGCTTAATCTGGGAAAGTGCTTTAGTGAGGGGATCCGCCACATTGTCATCTGTGGGAACCCTTTCTATTTTCACATCATTTCTAGCTACTATTTCCCTTATGAGATGGTAGTGTCCGAGAACATGCTTGCATCGCTGATGAGACCGTGGTTCCTTTGCTTGCCTAATGGCTCCATTGTTGTCACAATATAAAAGAATCGGATCATTAATGCTAGGCACCACTCCTAGTTCAGTTATGAACTTTTTGATCTAGACTGCTTCTTTGGCTGCTTCTGAAGCAGCAATGTACTCAGCTTCCATCGTGGAATCAGTAGTTGTTTCTTGTTTGGAACTTTTCCAACTAACTGCTCCTCCTCCCATTATGAACACATAACCAGACTGTGATTTACAATCATCTTTGTCAGATTGGAAGCTGGCATCTGTATACCCATTTACTTCCAAACTTTCCTCTCCATATACCAAGAATATATCCTTAGTCCTTCTCAAGTACTTAAGGATATTCTTAACAGCTACCCAATATTCCTCTCCAAAATTGGATTGGAATCTGCTTGTGACACTCAAAGCAAATGCTACATTTGGACGTGTACATAACATAGCATACATGATAGAACCAATAGTAGACGCATATGGTATTGTATTCATGCTCTCTCTATCCTTTAGTGTCTACGGACACATAGACTTAGAAAGGTGTTTCCCATGCAACATAGGTATAAACCCTTTCTTAGAGAGATCCATATTGAACCTCGTTAATAATTTATCTATATATGTACTCTGAGAAAGACCTAGCAACCTATTGGATCTATCTCTATAGATCCTTATTCCCAGAATATAGGATGCTTCTCCAAGGTCTTTTATGGAGAATTGCTTGGATAACCATATTTTAACAAATTGGAGAAGAGAAATGTCATTTCCCATGATCAATATGTCATCAACATATAGAAATAGGAAGACAATTGCACTCCCACTGACCCTTTTATACACACAAGGTTCATCTTCATTCTGTGAGAAACCAAACTCTTTGATTGTCTCATTGAATCGTATGTTCCAGCTCCTAGAGGCTTGCTTCAATCCATAAATGGATCTTTGAAGCTTGCATACCTTTTTGCCATTTCCTGATGTGAATCCTTCTGGTTGTGTCATATACACATCCTCAGTAAGATTTCCATTAAGGAAAGTTGTCTTCACATCCATTTTCCAAATCTCATAATCATAATGAGCTGCAATGGCTAAAAGTATTCTTATAGACTTAAGCATCGCTACAGGAGAAAAAGTTTTATCATAGTCAATACCTTCTTTTTGACAATAACCTTTTGCTACTAAGCGAGCTTTATAGGTAACTATATTACCTTCAATGTTAGTCTTCTTTTTGAAGACCCATTTGCACCCTATGGGTTTTATCCCTTCAGGTGGTTGACTTAAAGTCCATACTTTATTCTCATACATGGAGTCCATTTTAGACTGCATAGCCTTAAACCATAAATCACGTTCTGAACTGTTCAAAACTTCTTGATAGCTTGTAGACTCATTGTTTTCTACTACAGTTATGCCTCTATCCGAATCAATGTGAAATCCATATCTCACAGGGATAGAACGCATCCTAGTAGATCTTCTTGGATTTTGTGTGTAATTAGGTTCAACTGTAATCTCATCATTATGAAATTCAGTTTCGGGTTTAATCGGTTGATCTTCTTCTATTTGTGGGTCTTGAACTTCACCAAGTTCAATTTTACTCCCACTATCCTCTCGTAAAAGAAATTCTCTTTCCAAGAAGACAGCATGCCTTGAAACAAACACCTTTTGTTCTAAGGGATGATAGAAATAATATCCTAATGTTTCTTTTGGATATCTCACAAATAAGCATTTGTCAGACTTAACATCCAGTTTGTCTGACATTGTTCTCTTCAAGTAGGCAGGACAGCCCCATACTTTCATATGAGAAAGCATGGGTTTCTTGTTTTTCCACATCTCATATGGAGTAACATCAACCGATTTACTAGGAACTCTATTTAACACATAAATAGCAGTTTCTAGTGCATATCCCCAAAAGGACTTAGGCAAGTCCGCTCGGCTCATCATTGATCGAACAATATCTAATAGTGTTCGATTTCTCCTTTCAGATACACCATTGTGTTGTGGTGTATATGGTGGAGTCCATTGAGATAAAATCCCATTATCTCTAAGATAATCCTGAAACTCTTGGCTTAAATATTCTCCACCACGATCTGATCTAAGTGTTTTAATACTTTTACCAAGTTTTTTCTCTACTTCATTTCTGAATTCTTTGAACTTTTCAAATGCTTCTGATTTATATTTCATTAGATAGATATATCGAAACCTGGAATAATCATCTATGAAAGTAATGAAGTAGGAGTAACCTCCTCTGGCATGTGTAGTCATTAGACCACATACATCTGAATGTATTAAGTCCAAAACAATTTTAGCTCGTTCTCCTTTACCAATAAAGGGAGCTTTTGTCATTTTTCCCAATAAACAAGATTCGCATGTATCAATTGATTCATAATCAAATGATCCCAAATCACCTGACTTGTACAATTTGGTCATGCATTTTTCATTTATATGGCCTAAACGATAATGCCATAAGTATAAGGTATTTAGATTATCATGTTTCATTCTCTTGGTATCCACTGTACTTCTTTAATTAAATCAAGAACAAATATACCATTCTCAATGATAGCTTTTGCATAAAACATATTGTTCTTAAAAATGTAACAACATTTGTCCTTTAAAGAAATATCATAATCGTTCATCAAACAACTGAAAGAAATAATACTTTTGGACAAAGCTGGAACATAATAACAATTATTTAATTCCAGTACTAATCCACTAGGAAGAGGCAAATAGTAAGTCCCCACAACTGTTGTAGAGATGTTCTATCCAGTAGCTGACTGTAAACATATCTTTGCCTTTCTAACTCTTCTAAAGCCTCTAAGTCCCTGTAGATCATTACATAAATGAGATCCACATCCGGTATCTAATACCCAAGATTGTTTTGAAGCAATAGAATAAGTATTAATTTCAATCTTATGAATACCTGAAGTAGAAGCATTAGCTTGCTTCTTCTCCTTGAGAGAATCTAGATAGGCCTTGCAGTTACGCTTTCAATGACCATCTTTTCCACAATAGAAGCAAGTTCTTTTGGGATTCTCTTTCTTGGCAACCTTCTTCTTAGAGATCCCAGCATTCTTTGGTTGTGCCTTGGTTATGTTCTTCTTCTTCTGCTTCTTGCCTTTAGCAGAAGTGACAACCATGATACTTTTTGGATCCTTCTTAAATGATCCATCAGCTGTCTTGAGCATATTGATTAACTCGGGAATGGATACTTGGATCTTGTTCATGTTGAAGTTAAGCACGAAAGGTGCATAACTTGGAGCCAACAAGTACAAGATTAAATCTATGTATAGATCATTATCCATAACATAGCCAAGTCTACTCAAATGCTCAATATACCCATACATCTTTAATGCATGAGTAGCGACTGAAGTGCCTTCCACCATTTTGCAGCTAAATAGAGCTCGAGCAATCTCATATTACTCAGTTCTAGCCTGAGAAGAATAAAGCTCCTCTAGATGCAAAACGATGGCTCTAGCATCCATCATCTCATGTTGCTTCTAAAGCTCCGAGGACATAGCACCCAGCATTAGACATGCTGCTGCTTCAGTCTCCTCCATGTATTTTCGATAAATACCTTTGATCTCATCAATGGCATCATCTGATGGAAGTGGTGGTGGATCTTAATCCAAGACATAATGGATCTTTTCAGCTCTGAGAACAATTCTCACTTGCTTGATCGAGTCAGAATAGTTGCTGCCAACCAGCTTGTTATCCAAGATTGATCATATATTGATGTTTGATGTGCTCATGATGATGACCTAGATGTGAAAAAGAAAAGATATGAGAGTATGTTCATATATATATGTATGCATTAATAAGGTCTTAGATTTAATTAATCCATTTACTCCCACTATTTTATTGTGAATTAATAGCCCTCACTATATAATCTGAGAAAACCCGATGGTTTTCTTAGTGGGCCAATATCCAATCCTTGATATGTAATTTGACCTTGACTATGGTCAACAAGCCAAACTTCATACCCTTGAAAGGTAGGTATCTCTATACCAATTGTGTCTCTACACAACTATTGGATCATTAGGTTATC
Organism: Excoecaria agallocha; assembly: GCA_037975025.1. Lineage (NCBI taxonomy): Eukaryota > Viridiplantae > Streptophyta > Magnoliopsida > Malpighiales > Euphorbiaceae > Excoecaria > Excoecaria agallocha. Next base: position 21,837,387 of record CM075808.1, on the reverse strand, counting down.
AACCCTTAATGCATGCATATCATATATACATTCCCCAATCTTGCCTCTAGAACCATTAGCCTTGACTGTGGTCAACAAGCTAATAGGCTAGCTAAGATGACCCATTTAATTAGATTTGAACATATTCGATATAATGTGAGCTTGACTATGGTCAACAACCCACACTTTAAAGAACTCTAGTTCTCCTCAAATTAATGGAAGGCTTATATTCCTTAGTATTTGTTTTGAGGGTTTTGGTTAATTAAGTCTCATCATACATAGTTGGCATACATTGGTATGCATCCTATATCTATCACATAAATATAAGCATACAAATATGGTATAGTTATGGAATTTACTACATTGATTTTCCCCAGCCAAGAGGGAAATCAAAAGGTCACACCTAGGTAGTATGCATGATTCAAACAAGAAAAATAATTACATTATCTTCAAGCTTGTTTGATATCCAACCGGCCCATCTTGCTCCTTGAAAATGATCTACATCTCTATTTCTAATTCTAATCTAAGTAATCTAATTACATATTACAATTTGAAATGAAATACAAACCAAAAACAAGTGGCCGGGACATGAAAGTCCTCATTGGGCCAAAACATGCATAATGCTCAATCACATTGGGCTTTGCCCATAACTATCCATCATGCCAATCATACACCCTTATATGCCTTTATAATTCATAAATAAATGAATTACTAAGTTTTTTTCAACCTTTGAAAAAATATTTTGAGTTATTTTAATGATGTGATCAAATTAGGAAACTTTTTCCATTTTGGAAACTTTCATTTTAGGAAACCTTTTTACATGTATGTGTTCTTGCCTTAATAATCAATCCAATTGATTATTAATTAATTATAAATTGATTATTTAATTAATTAATCATATTAAATAATTAAAAGAATCAATTTTGGGCTTATAATCAAGTGTAGGCCGAAACCCACAAAAGTAAACCCTAAATGTGTTCACACACAAACTAGTTTTGTGTCTTTTGGACCATTTGGGCCTTTTGGAATGAGCCAAGCCCAATCCAGCCCTTAAAACCCATTAATAAACTTAATTAATATTTATAATATTTAATTTAAATCATCTCTTTGGGCCCACCAAGTCATTTATTAATTTAAACCAAGTCCGTAAATATAATTAAGCCCATTAAGTGGTTTTAATGAATTAAAATTAATCAAATTAATTTAAGGCCCATTTTAATTAATCCAATTAATTAAAACACTTTAATATATCATATATATCATATTTAGAAGATTAAAAGTCGTTCTAGACAAGAACACATCAAGAACACACGAAGAACACCAATTTATCGAACTTTTCGACTAAACTAGTTTTCATGCAAAACTTGTTCGATTTTAATTCTGTTTGATCCTATGGCTTAATATCACATATTAAACACATATAATATCATCTAAATGAAGTTTTAATGGATCCATAAGAAATTAAATTAGAACAGCTCCTTAAAATTACATGGGTTTCATGCAAAACCCTAGTTACTTTTCTTCAAAAGTTTCGTTTTTGTTTCCGTCAAATTTATTTGATCACACATACAACCAGAAATCAATATTTCTCATTCATGCACAATTAAATCTGATATTTTAAAGTTCATGAAATAGATAACTCAAAATAAAACAAAACTTATTCCACAGAATAATATAGAATTGTATATCCATGGCAAAACCGAGGCTCTAATACCATGTTGGAATTTATCGGCTACATGCATCGCATACATGAGCGAAAATTTAAAATTTTTAACCAATATTACTGATCTTGCCATGAATGTACAATATAACTATATGAGAATAAGAAAAAGCACCTTTGATTTTTGTTGAACAGTTGATTTTACTTCGCACCGGGTTGTTGCAAACCACAGTGTCCAAAATCGAACACCTCCAATGAGTAATCCACACTAGAGAAGGATAAATTGAACCAAAAATTGGTGTAGAACAAGGAGTGACCAAAAAACCCTAGAGGGGAGTGGCGCAAAAGGGAGAGAGAGAATAGAAGAATAAGACTTTCTTATGTGTTTAATCACTTAACCCTAATTCCTCACTAGTTGGACTTTTATAGTCAGGTTAAAATTCCAAATTCTAATGAGATTGGGCTCTTTAAAATTTCTGGAGAATTATTAATTGGGCCTCTGGAATTAATTATAATCATTTGGGCTTAATAAAATCCAAATTAAACCTTTTCAGAAAAGACTATGCACAAAACCCACAAACTAGGCCCTTTGTGCAACTAATTGGATTTAAATACCCAAATGGATTCCAAATCCAACCAAATTAAATATGTAGGTTCCATAACACTTATGTAACATATTTAAATTAATTTGGTCCAATAAATAGGCCATTAAGGCCTTCTTTATGGAGTTGGCATGTGGCCCTCTACAGAAGGGCTTCCACACCAACTCCATTCCTTTGGCCCCTTTATAACTCCTCCAATGGACTTATTAATTATTATATCAGTCCAATAACACTTATAGTAGTCCTATAACACTTATAAGACAATAATAATTAATCATGAAATACATTATTTCAATTAGGTCTAATTTACAGAACATTTCTCAAAAGTTCTGCGGACAATTTTACTTGATCGTAATTAATTAAACTCTTTAATTAATTATTATCTTATTCACTTCTCTACCCTCATAATAATATCAAATATTATTATCCTTGTCATTTTACCATTTTATCCTTTTCTCTATATGTTCGACCTATTGGGTTCCTGTCCATGTTAGCAGTATAATATGTAATTGTGAGTTCTATCCAAAACTCTCATGATTTAAACTCCTTCAAATCATTTTATCAATCCCCATTGATATTTTTGATACATCATTATACAAGTCATGATTGGCCTCTAGCTAGGCATCATGACTACTCCTTTCACCACTCTTATCTCAATTAGATTTCTGTCAACTCATATAAATCTAATTATGTATGTTCTATTAATTTAACCATTGTTCCCAAAATGCCCTTCATGGATCTCTATCCATCTTGGCATTTTACTCTGGCCAGTGATTCTCTTAACAAGGTAATTATAAAATCATGCGAGATAACTTCCCTTATTAAATCCGGGATGGTGAATCCTTTGTCAATCACTCAACTATCTTCAAGTAGGTCATGATATACCCAATCTCCTAACTATGTTCACTTCCAGTTGGAAGTAATCAGTTATGGAGTCAAAGTATATCACTTGCTACTTAAGATAACTTTGGTGATCTCAAGTCTAAGGATACTTGTACAACCGCTATGAAAAGATTCCTCATGACATAGATTTAATATCCATGTGAGGATTCTCTTTGTAGGTCTCCAATGAACTTGTTCTTCTAACAAGCATCCACATGTTAGCTTTGATTATCTTTCATAATCACAGTTATGAGAACCACTACTTGAACCATTTAAGAAGCATAACATGTGCTAGTCTATCCGAATTAACAATGTCCTATCTTGTTAATTCTATGACTAGGGATATTTAGATATTAACACATTTGCATGCAATAGACATCTCACATCATGAACACCTTTATGATTACCTTTGCACTGTGTTTATAATATCTAGGACTTCATTCATTAATTTAAGATTTACAAACTCATGTATTTAAACATAGCATTAATAAATGAATGATGACTTTTATTAAGAATATAAATTTTATACATATGAAAAACATCCCTATTACATGGGCTATAGGGCATACTCTCTAACATTATTTTAGTTAATTAAGTCTCATCATACATGGTTTGCATACATTGGTATGCATCCTATATCTATCACATAAATATAAGCATACAAATATGGTACAGTTATGGACTTTACTACACTGATCTCCCCGAGCCAAAAAGGAAATAAAAAGGTCAAACCTAGGTAATATGCATGATTCAAACAAGAAAAAATAATTACTTTATCTTCAAACTTGTTGGATCTCCATTCGGCCGATCTTGCTCCTTAATAGTGTTCTCCATTTCTATCTCTAATTCTAATCTAAGTAATCTAATTACATATTACAATTTGAAAAAGAAATACAAACTAAAAACAAGTGGCCAGGACGTGAAAGTCCTCATTGGGCTGAAACATGCATTATGCTCAATCACATTGGGCCTTTGTCCATAACTATCCATCATGCTAATCATGCACCCTTATATGCATTTCTAATGCATGAAGTAAAACATATAATAGATTACTAACTTTTTTTCAACTCTTGAAACATACTTTTGAGTTATTTTAATAATGTGATTAAATTAGGAAACTTTTTCCATTTTGGAAACTTTCATTTTAGGAAACCTTTTGCATGCATGTGTTCTTGCCTTAATTATCAACCCAATTGATTATCAATTGATTATTTAATTAATTAATCATATTAAATAATTAAAAAATCAATTTGGGCTTAAAACAAAGGTTAGGCTGAAACCCACACTATAAACCCTAAAATGTATTCACACACAGACAAGTTTTATGTCTATTAGACCATTTGGGCCTTTTGAAATAAGCCAAGCCCACTCAAGCCCTTAAAACCCATTAATAAACTTAATTATAATTTATAATATCTAATTTAAATAAACTCTTTGGGCCCACCAAGTCATTCACTAATTTAAACCAAGTCCATAAATATAATGAAGTCTATTAAGTGGTTTTAATGAATTAAAATTAATCCAATTAATTCAAGACCCATTTTAATTAATTCAATTAATTAAAAACACATTAATATATTAGATATATCAGATTTAGAAGATTAAAAATTGTTCTAAAAAAGAACACATCAAGAACACCAATTTATCGAACTTTGTGACAAAACTAGTTTTCAAGCAAAACTTGTTCGATTTTAATTTTATTTGATCTTATGGCTTAATATCACATATTAAACATATAATTATCATCAAAATAACTTTAGAGTGGATCAATAAAAAATTAATTTAGAACAGCCTCTAAACTTTATTGAAAAATAAATGCCATTTACGCTAAACACAATGATTTTATTTGTAAGGACCCAAATTAGGCCCTAAAAGAATTTAAGGGCATTAACATATTATTAATGTCTAATTATAGAGATTAAGGTTAAATTAAAGTCTAATTAAACTACCCATCAAATTATGAGACAAAGGTGGTTGAGGGGTAAATGTTAATTTTACCATATAGGTGATTGTGAGGTTAATTTAAATTAGAGAAAGTTAGAATGGATCAAAATTGAAATAAAGGAAATAAGTTTTGGGTAAAAATTGTGAATAGAATTTTTGTGGGTCAATTTTAAAAATGAAAATTTTAACACCCTTACAGAAAAGTCTAACAGAAACAAGTGATAAGCCGAAATTTTTTTCTTAACTATCCCATCGACTCTAGGCTTGTCCAAAAAGAAATACTTATAAATTAAGTAAGCTGATAAAACTATAATTGTCCAAGTGACTACTTACCAAATAAAAATCCGACAATATAACGGCTAAAAACTTATCTAATCCACCTGAAAATCAGACAATTTTTCTTAGCCCTTCAGGGGCAAAACAATACAAAAATAATATGTACAAGCATCTCATACATCTATTCTCATTATTTATCACGTTTCCTAAGATAATTCAATATTATAAATAATACTCTTAAACTGCTATAAAACTCCAGAATAAAAAGCAATTTACATGCAAATCGCCTCGCTACATCTGTGAACCTCACAAGTGAATTGCCCGAAACTAGATCCCTTCTTCTGATGGTTGAGCCATAGCAGCTGTCTAACCAAAAAAAAGCCTATCCTGTTACCTACACGGATAACAAAACCCGTGCTAAGCTATAAAGCTTAGTGGGGAATAGTATAATCTAAAGATAATCTTTTGAACACGTAATATCAATTATACAAGTAGAAAGTTAATAATATTCCTAATTGATACCTTCAATTTCCTTAGATCACAGTTCTTACATTTAGAAATAAATCACAAGTATAAGTGACAAAACATCTTACTCATATAGGCAACAAAACTTAATAACTCAGTAAGAAATTCATCATTAATTGCTACCACAAAAGACGTTTGGCATAATTTCTTCATACATATACATCATTTAAAACATAGTATGCATTCTAAATTCACTTTCATGTAATCATTAAAATAATCTTAACAAAGTGAACTATATATTAATTAACACCATAGTGTGCCATATATTATGTACTAAAGAATCACATGCTCATCAATATTATAACTTTCAATTTATTATCCATTTACTGTACATGTATCAAAGGATAATTCTTATGAAAATTGGTTTTGAACTATAACATTTCTTATCTTTTACAATTTTTAACTTATTTTCATATTAATGCCCCTAGTACAGTGCCGATAGAAATACTAAAACTGGATATACGAGATATGGACCCCATAGGGCCACAATAGACTGAGAAATGACACCAATGGACCATTTCTCCTATAACAGATAACAGATACAGATAATTACTATGGAGATCAATGATCCTACCATAGCAAAGCAAGTCGCCATGACTTGCACCGCAATACAGATATCCCTATGGCCAGCCAATTATATCCTGACCTAGTTTTTACAGCCAGACTATTTTCTAAGGGCACAAAAGATCACTTACTTTCAGTACATTTATCAAATTTCTCATCATTTCAATCCAAAAAATACAGTTATTCAGAATCTTCAATATTTTTGTATAGTTTGTGAACCATCTTTCACTTATGTCATGAATTATTTCACAATAATTCAGCAATTTCTCTTTAAATTACTCTTCAGTCATCAAAGGAATTTACTTTATATAGATTCTTTCAAATTACTTTTAAAAGTTTCTAATAGCCACATGTTAACAATACTTATACTTCTCATAGTAGTTTATGCATTGCTAGCCTGCATGGTTCATCATAGCCATCTTCCATGTTCCATTATACTTAATTTAATCATCAAACATACTTTATTCGATACATGTATTCAATGTATAACCCTTAATAGAGATGTCTATATATGTATATAAATTTAATATCATGCTCATTTATGTAACTATATCATCTTAAATAGTCATAACCAAGGCAGTCATGTGTAAAAGCATAACTTTTTTAACATCAGTTTCTCATATTATTATAAAAGCATAAACATAGAACTATATCCACTCCATTTAGTGTAATGATGCTCATAATGATTATTCAAGTACCAGACAAGAATGTATCAAGAGAGATAAATATGGCACATTTATACCAATAGCTTATTACTACACTAGTTACGTTCTCACTTGCTTTGTATTATAACATTATAACTTTCAACTATCATCAATTAAATCCCAAATAATCATCTTTTTACTCTATCATGATCTCTTACATGCCAAGTAACTTCTTTGTTTAATACCTTAACAAAATGCATCATGAAAGATAATAACATATATGAGAATAAAACTTAAGTTAACTTTAACTGTCTCTAAAGAGTAACCTCTTTTTCCTTTTGACCTGATCAAATACTGTACATGTAACTAATTTATTAAACTTTAACTTTCATTACCTAGTCACCTTTCATTTACTAATTTAGAAGTTACGCAATGATAGCAACAACGATTATTTGATATAAATTCTTATTATTATAACAGAGACATATTACTATATTATAATTTTATCAATCCATATAATCATAGAGTAAATCCATATATCATTATGTCATCGATGACAAGTTGAACTTATGTAAGAACAATCTTAATAAAATTGATGCTTTGACTAAACTCTTTATTATTTTATTTTAAATAAAGGCAAAAACCGACAACAAACCCCGTAGACACTGTACTTTTCAAATTTTCATTTTGTAATCTCTTTACTAACTAAACAATAAGCTTATAATCCCTAATATTTCCAATTATATCATATTGCTAGAATACTTAAGAATTATATCGTTATAAGTTAAACAATTAGTTTTTAAAACAAAAACGATTCCATTAACAACTAAGCTCTTTTTTGTAAACTAAAAGCTGAATTTAAACCATAATTAATAGTGTGAAAGAGAACAGTTAAAAGACAAGCCATCATTACTTTACTGTTAAACGAATTCTACAACCAAAAGTGCAGACATGTAAGGTCAAATAATTGACTTTCACTATACTCTCAAAACAAAAATTATCTCATTCTTATGTTTAAAATTACATGACATGCACAATTTTCACTGATAATCCCTACAGTGATAGTTAATAAAGCTGATAATACACTGTTCAATTCTCTCTCCAATCCATCAATAAATCATTTTATTACCAATTATATAGAAAATCTGATATAATCAGGGATAGTTCTGGTAGCCTAAGAGTTTTGTTTTTGTTTTTGTTTTGTTTTTTTTTTTAGCCCACAGGCTTTAATCTTGAATCAGAAAAAAAAAAAATAACCCTCTTCAAGAAGTAGAATTTCTTAACGCATAAAGACTCAAAGAAAGACTTTACGGACCCTTTTTTTTGAGGAAGTAATGCAAATTAATAATTCCAGGCTGATGTGCAACAAAGCTAACAAGAAACAACCAATATTTACCAAAAGTGAATTTCGCAGGAATTTTAATATGATCAAAAGTAACTAAATGTATTGTACTAGGAAAATTGATAGGCATTTTCAGTTGGCACTTGCAATTAGGCATTGGCAGCCCTTTTAGTTATATACTAGTGATTGAATCAACACATAGAAAAGGATAAGGAATTTCTTACAATTCTGTACAAACACTCATATGAAACAGACTTTTAATTTCAAATATAATTAATCTCCTGAATCTATCATTTAATATAATTCCAATTCTTAAATTTACTGTATTAACTTTATTATCTCTCAACATCATTTTAATGGCTTGCATGCAAGAACAGATACCCTATTACTATCATAATCTCAAAAAAACTTAACCAAATTGTGCTTCAATCTTATACATAAAGTTAAACTTTTAACATAGTTCCCATACCGTGGAGTCGTAGCCCAGAATGTCCTCTCCATTCTTCCTATTTAGAGCGTCACCGGAGCCTCATCAGAGACTCTTTGGAGCCTTACCGGAGCATAATCGGAGCCTCGCGCTTGAAGCTAGAGTTTCCAGTAGCTTCTCGGTGGTCTTCACGTGCCCCAAGGCATCGTGGTTTGTCCAAAAAACCACCTGGAATTGCCGGCTACCACATGCTCTGATCTACACTTCGTCGGAGAGTGAGGACGATCGGCGGGCACCGAAAGATCCACCTCACCACGGGGAGCTTTTCAGTGATCTTCGTGACACCAACCGCTACCGCTGGTTACCGAAAAGAAGAGAAAACCGATCCGATCAAAAAGGAGAAAGGACACGGATCGAGGGGAAACGATGGCGCTGTCAAGGAAGAAATGGTGAGGGGCCGGTAGTCGGTGGCCGAGGTAGTGGCAGCCGCGTCAATCGTCGACGAGAGCGCCACTGATCTGCAGTAGCACCTCTCCTCCGCCCTCTCCTTCTCTTCCCGACCTCCTTTCCCTTTCCTTTTTTTTAACTTATTTCTTTTTATTTTCACACACACACACACAACTTTTGTTTTTATCCCACTATTTCTCTTTAAATTTCAACAAAACATTTCTTTTTAAATCTCACCTTTTAACATTATTATTATTATCATTATCATTATCATCTTATATTAATTTTCATAACATGTTTTAATTAATAATTATTAAATTAAAACCCGAAAGCAATACTAACTTATATTGGAATCTTCATGATTGATCCTTGCAAATTAGTACCAAAATTTACTATTTACCAACTATAATCAATCCAAATTTTTGGGGCATTACAACTCTCCCCCACTTAATAAAATTTCGTCCACGAAATTTATCTGAATAACAAAACTGTAGTTATTGCTACTAATTGTCCCTCACGTCATGATATTTTCAGAACACTATAATAGAACATATATTTATTCCTTAATTGATTACTCCATCAATCTAAAATATAAGCAGTCTTGCATCAATTAACAGATCTTCTGTCTAATGATAACTGATCTTCTATTACTCCTTTTTTTTTACTTAACCACATCACTCCTCTAAACTCTTGGTTATCCTGATCTCCTTCGTTCAACTCTGATATTTGATTTCCATACATAGACTCCTTATTAAGAAAAGATCCATGTTTACTGTTTATTCTTGAATATTTAAATAACTAATAGAAATCAAGCATCTCTTTTATCTCAATGAGACCCTTATTCAATACAACTGACGAAATCTATGCTGGGTTTCATCTATAACCTCTTACTAGTATAACAAAACTGCCACTAACAAAACCGAATACAAAGCATGTAATTGTATGGCTATGCAATAACAAATGCATATGTAGACTATGAAGCATGTGGCCACATGACTGAACTGTATGTATGTATGGACTAAAACACAAATGTACACATGGATGACTAATGCATAATATTAGTGGCAGTATGTACTAGCTAGGTTAACGGAATCACCCAGAAGCATTTTCTCATAACTATCGAGATAACTAAAAGTTTAACTTTGGTCCTCAATCATCAACTTACTTATTATACTCAAATGATCCGAGGAAACTGATAACAACAAACTCGCCCCTTTCAAATACACTCATTTCCATATGACATGTACATAAGTTACTTGTAATAATTCCTTTGCTTACATACTCACTCCGATCTTAGGATCGCCTAAACCTTTGCTCTGATACCACTAAATGTAACACCCTTACAGAAAAGTCTTACAGAAACAAGTGATAAGCCAAAATTTTTTTTTCTTAACTATCCCATCGACTCTAGGCTTGTCCAAAAAGAAATACTTATAAATTAAGTAAGCTAATAAAACTATAATTGTCCAAGTGACTACTTACCAAATAAAAATCCGGCAATATAATGTCTAAAAATTTATCTAATCCACCTGAAAATCAGACAATTTTTCTCAGCCCTTCAGGGGCACAACAATACAAAAATAATCTGTACAAGCATCTCATACATCTATTCTCATTATTTATCACGTTTCCTAAGATAATTCAATATTACAAATAATACTCTTAAACCGTTATAAAACTCCAGAATAAAAAAGCAATTTACATGCAAATCGCCTCGCTACATCTATGGACCTCACAAGTGAATTGTCCAAAACTAGATCCCCTCTTCTGATGGTTGAGCCGTAGCAGCTGTCTAACCAAAAACAAGCCTATCCTATTACCTACACGGATAACAAAACCCGTGCTAATCTATAAAGCTTAATGGGGAATAGTATAATCTAAAGATAATCTTTTGAACACGTAATATCAATTATACAAGTACAAAGTTAATAACATTCCTAATTGATACCTTCAATTTCCTTAGATCACAGTTCTTACATTTAGCAATAAATCACAAACATAAGCGACAAAACATCTTACTCATATAGGCAACAAAACTTAATAACTCAATAAGAAATTTATCATTAATTGTTACCACAAAAGACGTTTGGCATAATTTCTTCATACATATACATCATTTAAAACATAGTATGCATTCTAAATTCACTTTCATGTAATCATTAAAATAATCTTAACAAAGTGAACTATATATTAATTAACACCATAGTGTGCCATATATTATGTACTAAAGAATCACATGCTCATCAATATTATAACTTTCAATTTATTATTCATTTACTGTACATGTATAAAAGGATAATTATTATGCAAATTGGTTCTGAACTATAACATTTCTTATCTTTTACACTTTTTAACTTATTTTCACATTAATGCCCTTGGTACAATGCCGACAGAAATACTCAGACTGGATATACGGGATGTGGACCCCATAGGGCCACAACAGACTGAGAAATGACACCAATGGACCATGTCTCCATAGAACAGATAACAAATACAGATAACATATATAGATAATTACTATAGAGATCAATGATCCTACCATAGCAAAGCAAGTCGCCATGACTTGCACCACGGTACAGATATCCCTATGGCCAGCCAATTATATCCTGAGCTAGTTTTTACTGCTAGACTATTTTCTAAGGGCACAAAAGATCACTTACTTTTAGTACATTTATCAAATTTCTCATCATTTCAATTCCTTTTCAATCCAGAAAATATAGTTATTCAAAATCTTCAACATACTGTATTCAATACATGTATTCAATGTATAACCCTTAATAGAGATGTCTATATATGTATATAAATTTAATATCATGCTCATTTATGTAACTATATCATCTTAAATAGTCATATACCGAGGCAATCATGTGTAAAAGCATAACATTTTTAACATTGGTTTCTCATATTATTATAAAAGCATAAACATAGCACTATATCCACTCCATTTTGTGTAATGATGCTCATAATAATTATTTAAGTACCAGACAAGAATGTATCAATAGAGATAAATATGTCACATTTATACCAATAGCTTGTTACTATACTAATTACGTTCTCACTTGCTTTGTATTATAACATTATAACTTTCAACTATCGTCTATTAAATCCCAAATAATCATCTTTTTACTCTATCATGATCTCTTACATTTCAAGTAACTTCTTTGTAGAGTAAATCCATATATCATTATGTCATTGATGACAAGTTGAACTTATTTAAGAAAAATTTTAATAAAATTGATGCTTTGACTAAACTCTTTATTATTTTATTTTAAATAAAGGCAGAAATCGACAACAAACCCCATGGACACTGTACTTTTCATATTTTCATTTTGTAATCTCTTTACTAACTAAACAATAAGCTTATAATCCCTAATATTTCCAATTATATCATATTGCTAGAATATTCAAGAATTATATCGTTATAAGTTAAACAATTAGTTTTTAAAACAAAAACGATTCCATTACCAACTAAGCTCCTTTTTATAAACTAAAAGCTGTATTTAAACCATAATTAATAGTGTGAAAGAGAACAGTTAAAAGACAAGACATCATTACTTTACTGTTAAACCAATTCTACAACCAAAAGAGCAGACATGCAAGGTCAAATAATTCACTTTCACTATACTCTTAAAACAAAAATTATCTCATTCTTATGTTTAAAATTACATGACATGCACAATTTTCACTGATAATCCCTATAGTGACAGTTAACAAAGCTGATAATACACTGTTCAATTCTCTCTTCAATCCATGAATAAATCATTTTATTACCAGTTATACAGAAAATCTCATATAATCCGGGACAGTTTTGGCAGTCTAAGAGTTTTTTTTCTCTTTAGTTTTGTTTTGTTTTTTTCAGCCCACAGGCTTTAATCTTGAATCAGAAAATAAACAAAAATTAACCATATTCAAGAAGTAGAATTTCTTAACACATAAAGACTTAAAGAAATACTTTACGGACCCTTTTTTTAGGAAGTAATGCAAATTAATAATTCCAGGCTAATGTGCAACAAAGCTAACAAGAAACAACCAATATTTACCAAAAGTGATTTTTGCAGGAATTTTAATATGATCAAAAGTAACTAAATGTATTGTACTAGGAGAATTGATAGGCATTTTCAATTGGCACCTGTAATCAGGCATTGGCCGGCCTTTTAGTTATATACTAGTGATTGAATCAACACATAGAAAAGGATCAGGAATTTCTTACAATTATGCACAAACACTCACTTGAAATAGACTTTTAATTTCAAATATAATTAATCTCCTGAATCTATCATTTAATGTAATTCAAATTCTTCAATTTACTATATTAACTTTACTATCTCTCAACATCATTTTAATGGCTTGCATGCAAGAACGGATACCCTATTACTATCATAATCTCAAAAAAACTTAACCAAATTGTGCTTCATTATTATACATAAAATTAAACTCTTATCATAGTTTCCATATCGTTGAGTCAAAGCCTAGAATGCCCTCTCCATTCTGCCTATTCGGAGCCTCACTAGAGCCTTACCGGAGCCGCGTGCTTGAAGCCAGAGTCGTTGGTAGCTTCTCGGTGGTCTTCACGTGCCCCAAGGCATCGTGGTTTGGCCAGAAAACCACCTGGAACCACCGGCTGCCACGTGCTCTGATCTACACTTCGCCAAAGAGTGAGGACGATCGACGGGCACCGAAAGATCCGCCTCACCACGGGGAGCTTTCTGGTGGTCTTCGTGACACCTAACGCTGCCGTTGGTTACTGAAAAGAAGAGAAAATCGATCCGATCAAAGAGGAGAAAGGACACGGATTGGGGGGGAAACGATGGCACTGTGAAGGAAGAAATGGTGAGGGGACGGTAGCCGGTGGCTGAGATAGTGGCAGCCATGCCGATCGTCGGTGAGAGTGCCACTGATCGGCAGCAGTGCCTCTCCTCCGCCCTCTCCTTCTCTTCCCGACCTCCTCTCCCTTTCCTTTTTTTAACTTATTTCTTTTTATTTTCACACACACACACAACTTTTGTTTTTATCCCACTATTTCGCTTTAAATTTCAACCACACATTTCTTTTTAAATCTCACCTTTTAACATTATTATCATTATCATTATCATCTTATATTAATTTTCATAATATGTTTTAATTAACAATTATTAAATTAAAACCCAAAAATAATACTAAGTTATATTGGAATCTTCATAATCGATCCTTGCAAATTAGTACCAAAATGTACTACTTACCAACTATAATCAATCCGAATTTTTTGGGCATTACAAAAATTTCATGCAAGGATTAATAGGCATTTTACACACTATAACCTTATGGGGAAACTAAATCATGTGGGAAAGTGTGTGAAGAAGAGACCCTGGGTATAATGGGTTTTTAGGATCTCTTAAAAGAACAAAAGTCTGTGTTCAATGTTCATTCCCTCTCAAACCCTTACTCTCTTATCTCTCAAAGAAATCGATTCCTACCTCTTGCTTGTGTATCTATAATTGAGATTTTTCAAAGGCTAAGATTTGTAAAGGGAAGGAAGCAATTAAAAGAAATAGAATTGGAACAAAAAGTTGTGGAAGATGGAGTTAAGACTTCAATATCAGGTTTTGGAGCTTCTGTAATTTTTCATGTAAGAGAATTAAATATATTACATCGTGAGACATGATGAATTATAAAGAATTTGTGGTTTAAATAAAGTAACTTTGGGAAGGATTCATGTCAATGTTTGCTTTAGTTAAAAATGATCCAATAAGTTATTTCTTGTAATAGAGCGGTAGTAGTATGCATGCAAGTTTATATTGATAAGAGCTATTATGAGTTGAGTCTTGAGATAATTGAAAGAATTAAAGGTGTTTGAGGCTATTATTAGAATTTGCTTAAGTATATTAAAGAAGGTGGGAGTTGTAGAATTCAACCTTTGCATGGAAAATTCATGGAGTGAATACTTCATTATTTGTTTAATTATTCTTTAAGATATTACAAGGGATGTTTGTTAATGTTTTAAAGTAATATATAATGGACATGCAATTGGGTATATTTTGTTGGTGGAAACTAGTGGACAATGAATTGAAATTTTAACAGATGAGCATTTGGATTTTTTTTTATAATTACTATGACAGACTTTTGCCATAGAACAACACTCAACCGAGTGTTATAACCACCCAACCGAGTGGACTATCTCAGTTTTGTTGTGTTCAACCTCCTCTATTGCACTTTAAATCCAAACTTAATATAATAATATCCTTCTGATTTTGAAGTAGTTTCAAAATACCATAATCATTTTATTATTCTTAATTACACAAGTTTGATGTATAATGGTATAAAATTCTAAAGATTAACAGTGGAATATACAATAAATATATAGTTTTGGATAAATCATTAAAGTAAGAACTCTACTCTATTTTTGTATTTAGGAATTGTTCTAAATGGTTGTTGTTTACCATTTTTATTTAAATCCTAACTAATGGGTTAAATAACGTTTTTTATATGATGGTTTAGCTTTAAAATAATCCAATAATTTAAGAGATTGGATATGTTAAGCTTTAAATTATATTATTAAATTAAGATAGTGTTCAATTGCCTAAGTTCTACTTATTTATTTTATTATTATGATCAATTATCTTGTTTCCAAGTTGGCACCTCCTGAATCGAGTATTAAAGACATTCACTTAAAATATAGTTTTGTTCTCCAAGTATTAACACTCACTTAAGCTTTGTTTCAATGGGTACAACGTGGTCTCTTTTTTTCTTATGGTGGAGATAGTTGGACAATTGGAAATTGAACACATAGCATACAAAAAAAAGTATGGAAAATGGTGTTTATTATGCATGTATGTTGATAATTAAGAGAAGTATGGATTATTACAAGAAAACGTTATCAAAGAAAATAAGAATTTATTTCTTAGATACCTTAAATAAAGAAACAGTGTCAGGTATGTTGAACTAATCTCGGTATTTTTTGTATATCTTGGAGTATAAAACTCCAATTGGATTAATTCCACTTTGTAATTTGAAATAAGATATATATCTACGTTTGTGTAGGAGAAACTTAATGTTGGTTTTGACTTTAAATTGTCTTAATTTTTATTTGAAGTTGGGAATAAACTGCTATCTAGTTTAGTGCATAATTTGCAGTAATTTGACTATAATTTGTGATAGGAAGGTCTATTAATTGTGAGGAAAACTTCTAGCCAAACAAGAAATACAAGAGAGAAAATTTCATGAAGGAATGGTTTTTCTAATTCTGTACCTATATTTTTCCTTGAAATTTCTAATTAGTGATAAAAAAAATTGGATTTGGTATTGTTAGCTGCTGCCTTGAGTTAAAGAATAGAATACAATAATTTAGATAGATTTAATTGTACAGAGATCAAAATCTTATGGGATAAAATTTTATGAAAACTAGACTTATATGCATATAAGTTTTATGAAGAAAGCATAGTCTAATTGTTCTTCTAAATATGTCAAATGTTGACTTGAAATTTGTAGGGACTAGATGTGCTGTTAGGGAACAGACCTGTAAGGACCCAATCATGACCCTAATTGGATTATTGTTAATTAATGAGGATCATCATTAATTAAGGAAAAATTAGATTATTTTTTAATTATCAAGGTTAAGTCCCAAGAGGGAGATTTTGGTAATTTCAGCATGTAAGTATATGAGTTAAGTTAAATTATAATTAAAGACAAGGATATAATTGAAGTGAATTAGAAAGTATTGGGGTTAATTTGGAAGAAATTGGAATAATAGGGGTTTAATTGTGTATAAGGGTATAGTTGGAATTTCCCTTGGTGAGATATTTACCCCACTATAAATTAGGGTTTTGAGGGAGATGGAGATCAGCCTTTCTCTCTCTCTCCTTCTACGGTCACGATTTGAAGAAGAAGCTCTAGGGTTTTGGTGTTTTGGCATGAAGGTAATGTATCCCTTCCTTAGATCTTTTCTTCCATACTTGATTTATGATCTTAGGGTTGTAGGAAGAGATGATAAGTCATGTGTGTTGTCTCTATGTATAAGGAAATGAAGGAGAAAGAGAGCTAGATCAATGAATGTTGAAGGAGATGAAGCTTGATTTTGAGGTACGGGATTTATTTGGAAAAGTTACTGTACACATTTCCCATCTCTTGTTATATGTGTTTCTTTGTGAGATTAAGGGTTAATATAGTATTTTTTTATGAGTATAACACGATTAGTGACTTAAATGATCATATAAGTAAGTGGGAAAGTGAGATTTAGGGTTTAAATCCATGTTATGCACGATCGGGATTCTGGTTTTTCTTCTTTCCTTCCCACCCATGGCCACGTACCCTTTTCTCCTTTAGAATGCATGGACACTCACTCACTTTCTTGTATTAACACATGGCCATGCGTGAGTTTTCTCTTCCTAACCCGTGGCCACGTGTGTTGGTTCTTTAAAACACGCGGCCACGTATTGATTTGCCTTTGTGGATTCATGGCCACGTGATGATTTTCTTTCTCTCACACATGGCCACGCACTCTTTTGTTCATAAAACACATGGCCACACACTCTTTTTTTCATAAAACACATGGCCACATGTGTGTTTCCTCTTGAAACACACGGCCACGTGTGTGATTTTTTCACAACCTATCTTGACTATTTTGCATATAAATTGAGCTAGAGAACCCCAAACTGAATGATTTTTATTGCGTTGGAAAATAGACTTCCATACCTACATTTCATATGAAGAAATCCAATCCTAAATCTGTATTTAAATAGGCCATATTTTATCATGAATTCATGAACATTTTGCAGCCCAGTCACTAGGAGTAGACCTCAGTATTTTGTAAATATCTGGAAATATATGAATGATATCAAGATTATTTTAGATGTTTTAGAAAATAGAAACATAATGGAATAAGTTTGTAGAAGACCATATTTGCTAAAAATGCCTTTTGGTTGGTCAAAAATTGTTTACAAGTTGAACTCAGAAAACTTCCTATGATTGTTCATGACTCGTAACTCCAATCATGACTTGTGACATATGTTACTCGTGAACAAGTGCAAAAGTCATGAAGTTTGCTCCCTTTCATGAGTAGTGACACCCCTCATGACTCGTACACTCCTCTACTTCACCCAAACATAATTTTTAAGCCCTATAGTGTCACCAAAGCTGGTCTAAAACCTTTTTAAGTAACTTTGAAGCAGTTTAAGCATAAAATAGGGATAAGTTGTGACACTAAACATGATTAAATGAAACATTATATGAGAATAAAGTTAGTAAATGAATAATAATGTTAGAATACATGAAAATGATTATTTGAATTTGATGGTACTATAAAGATTATACACATGTGATTTGGCTTTGCCCAAAAATATTGCACATTGATATTCATCTACAATGATATAAGAACAATATGATTTAACCTAGTGATAACAAGAGAATAGTCGTAAGGTCGCATTTTCAAGTTAAAAGAAAGGGAACATCACATGTTATTTTAAATTATGAAATCATAGAAGCTTGGTTATACTCCATGTCACAAGAAGAAATAATGTTTAGCAGTAATGTGTAATAATCTGCTCATTGTTTGTTCATGCCTATAATACAATATGATTAGCACAAGAGCATCTGTAGTGAGTTAATGACTAAGATGAAATGACCCTACACAACTTACCTAAGCATAAAATGTTATAAAATGAAAAATACATGTAAGATGATTGAAGTACATACGACTATGTTAAAGTGTATGACCTGTTGTTTCTACTCTGGTGAACCTTGATGTAAAATGAAAGTTGCAAGTCTTCAAGTAATGCTCTAACGATTAAGATGATATAATCTTATACAACTCACCTAGGAAAATAATGTTATAAAATAGAAAGTACAGATAAGATGATCATGTTATATTTGATAATGTCAAGGTAGATAGTTTGGTTCCTATGATATAATAGACTATAAAAGTAAGCAAAAAGGGCTAAAGATGAATAAGTGTTGACTTTAAGCTATAAGAGAACCTATTTATCCTATGATATGGATCATGAATGCTTGAGTGCTGCTATATATGATTATGTTGTAATGTGCTTAATTATGAGAATAGGGAAACTACTCACGGCAAGCAATAACAAGGTACGTCTTTAAGAACTATTCTTGAGTTATGTAAGTATATGTGGTGGAATTGATTTAAGCATGCTATGAAGAGTAGCTTGATTTAATATGCGAACAAGTATGAGTAATGGAACCATGTATTGCCATGTTTAAACTACACATGTATGTAAGGGTGCATATGGGTATGTATAATGCTAATCATAAAAGCTGATGTGTTGTTATTGTTGCATAAACATATAACTATTATGACATGAAAAAAAGAAAATTGATGCAAGCATAAGATCATATGACAGTATCCATATGTATTGGAGGCTAAAGCTCAACATTGATGTAAGAAAAGAATGATATGCATTCTTTTATGAAAAGTGGCTTTAAGCCAAATGATGTGCTAAGAAAAGAAGAATATGTTAAATTAAAAGATGTCTTAAAAAGTTAAGCCTGTGGGTCTTAGTTCAGTTGTGGATTAGATAGGCATGCCTAGAGGGATACAGTCACAGCTGCTATATGTTGACCCAGTTTGGGTCTTGTTCCTTAATGGAACCATCATTTGACCCTATTTGGGTCCATAGTTTGTTCCTTGCTGGAACCATTGCTTGACCCCGTTTGGGTCCATTGTTTGATATCTTTGGATATCCATAGTTTGATACCTTCGGTAAACCATTGCTCCCGTTATCCACTTTTCAAACTAGTACTTAGGCAAGCTATTAAAGATGTAAATGGTACAAGAAATAAAGTAACGTATGTATTGATTGCCTCACTTATATGTATTGGAATCATGATAGTGATTTATTCTATTGTTTTATTCTAAATTTCAGTTAGCTATAAACTATTTTCATGAAATGAAATGCCATGTTATGTTGTACTTGATTGTGATGTCTTACATCAACTATGAGAAAGGTCACCATGTGAGTACCAGTGAGGGTTGGTTCCACGGTGCATAGTTTGGCTACAAGCTTACAATATTGAATTAAATGTTACATGAACTATGACATGCATAATAATATTCATGTATGGGATAATTAGAAAAATGTTTGCATGTGGTATGAAGACCTTGTTAGTTAATAATGAGGTGTAATACCTATGTTAGAGAGTATGCCCTAGAGCCCATGCAATAGGGATGTTTTTCATATGTATGAAATTTATATTCTTAATAAAAGGCATCATTCATTTATTAATGTTGTGTTTGAATACATGAGTTTGTAAATCTTAAATTAATAAATGAAGTCCTAGATATTATAAACACAGTGCAAAGGCAATCATGAAGGTGTTCATGATGTGAGATGTCTATTGCATGCAAATATGTTAATATCTAAATATCCCTAGTCATAGAATTAACAAGATAGGACATTGTTAATTCGGACAGACTAGCACATGTTATGCTTCTTGAATGGTTCAAGCAATGGTTCTCATAATTGTGATTATGGATGATAATCAAAGCTAACATGTGGATGCTTGTTAGAGGAACAAGTTCATTGGAGACCTACAAAGACAATCCTCATATGGATATTAAATCTATGTCAGTGAGGAATCTCTTCATAGCAGTTGTGCAAGTATCCTTGGACTTGAGATCACCAAAGTTATCTTAAGTAGCAAGTGGTATACTTTGACTCCATAACTGATTACTTCCAACTGGGAGTGAACATAGTTAGGAGATTGGGTATATCATGACCTACTTGAAGATAGTTGAGTGATTGACAAAGGATTCACCATCCTAGATTTAACAAGGTAAGTTATCTCACATGATTCTATAATTACCTTGTTCAGTGAATCTCTGGCCAGAGTAATATGCCGAGATGGATGGATATCCATGAAGGGCATTTTAGGAACAATGGTTAAATTAATAGAACATACATAATTAGATTTATATGAGTTGATAGAAATCCATACTCAGAATCTAATTGAGATAAGAGTGGTGAAAGGAGTAATTGCACGGTAACTGTTTCTATGGAAGGGTACAGTCAAACCACATGACTTTCCTGACATTTGGGTAGTCATGATGCCTAGCTAGAGGCCAATCATGACTTGTATAATGATGTATCAAAATATCAATAGAGATTGATAAAATGATTTAAAGGAGTTTAAATCATGTGAGTTTTGAATAGAACTCACAATTACATATTATACTGCCAACATGGACAGGAACCTAATAGGTCACACACATATAGAGAAAAGGGTAAAATGGTAAAATGACAAGGATAATAATATTTGATATTATTATAAAGGTAGAGAGGAGAATATGATAATAATTAATTAAATAGTTTAATTAATTATGATCAAATAAAATTATCCGCGGAACTTTTGAGAAATGTTCTGTAAATTGGACCTAAATGAAATAATGTATTTTATGATTAATTATTATTGTCTTATAAGTGTTATAAGACTAATATAAGTGTTATAGGACTGATATAATAATTAATAGGACCATTGGAGAAATTATAAAGGGCCAAAGGAATGAAGAAGTTGGAGGAAGCCCTCCAGAAGAAGGCTACACGCCAACTCCATACAGAAGGGCTTACAGGGCTTTTTCTTGGACCAAATTAATTTATATATGTTACATAAGTGTTATGGAACTCACATATTTAATTTGGTTGGATTTGGAATCCATTTGGGTATTTAAATCCAATTAGATGCACAAAGGGCCTAGTTTGTGGATTTTGTGCATGGTCTTTTATGAAAAGATTTAATTTGGATTTAATTAAGTCCAAATGATTATAATTAATTCCAGAGGCCCAATTAATAATTCTCCAGCAATTTTAAAGAGCCCAATCTCATTAAGGAGTTGGAATTTTAACCTAACTATAAAAGGCCAACTAATGAGAATTAGGGTTAAGTGATTAAAACAAAAGGAAAGTCTTTTTCTCTTATTTCTCTCTCCCTTTTTGCGCCACTTCCATTGTTAGCCTCTTGGATTTCTGCCAGCCCTAGTTGAACACCAATTTGTTGGTTCAATTTACCCCTCTCTAGTGTGGATTACTCATTGGAGGTGTTCGATTTTGGACACTGTGGTTTGCGACAACCCGGTGCGAAGTAAAATCAACTGTTCAACAAAAATCAAAGGTGATTTTTCTTATTCTCATATAGTTATATTGTGTATTCATGTCAAGATCAGATCTTATGGTTAAAAAAAAAATTTTAAATTCCGCTCATGTATGTGATGCATGTAACCATTAAATTCCAACAACCTATTCATTGGAATGGCATGCAAATTCATGAGTATGTATATGAACATTTATGTATGTATGTGTTTATGTATAATTCTAACATAAATCAAAGTGCAAAGCATGATATGATATGAGTTTGTATGATGTTTAAAGAGCAATCATAATATATCATTAAGGAAGACACGTGCAGAAAACCCGAACAAAATGAAAAGTTTGTAATATATGTAATGAAAACATGCCTAGTAATATCTATTGCAATGTTATATAACATGAGCACTTTCATTTGGATGCGAATAAGCGATAAATGCATATGTTAGGTAATCTAATTGGTTAATGGTATTGAGTTGAAGGTTGTAAGAATATAACGATAATATCAGTATTTTAGAACAAGAAGAATTATAAGGTGCATGAATTGTTCTAAGAAATAAGAGAGTATTAAAAATGATCGTTAATTAACAAGTTTTAGGAATAAGATAAGTTTATATAATGCTTTCAGTTTTAGCAATGATGGCATCAATAGTTAAGGTTGAAAGCTTCCCGGAATGCCCATTGTGGCATGATAAATAATGTAACCTCATGTGTTATTTTATGTTATTATGATTATTGTATTTGGTTTGATGAAGAATATTGTAAGAGCTTATCCATAGTTTTTGTTCCCCACTAAGCTTTATAGCTTAGCACAGGTTTGTTTATCCGTGCAGGTTTCGGGATAAGCTCCAGAGGACCGGTTATGATGCAGTTGCCTTGAGGATATCGGGATACTTGAAGGCCATTTATGTTATGTTTATCTTATCTATAAGCTTAATTACCTTATTATGGCATGTAATGATGGCCTGTCTTATTATTATTATTATTATTTCTGCATGACCTTTATTAGGTTTATGATGATGATGATTGGTGATGATTGATGATTATCCATGGTTAAGGAATTAGGGTGTTACAAGACCTTAGTAAGTTGGGCATAACTTTTGGTAGAACTGTTAAAATGCTATAAAGTAAAATTGTGGTAAAACAAGAGACATGGAAGTATAACTTTGATGAAGAAATGTTGGTCTAATTCCTTCTAAATTTTATTCTATGAATTTTTATAAGTGGTAACAAACACTGTTTTGGTTCTATGAACAACCTATAGTTTTTCGCAAATATCTCAAGCTATAAACAAGATATTAAGGTGCATTTTGATGCTTTCAAAACTAGACACATAGGAGAATAAAATTGTAGAGATCATTTAGCCTAAAAATGACGTTTTCAAAATCATAAGTGGCTTAAGATTTGGGTCCAGAATGCTGCCCTGTGCAGAATTTTAATGTATCTTACATTACGCTTTTTTTTTAAATAGTTAATTTAAATATGTGTCTATGTGAATACATAATGAATTGGATATCGCATGTGATATAACTATTAAAAAAGGGTTATATGTATACATATACATTCATACATGCAAATAGGTAAAGATAATTGATGAATATATATATATATATATATATATATATATATATATATATATATATATATATATAATTAAATTTGTTCATGATTGTTAAATGCAAGATTAATTTTATGTATGAAATCCTATGATGAGTAAGTGTATATTTTGACATGTACCTATGCTATGAAATATGGAATATAATAGTATGACCATGTCACAGGAAATGTCTTATGGATAACATGTTAAGGTAACTATTAAAATAATATATGCTCAATTGACAAAACATTGGAATGTTAAATGGAAAATTGGTTACATGTATTTATATAAATTAGAGATTTTGGATCTTTTTACATTATCATATACCTAAGCTGTGTTTTATTAGAAAGTTCTAAGAACAAGGCATGACTTAGGTTGAGCACTTAAACAGGTATGAAATATTACTTGATTGCCATGTTATGATCAAGCTATATATGATGACTAATTTTAACACGATAAAAAAATGTTAATCAATGTACATAAACTTTGTATACATAGTTATACTATTGTAATAATATTTCTACACTATAGTTATACGTTTGCAAATTGATTTAATTACGTGTAAGTATGGTATATGAAAATAGAATTAACCAAATTATTGCCTGTAATTAATGTTTAATTGTGGATAGATAGGCGCCTATAGGGATTTTGCAGCTGCCACAGTCGACCTGTTTAGGTCTAAAGTACAGTTGATCCTATGGGATCATAAACAACCATTTGGATTGTTAGTTGAGCTCGATTGGGTCCATTTGTAAGGTCCGCCATACAGATGACCCATTTAGGTCCATAGATCTGATATCCTTAGATATCCATTGTTTTGATACCCTCGGGTATCCACCGTTCCCATTATCCACCTTTAGAACTTAAGCAACCTATGTTATAGTATAAATACATCATAAATGGTCACAGTATAACAAGGCATATAAATTATGAAATATTTTTCTTATGATTATATATATGTGTTCACAATATTTGTATGTGCACACCTGTTAATGTGTATTTGTCATTGTGATCTGATGTATGCAAATCTAAGATCTATGACCTTGATATGTAAGTATAGTCTGGTTATAATGTATAATTAATATACTTGCTTGATAAGCCTTTCTTTTTACGATTAATTATTATTAAATAAACTAATCATATGATAAAAAGTTAAATTTAAGGCCAAAAGATGTTGGAGCTTACATTATTATACATGGTGAAAGAAGCATCAATGTAAATGTTACCGTTGAATTTTATGATTTTCAGATGTTGATATGAATGTTGAATTTTATTCATTTATTGAAATAAATTATTGTTATATTTAAGGCATGATGTTTGCACTGTTGACGATCACTATGAGTGGTCATTTATCATGATTTTAGTTCCCTATTAAGCTTTATAGCTTAGCACTTGTGTTTCTTCCATGTAGGTTTTTGAGGTGATATCTACTACAGGATGGCCAACTTAAGTCATCAAGAGAGACTATTATAGATTTTTATTTTGTGCTCTTTGTATATAGTAAAGATTTTGTGGTATTAGAGATATTGTATGTAAAGATGTTATTTAGTTGTTGTATTTTATAAAGAGACTTTAATGTATATTGAAATGTTTTAATAGTATAGCGCTCTTATGTATTAAGTTTGAATATATGTTCTCTGTATAATTGGTTTATATTTAAGTTACACTGTTAAACTTGCGTAATGAGAAAGATAAAGTGATATGCATTGGTTAAATGATAAGAGTGCTACAATTAGTGGTATCAGAGCTTAGGTTTAGCTATTTCTAGGCTATATGTGATTAGAGTTGTTATCATAAGAAGCTTTGGAGTGTTGGCCAATGCAGATATCTTTGTCTTGTATAGTTAGATTGGAGTGTGATGATTCGATAGAATTTGATAAATAGGATATATGAATAGTTGTTTATGTGGGTAAATATATGAGATTGAAGTTTCAGAAATGGAGTTTATGTATGATAGTATTTTTCTTGGGATCTTAATTTTGGATCGAATAGTACATAATATGCGTATATGAGAAGTATATGGGATTATGAAATAAGTGTGTTAGTAGAATATGTAATTATTTAATTATGATATATGAGATGGAGTTTTGTTTACTTGGTGAAAATATCTATAGACGAGGGTTTTGAGATATCAAGTTGAGGAGTGATTATAATGCTCTATATACCTGTCAGTGTTTCCTTATCGAGTACGGGCAATTGATGAAACATTACACATGGGATGGGGCAAAAACATATATAGTACATGAGAATATGCATTTGCATCTTACTACATACATGAAAGCATCCTTCAAGCATAGCATAGCATCAAGCATCATATTACATGTACAAGCCCCAACAGATAAAGAAAACTGACAGCATATACATTGAGCATAATAATGATATAATTATATGATAAGCCTACCCTTATATGGAGATAGCATTATTAGAGAAGTAAATCAAGTTAAAGAAAGAATATAGAGAATGATACAGTTACAAAGAGATAAAGTTAAATAGAATATAGATGTGATAAAGTATAGCAATGTAAATGTGATATTATAAAGAACAAGTGAAGCTAGTAGAGATAGTATTGAACGAAGGTGAATTGAGATAGATATATGAGTATAGATAGAAATATAGAGATAGTTTCCATGTATATGAATAAAGGGTACATGTATGAATTTTAAGGATGAAATTCTTTAAGGGGGAGAGAATTTTAAGGACCCAAATTAGGCCCTAAAAGAATTTAAGGGCATTAATATATTATTAATGTCTAATTATAGAGATTAAGGTTAAATTAAAGTCTAATTAAACTACCCATCAAATTAAGAGACAAAGGTGGTTGAAGGGTAAATGCTAATTTTACCATATAGGTGATTGTTTTAATTTAAAATAGAGAAAGTTAGAATGGATCAAAATTGAAAGAAAGGAAACAAGTTTTTGGTAAAAATTATGAATAGAATTTTTGTGGGTTAAATTTAAAAATGAAAATTTCATGTAAGGATTAATAGGCATTTTACCCACTATAACCTTATGGGGAAACTAAATCACGTGGGAGAGTGTGTGAAGAAGAGACATTAGGTATAATGGGTTTTGAAGATCTCTTAAAAAAACATAAGTCTTTATTCAACGTTCATTCTCTCTCAAACCCTTACTCTCTTCTCTCTCAAAGAAACCAATTCCTACCTATTGCTTGTGCATCTATAATTGAGAGTTTTCAAAGGCTAAGATTTGTAAAGGGAAGGAAGCAATAAAAAGAAATAGAATCGGAGTAAAAAGTTGTGGAAGACGGAGTTAAGACTTCAATATTATGATTGGGAACTTCTGTAATTTTTCATGTAAGAGAATTAAATATATTGCATGTGTGAGACATGATGAATTATAAAGGATTTCTGGTTTAAATAGAGTAACTTTGGGAAGGATTCATGCCAATGTTTGCTTTAGTTGAAAATGATCCAAGTAGTTATTTCTTGTAATAGAGGAGTAGTAGTATGCATGCAAGTTTATATTGATAAGAGTTATTATGAGTTGATTCTTGAGATAATTGAAAGAATTAAAGGTGTTTGGGGCTGCTATTACAATTTGTTTAAGTTTATTAAAGAAGGTGGGAGTTGCAGAATTCAACCTCTGCATGTAAGATTCATGGAGTGAATCCTTCATTATTTGTTTAATTATTCTTTAAGATATTACAAGGGATGTTTGTTAATGTTTTAAAGTAATATATAATGGATATGCAATTGGGTATATTTTGTTGGTGGACACTAGTGGACAATGTATTGCAATTTTAACAGATGAGCATTTAGATTTTTTTTAATAATTATTATGATAGACTTGTGCCATGGAACAACACTCAGCCAAGTGTTATAAGCACTCAATCGAGTGGACTATCTCGGTTTTGTTGTGTTCAGCCTCCTCTATTGCACTTTAAATCCAAACTTAATATAATAATATCCTTCTAATTTTGAAGTAGTTTCAAAATACCATAATCAATTTAATATTCTTAATTACACAAGTTTGATGTATAATGGTATAAAATTCTAAAGATTAACGGTGGAACAGACAATAAAGATATAGTTTTGGATTAATCATCAAAGTAAGAAGTCTACTCTATTTTTGTATTTAGGAATTGTTCTAAATGGTTGTTGTTTACTGTTTTTATTTAAATCCTAACTAATGGGTTATATAATGTTTTCTATATGATGGTTTAGCTTTAAAATAATCCAATAATTTAAGAGATTGGATATGTTAAGGTTTAAATTATATTATTAAATTAAGATAGTGTTCAATTGCCTAAGTTCTACTTCCTTATTTTATTATTATGATAAATTATCTTGTTTCCAAGTTGGCACCTCCTCAATCGAGTTTTAAAGACATTCACTTAAAATATAGTTTTGTTTTCCAAGTGTTAACTCTCACTTAAGCTTTCTTTTAATGGGTACAACGTGGTCTCTTTTTTTCTTATGGTGGAGATAGTTGGACATTTGGAAATTGAACATATAGCATACAAAACAAAAGAATGGGAAATGGTGTTTATTATGCATGTATGCCGGTAATTAAGAGAAGTATGGATTATTACAAGAAAACATTATCAAAGAAAATAAGAATTTATTTCTTAGATACCTTAAATAAAGAAAGCGTGTTAGGTATGTTGAACCAATCTCGGTATTTTTCGTATATCTTGGGGTATAAAACTCCAATTAGATTAATTCCACTTTGTAATTTCAAATAAGATATATATCTATGTTTCTGTAGGAGAAACTTAATGTTGGTTTTGACTTTAAGTTATCTCAATTTTTATTTGAAGTTGGGAATGAACTGTTATCTTGTTTAGTGAATAGTTTGCAGTAATTTGACTATAATTCGTGCAAGGAATGTCTATTAATTGTGACAAAAAATTCGGGCAAAACTAGACATATGGTAGTAAAACTTTTATGAAGGAATGGTTTTTCTAATTCTGTACCTATGTTTTTCTTTGAATTTTCTAATTGGTGATAAAAAAAATGGATTTGGTATTGTTAGCTGCTGCCTTGAGTTAAAGAATAGAATACAACAATTTAGATAGATTTAATTGTACAGAGGTTAAAATATTATGGGACCAAATTTTATGAAAACTAGACTTATATGTATATAAGTTTTCTGAAGAAAGCATAGTCTAATTGTAATTTTTTTTTATGTTCATAAGTTTTCTGATTTTTTAAAGTTCATGAAATAAATAACTCAAAAATAATAACTATTTCACAAAATATAGAATTGTAGATTCATGGCAAAACCGAGGCTCTGATACCATGTTGGAAATTATCGGTTACATGCATCTCATATATAAGAGGAATTTAAAAATTTTTAACCAATAGATCTGATCTTGCCATGAATTTACAATATACATATTAATGAGAATAAGGAAAGTCACCTTTGATTTTTGTTGAACAGTTGATTTTCCTACTTATCGGGTTGTCGCAAACCACAATGTTCAAAATTGAACACCTCCAATTAGTAATCCACACTAGAGAAGGATTGAATGAACCAACAATTGAGGAACACAAGGGCTGGCCAAAATCCCCTTGATGCCAGCAAAGGGGGTGGCAGCTAGGGTTGAGAGAGTGAGAGAGTATTTCTTTTCTCTTAATGTTCACTTAACCCTAAAATGCCTATCACTTGGATTTTTATAGTTAGGTTTAAAAATCCAACTTCATAATGGGATTGGGCTCTTCAAAATTTTTGGAGAAATATTAAATGGGCTTCTGGAATTATTAATAATTTATTTGGGCTCAATTAAATCCAATTTAAATCCTTTCATAAAAGACTAAGCACAAAACCCACAAACTAGGCCCTTCATGCATACACTTGGATTTAATCACCCAAATGATTTCCAAATCAAAGAAAATTAAATATGTAGGCTCCATAACACTTATGAAATATATTTAATTTGTTTTGATCCAAGAATTAGGCCTCTAAGGCCTTCTCTCAGGGTTTAGCATGTAACCCTTCCTCTGAAGGGTTTCTGTGCCAAAACCAATCTTCTGGGCCTCTTTTAATTTCTCCAATAGATCTATTAATTATTATATCAGCCTTATAACACTTATAGTCCAATAATAATTAATTATGAAAAACAATATTTCAATTAGGTCCATTTTACAGAACATTTCTAAAAGTTCTGCGAACAATTTTACTTTATCATAATTAATTAAACTCTTTAATTAATTATTCTTTTATTCACTTCTCTATTCCCATAATAATATCAAATATTATTATCCTTTTCATTTTAAAATTTTATCCTTTTATCTATATGTGTGTGACGTATTGGGTTCCTGTCCATATTGGCAGTATGATATATAATTGTGAGTTATATTCAAAACTCACATGATTTAAACTTCTTTAAATCATTTTATCAATCCCTATTGATATTTATGATACACTATTATACAAGTCATGATTGGCCTCTAGCTAGGCATCATGACTACCCAAATGTCGAGAAAGTCAAGTGATTTGACTATACCCTTCCATAGAAATAGTTACCGTGCAATTACTCCTTTCACCACTCTTATCTCAATTAGATTCTGAGTATGGATTTCTGTCAACTCATATAAATCTAATTATGTATGCTCTATTAATTTATCCATTGTTCCCAAAATGCCCTTCATGGATCCCTATCTATCTTGGCATATTACTCTGGCCAGAGATTCTCTGAACAAGGCAATTATAGGATCATGCGAAATAACTTCCCTTAATAAATCTGGGATAGTGAATCCTTTGTCAATCACACAACTATCTTCAACTAGGTCATGATATACCCAACCTTCTAACTATGTTCACCCCCGGTTGGAAGTAATTAGTTATGGAGTCAAAGTATACCACTTGCTACTTAAGATAACTTTGATGATCTCAAGTCTAAGGATACTTGCATAACCACTCTGAAGGGATTCCTCACTGACATAGATTTAACATCCATGTGCGGATTCTCTTTCCAGGTCTCGAATGAACTTGTTCTTCTAACAAGCATCCACATGTTAGCTTTAATTATCTTCCATAATCACAATTATGAGAACCATTGCTTGAACCATTCAAGAAGCATAACATGTGCTAGTCTGTTTGAATTAACAATGTCCTATCTTGTTAATTCTATGACTAGGGATATTCAGATATTAATACATTTGCATGCAATAAACATCTCACATCATGAACACTTTCATGATATCCTTTGCACTGTGTTTATAATATCTAGGACTTCATTTATTAATTTAAGATTTACAAACTCATGTATTTAAACATAGCATTAATAAATGAATGATGCCTTTTATTAAGAATATGAGTTCATACATATGAAATACATCTCTATTACTTGGGCTCTAGGGCATACTCTCTAACATAGCCATGCATCACCTAATACACAAAGTGATGTATAGCCAAAAATATGATTTTCTTTTCTTTTTAAAAATAATTGAGTCAACTGTATGTCACTCAATGCATACCCATGCGCTCTTTGACATATGCTTAATTTTTTTTCTTTCATTTATATTATATTATATTATATTATATTATATTATATTATATTATATTATATTATATTATATTATATTATATTATATTATATTATATTATATTATATTATATTATATTATATTATATTATATTATATTATATTATATTATATTATATTATATTATATTATTATCATGGTTAATCCTTTTGTAAGTATAATAGGACAAGCACTAAAGGTAAGTCCCCGAAGGAAAATGACACAAAAAATATTTGTATTAAGTAATTTGGATTTTGCTAATAGAACTTTACCAATGTCTTGTTCCTTGCTCTAAAATTGATATGTAAATATCAACTTTTAAAATGTAAAGGATTTTTGTATATAATTAAACAACACACGATATTTCTTAACAAAATATAGACTAGTATTTTCTATCTTCAAAGCTTGCATTGAAATGCCTTTTCACAACTTGGCATGTGAGGGCCAATGTGCTTATCAAAGGATCACAATGAACTATATGATTTATGGATGCTCATTTAATGCTTTGCAAATCTTTACATACATGCCATTATTTAATGCTTTCCTATTTACTTAAGAGTGCATTTAATTTATTATGTTATGATCTTGCATGTAAGAAAATAGATAACGTAATTAATTTGAAAGCCATTATGTCACATTCATTAATGGTATATATAGTGTGAAGTTTTGAACTCTTTCTGGGTTTTGGCCTTATAAGCTTGGAACACCACTTGCCAATGTTAAATCAGTGGTGATTCCATATATCAAGCTTGTGGTGCCCAACAGATTCATCCTAATGATCGATTGCCAATGATGGAATATGGATACCATGAGACATTGTTGCATGCCTTTTAAGCCTGGAAAGTCGGTGAATTAGGTTCAATTCCTTAACTATTACAAAGCAACTGATCAACTCAAAAATGGAATCCTTGACCTATTCGAGACCTAAAAGTGGAATCGAGTTACTAGGGTAAAGGTAAGGTGATCCGTAACCCAAAGATCACTTAGAGAAATGGATACAAGTCTCAACTATGTTGGTTGAGGAACATACAAGGATAAAGGTTTTCTATGTTCCAAAATGATGCCTTGGTTCCTGTGGGATCAACACACATCATAATGGTAACTTTTGTAGGGATATTAGAGATTTTACTTCGAAAGTATTTTTGATTTATGTGACATAAAGAGGCTTTTGGTTAAGAAATTTTCTCTCTCTTTGAAATTTGCTTTAGAATCATACAATAGCCTTTTAATAAGTTAGGCATCCTAGTTTTCTAACCTTAGTGCATATTTGAAAAACTATTTTATGACTTAGTCGATGGATGTGTTAGGGATAATCACTGGCCTATATGTCGTACCTTTTAGCATATCAAATAATGACCTAATTGTTTATTAAGCTCGTGATAGGCTAGACCTATTGGTAAAGACTATGTTTGGGTAGCCTTCTAATGGTATATATACTTCCTTTAAGATGTTCTATAATAATCTTATTTTGCCTGTGAAATGGTGTGATGCATGTCGAACACCCTCAAGTGTCCGATAGGATCTCGAAGGCTTACTTTTAGGGCTTAAGTGTTAGAGAGTATGCCCTAGAGCCCATGTAATAGGGATGTTTTTCATATGTATTAATTTATATTCTTAATAAAAGGCATCATTCATTTATTAATGCCATGTTTAAATACATGAGTTTGTAAATCTTAAATTAATAAATGAAGTCCTAGATATTATAAACACAGTGCAAAGGCAATCATGAAAGTGTTCATGATATGAGATGTCTATTGCATGCAAATGTGTTAATATCTAAATATCCCTGGTCATAGAATTAATAAGATAAGGATATTGTTAATTCGGACAGACTAGCACATGTTATGCTTCTTAAATTGTTCAAGCAATGGTTCTCATAACTGTGATTATAGAAGATAATCAAAGCTAACATGTGGATACTTGTTAGAAGAAAAAGTTCATTGGAGACCTGCATAGAGAATCCTCACATGGATATTAAATCTATGTTAGTGAGGAATCTCTTCATAGCGGTTGTGCAAGTATCCTTAGACTTGAGATCACCAAATTATCTTAAGTAGCAAGTGGTATGTTTTGACTCCATAACTGATTACTTCCAACTGGAAGTGAACATAGTTAGGAGATTGGATATATCATGACCTACTTGAAGATAGTTGAGTGATTGACAAAGGATTCACCTTCCTAGATTTAATAAGGGAAGTTATCTCGCATGATTCTATAATTGCCTTATTCAGAGAATCTCTGGCTAGAGTAATATGCCAAGATGTATAGAGATCCATGAAGGGCATTTTGGGAACAATGGTTAAATTAATAGAACATACATAATTATATTTATATGAGTTTACAGAAATCCATACTCAGAATCTAATTGAGATAAGAGTGGTGAAAGGAGTAATTGCACGGTAACTGTTTCTAAGGAAGGGTATAGTCAAACCACTTGACTTTCCTGACATTTGGGTAGTCATGATGCCTAGCTAAAAGCCAATCATGACTTGTATAATAATGTATCAAGAATATCAATAGGGATTGATAAAATGATT
Organism: Excoecaria agallocha; assembly: GCA_037975025.1. NCBI lineage: Eukaryota > Viridiplantae > Streptophyta > Magnoliopsida > Malpighiales > Euphorbiaceae > Excoecaria > Excoecaria agallocha. The sequence continues at coordinate 21,803,405 of CM075808.1, read as the reverse complement.
TAAAGGAGTTTAAATCATGTGAGTTTTGAATAGAATTCACAATTACATATTATACTGCCAACATATACAGGAATCCAATAGGTCACACACAAATAGAGAAAAGGATAAAATGGTAAAATGATGAGGATAATAATATTTGATATTATTATGAGGGTAGATAAGTGAATAAGATAATAATTAATTAAAGATTTTAATTAATTATGATCAAGTAAAATTGTTCGCGAAACTTTTGAGAAATGTTATGTAAAATTGGACCTAATTGAAATAATGTATTTCATGATTAATTATTATTGGAATATAAATGTTATAGGACTACTATAAGTGTTATAGGACTGATATAATAATTAATAGGTCCATTGGAGGAATTATAAAGGGGCCAGAGGAATGAAGTTGGTGCAGAAGCCCTTCTATAGAGGGCCACATGCCAACTCCCAGATAGAAGGCCTTAATGGCCTATTTCTTGGACCAAATTAAATTATATATGTTACATAAGTATTGTGGAACCTACATATTTAAATTGGTTGGATTTGGAATTCATTTGTGTTATTAAATCCAATTAGTTGCACAAAGGGCCTAGTTTGTGGGTTTTGTGCTTAGTCTTTTATGAAAAGGTTTAAATTGGATTTAATTGAGCCCAAATAATTATAAAGAATTCCAGAAGCCTAATTAATAATTCTCTAAAAATTTTAAAGAGCCCAATCTCATTATGAAGTTGGATTTTTAACCTAACTATATAAAGCCAACTAATGTGGAATTAGGGTTAAGTGATATAACACTTAAGAAAGACTTCTTCTATTATTCTCTATACCCTAGCTGCCCAAACCCTTGCTAGCTCTAGGGTTTTTTGTCCAACACAAGTTCTCTACCAATTTTTTGGTTCATTCTATCAATCTCTAGTGTGGATTACTCATTGGAGGTGTTCGATTTTGGACACTGTGGTTTGCGACAACCCGGTACGAAGTAAAATCAACTGTTCAACAAAAATCTAAGGTGATTTTTCTTATTCTCATCAATATGAATATTGTAAATTCATGGAAAGATCAGTAACATTGGTTAAAAATTTTAAATTCCGCTTATGTATGAGATGTGTATGTAACCGATAAATTCCAACATGGTAGCAGAGCCTTGGTTTTGCCATGAATATACAATTCTATATTTTTCTGCGGAATAAGTTTTATTTTTTTGAGTTATTTATTTCATGAACTTTAAAATATCAGATTTAATTGTTCATGAATGAGAAATATTGATTTCTGGATATATGTGTGATCAAATAAATAAAGCGAAAACAAAAACAATTTTTTTGAGAAAAGAATTCTATGTTTTTACGTGTAGAGCTTTTAGAGTTAGGGGCTGTTCTAAATTAATTTTTTATAGATCCATTATAAGATCATTTAGATGATATTTTATGTGTTTAATATGTGATATTAAGCCATAGGATCAAATGAAATTAAAATCGAACATGTTTTGCATGAAAACTAGTTTAGTCGAAAAGTTCGATAAATTGGTGTTCTTCGTGTGTTCTTGATATGTTCTTGGTGTGTTCTTGTTTAGAACGATTTTTATGTTGGATTTTTATGGTTACATGCATCACATACATGAGCGGAATTTTAAAATTTTTAACCATATGATCTGATCTTGCCATGAATACACAGTATAACTATATGAGAATAAGAAAAATCACCTTTGATTTTTGTTGAACAGTTGATTTTACTTCGCACCGGGTTGTCGCAAATCACAGTGTCCAAAATCGAACACCTCCAATGAGTAATCCACACAAGAGAGGGGTAAATTGAACCAACAAATTGGTGTTCAACTAGGGCTGGCCGAAATTCCCAAGAGCTAGCTTGGGAAGTGGCGCAAAAGGGAGAGAGTTTTTAGAGAAAAGACTTTCCTTTTGTTTTAATCACTTAACCCTAATTCTCATTAGTTGGCCTTTTATAGTTAGGTTAAAATTCCAACTCCTTAATGAGATTGGGCTCTTTAAAATTGCTGGAGAATTATTAATTGGGCTTCTGGAATTAATTATAATCATTTGGGCTTAATTAAATCCAAATTAAATCTTTTCATAAAAGACCATGCACAAAATCCACAAACTAGGCCCTTTGTGCATCTAATTGGATTTAAATACCCAAATGGATTCCAAATCCAACCAAATTAAATATGTGAGTTCCATAACACTTATGTAACATATATAAATTAATTTGGTCCAAGAAAAAGCCCTCCAAGCCCTTCTGTATGGAGTTGGCGTGTAGCCCTCTTCTGGAGGGCTTCCTCCAACTTCTTCATTCCTTTGGCCCTCTATAATTTCTCCAATGGTCCTATTAATTATTATATCAGTCCTATAACACTTATAGTAGTCTTATAACACTTATAAGGCAATAATAATTAATCATGAAATACATTATTTCATTTAGGTCCAATTTACAGAACATTTCTCAAAAGTTCCGCGGACAATTTTATTTGATCATAATTAATTAAACTCTTTAATTAATTATTATCATATTCTCCTCTCTACCTTTATAATAATATCAAATATTATTATCCTTGTCATTTTACCATTTTACCCTTTTCTCTATATGTGTGTCACCTATTGGGTTCCTGTCCATGTTGGCAGTATAATATGTAATTGTGAGTTCTATTCAAAACTCACATGATTTAAACTCCTTTAAATCATTTTATCAATCTCTATTGATATTTTGATACATCATTATACAAGTCATGATTGACCTCTAGCTAGGCATCATGACTACCCAAATGTCAGGAAAGTCATGTGGTTTGACTGTACCCTTCCATAGAAACAGTTACCGTGCAATTACTCCTTTCACCACTCTTATCTCAATCAGATTCTGAGTATGGATTTCTGTCAACTCATATAAATCTAATTATGTATGTTCTATTAATTTAACCATTGTTCCTAAAATGCCCTTCATGGATCTCCATCCATCTTGGCATATTACTCTGGCCAGAGATTCACTGAACAAGGTAATTATAGAATCATATGAGATAGCTTCCCTTGTTAAATCTGGGATGGTGAATCCTTTGTCAATCACTCAACTATCTTCAAGTAGGTCATGATATACCCAATCTCCTAACTATGTTCACTCCCAGTTGGAAGTAATCAGTTATGGAGTCAAAGTATACCACTTGCTACTTAAGATAACTTTGGTGATCTCAAGTCCAAGGATACTTGCACAACTGCTATGAAGAGATTCCTCACTGACATAGATTTAATATCCATATGAGGATTCTCTTTGCAGGTCTCCAATGAACTTGTTCCTCTAACAAGCATCCACTTGTTAGCTTTGATTATCATCCATAATCACAATTATGAGAACCATTGCTTGAACCATTCAAGAAGCATAACATGTGCTAGTCTGTCCGAATTAACAATGTCCTATCTTGTTAATTCTATGACTAGGGATATTTAGATATTAACATATTTGCATGCAATAGACATCTCACATCATGAACACCTTCATGATTGCCTTTGCACTGTGTTTATAATATCTAGGACTTCATTTATTAATTTAAGATTTACAAACTCATGTATTCAAACACAGCATTAATAAATGAATGATGCCTTTTATTAAGAATATAAATTTCATACATATGAAAAACATCCCTATTACATGGGCTCTAGGGCATACTCTCTAACAATCTCCCACTTGCACTAGAGCCAATCACTCATATGTCTCAGACCCATACTATTTATATGGTGATCATGCTTAATCTGGGAAAGTGCTTTAGTGAGGGGATCCGCCACATTGTCATCTGTGGGAACCCTTTCTATTTTCACATCATTTCTAGCTACTATTTCCCTTATGAGATGTTAGCGTCTGAGAACATGCTTGGATCGCTGATGAGACCGTGGTTCCTTTGCTTGCGCAATGGCTCCATTGTTGTCACAATATAAAGGAATCGGATCAACAATGCTAGGCACCACTCCTAGTTCGGTTATGAACTTTTTGATCCAGACTGCTTCTTTGGCTGCTTCTGAAGCAGTAATGTACTCAGCTTCCGTCGTGGAATCAGTAGTTGTTTCTTGTTTGGAACTTTTCCAACTAACTGCTCCTCCTCCCATTATGAACACATAACCAGATTGTGATTTACAATCATCTTTGTCAGATTGGAAGCTGGCATCTGTATACCCGTTTACTTCCAAACTGCCCTCTCCATATACCAAGAATACATCCTTAGTTCTTCTTAAGTACTTAAGAATATTCTTGACAGCTGCCCAATGTTCCTCTCCAAAATTAGATTGGAATCTGCTTGTGACACTCAAAGCAAATGCTACATCTGGACGTGTACATAACATAGCATACATGATAGAACCAATTGCAGATGCATATGGTATTCTGTTCATGCTCTCTCTATCCTCCAGTGTCTGTGGACACATAGACTTAGAAAGGTGTTTCCCATGCACCATGGGTATAAACCCTTTCTTAGAGAGATCCATATTGAACCTCTTCAATACTTTATCTATATATGTACTTTGAGAAAGACCTAGCAACCTATTGGATCTATCTCTATAGATCCTTATTCCCAGAATATAGGATGCTTCTCCAAGGTCTTTCATGGAGAATTGCTTGGATAACCATATTTTAACAGATTGGAGAAGAGAAATGTCATTTCCCATGATCAATATGTCATCTACATATAGAACTAGGAAGACAATTGCACTCCCACTGACCCTTTTATACACACAAGGTTCATCTTCATTCTGTGAGAAACCAAACTCTTTGATTGTCTCATTGAATCGTATGTTCCAGCTCCTAGAGGCTTGCTTCAATCCATAAATGGATCTTTGAAGCTTGCATACCTTTTCGCCATTTCCAGATGTGAATCCTTCTGGTTGTGTCATATACACATCCTCAGAAAGATTTCCATTAAGGAAAGTTGTCTTCACATCCATTTGCCAAATCTCATAATCATAATGAGCTGCAATGGCTAAAAGTATTCTTATAGACTTAAGCATCGCCACAGGAGAAAAAGTTTCGTCATAGTCAATACCTTCTTTTTGACGATAAACTTTTGCTACTAAGCGAGCTTTATAGGTAACTATATTACCTTCCATGTCAGTCTTCTTTTTGAAGACCCATTTGCACCCTATGGGTTTTATCCCTTCAGGTGGTTGAGTTAAAGTCCATACTTTATTCTCATACATGGAGTCCATTTCGGACTGCATAGCCTTAAGCCATAAATCACGTTCTGAACTGTTCAAAACTTCTTGATAGCTTGTAGGCTCATTGTCCTCTACTATAGTTATGCCTCTATCCGAATCTACGTGAAATCCATATCTCACAGGGATAGAACGCATCCTAGTAGATCTTCTAGGATTTTGTGTATAATCAGGTTCAACTGTAATCTCATCATTATGAAATTCAGTTTCGGGTTCAATCGATTGATCATCTTCTATTTGTGGGTCTTGAACTTCACCAAGCTCAATTTTACTCCCACTGTCTTCTCGTAGGAGAAATTCTCTTTCCAAGAAGACAGCATGCCTTGAAACAAACACCTTTTGTTCTAAGGGATGATAGAAATAATATCCAAACGTTTCTTTTGGATATCCCACAAATAAACATTTGTCAGACTTAACATCCAGTTTGTCTGACATTGTCCTCTTCACATAAGTAGGACAACCCCATACTTTCATATGAGAAAGCGTGGGTTTCTTGTTATTCCACATCTCATATGGAGTAACATCAACCGATTTACTAGGAACTCTATTTAACACATAAACAGCAGTTTCTAGTGCATATCCCCAAAAGGACTTAGGCAAGTCCGCTCGGCTCATCATTGATCGAACCATATCTAATAGTGTTCGATTCCTCCTTTCGGATACACCATTGTGTTGTGGTGTATATGGAGGAGTCCATTGAGATAAAATCCCATTATCTCTAAGATAATCCTGAAACTCTTGACTTAAGTATTCTCCACCTCGATCTGATCTAAGTGTTTTAATACTTTTGCCAAGTTGTTTCTCTACTTCATTTCTGAATTCTTTGAACTTTTCAAATGCTTCAGACTTATATTTCATTAGATAGATGTATCCAAACCTGGAATAATCATCTATGAAAGTAATGAAGTAGGAGTAACCTCCTCTAGCATGTGTAGTCATTGGACCACATACATCTGAATGTACTAAGTCCAAAACCATTTTAGCTCGTTCTCCTTTACCAATAAAGGGAGCTTTTGTCATTTTTCCCAATAAACAAGATTCGCATGTATCATATGATTCATAATCAAATGATCCCAAATCACCTGACTTGTGTAACTTGGTCATGCGTTTTTCATTTATATGGCCTAAACGACAATGCCATAAGTATGAGGTATTAAGATTATCATGTTTCATTCTCTTGGTATTCACATTATGTACTTCTTTAATTAAATCAAGAACAAATATACCATTCTCAATGATAGCTTTTGCATAAAATATATTGTTCTTAAAATGTAACAACATTTGTCCTTTAAAGAAATATCATAATCGTTCATCAAACAACTGAAAGAAATAATACTCTTGGACAAAGCTGGAACATAATAACAATTATTTAATTCCAGTACTAATCCACTAGGAAGAGGCAAATAGTAAGTCCCCACAACTGTTGTAGAGATGTTCTGTCCAGTAGCTGACTGCAAACATATCTCTGCCTTTCCAACTCTTCTAAAGCTTCTAAGCCCCTGTAGATCATTACATAAATGAGATCCACATCCGGTATCTAATACCCAAGATTGTTTTGAAGCAATAGAATAAGTATTAATTTCAATCATATGAATACCTGAAGTAGATGCAACAGCTTGCTTCTTCTCCTTAAGAGAATCTAGATAGGCCTTGCAGTTACGCTTCCAATGACCATCTTTTCCACAATGGAAGCAAGTTCCTTTGGGATTCTCTTTCTTGGCAACCTTCTTCTTGGAGATCCCACCATTCTTTGGCTGCGCCTTGGTTATCTTCTTCTTCTTCTGCTTCTTGCCTTTAGCAGAAGTGACAACCATGACACTTTTTGGATCTTTCTTAAATGATCCATCAGCTGTCTTGAGCATGTTGATTAACTCAGGAATGGATACTTGGATCTTGTTCATGTTGAAGTTAAGCACAAAAGGTGCATAACTTGGAGCCAACGAGTACAAGATTAAATCTATGTATAGATCATTATCCATAACATAGCCAAGTCTACTCAAATGCTCAATATACCTATACATCTTCAATGCATGAGCAGCAGCTGAAGTGCCTTCCACCATTTTGCAACTAAATAGAGCTCGAGCAATGTCATATTGCTCAGTTCTAGCCTGAGAAGAATAAAGTTCCTTTAGATGCAAAACGATGGTTCTAGCATCCATCATTTCATGTTGCTTCTGAAGCTCCGAGGACATAGCACCCAGCATCAGACATGCTGCTGCTTCACTATCCTCCATGTATTTCCGATAAATGCCTTTGATCTCATCAATGGCATCATCTGATGGACGTGGTGGTGGATCTTTATCCAAGACATAGTGGATCTTTTCAGCTCTGAAAACAATTCTCACTTGCCTGATCCAGTCAGAATAGTTGTTGCCAACCAGCTTGTTATCCAAGATTGATCGTATATTAATGTTTGATGTGCTCATGATGATGACCTAGATGTGAAAAAGAAAAGATATGAGAGTATGTTCATATATATGTATGCATTAATAAGGTCTTTAATTAATCCATTTACTCCCACTATTTTATTGCGAATTAATAGCCCTCACTATATAATCCGAGAAAACCCGATGGTTTTCTTAGTGGGCCAATATCCAATCCTTGATATGTAATTTGACCTTGACTGTGGTCAACAAGCCGAATTCCATACCCTTGAAAGGTAGGTATCTTTATACCAATTGTGTCTCTACACAACTACTGGATCATTAGGTTATCAACTCTTGATGCATGCATATCATATATGCATTCCCTAATCTTGCCTCTAGAACCATTAGCCTTGACTGTGGTCAACAAACTAATGGGCTAGCTAAGATGACCCATTTAATTAGATTTGAACATATTCGATATAATGTGAGCTTGACTGTGGTCAACAACCCACACTATAAAGAACTCTGGTTCTCCTCAAATTAATGGAAGGCTTATATACCTTAGTATTTATTTGAGGGTTTTAGTTAATTAAGTCTCATCATACATGGTTGGCATACATTGGTATGCATCCTATATCTATCACATAAATATAAGCATACAAATATGGTATAGTTATGGACTTCACTACATTGATTTCCCCGAGCCAAGAGGGAAATCAAAAGGTCACACCTAGGTAGTATGCATGATTCAAACAAGAAAATAATTACATTATCTTCAAGCTTGTTGGATCTCCATCCGGCCCATCTTGCTCCTTGATATTGGTCTCCATCTCTATTTCTAATTCTAATCTAAGTAATCTAATTACATATTACAATTTGAAATGAAATACAAACCAAAAACAAGTGGCCGGGACATGAAAGTCCTCATTGGGCCAAAACATGCATTATGCTCAATCACATTGGGCTTTGTCCATAACTAACCATCATGCCAATCATTCACCCTTATATGCCTCTCTAATGCATAAATAAATGGATTACTAACTTTGTTTCAACCTTTGAAACTATATTTTGAGTTATTTAATGATGTGATCAAATTAGGAAACTTTTTCCATTTTGGAAACTTTCATTTTAGGAAACCTTTTTGCATGAATGTGTTCTTGCCTTAATAATCAATCAAATTGATTATTAATTAATTATAAATTAATTATTTAATTAATTAATCATATTAAATAATTAAAAGAATCAATTTTGGGCTTAAAATAAGTGTAGGCCGAAACCCACAGAAGAAAAACCCTAAGTGTGTTCACACACAAACTAGTTTTGTGTCATTTGGACCATTTGGGTCTTTTGGACCATTTGGGTCTTTTGGAATGAGCCAAGCCCACTCCAGCCCTTAAAAACCATTAATAAACTTAATTAATGTTTATAATAGTTAATTTAAATCAGCTCCTTGGGCCCACCAAGTCATTCACTAATTTAAACCAAGTCCGTAAACATAATTAAGCCCATTAAGTGGTTTTAATGAATTAAAATTAATCAAATTAATTTAAGGCCCATTTTAATTAATCAAATTAATTAAAAACACTTTAATATATCATATATATCAGATTTAGAAGATCAAAAGTCGTTCTAACCATGAACACATCAAGAACACACGAAGAACACCAATTTATCGAACTTTTCGACAAAACTAGTTTTCATGCAAAACTTGTTCGATTTTAATTCCGTTCGATCCTACAGCTTAATATCACATATTAAAGACATAAAATATCATCTAAATGATTTTTAAATGGATCCATAAGAAATTAAATTAGAACAGCCCCTACATTACCTAGGGTTTCACGCCAAACCCTAATGGGTTTCACGCAAAACCCTTGTCACTTTTCTTCAAAAGTTCCGTTTTTGTTTCCGTCAAATTTATTTGATCACACATACAACCAGAAATCAATATTTCTCATTCATGTACAATCAAATCTAATATTTTAAAGTTCATGAAATAAATAACTCAAAACAAAACAAAACTTATTTCGCAGAAAAAATAGAATTGTATATCCATGGCAAAACCGTGGCTCTGATACCATGTTGGAATTTTATGGTTACATGCATCACATACATGAGCGGAATTTTAAAATTTTTTAACCATATGATCTGATCTTGCCATGAATACACAATATAACTATATGAGAATAAGAAAAATCACCTTTGATTTTTGTTGAACAGTTGATTTTACTTCGCACCGGGTTGTCGCAAACCACAGTGTCCAAAATCGAACACCTCCAATGAGTAATCCACACTAGAGATGGGTAAATTGAACCAACAACTTGGTGTTCAACTAGGGCTGGCCGAAAATTCCCAAGAGCTAGCTTGGGAAGTGGCGCAAAAGGGAGAGAGTTCTTAGAGAAAAGACTTTCCTTTTGTTTTAATCACTTAACCCTAATTCTCATTAGTTGGCCTTTTATAGTTAGGTTAAAATTCCAACTCCTTAATGAGATTGGGCTCTTTAAAATTGCTGGAGAATTATTAATTGGGCTTCTGAAATTAATTATAATCATTTGGGCTTAATTAAATCCAAATTAAATCTTTTCATAAAAGACCATGCACAAAATCCACAAACTAGGCCCTTTGTGCATCTAATTGGATTTAAATACCCAAATGGATTCCAAATCCAACCAAATTAAATATGTGAGTTCCATAACACTTATGTAACATATATAAATTAATTTGGTCCAAGAAAAAGCCCTCTAAGCCCTTCTGTATGGAGTTGGCGTGTAGCCCTCTTCTGGAGGGCTTCCTCCAACTTCTTCATTCCTTTGGCCCTCTATAATTTCTCCAATGGTCCTATTAATTATTATATCAGTCCTATAACACTTATAGTAGTCTTATAACACTTATAAGATAATAATAATTAATCATGAAATACATTATTTCATTTAGGTCCAATTTACAGAACATTTCTCAAAAGTTCCGCGGACAATTTTATTTGATCATAATTAATTAAACTCTTTAATTAATTATTATCATATTCTCCTCTCTACCTTTATAATAATATCAAATATTATTATCCTTGTCATTTTACCATTTTACCCTTTTCTCTATATGTGTGTGACCTATTGGGTTCCTGTCCATGTTGGCAGTATAATATGTAATTGTGAGTTCTATTCAAAACTCACATGATTTAAACTCCTTTAAATCATTTTATCAATCTCTATTGATATTTTGATACATCATTATACAAGTCATGATTGGCCTCTAGCTAGGCATCATGACTACCCAAATGTCAGGAAAGTCATGTGGTTTGACTGTACCCTTCCATAGAAACAGTTACGGTGCAATTACTCCTTTCACCACTCTTATCTCAATCAGATTCTGAGTATGGATTTCTGTCAACTCATATAAATCTAATTATGTACGTTCTATTAATTTAACCATTGTTCCTAAAATGCCCTTCATGGATCTCCATCCATCTCGGCATATTACTCTGGCCAAAGATTCACTGAACAAGGTAATTATAGAATCATGTGAGATAACTTCCCTTGTTAAATCTGGGATGGTGAATCCTTTGTCAATCACTCAACTATCTTCAAGTAGGTCATGATATACCCAATCTCCTAACTATGTTCACTCCCAGTTGGAAGTAATCAGTTATGGAGTCAAAGTATACCACTTGCTACTTAAGATAACTTTGGTGATCTCAAGTCTAAGGATACTTGCACAACCGTTATGAAGAGATTCCTCACTGACATAGATTTAATATCCATATGAGGATTCTCTTTGCAGGTCTCCAATGAACTTGTTCCTCTAACAAGTATCCACATGTTAGCTTTAATTATCATCCATAATCACAATTATGAGAACCATTGCTTGAACCATTCAAGAAGCATAACATGTGCTAGTCTGTCCGAATTAACAATGTCCTATCTTGTTAATTCTATGACTAGGGATATTTAGATATTAACACATTTGCATGCGATAGACATCTCACATCATGAACACTTTCATGATTGCCTTTGTACTGTGTTTATAATATCTAGGTCTTCATTTATTAATTTAAGATTTACAAACTCGTGTATTCAAACACAGCATTAATAAATGAATGATGCCTTTTATTAAGAATATAAATTTCATACATATGAAAAACATCCCTATTACATGGGCTCTAGGGCATACTCTCTAACACATAGCACCCAGCATCAGACATGCTGCTGCTTCACTATCCTCCATGTATTTCCGATAAATGCCTTTGATCTCATCAATGGCATCATCTGATGGACGTGGTGGTGGATCTTTATCCAAGACATAGTAGATCTTTTCAGCTCTAAGAACAATTCTCACTTGCCTGATCCAGTCAGAATAGTTGTTGCCAACCAGCTTGTTATCCAAGATTGATCGTATGTTAATGTTTGATGTGCTCATGATGATGACCTAGATGTGAAAAAGAAAAGATATGAGAGTATGTTCATATATATGTATGCATTAATAAGGTCTTTAATTAATCCATTTACTCCCACTATTTTATTGCGAATTAATAGCCCTCACTATATAATCCGAGAAAACCCGATGGTTTTCTTAGTGGGCCAATATCCAATCCTTGATATGTAATTTGACCTTGACTGTGGTCAACAAGCCGAATTCCATACCCTTGAAAGGTAGGTATCTTTATACCAATTGTGTCTCTACAAAACTATTGGATCATTAGGTTATCAACTCTTGATGCATGCATATCATATATGCATTCCCTAATCTTGCCTCTAGAACCATTAGCCTTGATTGTGGTCAACAAACTAATGGGCTAGCTAAGATGACCCATTTAATTAGATTTGAACATATTCGATATAATGTGAGCTTGACTGTGGTCAACAACCCACACTATAAAGAACTCTGGTTCTCCTCAAATTAATGGAAGGCTTATATACCTTAGTATTTGTTTGAGGGTTTTAGTTAATTAAGTCTCATCATACATGGTTGGCATACATTGGTATGCATCCTATATCTATCACATAAATATAAGCATAGAAATATGGTATAGTTATGGACTTCACTACATTGATTTCCCCGAGCCAAGAGGGAAATCAAAAGGTCACACCTAGGTAGTATGCATGATTCAAACAAGAAAATAATTACATTATCTTCAAGCTTGTTGGATCTCCATCCGGCCCATCTTGCTCCTTGAAAATGGTCTCCATCTCTATTTCTAATTCTAATCTAAGTAATCTAATTACATATATTACAATTTGAAATGAAATACAAACCAAAAACAAGTGGCCGGGACATGAAAGTCCTCATTGGGCCAAAACATGCATAATGCTCAATCACATTGGGCTTTGTCCATAACTATCCATCATGCCAATCATACACCCTTATATGCCTTTCTAATGCATAAAGAAATGGATTACTAACTTTGTTTCAACCTTTGAAACTATATTTTGAGTTATTTAATGATGTGATCAAATTAGGAAACTTTTTCCATTTTGGAAACTTTCATTTTAGGAAACCTTTTTGCATGAATGTGTTCTTGCCTTAATAATCAATCAAATTGATTATTAATTAATTATAAATTAATTATTTAATTAATTAATCATATTAAATAATTAAAAGAATCAATTTTGGGCTTAAAATAAGTGTAGGCCGAAACCCACAGAAGAAAAACCCTAAGTGTGTTCACACACAAACTAGTTTTGTGTCATTTGGACCATTTGGGCCTTTTGGAATGAGCCAAGCCCACTCCAGCCCTTAAAACCAATTAATAAACTTAATTAATGTTTATAATAGTTAATTTAAATCAGCTCATTGGGCCCACCAAGTCATTCACTAATTTAAACCAAGTCCGTAAACATAATTAAGCCCATTAAGTGGTTTTAATGAATTAAAATTAATCAAATTAATTTAAGGCCCATTTTAATTAATCCAATTAATTAAAAACACTTTAATATATCATATATATCAGATTTAGAAGATCAAAAGTCGTTCTAACCATGAACACATCAAGAACACACGAAGAACACCAATTTATCGAACTTTTCGACAAAACTAGTTTTCATGCAAAACTTGTTCGATTTTAATTCCGTTCGATCCTACGGCTTAATATCACATATTAAAGACATAAAATATCATCTAAATGATTTTTAAATGGATCCATAAGAAATTAAATTAGAACAGCCCCTACATTACCTAGGGTTTCACGCCAAACCCTAATGGGTTTCACGCAAAACCCTTGTCACTTTTCTTCAAAAGTTCCGTTTTTGTTTTCGTCAAATTTATTTGATCACACATACAACCAGAAATCAATATTTCTCATTCATGAACAATCAAATCTAATATTTTAAAGTTCATGAAATAAATAACTCAAAACAAAACAAAACTTATTCCGCAGAAAAAAAATAGAATTGTATATCCATGGCAAAACCTGGCTCTGATACCATGTTGGATTTTTATGGTTACATGCATCACATACATGAGCGGAATTTTAAAATTTTTAACCATATGATCTGATCTTGCCATGAATACACAGTATAACTATATGAGAATAAGAAAAATCACCTTTGATTTTTGTTGAACAGTTGATTTTACTTCGCACCGGGTTGTCGCAAACCACAGTGTCCAAAATCGAACACCTCCAATGAGTAATCCACACAAGAGAGGGGTAAATTGAACCAACAAATTGGTGTTCAACTAGGGCTGGCCGAAATTCCCAAGAGCTAGCTTGGGAAGTGGCGCAAAAGGGAGAGAGTTTTTAGAGAAAAGACTTTCCTTTTGTTTTAATCACTTAACCCTAATTCTCATTAGTTGGCCTTTTATAGTTAGGTTAAAATTCCAACTCCTTAATGAGATTGGGCTCTTTAAAATTGCTGGAGAATTATTAATTGGGCTTCTGGAATTAATTATAATCATTTGGGCTTAATTAAATCCAAATTAAATCTTTTCATAAAAGACCATGCACAAAATCCACAAACTAGGCCCTTTGTGCATCTAATTGGATTTAAATACCCAAATGGATTCCAAATCCAACCAAATTAAATATGTGAGTTCCATAACACTTATGTAACATATATAAATTAATTTGGTCCAAGAAAAAGCCCTCCAAGCCCTTCTGTATGGAGTTGGCGTGTAGCCCTCTTCTGGAGGGCTTCCTCCAACTTCTTCATTCCTTTGGCCCTCTATAATTTCTCCAATGGTCCTATTAATTATTATATCAGTCCTATAACACTTATAGTAGTCTTATAACACTTATAAGGCAATAATAATTAATCATGAAATACATTATTTCATTTAGGTCCAATTTACAGAACATTTCTCAAAAGTTCCGCGGACAATTTTATTTGATCATAATTAATTAAACTCTTTAATTAATTATTATCATATTCTCCTCTCTACCTTTATAATAATATCAAATATTATTATCCTTGTCATTTTACAATTTTACCCTTTTCTCTATATGTGTGTCACCTATTGGGTTCCTGTCCATGTTGGCAGTATAATATGTAATTGTGAGTTCTATTCAAAACTCACATGATTTAAACTCCTTTAAATCATTTTATCAATCTCTATTGATATTTTGATACATCATTATACAAGTCATGATTGACCTCTAGCTAGGCATCATGACTACCCAAATGTCAGGAAAGTCATGTGGTTTGACTGTACCCTTCCATAGAAACAGTTACCGTGCAATTACTCCTTTCACCACTCTTATCTCAATCAGATTCTGAGTATGGATTTCTGTCAACTCATATAAATCTAATTATGTATGTTCTATTAATTTAACCATTGTTCCTAAAATGCCCTTCATGGATCTCCATCCATCTTGGCATATTACTCTGGCCAGAGATTCACTGAACAAGGTAATTATAGAATCGTGTGAGATAGCTTCCCTTGTTAAATCTGGGATGGTGAATCCTTTGTCAATCACTCAACTATCTTCAAGTAGGTCATGATATACCCAATCTCCTAACTATGTGCACTCCCAGTTGGAAGTAATCAGTTATGGAGTCAAAGTATACCACTTGCTACTTAAGATAACTTTGGTGATCTCAAGTCCAAGGATACTTGCACAACTGCTATGAAGAGATTCCTCACTGACATAGATTTAATATCCATATGAGGATTCTCTTTGCAGGTCTCCAATGAACTTGTTCCTCTAACAAGCATCCACATGTTAGCTTTGATTATCATCCATAATCAGAATTATGAGAACCATTGCTTGAACCATTCAAGAAGCATAACATGTGCTAGTCTGTCCGAATTAACAATGTCCTATCTTGTTAATTCTATGACTAGGGATATTTAGATATTAACATATTTGCATGCAATAGACATCTCACATCATGAACACCTTCATGATTGCCTTTGCACTGTGTTTATAATATCTAGGACTTCATTTATTAATTTAAGATTTACAAACTCATGTATTCAAACACAGCATTAATAAATGAATGATGCCTTTTATTAAGAATATAAATTTCATACATATGAAAAACATCCCTATTACATGGGCTCTAGGGCATACTCTCTAACATTTTAATCTTCTAAATTTGATATATCTGATATATTAAAGTGTTTTTAATTAATTATATTAATTAAAATAGGCCTTAAATTAATTTGATTAATTTTAATTCATTAAAACCACTTAATGGGCTTAATTATGTTTACGAACTTGGTTTAAATTAGTGAATGACTTGGTGGGCCCAAGGACCTGATTTAAATTAAATATTATAAAAAATAATTAAGTTTATTAATGGGTTTTAAGGGCTAGAGTGGGCTTGCCTCATTCCAAAAGGCCCAAATGGTCCAATAGACACAAAACTAGTTTGTGTGTGAACACAATTAGGGTTTCATTTGGTGGGTTTTGGCCTACCCTTAATCCTAAGCCCAAAATTGATTCATTTAATTATTTAATATGATTAATTAATTAAATAATCAATTAATAATTAATAAATAATCAATTAGATTGATTATTAAGGCAAGAACACATGCATGCAAAAAGGTTTCCTAAAATGAAAGTTTCCAAATTGAAAAAGTTTCCTAATTTTATCACATCATTAAATAACTCAAAAGTTTGTTTCAAGAGTTGAAACAAAGTTAGTAATCCATTTCTTTATGCATTATAAATGCATGTAAGGGTCTATGATTGGCATGATGGATAGTTATGGACAAGGCCCAATGTGATTGAGCATTATGTATGTTTTGGCCCAATGAGGACTTACATGTCCCGGCCACTTGTTTTGGTTTGTATTTCTTTTCAAGTTGTAATATGTAATTAGATTACTTAGATTAAAATTAGAAATAGAGATGGAGACCACTATCAAGGAGCAATATGGGCTGGATGGAGATCCAAGAAGCTTGAAGATAATGTAATTATTTTTCTTATTTGAATCATGCATACTACCTAGGTGTGACCTTTTGATTTCCCTCTTGGCTCGGGGAAATCAATGTAGTGAAGTCCATAACTCTACTATATTTGTATGCTTATATTTATGTGATAGATATAGGATGCAAACCAATGTATGCCAACCATGTATGATGAGACTTAATTAACTAAAACCCTCAAAACAAATACTAAGGTATATAAGCCTTCCATTAATTTGAGGAGAACCAGAGTTCTTTATAGTGTGGATTTTTTACCACAGTCAAGTTCACATTATATCGAATATGTTCAAATCTAATTAAATGGGTCATCTTAGCTAGCCCATTAGCTTGTTGACCACAGTCAAGGCTAATGGTTCTAGAGGCAAGATTAGGAAATACATATACGATATGCATGCATCAAGTGTTGATAACCTAATGATCCAATAGTTGTGTAGAGACACAATTGGTATATAGATACCTACCTTTCAAGGGTATGGAGTTTGGCTTGTTGACCACAGTCAAGGTCAAATTACATATCAAGGATTGGATATTGGCCCACTAGGAAAACCATCGGGTTTTCTCGGATTATATAGCGAGGGCTATTAATTCGCAATAAAATAGTGGGAGTAAATGGATTAATTAAAGACCTTATTAATGCATACATATATATGAACATACTCTCATATCTTTTCTTTTTCACATCTAGGTCATCATCATGAGCACATCAAACATTAATATACGATCGATCTTGGATAATAAACTGGTTGGCAGCAACTATTCTAACTGGATTAGGCAAGTGAGAATTATTCTCAGAGCTGAAAAGATCCATTATGTCTTGGATAAAGATCCACCACCACTTCCATCAGATGATGCCATTGATGAGATCAAAGGCATTTATCGAAAATACATGGAGGATAGTGAAGCGTTAGCATGTCTGATGCTGGTTGCTATGTCCTCAGAGCTTCAGAAGCAACATAAGATGATGGATGCTAGAACCATCGTTTTGCATCTAGAGGAGCTTTATTCTTCTCAGGCTAGAACTGAGCAATATGAGATTGCTTGAGCTCTAGTTAGCTGTAAAATGGTGGAAGGCACTTCAGCTGCTACTCATGCATTAAAGATGTATGGGTATATTAAGCATTTGAGTAGACTTGGCTATTTTATGGATAATGATCTATACATAGATTTAATCTTGTACTTGTTGGCTCCAAGTTATGCACCTTTCGTGCTTAACTTCAACATTTACAAGATCCAAGTATCCATTCTTGAGTTAATCAATATGCTCAAGATAGCTGATGGATCATTTAATAAGGATCCAAAAATTGTCATGGTTGTCACTTCTGCTAAAGGAATGAAGCAGAAGAAGAAGATAACCAAGGCATAGCAAAAGAATGGTGGGATCTCCAAGAAGAAGGTTGCCAAGAAAGAGAATCCCAAAGGAACTTGCTTCCATTGTGGAAAGGATGGTCATTGGAAGCGTAACTGCAAGGCCTATCTAGATTCTCTTAAGGAGAAGAATCAAGTTGATGCTTCTACTTCAGGTATTCATATGATTGAAATTAATACTTATTCTATTGCTTCAAAATAATCTTGGGTATTAGATAAGGGATGTGGATCTCACTTATGTAATGATCTACAGGGGCTTAGAAGCTTTAAAAGAGTTGGAAAGGCAGAGATTACAACAGTTATGGGGACTTACTATTTGCCTCTTCCTAGTGGATTAGTACTGGAATTAAATAATTGTTATTATGTTCCAGCTTTGTCCAAAAGTATTATTTCTTTCAGTTGTTTGATGAACGATTATGATATTTCTTTAAAGGACAAATGTTGTTACATTTTTAAGAACAATATGTTTTATGCAAAAGCTATCATTGAGAATGGTATATTTGTTCTTAATTTAATTAAAGAAGTACATAATGTGGATACCAAGAGAATAAAACATGATAATCTAAATACCTCATACTTATGGCATTTTCATTTAGGCCATATAAATGAGAAATGCATGACCAAATTGCACAAGTCAGGTGATTTAGGATCATTTGATTATGAATCATTTGATACATGTGAATCGTGTTTATTGGGAAAAATGACAAAAGCTCCCTTTATTGGTAAAGGAGAATGAGCTAAAATGGTTTTGGACTTAATACATTTAGATGTATGTGGTCCAATTACTACACATGCTAGAGGAGGTTACTCCTACTTCATTACTTTCATAGATGATTATTCCAGGTTTGGATACATCTATTTAATGAAATATAAATCAGAAGCATTTGAAAAGTTCAAAGAATTCAGAAATGAAGTAGAGAAACAACTTGGCAAAAGTATTAAAACACTTAGATCAGATTGAGGTGGAGAATACTTAAGCCAAGAGTTTCAGGATTATCTTAGAAACAATGGAATTTTATCTCAATGGAATCCACCATATACACCACAACACAATGGTGTATCTGAAAGGAGAAATCGAACACTATTAGATATGGTTCGATCAATGATGAGCCGAGCGGACTTGCCTATGTCCTTTTGGGGATATGCACTAGAAACTGCTGTTTATGTGTTAAAAAGATTTCCTAGTAAATCGGTTGATGTTACTCCATATGAGATGTGGAATAACAAGAAACCCACGCTTTCTCATATGAAAGTATGGGGTTGTCCTGCTTATGTGAAGAGGACAATGTCAGACAAACTGGATGTTAAGTCTGACAAATGTTTATTTGTGGGATATCCAAAAGAAACATTTGGATATTATTTCTATCATCCCTTAGAAAAAAAGGTGTTTGTTTCAAGGCATGTTGTCTTCTTGGAAAGAGAATTTCTCCTACAAGAGGACAGCGGGAGTAAAATTGAACTTGGTGAAGTACAAGACCCGCAAATAGAAGATAATCGACCGATTGAACCCAAAACTGAATTTCATAATGATGAGATTGCAGTTGAACCTGATTATACACAAAATCTTAGAAGATCTACTAGGATGCGTTCTATCCCTATGAGATATGGATTTCACATTGATTCGGATAGAGGCATAACTATAGTAGAGGACAATGAGCCTACAAGCTATTAAGAAGTTTTGAATAGTTCAGAACGTGATGTATGGCATAAGGCTATACAGTCTGAAATGGACTTATTTTTGCATGTTTTAGGGCTTAATAATCAAGTATTTAGAGTTATTAGGTAATTTTATGTTATGTTTGGTGTTTAAGTTGCATTTTGCTATATTCTGTGAGTGATGGATGGGAAGAAGCCCCCATATACGGCCGTCTATCAAAGAGATATATGGGACATCATGGGAGTTCCTTCTTGTCCTATCCCTCATTCAGCAATGGCCATGCGTCGCCCTTCCATGGGCTTTCATGGTTGATCTTTTAAGCATTTATACATGTATTTTGTATATACATTATTTCTTTAATTCCTAAAATATTTTTGTTTCACTTTGTATGATATTTAATTTTTTACATATCTTTTGCAATGTAAAATTAAATAAATGATTCCCTTTTTCTGTATTTTATTATTTATTTGTATAATGCTAATTTATTTGCCTTTTATGGTTTTATGTGAGTGCATGATTTCTTTAATTTTTGGGAGTTTTTACCAGGCATTTCATCATGGAATTCATGCCCCATTAGCCTGTTGATTACCACCCGCCCTTGATTACTTCCTTTATTTATTTCATTTCATTTCATTTGTTATTTATTTCATTATTTTTGCCTATTTATTATTTCCAGTATTTTAGATGTATCTTATTTCGGTGATGTAATGGCTAGTGAAAAGGGGCTTTTTGTGCATGATAAAAAATAAAAGGCACTTAAAATGATTTCTATTAAATAACTTGATTCCTTTTAAAACTTGGACCAATGTCCAAATTTCCAACCTAAAAAACATGCAATAATAAATGAGTTTTTATTCTAAAATATGAATGAGGGAACCAATGTTCCTAACTGAAATAAGTACCCATATTTATATATGTATATTATTTCATTCTTATTATTGTTGGATGATTTGCTTTTGTAATCAGTTTAAGTTGTTGGAATTTATTAATTTTTATCTCTTTTCTTGTTTGCATATGATTTTATTTTAATTTAATTATTTTGCCTCATGTGAGAAAGAAGAGTGGATTTGTAAGGCCCCTAGCATGACCTTATCAGAAATGCATGATTTTATACGGTGGTATGTGATTAAGAATTAATTAAAGATGTGAATTTCGTATTAGAGGCATGGGACTAGTGATAATTTTATTTTATTATACTAATTGCATGAAATTATTTTGGCATAAATTTATTTAAGGGTGTAATTGAAGCTTGAAATATTACTTGAGGGGTTAATTGGTCACATTCAAAAATAATCGAGAGAAATGTGGGATATGCAATTTCTTAAAGGACTTAAAAGGAAATTTTCCCTACTATTATATATAAGCTGATTTTAATGGAAAGAAAGAGAAATGGGAGAGTGGATAGAGAGAGGGAGAGGGATGGCATCTAAGGTAACTTTGAGAGATTTCTTCTTCTTCTTTTACAATTATATCTTAATCTCTCAATTTGTCTAAGAATTCATGAAGAAAATTTCATGCATGTTTGTTGTTCAAGAAAACTTTAGTGTAAATTATTAAGGTATGGTTTTAATATTTTGTTATCATCACCATCACCTCCTTCTTATTTCTTTTATTGATAAGTTGGCTTGGTAAAATGCTAGAAATGATTGATTAAAGAATGAAATTAATTGCAGAAGAAGAAGGTGAAGGTAAAAGGAATAAAGGAAAAGGTATTGCAAAGGATTAAAGAGCTAAAGGGAATTTGACAAAGGTATGGATATTAGGGTTTCCATACTTCCATGTAGGTAATTAGAGTTGAAATGATGATTTAAATGTTTGATATTATTAATTGAAAAGAGAAATAATTTTATGAAGTGTTACAACAAGTGAAGACATGAAAACCTTATGAATTAATGGCTGTAATTTTAGCATAAATTGAGTTAGAAAGCTCTAATTGAGGCCATTTAAATTTCTTAGGTTACATAAGAAATATGTACAAAAATTTATAGAAGGGACCTAAAACTAAATTTCACTTTAACCCATCCAAGTATTTAATTGAAATTCATGAGAGCTGTTGATTTTGATTATGGAACAGTTTGTAGAAGTTATAATGTATTTTCGTGTACAGTGGTTAAAATGCTATGAGGTCAAATTCTTTGAAAAATAGACTTCTAAATATACATTTTTATAAAGAAATCAATGCCTAATTTTATTCCCAAGCATGTCAAATTTTAGTATGAAACTCGTAGGAACTGTTTACACTGTTAAGGTACAGATATTGGTATTTTAGGCGTAAGTCTTGGTAGAGGAGTCAAAATGCTATGCTATAAAATTTTGGGCATACTAGATACATATGAGCATGATTTTTATGAAGAAATATTGGCCAAATTATTTCCTCATTTTATTCTATGAATTTTATAAGTGGTAATAAAAGAAAAATAGAACTATTTTTGGTAGTATGAATAGCCTATGGTTTTTCTCAAATATCTCAAGTTACAGATATGATATTAAGATGAATCTTATTGTTTTGGAAATTGGACACATAGGGAAATAAGTTTATAGCAGGATACTTGGCCTAAAAATGACGGTTTCCAAATCAAAAATGGCATAAAATCTAGATCCAAAATTCTGCCTCTATGTAGAATTTTGGAGGCAGAAATTTTAATGTTGTTATTTTAAATGTGTGCCTACGTGAAAGCATATTGAATTATATATGACATGTAATATAATTTTGATAAAGGTCTATATATATATATATATATAATCATATATATACATAAGTAAGACAATTTATATGCTTTAAAATATTAATAAATGATCAAACTTATGTACATGCTTGTTATATGCAATTATTCTTACATGTTTATACTCTAATGATAGGGTAGATTTTTATTTGAACATGAACTTATACTATGAAGCAAGAAATGTTTTACCATGACTATGTTCTCAAGTGGTGCCTGAATGATAACATGTTAAAGTACATGATCATGATGATATATGTTCAAATATTGATACTCGTATTATTATACAAATTTATGAATACATGTATATACACTAGAGATGATGGAATATGACATGGTATGATAATCATGATAGCACAGCGGAAAAACAAAAATTTTTATCATACATACCATACATATCCAAAACTAGGAACGAAAACATGCAATTTTAGGTTGTAGAACTTACAAGTTAAGATGTCTTTTAGATATTGATTTCGGTGATGGCCAGCAACTAAGATGACTTTGTCCGCCTTAGATCTCGATCACCAATGCCAAGGAATAGCCTTTTACGCCACTCCCTCTATTCTCACACACACACTTGCACCGACGGCTTAAAATCGAGATTGCTAGCTCTCTATTCGGTATTGTGTAATGGTTATAGTTTGAAGCTACAAAATTTGATTTTGTACTTCTCTTAGGTTACTATTACTACCCAAGAACACAAGAGAATGAGGAACTATCCTTTCTCCTTGTGAAAAATTGGGCCAAAAGAATTGAGAGAGAGAGAGTTCATGCAAAAACTAGAATAAAACTAGGGTTTTTTCACGCCAACTTCACTTAGTTCTTTAGGGTTTTATTTCTTTTTAATATATATGCTTATCCTTTGGCAAGTCTTTGATCTGAATTCAACCATCCTAAGATAATTAATTCAAACTCTATCACTTCCTAAAGATAAGTAATATATTTTGAATTAAACTCCTTTGAATTTAAATTCAAATTTGAAATAAAACATAAGACATTTAAATAAATGAAATCACTTAATTTAAATATATAGCATGTGCCGAAATTCCTTGATTTCCCTCTTGGAATTTCGGCCACATCATTAAATATATAAGTGATTTAATTTAATTTAAATTCCTTTAGGCTTTAATATTCAATTAACTTAATTAATGTAGCATAATTAATTAATTGAAATTAAACCTTGTGGGCTGAATTTCTCTCTCTCATGGACCAAGGCCCAATAGCAATTTTATAACCCATTACATGCATTAATTTGACTTTACTTAAAAGCCCAAATTAATGCCCAATACTTAATTTAAGTATTTTAAGCCCAATGCTTTGTGTGCGATCCTATAGGTCCATTTAATGTTGGCAATGAATTAATAAATTAATTCAAAGGCTATATATATTCTCTAGCAAGATATTATAGCATTCCAAATTAAATGAAAATTCATATGGCATTTAGTGACCTAATGCAATTTTGCATAGTCCCTTACCCATAAATATCAGAATTAATATAAGGCATGGAACTAGTCATCCTTATATATATTAATTCCTTTCTTGATATTCCAGTGACACTGAACTCTCAGATAAATAATGATTACTCATTATTTCATCTCGGTATGGCCATACACTTCTCAGTTCACTGATCAAGTGGCCGATGATATTTTCTCTCTTATTGAGAGGGGTAATCCCTTCACTTCTCTCATGCTCTCTAACATGAATCAATGCATACCCAATCATACCCGTACTTGTCAGTCTGTTACGAGCACGTTAGGTGTATGTCAAAGTACACAGTAATTCATAAAGAGTTTCATAGAGATTTCAGGTCTAAGAACTCCGATACAAAACTTGCATATGAGAAACACTTATGACTTATACCATGTAGTGTTCTCATGTGCGGATCGAATCCAGATACCATGTTCTTTAACATGTATCTATGATCTCTGATTGACACTCTTGTCCTAATGATCCGAAAGACAGAACTCATAATATCAGAGAGAGCATACTAGTCTTAATTCATTTGTTATTCCCATAACAATGACTGACTAGGGATATTTAGAATGAAGTCCCATTTGTTTCAAGGTCTTACAATCCATGTGCCTCACATATGATAACTTAAACCGAAACGACATTTTTGGATAGTTTTATCAATTGACATGCACAAGAATACAAAAGATAAAACAAATGCCTCATTTTATTAACTAAGTGTTTTATTACAATGTATTGGGGCTAGGGCTTACACTAACAAGAGATTATGTATTTTTTATGATCACATGCATGTGCAAATTGTATAATATAAGTACAAGCAGGATATATGAAATGAGCTTGAACATAGTATTGCCTGCTACTTGAGTTTGAATGTTGATAGATAGGCATCTATAGGGATATTGTAGCTGCCATCATTTACCCTATTTGGGTAAAAATTACAGTTGATCCTACTGGATCATGAACAGTCCCATTTGGGTTGTTTGCTGACCCCATTTGGATCCATTTGGCCACTCCACCATACAGTCAACCCCATTTGGGTATATAGTTTCGATATCCTTGGACATCCATCATTTTGATACTCTCGGGTATCCACCATTCCTGTTATCCACCTTTAGAACTTAAGAAGGCCAAATTTGTGTATAAATACATCATAGTTAATTATAGTATAATGTATAACTCTTGCATATGTTATATAGAATAGCTTGTTTAACCATGGTTTCCAATGCATGTAAATATATATATCAATGTACATATCATTTATATAGTGGTGATAATTATGGATGCTAAAGTAAATCTATGATTATGTTGTTGTTTAAAATTTCATACCTTATCTATACCCATCTTTAACATGTTTTGTTTAATGTTTCAATTGATGTATGATATATAACATTTTACCAATCACTGTGAGTTGTTGTCTTCCATGTTTAGTTTTCCTTTATAGCTTAGTATGGGTTATTTTATCCCTGTAGGTTCTTCTATAGTCAAAGCTTTCTCTCAGGAAAGTACTTTGCATCAGGACAAGCCAACACCAGTTCATAAAAGTTGATGTAGGGACTTTTGGTTAATTTTGTATAAGTTAATTAATATGCTTAAATGATATATGTAAGCTAAATAACATATGTGAAGATAAGGTTATACTAAACTAACTATGAAAATCAGTTGTATGTGCATGCACTTAAGAGGTAGATTGATCATATGTCAATTGAAATGCATGAGGCTATGTGTGAGTATTAACATGGAAAACTAGTGTAGATATACCTAGTATGATTATGATACATATATGTTATGGGCTATTGAGTATATAAATAAATTAATGTGAAGGTGTAAGAGACACTTATATTGCTCACAAGCATACAAACAATTAGAGTTGCATCTAATTGATATGCATGATGGTCAAATTAATGAATCATTTTAATGACTAATATTGGTTAATTGGGTTAACATCCTAATAAGATAAAATTGAATCGTATGGCATGATATTGATAAAGGCAATAGACTTAGGGTGTTTCAATTTGGTATCAGAGCTTAGGTTTAGTCGTTTTTGGACAAAATGAGTATAAGATTCTGTAACATGCGATAATGTCGTGTTGGCCTATTGCAGAAGTTTTTATTTTTCTTATAGAATAAAGATGGAGAATTCTTCTAGAGATGCTATTCAAGAATTGGCTGAAAGTAATTTGCCGGTTAGATCTAATCCTTATAACCTAATGTCTTCACCATTAACTCATAATGAAATTCCTGTGGCTATTCTTGGAGAAGCCTTGTTAAGTATTTCTCAGGATATGGCCTAAATTCTGTAAAGAATGAGAATGCCTAAAGCTCCAATATCTGAGATTAAAAAGCATGGAGTATAGGAATTTCTGGGGACTAATTTAGAACAATCTAAAGAAGCTGAGTTCTAGTTAAGAAAAATTGGAGAGGATATTTGATGAAATTAACTGTCCTGCTAATCATAAAGTAACTTGTGTTGTATCCTTACTTCTAGGCATGGCATATGATTGGTGGAAGGTGGTACTAAGACAACCTCAATTACCTGGGAAATCTTTGAAGCAGAGTTCAGAAAGAAATATGTTACCAAGACATACAAGGAGGAAAAATTGAAGTAGTTTTTGAACTTGAGAGAAAGAACTTCATATGTGGCTGAATATGAAAATGAATTTAGCCTTTTGTGCATGTATGATCCTAAGGAGATGTTAACAGGATTTTTTAAATGCAAACACTTTAAAGATGGGCTGAATGATCGAATTAAAGAAAAATTATTAGGATTTATATCCTTGCATATGGTGGACTTTAATCAAATAGTTATAGCAGCTATGAAGGTTAAGAAGTATGAGATAGTAAAGAGAGAGAGAGAGAACTAAAAAAAAGTGGTGCTAGAGGCAGATCTTCCACTGGGAAGAGATTTAAAGGAGCTCAAAGGAGTCAGCCTACAGAGTCTATTTTTAGCTCTGCCAAAAAAGGAAAAAGACAAAAATCCACTATAATGCCCAAGTGTGAAAAAGAAGATATATGGAGATAGAGTAGGGGTCAAGCACCAGAATGTCCTCATTGTTCTATACACCATTAGGCTAACTGCAGAAAATTGGCTAGAGAATGCTTTAGATGTGGTAGTACTAATCATTTTATGGCTAAGTTTCCCTTGAAATGGGACCAAGGTTTTGCGCAATAGGGTAACATGGGAGCTTCTAATGCACCCCCATCATGTGGAGGTAGAGCCAGAGGAAGGGATGGATCAAATCATCATGGATCTCAATCCAGGAATGTGTCAGAATTTGTTGATTGACCTTCTGCTCAAATGATTTACAGTCGGGCTTATGCAATGAAAGCTCGTGAAGAATAGAATGCTCCAGAAGTTATAGCTGGCACCTTTTCTCTTTATGATTATAATATACATGCACTTATTGATCCTAGCTCTACTCATTCTTATATTTGCATGGGGGATTTGGGTAGAAATATGTAAAAGATACAACAGTTAGATTTTGATGTTTGTGTGACTAGTCCTGTAACACCCTGATTAGAACATTATTTTTTTATGTGAAATTTAGCAGTAAATGGTAAATTTTTTTATACTTTTATACGCTTGGTGAACTATATTGTTATAATTCACCATTTCTTCTTTTCCTTATTGCTTTATGAATTATTCCTTAATAATTCGATAATTGACTTTTCTAACAATCTTTCTTACTTTTTTAGTTCAGATATTTAATGGTTCAAATATACCAACCTTTATTTGGTTGGTGAATTATTCTATAACAATTTACTCTTTTAATTCTTTTTTAATGACTAATTTTGTTATGCTTTTTCTAGAAGCTTAAATACTGCAAGTATACGGTGTACTGATTATAGTACTTCTGATATCGATCCCACGAGGAATGTTGATTAATATTGTACACTATTACTACTTGATTTTAATCTTGTTTACAATGCTCATTAATTTGCAAGTTAAAACTATTACTTTACTACTCTAAACTAGATAATATTCTATTTTAATGATAATCCGAGAAGACTTATGAATATAATGAATGTAACATATATATAAATATGAAATTTGATATTTTTCTCTTATTTATAATTCATTATTTATCAACTAAGCCAAGTTGGAATAATGTTCTCTGTCGCAGCTCTCGCATCTAGACTAGATTATGCCTTAAACATACATTTATGATTCTAAATTCCAGCTCTCGCATTTAGACAAGAATTACATAAACACACATTCAAAGAATAAAAACCAACCTATAACAACTATCTCCACATGCGATCTCTCAAACTATGCTTTGATAATGAATTTCCTATTAACTTTCAATAAGATGTTGCTCTCGCTAACTCCCTTATTTATTACCATTTTGTTGATTTTCAGAGAAGGAATTGCACATCTAAGGTCATCTTCCTTAACTTATAATGATACTAATAATGTTTTAATAGCAAATACTACATAAAAAGATAAATGAAAGAGAAATTATTAAATATGAATAACAACATTCAAGTTCCTAAAAAGAATTCATAATAGTTACAAAGAAGAAGAAAAGATTAGAAATAAAAGAAGGGATTTCTCAACCATTCTTCCTTTCACCAAGTGTAGTCTTCTTCATTGTATTTGCTTCTCTTCAAGCCATAAAACTAAAATTAAAACCTACAACTATTTTCTCTAATTACACTTTCAAATAAGAAAAATAAATGATAGATTCCCCATTTGATTATAACTTCCAAGGTATTTATAGATTTTCAAGCATTAAGTCCCTTCAAGTGCCTCTCCATAGGTATGCAACCCTTGGTGAAAAGTCATGCCTCTTAAAATTTGATTTTGAAATTTGAATTGCATAACCACCATTTATATTTATAACTTCCTTGCCAAGCATTGTGACCCTTCAAGCACCTTTCCATAGCAGCATAACTCTTCAAGTATCCCTTTAGAAGTACACATCATTTGGTGAAGAGTGGTGTCTCTTTGAAGTGCCTTTTAAAAAATTAACTACCCAAGCGTTTCTCTCTGTCACGCCTGCGACGAGCACGATAGGACACAGAGCTCTAAAAGTTGAATTTCGTTTGGTTTGACTTACTTTTACTCCTTCTTCACATTTTTCTCCCTTTTTTCTCCTATATAAACAAAACTTGACAAAATACATTAAACACACCTAATTCTAGCATAATTTAATACAACTAAACATTATTTTGGTAACAAAATATGGATTAAATATGAGCTATTTAGGCTCATATCAGACCCCCACACTTAAACTTTTGCTTGTCCCCAAGCAAAACTTACCAAACAAGCAAACAACACAATCATATAATTTTGGAGCTCATATTTATATTTGGCAAATATTTGAAAACACCATGCAGAAACTCTCATCTCTTCACAAATTTTGCCCAAGTTTGCAAAGTCTCAAACCAAACCATTTGCCATTAAACTTAAACAACCATGCACATTTAGAAAATTATGAAGTAGCAAAGCACGAGAATGTATGAACTTAAGAACTTGAATATCTTAACACATGTAAACATTATTTCACACCAAATATTGCCCAATGTAGTTCTCACTCAAACACTATATTCTTAAAGCACTTATTCACTCAATGTGTTTATGGGTTAGTATTTCTCTCATCCCTTGAACATGCCATTGCCTACCATAAGCTTGTAAGTAGTAAACATCTCCACTACTAGTATAAAATGATACATGAAATCAAAAGGTTCTTGCAAAGGTTGTAGCTTGGCTTAGGTTAAGGTATGATAACTTTGGTTTAAGTAGCTTAAATTGTGAATAGAAACAATATTACCATATCATAAGAGATTTGTTTAAGAACCTAAGCATCGCATGATGTAATTTACTTCACATATTCCCTTCTAAATGGCACACTACTACTAGTTTGTCTTGTTCTTTTTTTTTTCTTCTTCTTCTTTTGTTTTTCTCTTCTTTAGAAACTAGCCTTGTTCTAATATTGATCCTAGAGAAGAATGGAATTTAACTCTCATTTTTTAAATACCATCATGCTTACATTAACAATATATATCTCCTAAAGATATAACAATTTATTTCTCTTCACAAAAAGGGTAAAACAAAGAAATAGGTTTTTTTTTGTTTAGTAAAGGATATTGGCTAATTATATGTTGCTCAACAAAAATAGGTTTAAGGCTCAAAATTGGCTACCTAGAGTCAAAAAGGTAAGTTTTTAAAGCAAGCCACAAAATGGTTTATCTAAATGCCCTTATCATTTTTTATGCACATCTCATACTAAATGTAATCTCAAAATTTAACAAGAACAAATTCTAGAGGAAATGGCATATTAAGGCTCTCATACAAGAAAAATATCAATGTATAAGGCTCAAAAGCTCACTTAAGCTATAGGTCAAATTACCTTAAGCAATAAATTGGCAAAAATAATCTGTTTACACATTTGAAAAGATACTCAACCTAAAAAGAACCTACACTAAAATGCTTTGCCAAGTCATAACCTTCATTATGTACATTAATTTGTCAAAGTAAAATGAAAATGATTAGCCTAAAAATTTTCCTAACTAGACTAAAAATGACAGAAATTCAAGTTAAAGCATGCATTTATTTCCAAATAGGTTCCAAATACACAAGCCCCAAAATTAAATTCACACACACAATATACAAATAAATAAATATACTAATAATGAACAAAAACATGAATAGAAACAATACATACATACCCTCCACACTTAAAGGACACAATGTCCTCATTGTGTGAGAATGGTAGAGCAAACAAAACAAAAAACAAACAAAATCACAATAAATGTAAAAGAGAGGGAGAAAACAAACTCAAAAAGTTTCACTAGGAGAACTTAGTGGGGAAGGAGAGAATTCCACATTTTGCTGCAAAAGCATCATCCCTACAATGTCGTGCTCGCGACAGACCTCGAGCTCGCGACAATGAAGAAAAATCATTAGTTTTTTTTTGAAGTTTATAATAAAATACTAATTAAAATAACCCGTAAAACAAAAAAGAAACTATATTAATATATTAAATCAACTAAAAATAACACAAAGCAAAGCTAATTAAATATTGTAATCCAAAATCATAAATCAAAATTCATAATGACAATAAATTTAATTAAACATTCCCCAACAACGGCGCCAAAAACTTGTTATACTTTTTCTAGAAGCTTAAATATCGCAAGTATATGGTGTACCGATTATAGTACTTCTGATATCGATCCCACAAGGAATGTTGATTAATATTGTACACTATTACTACTTGATTTTAATCTTGTTTATAATGCTCATTAATTTGCAAGTTAAATCTATTACTTTACTACTCTAAACTAGATAATATTCTATTTTAATGATAATCCGAGAAGACTTATGAATATAATGAATGTAACATAGATATAAATATGGAATTTGATATTTTTATCTTATTTACAATTCAGTCTTTATCATATAAGCCAAGTTGGAATAATGTTCTATGTCGCAGCTCTCGCATCTAGACTAGATTATGCCTTAAACATACATTTATGATTCTAAATCGCAGCTCTCACATTTAGACAAGAATTACATAAACACACATTCAAAGAATAAAAACCAACCTATAACAACTATCTCCACATGTGATCTCTCAAACTATGCTTTGATAATGAATTTCTTATTAACTTTCAATAAGATGTTGCTCTCACTAACTCCCTTATTTATGACCATTTTGTTGATTTTCAGAGAAGGAATTGCACATCTAAGGTCGTCTTCCTTAACTTATAATGATACTAATAATGTTTTAATAGCAAATACTACATATAAAGATAAATGAAAGAAAAATTATTAAATATGAATAACAACATTCAAGTTCCTAAAAAGAATTCATAATAGTTACAAAGAAGAAGAAAAGATTAGAAATAAAAGAAGGGATCTCTCAACCATTCTCCCTTTCACCAAGTGTAGTCTTCTTCATTGTATTTGCTTTCTCTTTAAGCCATAAAACTAAAATTAAAACCTACAACTATTTTCTCTAATTACACTTTCAAATAAGAAAAATAAATGATAGATTCCCCTTTTGATTATAACTTCCAAGGTATTTATAGATTTTCAATCATTAAGTTCCTTCAAGTGCCTCTCCATAGGTATGCAACACTTGGTGAAAAGTCATGCCTCTTAAAATTTGATTTTGAAATTTGAATTGCATAACCACCATTTATATTTATAACTTCCTTGCCAAGCATTGTGACCCTTCAAGCACCTTTCCACAGCAACATAACTCTTCAAGTATTCCTCTAGAAGTACACATCATTTGGTGAAGAGTGGTGTCCTTTTGAAGTGCCTTTTAAAAAATTAACTACCCTAACGTTTCTCTCTGTCGCGCTCGTGACACCTTTCGCGAGCGCGACTGGACACGGAGCTCTAAAAGTTGACTTTCGTTTGATTTGACTTACTTTTACTCCTTCTTCACCTTTTTCTCTTATATAAACAAAACTTGACAAAATACATTAAACACACTTAATTCTAGCATAATTTAATACAACTAAACATTATTTTGGTAACAAAATATGGATTAAATATGAGCTATTTAGGCTCATATCAAATTTATTTTAATAAATTAGCCAATCATTTATTTTACAAATTTTGAATAATTATAAATTATATTAGTATAATTCATTATTGTATTTTTTTTTAAATTCATCCATTAAATTTTTCATTTCTTTTATATGGGAGTAATTTAGTTCTCTTTAAATTATTATATTTTTATTGTTTACTAAAATAATTCAATATTGTCAATTAAACATATTCAATATTTAATCTAAAAAAAATCAAATAATTCATATAAATTCTCCCAAAAATTCATATGCATGTTATTTATTCATTTTCATTATCTTCATTCATTTTATAAATTATTTCACAATAATTCATTATTCTCATTAGTTGTATAATTTAATATTATTCTAAATATTCTCATAATTCATATAAATTTTGCAAAAATTTATATGTGCATTGTTTCACTATCGTTATCATTTTTCACTTATTCCATGAATTAATTTACATTAATTCATCATATACCCTTTATGCATACACCAATATTCAATCTTAAAAATTCTTTAATAGGTTCTATAATTCATCTAAAAATTCATAGATAATTTATTTTATACCTATTATCATTTTAAGACATAATTAACAAAAATTCACTATTTTTATAAATTATGTCATTCAATTAATATTCTAAAAAATATTAAAATATCTTTTAAAAATTCCATAAACATTTATGGATATTTTATTTCATATTTCTCATCACGTTAAAGCTTACTTCTATTTAATTGCATAACATACAAATTACTTCCTTTAGGGAGAGATTTTCGCCAATATAGAATTAATCTTTAAAAATTCATTTAAATTCAATCAAGCTATTAATATACATATTTAGGGTCCAATTTCATAATTCTCAAATAAATTTTAAAATACAAGCAATTCGTAATTTTTCTTAATTTGCTTGAAGAAAAATTCAACAATTTTAAGGGAAATTAAAAGATTCCGTAGTCACTTACCATTTAGTGTTGAATTCCTAAATTTTTCCATCATTTTGTCCATTTTTGTGCTCACCGGACCATTGCCGGAGCTTCACCCGATCGGTGCTCGTAGCTTCGTTGGAGACTATATGAAGTTGCTATCGTCAAGATCAAGGCCCTATAGTCCTACGACGGATGTTCATGCACTTGACCACACCACCGCCTGTCAAAAAAATTAGGCTTGAATCATCGATTTTTCCTCCCTCCGATCTACGCTGCTGCCGGCGATTGAGGGCGAAAGAAGGTGCTAGGATGATCACCGTTGCTCTGGTGACTCACCGGTGTTGTCCACTTCTCTGATCACCGTCAAAATTGTCAAAAAAAATGGAAAGAGTGGAGAGCTATGGTGGTGGAAGGAACTGAAAGAAACGACACCACCGACAAGGATGACGGCGCTAGCGGGAGATCGGAGGATGGTGGCAGCGGCGATCTGAGCTTCCTCGCTGGTGTCACGAACGGCGGTGGCCAGGCGATAGTGCCAGCACCATATCTTCCCCCTCCTCTCCCGATTCTCTTTTCTTTGTTTACTTTTTGTTTGTTTTGCTTTTTCTTCCTTTACTCATTTTATCCCCTATTTATTTTCTTTTTACTTTTCTTTATACAAAATTTTATGGCCATTATTGAATCCCGAATTTCAAGGCCCTCACCTTTCTTTTTTTTGCATATATATATATATATATATAACTTTTGGACAATTAAATTATCCAAAATAATTTCCACTTGCCCTTATAAATTATTTTGAAAGCTTCATAATTTTTATCATATTAAAAATAAATGGGACACAAATTTTTTGCTATATTGGAGTTCGTTATCGATCTTATTTAAATTTAGTAGTCCAATTCATCAACTGCCAGTATCACTGAAAAATTCAATTCTTATCATCAAAATATTCTATACGAAATTTAAGGTAGTCCTGCAAAATTTGGCAATATTCGGAGTTCATTTACTATTTTTAATAATTTATGCAAAATTAAGTCACATTCTTTACCAAGAAATTTAACTCGCTACTTTTTTCGTATTTTTGACTTTTAGAGGTCTATTTGATATCAGTTTCACTTCAAATTTCAACCCCAGGCTCACCATGACCAATACTTTCTGATAATCCAATAAAATATTTTTGACTTCCGGATGTCCTTTCGGGCTCGAAAAGTACTATTCATTATCGAAAAATATTGTTCATGGCTAATCTGGCATTAAGGCTATTACAAGTCTATTTGGACATAGTGTAATTGTTAACAAAGTATGTAAAGACTGTCCTATAATAGTTCAATGGAAAACGTTTTCAACAGATTTGATTATGTTGCCTTTTTATGAATTTGATGTAATTATGGGAATTGATTGGTTGTCTAAACATCATACAGGGGTGAATTGTGAAATGAAAATAGTAACTCTCATGGATGATGAAGGAAAGGAAGTGATAGTTAAAGGTAGTTGTTCTAAGCCAATTGCTAATGTTATATCGATAATGCAAGCCAAACACTATTTTAAAAAAGGTTGTGAAGCATTTCTACTTTAGTCCTTGATTAAAAAAGTGATACAGTGAAGCTTCAAGATATACCTTTTGTGAATGAATTTCTAGAAGTGTTTCCTGAGGACTTTTCTAGTCTTCCTCTAGTAAGAGGTGTTGAGTTGTCAATCGATCTTCTACTTGGTATAGCTCCGATCTCTAGGGCACCATATAGAATGGCTCCATCTGAATTAAAAGAGCTAAAAGTTCAGTTACAAGAATTTTTAGACAAAGGTTTCATTAGGCCTAGTGTGTCACCTTGGGGTACACCAGTTTTATTTGTTAAGAAGAAAGATAGATCGATGAGGATGTGTATTGATTATAAATAGTTGAAAAAGAGACAGTGAAGAACAAATATCCTTTGCCTCGGATTGAGGATTTGTTTGATCAGTTAAGAGGTGCTAGTGTTCTTTCAAAAATAGATCTGTGGTTAGGTTATTATTTTCTCAGAGTTAAAGATGGTGATATTCTCAAAATTGCATTCAGAACTAATATGGACATTATGAATTCTTAGTTATGCTATTTTGGTTTAAAAATGCATTTGCTACATTCATGGATCTCATGAATAGGGTATTCAGACCATACTTAGATCAATTTGTTGTAGTGTTCATTGATAATATATTGGTTTACTCTAAAAATGAAGATGATCATGCTAAACATTTGAGAATTTGTTGCAAACCTTGAAAGGAAATCAGTTGTATGCCAAGTTGAGTAAATGTGACTTTTGGCTTAAAAAAGTTTCCTTTCTTAGTTATGTTGTATCAGTTGAGGGTGTTACGATGGATCCAAATAAAATTGAAGCTATTATTAATTGGAAACCACCCAAAAATTTGCATGAAGTTAGAAGTTTCCTATGTTTGGCAGGTTATTACCGTCAATTTGTGAAAGGTTTTTCAGTTATTGCTTTGCCACTCACTAACTATTAAGGAAAAATATTAAGTTTAAGTGATCTGATCGTTGTCAAGCAAGCAATTGTAAGGCTCCTAGCATTACCCTAGTCAGAAATGCATGTTTTTATACGGTGGTATGTGATTAAAAATTAATTAAAGATATGAATTTCGTATTAGAGGCATGGGACTAGTGATAATTTTATTTTATTATATTAATTGCATGAAATTATTTTGCTATAAATTTATTCAAAGGTGTAATTGAAGCTTGAAATATTAATTGAGGGGTTAATTGGTTAATATATAAATTAAAGGGATAATTACAAAATAAATTAAGGAAAGGAGGGGTTGATTTAAGAAAAACAAAAGGAGAGAATTTAATTAGTCACATGAAAAAATTATAGAGAGAATTATGGGACATGCAATTTCTTAAAGGACTAAGAAGGAAATTTTCCCTACTATTATATATAAGTTAATTTTAGTGGAAAGAAAGAGAA
Organism: Excoecaria agallocha; assembly: GCA_037975025.1. Lineage (NCBI taxonomy): Eukaryota > Viridiplantae > Streptophyta > Magnoliopsida > Malpighiales > Euphorbiaceae > Excoecaria > Excoecaria agallocha. Next base: position 21,766,890 of record CM075808.1, on the reverse strand, counting down.
ATGGGACCTAGCACTAAGTTTTCCTTTAAGCTATCCAAATATTTAATTGAAATTCATGTGAGCTATTGATTTTGATTATGGAACAATTTGTAGAAATTATAATGTATTTTCATGTATAGTGTTTGGAATTCTATGAGGTCAAATTCTTTAAAAAACAGACTTCTAAATATACATTTCATATGAAGGAAGCAATGCCTAATTTTATACCCAAGCATGTCAAATTTTAGTATGAAACTTGTAGGAATTGTTTGCACTGTTAAGGTACAAATTTTGGTATTTTAGGCATAAGTCTTGGTAGAGTAGTCAAAATGCAATATTGTGAAATTTTAGTAAACTAGATACCTAGGATTTTTGATGGAGGAATGTTGGCCTAATTCTTTCCGCATTTTATTCTATGAATTTTATAAGTGGTAATAAAAGAAAAGTAAATCTTTTTTTGTAGCATGAATAGCCTAATGTTTTTCTGGAATATCTCAAGTTACAGATACGATATTAAGATGAATCTTATTGTTTTGGAAACTGGACACATAAGATAATAAGTTTTTAGTATGACACTTGGCCTAAAAATTACGTTTTCCAAATCAAAAATGGCACAAAATCTAGATCCATAATTCTGCCTCTATGCAGAATTTTGGAGGCAAAATTTTTAATGTTGTTATGTTAAATGTGTGCCTACATGGAAGCACATTGAATTATATATGGCATGTAATATAGTTTTGATAAAGGTCTATATATATAATCATATGTATACATAAATAAAGATTATTGATAATGCTATAAAATATTCATATATGATCAAACTTATGTACATGCTTGTTATATGCAATTATTCTTCATGTTTATACTCTAATGATATAGTACATTTTTATTTGAACATGTACTTATACTATGAAATAAGAAATGTTTTAGCATGACTATGTTCACAAGTGATGCCTAAATGATAACATGTTAAAGTGCATGATCATGATGATATATGTTCAAATATTGATACTCGTATTTTTATACGAATTTATGAATACATGTATATACACTAAAGATTATGTATTTTTTTATGATCACATACATGTGCAAATTGTGTAACATAAGTACAAGAATGATATATGAAATGAGCCTGAACATAGTGTTGCCTGCTACTTGAGTTTGAATGTTAATAGATAGGCGCCTATAGGGATATTGCAATTGCCACTATAACATCATAAACATGTATTTAATTGAAATGCCTTAACCTGAAATATTAAACCCACTTAGCTGCTTTTTAAAGCCTAATTTTTTAAATCGTTGATGGTGTCGATCCACTCCATCTCCCTCTCTCGGTGCTCCTTTCTATTTTAGTTATCTTGTCCCTCCACTTCTCCTTAATTATTTGGCCACTATATACTCTAAAGAAAATTCCCATATCAATCCTCCAATTATTTGCATGCAACAAAAAGATTCCCCACACATTTTAGTCTTAAGGAAATCAACCCCACATCTATCTATATATATATATATATTCTTTTATAAATTCACCCATAACTTATACTATTTACCTTAATTATACCCTTGAACATTTTTATGTCAAATAATTTACATTTAATTCATATAATTAAATAAAATTATCATTTGCCCTATAACTTTAATTGAAATTCACATATTTAATTTAGTCTAAATCAAATAATCATTCATTAAGTCCTGCAATTTTGACAAGGGTCACTTTTTGGGTCTTACAAATCTATCCCCCTTAAGAATTTCGTCCTCAAAATTCATACCTGTAACCTTTACTCAAATACATCACCATTATTTCTATGCTTTTGTCTATACTTATGTATATATCTCAATCTACCTTCATTCAATACTGCCTATATTAACTTCACTTGTTTTTTAAATTATCACACTTACATTCTGTACTTTATCACACTTAAATTCTATCTAACTCTATCTCTTTATAACTATAACATTCTCTTGATTCTTTCTTTTACTTTATTCGCTTTGCAAATAACCCAACCTCCAAATGAGGATAACCTTATCATATAATTATAACATTACTTTGCTCAAGGTATATCTTGTCAGTTTCCTTTTTCAGTTGGGGTCTGTATATGTGGTATGATGTTGTCATGTTTTGTCAACTAATGCACAATGCTATATAATGAATGTATGCTTTCATGTATGTAATAGAATACAAAGGTGTATTCTCATGTTCTGTATATCTTATGCCCCATCCCATATGAAATGTTTACAAACGGCCCATGCCTATTAAAGAATCACTGACATATATACCGAGCATCGTAAACAACCTCAATTTCCTCATGACAACATCACATATGATTGATTGTTTCTATAATACATAAATTCTTCTTCCTGACTCTTATTAAAATAATTTTCTATATACTTCATTCACACATAATCGATATTCTCAAATACTATTCATATACACATATTATTTACTATTTGATATGAATTTATGATCCCAAGGAAAAGAATTTCATACATAAAGTTCATATCCTCAACATTAATCTTTCCATATCGACTCACTTCAGTACTGTCACAGTGAAACAGAGATATTTGCATTAGCCAACATACTATAACTTCATATAACAGCTACTCTAAATACTTATAGCCTAGAAACGGCTAAATCTTTGCTCTGATACCAATTATAACGTCCTAAACCTGTATTTAATTGAAATGCCTTAACCTGAAATATTAAACCCACTTAGCTGCGTTTCTTTGGTCAATACAAACTTCACAACTAATACACATAGGTACAAAACATCATGGATAAGCATAATACAATTCAACACCATCAGCTATACTTGTGGTTTTCTCTCGTGTTAGCCATCCCGCTGCAGATATAAACCCGATGAATACAATATTTTTTGGCAACCTACACGGATAAAATACCCATGCTAAGCTGTAAAGCTTAGTGGGAAACAAAAACATGTAAATGACTGCTCCCAATAGTCATCGATGCATACATTCAAAATGCAGCAAATGAAATATAGAGTTATCATAAGAATACCACGATAATACTTTTAGTCATAACAAGTTATATATATAAAAATAATGAATTATCATAGCTTAACAATTAATTTAACATACATATATCATATAATTTCTCGTAAGTTCTATACATTTAAACTTGTGAAACAATTTCTATGATTAGAAACAATCATGAGCACTATCAATAATATAGGTTAATTAAACTTTAATGCTTACACTGTACCTATAATTGTAAAAATATAACTTTTTCAATCAGCAATGTAATCCTACATTCAATTTAGCATCCATAAATTTCTACTTTTCACATATTGATCTACATACATATATATAAGTATATGCATAAATATAATACATGCATTATAAAAACCTAGTTAAACATTATGTTCCATAAACATATGCCTTACTATACTGAAATAGACTATGATGCAATTATACTGTAACTTATCCTACTTAAGTTCTAAAGGTGGATAACGGGAATGGTGGATACCCGAAGGTATCAAAACGGTAGATATCCTAGGATTTCGAAAACATGGACCTAAACAGTGTCAACAGTACGGTAGACCAGTCAAGTGAACCCAAATAAGGTCAATTCACAACCCAAATGGGGTTATTTATGATCCAATAGGATCATCTGTGGCAGCTGCAATATCCCTATAGGCATGCCTATCTATCCACATTCTAGACCCTACATAGGCAGTTAAATTCCTTTACTTTATCTAACATTACTTTGCTTTACTCTATTTAATCAAATACATATATGTACATGTATAGCCATGTACCGAGTAATCATAATCATACCTATGTTACTGAATAATATGGAGTAAAGTATCATGTATTGCTTACTCATATATCATGGTTACATAAATCAGATAGTTTATACTTACCAAGTATAAATAATCAATATTTGATGGCCTTATAAAGGCATATGCACAATTATACTTATGAATAACCATAAACATTACGATATATATATATATATCCATTTGTAAACAATCTGTGACTAATGATCAAACTATAACCGTATTTAATTCAGAGGTATATATATCATCATGCTTACTACTCTCACTAACTTGCTTGAACAATTCTATATCATTTTATGAAAGCGTACCTTTCCCCAATTTATCAACATGTTTAACCAAAAGCATTCTTATTTATCATCAGTACATGACTAAATACTTACCATATAATAATAATAATAATAATAATAATAATAATAATATCCATTTTTCATGAACATATATGCACATAGGTACATACATGTGACTTGAGCATAGCATCACATATTCACTCAAGTATACACCATTTATAAACACGATAACATCTTCATATAATCATGTCCATACTCATAATTGGGGAAGCTGTAGTTGGAAACTTTCATGAATACATATTATCATATACTTATAAAAACGTACATATACTACTCTCACTTGCTTAAACACTATAATATATTACTCATCGGATTGAGGACACATCATTCAATTGCATTAAACTTCACTTAAATTCATAATTAGTTCACACAACAACGTACCTTTGGAATTCTTCCTTGACTTACCTTCATATCCCTTAATAGTTAGGCATATCAATACATAATCATATAAAAAATAATACCTAGGCTTATATGATCAATATATTATAACCAATGACATTATTTACACTCTTAAATAATCACTCATTGTGGTAATCACATAATGTTCATACTATAATTATTTAAAGGTTATACATAAGCTATATTTATTAAGGTAAAATTCTCTACCTTAGAATATTTATATCTGACAAGGTAAGGCTTTAAAATTGATTCGATGTATTTATATTTTAGCGGTTTCGAGGGTCATTCAAAACCAAAACACTTTGAGTTTAACTAACTAAGCATATTACATTATATTGTTCAAACTGCAGGTTTGAGTTTTATTATCTGCATCTATACTATAGTTGTTTATTTAAATATGGCGACCTGATAATACCAATACTCATTACATTAATATTATTATAATTATCATGTACATTTAAATCAATTATACACCTCATAAAAAAAACTCAATCACTTTTTCCTTTATGTGAAATAACTACACAGTAAGGTATCTACTATTAATAGCTTGCCGTTACACTAATAAATGGTTTGCTGTTTATAAAATAAAAAGTTTGCTGTAATATTAACTTTTTAGTTATTTTATTCATAGTCTATTAGATCATATTAACCATGCTTAAGCACTGTTTAAAGGCTCTTTTATTAACAACTTAGTTCGACTACACCATTATCTCTTGCCATTAACTAATTTTAAATTAAATAATCATATGTTAAACAATTAGTTCTTACCTAACTAAAGAATATGTTAAACAATTAGTTCTTACCTGACTAAAACCTATCATCACATGTTCCCATTTAAAATTATCATGTTAACTACATAAGATCAAATTCATATAATTAAATAAGCTTATTCCAATACCCACACTAATCTTATTTTGAGATTAACTCCCATCTTAAGATTCTCATACCCTAGCCCTATAATTTTCTAACAATATATCATGACCAAATAATATAAACATACCTATGTAGATACAATATTGCAAGTAAATATTCAAGGTTAAACTTGCCCTTGCTCACATCATAAGTTCTGAACCACCACTATCAATTAATACTCATGTTGCTTATTCACGTACTTATTATTTAAACATGTTCTTTCAACTCATATTAAATTTCACAATAGGGTACCTTTATACCTTTATGTCTTCATATCACATATAAGCTATCTCGTCATTGCTAAATTAATCATTAATCATTTTGATTTCTCTTATATAGTCTATTAAAATCACAAAGATATCTCATTATATGTCCTTTTAACAAGCATATTAGTTGAATCTTTTGCTAACTTCACAAAATGAATTAAATACTTTTCATGGAACTAGAAGGATAATTACTCATCATTTAACTATTAAGCATTAATTTAAATTCTTTGATAACCCATTAACTTACTTTAATAAAGGTTTACAGAGGAAACCATGTGTTAAATGAACACACTGTCTATTCCCTTATAATCAACTGTTGTACTTTAGTTAGGGACATGCATTCATTCTTTACTGCCGAATTGTTCAAGTTCTAGCCTATGACATGTCGTACATTTGGTTTTCAACTGAATAACTCCTATACCTTAATTAATTTAAATGATGTTGTTTTAAACTAAACTCTAACACAACATCAATGATGAAGTTTTTTTTATGGAAAAATTTATAAGACTTAAACTACCCCATTGAAACTTACATGCCTTTGATTTCTCATATTCCTGATTAATGGTTTAACCCCAATCAAAGATTTATTATAAACTAACCGAAACCAAACATGTAAGTGGTATTAATTCTTAAATTCTTGCATCTCACGTGTTCATCCAAACTCATTGCTTGCTAATCCAAGTTTAAGCTTAATTCCTATAATTACATACACAGGTAGCAAACATATAATTCCAATTAGAAGAAGTCACATGTAAGCTCTGACATTTCCTTACTATTCAATGCAATTCACATACTGGATGGAATTTTCTACTATGATTATGATCCTTGTAATAATTTCATTACATGCAAATCCAAATTTTTAATATAATTTCCCATACCTATTATTGTGCATGTCGGAGCTTAACCAAAGCTTTGACAACATGGTCCAAGAGCATCGGGAGGTAGCCAGCATCAAAGGAAGTTCGATGACATTAGTCACACACTCCAATGCCCCTTCGTTTGTTCGAAAATCCCTTAGAATAGATGTAGTAACCCCTTCTTTGATCTGTCAGCTGCCGATGATTATGGAGGAAGAAAGGCTACCAAAATGATCACCTCACCCATGAGAACTCGTTCGGGCAGTGCATGTCATTGGTGGCCATTGCAGCTCACCGGAGAAAGAGAAAAGAGGTTATGACAAGGGGAGAAAGATCGGGATTCATATCGGATGATCAGGCATGCCATGGAAAAAATAAATGCTGAATGGTGGAAGAGTCATGGTATGTGTGCGTCCTCACCCCTGACGGTGGCCGGTAATGATCATTGATGGTGCCGATCCACTCCTTCTCCCTCTCTCGGTGCTCCATTCTATTTTATTTATCTTGTCTCTCCACTTCTCCACAATTATTTGGCCACTATATACTCTAAAGATAATTCCCATATCAATCCTCTAATTATTTGCATGCAACAAAAAGATTCCCCACACATTTTAATCTTTAGGAAATCAACCCCACATCTACATATATATATATATATATATATATATATATATATATATATATTCTTTTATAAATTCACCCGTAACTTATACTATTTACCTTAATTATACCCTTGAACATTTTTATGTCAAATAATTTACATTTAATTCATATAATTAAATAAAATTATCATTTTCCCTATAACTTTTATTGAAATTCACATATTTAATTTAGTCTAAATCAAATAATCATTCATTAAGTCCTGCAATTTTGACTCGAGTCACTTTTTGGGTCTTACAGCCACCGTTTCCCTTTTTGGGTGTAAATTACAATTGATCCAATTGGATTATGAACAACCCCGTTTGGGTTATTGGCTGACCCTATTTTGGTCTATTTGACCAGTCCACTGTACAGTCATCCCTGTTTGGGTTTATAGTTTCAATATCCTTGGATATCCATCGTTTTGATACTCTCAGGTATCCATCGTTCTCCCTATCCACCATTAGAACTTAAGCAGGCCAAATTTGAGTTACTGAGGAAAGTAGGATTCTATCCTCTTGAAGAGAAAGGTTAGTTAAATATATGGTTGGGACCTCGATGATAAGGGATGAGTTGGATAAGAGGCTAGATAGGCATCTCCAGGAGTTTGAAGAAAGAATATCGACTATGATTGGCGGAATGGTGGCCTCTGTGACATCGAATGCTAGAACTCAACCTATAGCACCTACTTACATAATAGTAAAGTCAACCCATATTGGAGACACTATCATTGTAGATGTTATTGTACCTTGAGATCTACCAAGGAGAGAAAGGAGACATGATCCTAAAAATGATTACATTAAAGAGGAAGATAAAGAATATGTCCCTTATATGATGAATATGAGGAGTAGAGGTCCTAGTAATGAGGATCCAGCCTTCAAGAAGATGGAGGAGAAATTTGAGGCTATGTTTAAGCTACTGTTCACTGGTTAGGGAATTAACCCTTAGGATAGGGACTTCGATGGAGATGAGCTATTACCATAAAGGTTTAACATGCTTGACTTACCAAGGTTTGATGGTACTTTAGACCATTTAGCTTATGTTAAGTAATACACACTAATCATGAATGGGACCACCTTGAACAAAAAGTAGAAGATGGAATATTTTTGCTTGAGTTTAATAGGGCCTACAATTGATTGGTATCACGGGTTGGATAGACACACCAAGGAATATTGGGATCTATTGATTGAGGAGTTCTTTAAGTAGTACAGCTAAAAAACTAGAAAGGAGGTTATTCTAAAACATCTCGAACTACTTCAGCAAAAACATGATGAATTTTTCCATAAGTACCTTACTAGGTGGAGAAATAGGGTAATGGAAATTAAAAAAAAGCTTACATAGCTGATTAGATCAGGTCATTTAAGGTCATACTTGAGAAATGGTTTGAAAATGAAAGGTCTAAAAGATTAGGAGTTGTTGAAGGTTATAGCTATAGAAGCTAAGGGAAAGTACCTAGCCACAAGGGCAAATGTGAGGGTTCTAAGAGGAACTTCATTAATAACATGGTAGTAGGGAACAATAGTGGTAAAAAGAATTGGAAAGATTGCAAAAGTGTCAGCTATAGGAGCTAGTTAAAGGCATTATTCCAACTTGTGTAAGTCACTATCTTGGGTGTTGGATCATCTAAACAAGGAAGGAAAGCTTTAACTCCTACATTCAAGGCCAGTAAAGAGCCAAATGCTGCCCCACCATAGAGAAGATCAATATTGTGTATACCATCAACATATCAGGCACTTGACTGACTATTGTCATACCTTGAGAAATAAAATTCAGTATGCGATAAACATCAAAAAGAATTTAGATCCTATTTAGAGATATAAAATGAAGAAAAGAGGTTACAATACCATGACACCTCTAGTGTTCATGAACAGTCTAGCTTGCCTGAAAGGTATGCTGTGAGAGACCTATATGGGAACACACCCTAATCCACAAGACATACAGGACCATTAATACCAATATAAGCCTCACAAAGATCAGATAGTAATAATAATAATAGCAACAACAACAACAACAACAACAATAATAATAATAATAATAATAATAATAATAATAATAATAATAATATTATTATTATTATTATTATTATTATTATTATTATTATTATTATTATTATTACAGGCCTTAATTACATGCCACATCTTAGCCAATACCAAACTCCAAAATAAGAAAGCATAACATAAATGCCCTCCAATACATTAATGAAATCCCAAATATAATAGCACCCTTTCAGACCTTTTGTTTAATGCAGGTTAAGCCACTACAACTATCAATCTAGAATGGAGCTTATCCTGATACCTACATGGATAAACAAACCTCTGATAAGCTATAAAGCTTAGCGGGGAACAAAAATTCTATGGACAAACTATTACAAAAAATCATAAAATCATTGCAGCAGTCATAATTAACGAAAAGCATATAAGTCTTCATTATTAACAATAAATACCATGCTGATGATAATCTAGAACTTTAAGTGAACTCATCTAGTCCTTATAAACTTTACAAATCACTTTTATTAAGAAACCTCTTTCTTGTTTGACCAGCATAGTTTATATCCCTCATATTCCATTGATTATGAATCTAAACATCATGATTGTCGATAGAATAACACTCTAATTTAATACATTTAATCTCATTAGCTACATAAGATATGCATTCAATATTTAATCACAACATAAGAGAGTGAATACGTTATATAACATCGGCACCCATGAACTAAATAACCTTTTTAGTAGTCCAACAGTGATAATAACCATAAGAGATATTATCAGGCATAATTCCTTCACATACATCACACAATTCTTAAGTATATTATACATTCACAATTCTCATCCCTATTCATAATCATGCATTACTTAGTGCTATCTTAGCATGGCAAACAAAATATCATACAACAACATATTGTGCCATATACTATACAATGATTTATATTGGAGTCATACGTAAACACACACACACACACACACACACACATATATATATATAATAGATTAAGGGATTTGCATGTGATTATAGAAAATAGGCATTAAGTAACATAATTACCCGATAAAGTCACCAATAAGGCAAAATATCACATGCATACATTTATAGATTTTGAAACACATGAGACCTAATGTCTAACTTGATAACTTTTTGTGCACTTATGCCATAATGCAACACTGAAAATAGCGTGCCTAGGTTATAGTTCTAAGAGTGGATAACGGGAGTAATAGATACCAATTAGTATCAATAATAGATACCCAAAGGTATCAATAATAGATATATAGAGATATCGAACAATAAACCCAAATGTGGCCAAGCAATAGTTCCATCAAGGAATGAACAATAGAGCTAAATAGGGTTGACAATAGCAATTGCAACAATATTCCTCTAGGCATGCCTATCTAATCCACATCTGAACTAAGACTCACAGGCTAAACAATATCCAATGAACATTTTTAGGTTCTCATCATAAACCTTTCACATAACATTATTGGCTTAGAGCCACAATATACAAGAATGCAAAATGGCATAGACATGAAATTGCCTAAATGTTTATTTACTTCATATCACAATAATTGCAAGGCTCTGCAAAACAATAATAATGTATAGCCTTTATACCAACTAACCTATTTCATCATAATTAACAATTGCATTATTCTTGTGAAATAGTATGAAAGTATAACAATAGTTAAGTGTCATGTAATACAAACCTAACGTTCCATATTCTTGTAAGTTGATGTTATCAATATCAAGAAACATGAGAAATCCATAGCCATAATTTATTCAAAATTCAAAGGCATGTATACATATACTCATAGCATATTTGTAGTTAACATGGGTTCCTTAAGTTTCTGGCCAACCAGTGAAGCATACTCATCCATATACATATAGTCTTAGGGCAATAATATGATATGAAGTTATAGGTTGGCAATACTTGTACTAGTTATGATAGTTCATGCCTTACCACAATATTTCCATGGGGATGAAATCCTATATGTATATATATTATCATGCCAACCATAAGTGCATGAAATAACAGGTAAACATATAATCACTTTTGGAGAATGTACCTATATGTTTCTTCATAACCACCTTCCCTACTTCATTATACTTAATGTAATAATCACACATTCACACTCATCCAATATGTTATATACATTTATTAAGTGTATCACAACAAATGAACATGCCTCAAACCTAAGATCACCACTTATTCACGCAATTTTATATTGTTTTAGTGCTTATACATGCATAAAGATTCAATATTATTGTTACATATACATAATCTTTAATGCCATATACTAAAGCAAACAAGTATAAAAACATGGCATTTAACCGTTGGTTTCCTCACAATACAACAAGAGCCAAAAACACACCATGATATCTAATTTATCCTGAATAATGGTATTCATTAAGTTATTAAACATCAAATAAAGGTTAACAAGGACAGACAATCCTTTTTTCAATATTTCTTAATTTATTATATTTGAAGGCAATTTCCATTCTTTACATACTTGTGTTGTATTTGTATTAATAGCTTGATACTGTATTATGTAGTCCTTTCCTTATTTCAATTTATAATATTATAACTTCCTTTTATAGTCTATTAGATCATGGTGATTATTAGGTCACTTAAACAATAGTTGTTCAATACCATTTCCCGAACACAATAACTAAGTAATTCTTACCATATAACATGACCAACAATATAAACGAGAATTGAAACAATACTATATCAAAACTTAAGGTAACCACACTTTCTAGACTTTAAAGATTATATTGCAACCAACCTTATCCATCATTACCATTCCCTTACTCCAAATCCTTATATTGGTATATTATCATATAGAAAACTTAAGTAAGTATATATTGCTTATGATCATTAACAAATATATCAAAATATATTGATATGTACATAAATTATGATTAGGGTTCAACAAGGCTATAGGAAAAGAGGGACTCGGCAAAATCAAACATAAACACTCGATGGAGTGTCCTAGCGACTGGTGGAGCAGCTATAGTACTCAATTGAGCACTACGACACTCAACAAAGTACTTTAGGACTCGATGGAGTGCTCACCTGCTGCACAGCTAGAGAATCAAAATTAACCAGTTCTCCTTCCCTTCTCACAACCATAAAAAATGCATAATAACCCACTATTACTCCCTTTCTAGCATTAAACCTCCACTATCTAGACATTATCTACCCTTAAACTAGTATTAAATTTATATTCTCTTAAACCTTAACTTAATTCATGAATTTCAAGTGAAATTCAACCACTAATAACATATTAAGCCCACTATCAAAATAATATCTTCATAATCTAATAAAAACTCTTTGATGTTATTAAAGACTTGTTATAGTTTTTATAAGTCTCCACAATAATTTAACTAAGAATTTTAACCAAAACTAAACCAATAACTCAAGTGGACAAAACTATAAATTCAGCTTTGGATCATCCCATTTACACCAAAAAATCTAAATCAATCCCATACAAGAGGCTTAATTAATAACTCACCTACATTACAAGCTTTAGCTTTTAACTTCCTTAAATAAGCTGCATATATAAAAAGAGAGGGAAGTTCCCATAGCCAACCCATATGAACAATATAGTAAGCCTAGTTCCCATACCTAGTATTAAGGCCTCAAATACTCCTTCTACACTTCTTACTCTAGCTCCTTAACTGATGATTTCTTACTTTCCATACACAAAATAGATAAAAACCATAACCTCTTTAGATCCCTAATTCTATAAATTAAAATTGAGAAACAAGAGGAGAAAGATCTATAAAAGAAAAAGACATCATCACCTTTAAGAGATTAACTCATCAAACCCTAAGTCAAACACCTCTCTAATCCAAATCCTGAGAGAAGAAAGAGAGGAAAGAGAAGATATGGTTACCTCTCCCTCTTCAAGAATTGATCTCCACAATACACAAAGAATTCCTTTCCCCAAAAAGCTTTTAAAGGAGGAGATAATGGGGTAAATATCTCAAATTTTACCTTTCCAAAATTACCCTTGAACACATTAACCTCTAATGTCTCAATTTCTTACAAGTTAACCCTAAACTTCTAGCTTGAATTGCATTCCTTTTCTTTAATTTAAATATACTTTATTACACATATGCATAATTACCAAAATATCCCTCATGGGAGTTAACTTTATTAAATGAAAAATAATCCAATTTTGCCTTATTTAACCATAATCCTCATTAATATTTCATAATCCGATTAAGGTCATGGTTATGGCCTTATAATGGGTACTTGGCTATTACTTGCTCTATCCCTAAAGTAACAGAGCCAAGTAAAGAAAATTGGCTAGTTTCAATGATTAACTATTTGGATATCCCCACAGAGAGTGAGGATGAAGGGAATTTGGTGCCCATTAGCATTTGAAGTTTATCCAATGAAAGCGAGGAGGAGATAAAAGAAGAAAAAAAGGTAAATGCGGTCACTGGGAGTGAAAAGGTGGTCGTAGATATTAAAAAGCAACTAACTATTGCTGTATTGTCTAAAAAAAGAAGTTAATTGTGACCAGATAATTAAGCAGTTAAAGAATAAATAAGCACAAATCTCTATTTGGGATTTACTAAGACAGTCTCCCTCGCATAGGTAGAAGTTAGTAGAAGCCTTGAGGGAATCCATTGTTGCCATCATTATTTCACCATTTGAGCCATTGGATATAGTTAAGAAAGGGACATAAGATAATATTGTATACTCTGATGCTGACCTACCTACTAAAGAAAGCAATCACAACTACCCTATTTACATCAAGGCCTAATTGAATGGCAAACACATAGCCCACATAATGGTAGATGATGGTTCTTCTATAACTGTCTATTCCTTATGGTAATTTTAGTTTTTGGGTTAATTGAGAACATGCTAAATAAGTCTGACTTGACCATTTCTATTTATGACAATTCTAAAAGGCAAAATAGGGCCCATCGAGATCAAGGCTAAATTTGTAGTGCTTTCTATTCCAGTTAACTTTTATTTGTTGTAAAAAACACCACGCTTTCACAAGTTTAGTGGGGTGCCTTCCATATTGCATCAAATGATCAAGATCCCCCATGATGGTCAGGTGGTAATTATTAAAGTCGTAAGGGATAACTAGGTGTTTATGCTTAAGATAGCTTAACAACCTTTTAGTGGATTCCATGTATAAATTATCAATGATAAAGATGGTGAGTGAATTTTCTCTAGCAATCCCAAGTGATTAATATGCTAAAGAAGATGAACTTCCTGCCAAGTGCTAGGTTACGCAAGAACTCCTAAGGGCCTTAAATTGCCATAGTTACTAAGGGTCAAAAGGACAAAGAGGGGTCAGGCTTTATTGGTCCCGGTTAGAAAGGCAAGAAA